>CM065778.1:117961530-118561530 GCA_033296515.1 Macrochelys suwanniensis | reverse complement strand
TTTTATTACCCAACACAAAAACCTCTCATATCTTCTAATTTCACCATTTCCAACTGAAAAAATCAGTCATGTGTACTATTCAAAGCTAATAGTCACATGTTTAGTGGCAAAGTTCAGAACAATATCTGACGTGCTATAATGAATTTCTGGCTCACTGTGTTCTACCTGTAAACTACATTTAATTAAAATACAAAGAGTACTGCAGCATCATAAATGATTCACTGCATTTATAATCAGATGAACCTCTTATTTAAATTTGGCCAGTTAAGTTCCCTTATTAAAAACACTTTTGCTTTTGTAATCCAGCTAAAAAGTAATAGATTTTCAGTGTTTTTAAATAGCAATTTAGAACTTTGGGGCCAGTTATTATGGTACTCCTTATCAGCCATATTTTGTATTGTTTTTACAATGTTTTTCCTCAGACACTGTTAGGAATAGATCATATATGGAAGAGAAATCTCTCATTGATCTTACAGAAAAAAATACTGTTGTATTTTTGTACAAAAAACTAGAATACTAAAACAGAGTACTTATGAAAATAACACATTTTATCTAATAGCTTTAAAGAGTTGATATAGACAAAACTCTGCTGTCTGTTGAGCTGTACTCTTTAATGATGTACTGATAATGATGGAATAGAACAGATTTTTTCTAAATGTACAAAAGGCTGAGAGTAATGGGGTGTAAATAGATGAGTCATTTGGACAGCGTATTCTAAACTCTGGGTTCAAGAAGCTCGAGCTATTTTTTTAAAAAAATCTGTTTTTCCTTAGTGACATTTCATTTGATTTAAGAGGCTCATTCTACTTTCTTAATTTTAACTCATGTGATTATAGTTAATGTTTATTTTAAAAAACATCTGTCCCTGCAGATTAGTAATAAGTTAGCTTTGGTGGTACACAGAATAATTGATCTAGAACCTTCTAACGACACCCATATAATAACCAACATTTATTGATTGATCATATTATTCTTGAAACACAGTATACTGAATCTCTAAAGATAAGGAAAAACAGTCTGTATAGAACTAATATTATAATACTGATTTATGCAATGTAACAGCTTTGATCTGAGCATCTCCAACTGATTCACCGATGTTATTAAACGTCGTCGCTGTCTGGAAGAGTTTGGAAATAGACACCAGTAATTAGGACTCCTTGTCCTCAAATCTAACCACTAGATACGACCATGACATCAAGATTATAACTCATTTTAACATACCTAAATGCAACTGTTTATCAAGTAGAATTGAAATATGAAAGGAAAATCAATCTGGGAGTTGCAGAACTCCAGTATCTGCTGGAAGAAGTTTGGATTGGAACAAGTTTTTTGACATAAGTAATATTTATCTGACAGTATTGTTGGTGGTGGTTAAAAATCAGTTGTACAGTTCTTGTTCCAAGGAGTTTACAATCTAATTCAGACATCAACAAAATATTCTAATCAATATGACTATTCCCTCTTATGTATGAAAGTTCTTCCCTTCTGCCCTCTCTCAAACACTATTCCACACTGATGAGTAGAAGAACAGACTCTCTCCCTAAGATTGTAATGGAAATGGAAGAGTGTTAATAATGGTAATTTTCCTGAGCAATTTGTTTTTTTTCCCATTGATGAGACATTTATGGTGAAACCTGGATTTTTGTTCAATGTTGCACAAAGGTTTGCTTAATCTATTTTTTTCCCTCCTGAAGGGCCTGTCAATTAGATTAGAGGAAGAGCTCTGGTGTTAATTTCCTCTGTTTACACCACCAAAATTCAAGGCACTGAATGGTGAGAAAAATCCTTTGGTTTTCAATAGAGGAGAAGTGAATGGTTGCATTTTGGATTTTGTGAACTTTGCCCCTTACCAGGGCAGTGCAGCTGCTGTTCTGCACTCTGCTCCATGTACAATGTAATGATAGTGACCATTCTTTTAAATAAGTAACATGGCTTTAAGGTTTCACATTCTTAGGGAATATTGTCAATATTCTAATTAAATGAGATGATAATTCCAGTACTAAATAATTCCCATAACAATGCAATAAGTTTGTCCTAAATTTTAGAGACAAAAGTATATTAATAATTTTAAGGACTCAGGTTTCAGAGTGGTAGCCATGTTAGTCTGTATCAGCAAAAACAACGAGGAGTCCTTTTGGCACCTTAGAGACTAACAAATTTATTTGGGCATAAGCTTTTGTGGGCTAGAACCCACTTCATCAGATGCATGGAGTGGAAAATACAGGAGCAGGTATAAATATATGAAAAGATGGAAGTTACCTTACTAAGTGTGAGGTCAGTCTAACGAGACAATTCAATTAATAGTAGGATAGCAAGGGAGGAAAAATAACTTTTGAAGTGGTAATGAGAGTGGCCCATTTCAAACAGTTGACAAGAAGATGTAAATAACAGTAGGGGGAAATTAGTATGGGGGAAATTAGGTTTAGGTTTTGTAATGACCCAACCACTCCCAGTCTTTATTCAGGACTAATGTGATGGTGTCCAGTTTGCAAATTAATTCCAGTTCTGCAGTTTCACGTTGGAGTCTGTTTTTGAAGGTTTTGTTGTTGAAGAATTGCCACTTTTAGGTCTGTTATTGAGTGACCAGGGAGATTGAAGTGTTCTCCTACTGGTTTTTGAATGTTATAATTCCTGATGTCAGATTTGTGTTCATTTATTCTTATCCAAAACACTAACTATTGACATATATAGACCTTGTAATTTAGCTGGATACTGTGGACACTTAATCACTTGACTATTAGAAATGAGCCATAAAGTTCAAGCCTAGAGTAACAATAACTATAAAATCATTCACATGAATTTAGGGAAATCAAATTAATCACCCTAACTCTGAAACCTGATATTGATACTGTATTTCCTATTCATGAGTGAAATGCGCTGCATTGTGAGACAAAATACAGATATGTGTAATTAACATGTAAATTGATGCTGAAGATTTAGTGCCCAACTTCAGTTTAGTGACTTCAGTTATTGATGGATTGCTATGTTCTGAAATTTTACCAACTGCCTAAAAGGTTTGCAAGTTCAGCACAAGAACTGATTTTCCAAAACACTCAGAGATACAAAGGACCAGGAAAAAACTGAAAATAGTTATAAGTAACTTCTCGCAGAGAAGGTATTGTACTTCCATTCCAAGGTATTTTTGTGGTCCTGAAATATTTTTGGAAATGTTCATATTTTGATCTTGGAAATAATTTCAAAATTCAAAATTTTGAAAATTGAAGTTTTCACTCTAAATTTGTGCCTTTTCGGAGAGGACAAACCACTAAATTCCAGTTCTCAAATTTTCTTGTTCCTCAGGGGCTAAGTGTGTGTGTAGGGGGGTTCAATTCAAATCTCTTTGCTGTGTAGAGCAGCCTCGGGCAAAAGCTGGAGCACAGCACCCTTCTGAACCCCTGCCCCCTTTCCTTAGACATTGCTCTTATGTTATAAACTACGAGAAAGGGTGGCATGAAGTTGCTACATTGATTCTGGGGTACTTAAGGATTCTTCCTGCACCTGATAAATTCCCAACTAGACAGACATGAGTTTTACAGTCTCTTTTTTTGTAGCAAGCTAGCCACAAAATCAGAAATACCAGAAATCAGAATTGGATCAGTATTTTAAAGACCCCCATTTTCAGACTTGATTGCCTAAAGTTAAGCACCTAAAGTTTATTTTTAACTTGAAGTTTAATTAAGAGTTAAAGTTTGAAAATTGAGCTGTACGTTTGGACTCTGTTTTACTTGAGGTACTTAACTACTTACAGGGACTCACATGAAATCTTGGGCTTTTTCCAATATTAAGTGCCTGGAAGGAAACACTGTAATCAGTGTATATTAAAATGAACAAGTCAAGAGCAGTCTACTTGTTTCATTCATTTACCATCAATAGGATGGCTTCTGAAACTAGTCACTAGCCTACAACAAAGCTCAAAAGCATTCACAAAAGTGACTTCCCCAATAAAGTTTCTGGCCTATTCTATTGTTGAGAAAACCAAGAGAAGTGTCACAGGCCTCAGAAAACTCCATGGTTGGCCCTGCTAAGTTTCTAAGCATTTATTCCCCTGTGATTAGAGTTGTCTTCAGAGACATCAGGGCTTGGCCCCTCCCAGGCTTACAGATCTTGGGGTCTGACTGGAAAGGAGAAGCCGCATAGGTAAGGGTATCTGAATGGAAGTCTGGGCTATGTGCTGCTCCCCTGAGCTTTTGTAACCACTGGTAGTATGGTTCCTTCAGGAACAATGTGCCAGGGCCAGGCTGTGGGATGCTTGAGTGCCAGCTGCTAAATTGCAGTCAGGAGACAAGTAACGGGGTTGGGAGTGAGCTGGGTCAGAATGCCAGGAAGTCAGGGTCAGGCACCAAGTTTCAGGCAGGGTTGAGCTGGGTCAGGATATCAGGAAGCTGGAGTCAGGTGCCAGGTTACAGACAGCACGCAAATAGCAAAGTCGAGGACAAACCAGTATCAGAACCCTGAGTCTGGAGTCTACAGCAAAAAGGGTCTGGAGCGGAAGCAGGCTGGCAGTCTGCATTGTTGCTCAGACAATGCCCCATGATGGCTTGCTGGTTTTAATATTAGCATCAGCCAATCAGTGGGCTGTGAGGGGCTGCCACTCAGGCCCTCCTGGGCAGTACTTCCTGAAGAGCCTAGCTTCACAGAGTCCTCCAGCAGAAACCTAGCCAATGGCAATGCAGAAGCGTCAGTGGCCTGGAATGCCCCAAGTTCTAGTCCTGCAGGTTCTTACATTGGGCCCCATTGTGGTTTCCTAGCAGCGGGTATGGAGGAGACCCAGGAAATGTAATAGTCTCAATCTGATTTCCACTTGGAGATATATGTTTACCTGGGGATGATGTCAAAAAGAACAGCTGGTGCTTTGCTCCATGCTGAACCCAAAATCTGGAAGAGCCTATATTTAATGATGAAAGGGATTAGATGAAACCACAGACTGTGTCCACTCCTCCCCACCCTCCATTTCATGCCTTTCTTTCCCAAGGAGATCAACTTGGATCTGAGTTTTCCCCTCTGCTCCTGAGCTCTGTGGGGTTTGTTTTTTTTAAGTTTGAGCTCTGAGATGGGGGAGAGAGTAAAACAATGAAAGAAACAGAGAAAAAAGAAGATTAGTATCTATGCATATGCACTGTTGAGGTAATTGTAAAGTCATTCATGTATGCAACAGAACTATCTGCATATAAATAGACGTTAAATGGTTTGTGGGATACTTTTAGTTAAACTGTGTAAATAAATGCAAATGTTTGCATGGCAACATTTTTCTTAAATTTTGACGTGAACTGTATTTATCATACCCAAATCCATATCCTAGCTAACACCCAGGTAACTGGGCTGTGCCCTAGGATATTTTGAAGGGGCTGGAGCAGGGAGAGAAATTTTCTCCCCACAGGCTGTGGAGTGTCAGCAGAGTCACTCCACAGCAGCTGCTGCAGCTCAGTGCTGCAGAAGCCTTCTGTCTTGTTGCCCTCAGTGGCCAAAAAACTGGCTAGGTATGTATTCACTGGCTCTGTCCCTGCACTTCTCCACCCTGTCTCCCTCCCCCTCATCTTCTCATGCAGTGGCATGTGGAGGGCCCATGGTGCTGTTCTCTGTAGGTCTCATCCTACCTACCCTCTACCCAGCATCTCTCCTCAACCCTGCATCCCCACCCAGAGCCCACAGTAGGGTCGAAGGGAGTAGAATTTCCCCTAATATAAGCTGCTAGTGTTTGAAAAGTCATTTACTTTATTTAATTTGAAGAGCTTTAGAATATGGTGTGTTAACATTTCCTGTGTTAAAATACTTTCTATAATGATGGACAGCCACTGTCAACCTGACCCTCACTTAATGGACTCATTTTGGAGAATGTGTATAGGAGAGGTGTGGGGCTATTTAAAGAAAAAACTTAGGAAAGGTATTAATGATTCCAGGGTCTCTATATTCAGTCTACATCCTCATTCGGTCCTTAGTGGTGTTGGGATTCTCTCTGAGATCTTTTTCACTCAGCTTATCCAGAACAGCTTGCCCAGAAGTGGCAGAACACTTCATCTGGTTCTCTGGGATCCAAAAAACTCAGTTTGACTCCAGAGTTTGTCACTTAGGTTCCTTTATTTAGCATACAGCAAAGCTATGTTGAGTTGATCAGACTCAAGCATAGGGGGTAGGTATAAGATGTACCACGCATCCAAAGTTAAACAGAAAACCTCTTCCTTTATATACACTTATACATTACATTGCATTTACTATACATTGCATCACACATCTTTGGACTGTTTTGGTTACTTTGCAGGAACCGATTCCCATGTAGCATGCTCTGTCCATTCATTGTCCATGCTTGAACTCAGCTCTACATTCCTAACTTATTTTGTCCATTGTTAGTAAATGGTTCCTTGAGTATTCTCCCTCTTCTTTTAGTTGGCTCAGACATTCTGTCTTTTTAGCCTACTAGAGAGACAAGGTGAATGACGGAATATATTTTATTGGACCAACTTCTGTTGGTGAGAGAGACAAGCTTTCGAGCCACCCAGAGCTGCTCTTCAGGTCTGGGAAAGGTACTTTCAGCATCACAGCAAAATGCAAGATGCAGCAGATTGTGTAGCATAACTTAGTTAGCAGATATTCTAAGGGACCATTCAAGGTAGATGTCAGATGGTTATAGATGATGAGACCACTGGGGATGATGTTTTGTTTCTTGCATTTGCTCAGGAAGTAGATGTTGCTGTTAAGTTTTGCTTCCTTTTTCTTCATGTTGTGGAGTTTCCATTTCAGATGGCTAAATTCGATGTCTTTCATTGTTGAATGTGCTAATTACTTACACTAAACAGTCAGTTCCATCTTACATTTCGCTGTGGTGCTCGGAATACCTTTCCCAGACCTGAAGAAGAGCTCTGTGTGGCTCAACCACACAGAAGTTGGTCCAATAGAAGATATTATCTCACTCATCTTGTCTCTCCAATATCCTGGGACCGGCATGGCTACAGCTACACATATTTAGCCTACCAACCTATTTACTTATCTTTATTTAATGATCTGTTTAACCCAATAATTCTGTCTTCCAAGAAATGAGGTCTCCCTCCATGTGTAAATTACTCATGTCAAGCCAAGCCTCAGGTACAAGTGTGTCTTCTGACATTTTCAACAGGGGTGCTAAAAGTGTTAGTGTAGTCTGTTTTTTGTTTTTGTTCTTGAACCAGAAAGGTTTTCCAAGCAATCTCCCCAATAGAGTATTAATTTAAATTTTTATGTTTTAATTATGCAGTACCGTGGTTACACACACACACACACACACACACACACACACACACACACACACACACACGTTTATAATCCCAAAAAATCTTTGATACCACACTAATTTTTCTTTTGATGTTCATTCAAAAAATTAAAGCCTTTTTAGCAGCAAAGTAGAGAACTTCCTCAAATGAACATTGATGAATGCCCCTGGTATGCCTTCCTTTCCTCTGGCCTTGTGTGAAGTGATAATTTATTATGCCTCTTCTGAGGGTTAGAAAATGCACAGGCATAGTTCAATTGTCTTTTGCCTCCAAGGACCTTGCATCAAATACTGTTGTAGATTTCAAGTGAATTATGATCACATCTTAGCCTTTTATTAGCATCACAAAATCACCACATAATTTGGTAAAATGGCCTGCCTGAGCTCAAGGGAGCCCCAGGACTACAATAAGGGGTGTGCTGTGGCTTAGAATTGACATGCTTTGTCAGAGCTGCCTGGGGAAATTTGCAAAGTCTCTCTCTACACTATACATGCCCCAATGCACCAAACTCATCCCTGGTGTGATTCCATTGAACTTAATAGAGTCACATCCTGGAGATGAATTTGTCTCAATGCAATTAGTCCCTCATCCTTCTGAGCACATATTTCAAATTGTCAGGCCACATATTTACTTCAGCTGATAATTGTTTTACAAATTATTCATACAGCATGTTTTACAAGATTCATAGAGGTTTCCTCAGAAATTACAGACCTGCAGGGAGTAAACTAGTTTATATCCACAAAGCACATTTTCAAGAATACCCAATTTTCCAACTATTTTTTTAAAAAATGAATCGGTCTCTCGCTGTCTGAACTAGTAGTAAGTTTCTCATCTAGAAATAATGGGTTTTTTTACATGTTGGCAATTGCACTATGAAGTATAACAACAAAATCAGAATACTTTTAACTTGCACTTGGTACATCCATTTTGAATTCCTTCAGTGGTAGAAATGGCGTAAGTGATTTGGTTTATACTTTATTCAAGAAAGTTTGAGCACAGTTGATGCAGTACATATTAGATTGCCTACTCATTTGACATAGACTTCAGTGGAGCCACACCAACTCCACTGAAGATCTCAGGATCTGGCCCAGAAAAGTTTGAACATGACTACGAAACAGGAGCATGTGGCTGCTGAGTACCCCGGTATATATCCCAAAGTATTGGAGACTCTGCAATGATCCTTCTCCCAGTATGGATCACATAGATTTGGGAGTAAAGTTGCACTACCTTGGACAGACCCATGGAGGGCCTGGCGGGGCAGTAAAACTGTCTGCTGGGTGCAAACACAGGGCCAGATGCTCAGCTATTGTAAATCAACATATTGAAGTCAATAGAGCTGTGCCAATTTACACCAGCTGAAAATCTGTCCCATAGTCTGATTGTCAGAGCTGCTGAGCTCCCGTAGTTTCCACTGACTTCAAATGGAATGTGATTGCGTGTTATTTCTGACCCACAGACACCTTGGAGCAAATTCTCAGCTGGTGTAAATTGGCAGGGTTCCATTGAAATGGAGAATAGACAGTTCACACCAGCTGAGGATCTGATCCATTGTTCATCTTGTTATCAAAGTGTGGTGGAAACTTAAAGGTTGTCCTTAAAGGAAATCCCAGTCACTCTCTAAATTTTCAAATAGTCTCCAGCAGGTCTCAAAACCAACAGTTATACACCATAAAGAGATTTTATTCTACCTCACAGAGATGACCAGTTGGATTTGAGGCACCCTTTCTGATGCTATAAGCAGGAAGGCATGAATCCACAGTCTCCCTTAATGAAGGTTCATCGAGTTTCCCAATCAAAGGTTGGGAAATTCTAGATGTTTCAAGGCAGTGAGGAGAAAACATGTATGTGTGAGCATTTCTATACTCTTTTTGGGGCTGAGCTGAAGCATGAGAAAATTCAGCTAAAGAGTAAAATATTTAGGAAAGTGATTAACTACTGCAAAGGGGGATTTAGAATAGAAACTGGGTCCCATCTAAGCTCCAACTGGTGTAGGACACAAGTGGGGTGCAAAAATGGCTTTTTGCTACCTTTATAAGTCCACTTCCAATTGTGGGGTTGACCAGATGCCAGTTCTTCCACTGGTGCAAGTTAGAGCAGACTATGGGCTGCTCTAATCTGCACCAACTGGTACTGGCCCCAAGCAAGTGGTAATGACAGCTAGGGATCATTGCAGTACAGAGGGTCCCTGCAGCTCTTCCCCTAGCCACACCTCAATGCCCCCCCACCCCAGATCAGGTGCTTGTGAGCTGGAGTGGTGTAGAGCTGGTTCTATACCACATAGGTATTTCTCTATATGAGGGGGAATCTTTAATTGGCAGGTGGCAGGTTAAGAGAAGTGGCACAGAGGGCTGTGTATAGCTGGCCCAGAATCTGGCCTAGAGTATCTGCTGGTTTACTTCATATTACTTCTGTAAGTCATTCAAATAGCAGATTATAGACTCCATATAAAGGTCAGAATGGAGTAATAAATCCCTACCTATTAGTATTTCTAAACATCTTAAAATAAAAAATGAAAATCTTCTAATCTTCTAAATTAATAATAGAGGAAGCAATCACACCTATATGTAATTATAAACTAATGATGACATAGGTCTGTTGCTCTCGGTGAGCAGAGATCTTTCCCACTGCTCTGAAAACAAGTCATCATTTTTTCAAGCTGTTTTTTTACTTCCTTGCTGTTTGGACTCTGGATACATGCTGTTTTGCACACAGTCTGCAAATTTTCCTTTCAGATCACTGTATTGACTGTTTGTGAAATGACAATATGTCCCTAATTTAGAATATATTGTTTAAGAAGGGCAAATGATGATGAAGGATGGTGGAACTAGAATCTGCTCCCCTTTCAGATCTCCTCATATCCCAGAACGCACTTTTCTCTTGCATGGTTTGAACTTCTTCAGTCTAAATGGAAATCTTCAAAGGCAGATTATGCAATCTTAGACAATTTCTGTATTATACATGAATGTGATGGGTTGTTGCCTATAGGCATCTGTGACAGCCCAAGGGTTAATTACTTATTAATTTTCTGTGCTTATGCTAATAAATGATGGCCATGGCACAACAACTGATGAATATGAAGTCAGGTGAGCCTATCATTAACAAAAATCATGCTCCAAATATCCTCTATTAAAAGAGAAATATCAAAAATACGTGAGCAAGAAAACATATGAGGAAAGAGTTTGAAATCTCTGCACAGGGAAGCATTTTTTTCCCTTTATCAAGCCAAGAAATCAACTTGCAGCACGGAACTTCATAGTTGAGTCTGATGATATTGCTGAAAATAGTGTTTATCCAAATGAATTTACTGAATATGGGATTTTTGATGCAAATGTAATCACCTCTCTCATTTCCTTTTCATCAAAGGATCCGCCATTTCATGGTTATAGGCCCCGGCACTGAGAGGGTGCATAAGGACCCACAACATTTAGATCCCAAATAACCCAGTGCTGGACTATATTGAACCCTCCTTGGGATTCGGAGAAAGAGACTCTTGGCAGAGTAGGTAGCTTGAAAGTGCCATGGTTTGTTATGGGAGGGCCATTGGGGTGAATTGGATTTGGCCCCCACTGAGTCTAACTCACCACCTTTTGTTCATTCTTGGCCAATTTCAACATTTCTTAGCAATGGACAATGTGCCCTTTATACTTCTGCTTCTTTCTAGAATACATTTTTTGTCATCATCAGCGTATTATAGCATCTACCATCTGCCGGACTCCAGCTTAGGTTAAGAAGTGAACCAAGAAAGAGGAGAGAAACACAGACAAAAAATCCTTTCTTTTAATTTTTTCAATTACATGCTAATAGAGATGATACAGGTTTTTGAGAATTAGTGAACTTTTTTAGTTTTTACACTTCAGCGGGGCCAGGAATGCATGGACTTGGAACATGAAGTGCAATAACTGGAAATAGGTCTTTTTCAGGCCAGAACTGAGACTTTGACTCCCTCAGGGAACTGATGGGCAAGGTCCCCTGGGAGAATAACATGAGGGGGAAAGGAGTCGAGGAAAGCTGGCTGTATTTTAAAGAATCCTTATTGAGGTTGCAGGAACAAACCATCCCGATGTGTAGAAAGAAAAGTAAATATGGCAGGCGACCAGCTTGGCTTAACAGTGAAATCCTTGCTCGTCTTAAACACAAAAAAGCAGCTTACAAGAAGTGGAAGATTGGACAAATGACCAGGGAGGAGTATATAAATATTGTTCAGGCATGCAGGAGTGAAATTAGGAAGGCCAAATCACACTTGGAGTTGCAGCTAGCCGGAGATGTTAGGAGTAACAAGAAGGGTTTCTTCAGGTATGTGAGCAACAAGAAGAAAGTCAAGGAAAGTGTGAGCCCCTTGCTGAATGAGGGAGGGAACCTAGTGACAGAGGATGTGGAGAAAGCTAGTGTACTCAATGCTTTTTTTGCCTCTGTCTTCACAGACAAGGTCAGCTCCCAGACAGCTGCACTCCGCAGCATGGTATGGGGAGGAGGTGACCAGCCCTCTGTGGAGAAAGAAGTAGTTCGGGACTATTTAGAAAAGCTGGAGGAACACAAGTCCATGGGGCCGGATGCACTGCATCCGAGGATGCTAAAGGAGTTGGCCGATGTGATTGCAGAGCCATTGGCCATTATCTTTGACAAATCATGGCAATCGGGGGAGGTCCCGGATGACTGGAAAAAAGCTAATGTAGTGCCCATCTTTAAAAAAGGGAAGAAGGAAGATCCGGGGAACTACAGGCTAGTCAGTCTCACCTCAGTCCCTGGAAAAATCACAGAACAGGTCCTCAAGGAATCAATTCTGAACCACTTAAAGGAGGGGAAAATGATCAGGAACAGTCAGCATGGATTCACCAAGGGCAAGTCATGCCTGACTAACCTAATTGCCTTCTATGATGAGATAACTGGCTCTGTGGATGAGGGGAAAGCAGTGGATGTGCTATTTCTTGACTTTAGCAAAGCTTTTGATACAGTCTCCCACAGTGTTCTTGCCAGCAAGCTAAAGAAGTATGGGCTGGATGAATGGACGGTAAGGTGGATAGAAAACTGGCTGGATGGTCGTGCTCAACGGGTAGTGATCAATGGCTCCATGTCTAGTTGGCAGCCGGAATCAAGTGGAGTGCCCCAAGGGTCGGTGCTGGGGCCGGTTTTGTTCAATATCTTCATCAACGATCTGGAGGATGGTGTGGACTGCACCCTTAGCAAGTTTGCAGATGACACTAAACTGGGAGGAGTGGTTGATACGTTGGAGGGTAGGGACAGGATACAGAGGGACCTAGACAAATTAGAGGATTGGGCCAAAAGAAATCTGATGAGGTTCAACAAGGACAAGTACAGAGTCCTGCACTTAGGACGGAAGAATCCCATGCACTGCTACAGACTAGGGACCGAATGGCTGGGCAGCAGTTCTGCAGAAAAGGACCTAGGGGTTACGGTGGACGAAAAGCTGAATATGAGTCAACAGTGTGCCCTTGTTGCCAAGAAGGCTAACGGCATTTTGGGCTGTATAAGTAGGGGCATTTCCAGCAGATCGAGGGACGTGATTATTCCCCTCTATTTGGCACTGGTGAGGCCTCATTTGGAGTACTGTGTCCAGTTTTGGGCCCCACACTACAAGAAGGATGTGGATAAATTGGAAAGAGTCCAACGGAGGGCAACAAAAATGATTAGGGGGCTGGAGCACATGACTTATGAGGAGAGGCTGAGGGAACTGGGATTGTTTAGCCTGCAGAAGAGAAAAGTGAGGGGGGATTTGATAGCTGCTTTCAACTACCTAAAAGGGGGTTCCAAAGAGGATGGATCTAGACTGTTCTCAGTGGTAGAAGATGACAGAACAAGGAGTAATGGTCTCAAGTTGCAGAGGGGGAAGTTTAGGTTGGATATTAGGAAAAACTTTTTCACTAGTAGGGTGGTGAAGCACTGGAATGGGTTACCTAGGGAGGTGGTGGAATCTCCTTCCTTAGAGGTTTTTAAGGTCAGGCTTGACAAAGCCCTGGCTGGGATGATCTAGTTGGGGTTGGTCCTGCTTTGAGCAGGGGGTTGGACTAGATGACCTCCTGAGGTCCCTTCCAACCCTGAGATTCTATGATTCTATGAATGTGTGTCTGTGTATGTTAAATTGAAATAAAATCTTGATTTATGTCTCATATGGCCCAAATTCAAATTTGATGGATAAAATACTGTAAATTAGACATTACATTCAGTCTTACACTCAGACTTCCTTAGACCTATTTCCATACAATCAATGTGCAATGAGGAGCCAGAAGGTTGTTTAATTAGGAGTAAGTTTAAGTATTTGCTACTTTGTTTTAACTTATACCTTCTTCTGACTCATTGACATGTAAATTACACCATCTTAGACTCCCTCATATACCAGGAAAATGGATGTAAGTAGGTGTAAAGGAATTTAACAGAGTATAAGTTTGATGGCAACTAACTTACACAACCTTACTCATCAGCTCTAAATCTGGCCCACATCTATCTATACTAAGAGGTCATCTGATCATATGTCTTTAATCTGAGTCCCTCCTGACCCTCTCTGGTATCTGTTATGTTCCTCTTTTCTGTCACATTCATTGTTTAGACTGTAAGTTCTTCGGGGCAGAAATGTCCCTTCTATGATGTACCTAACACACTTATAGGCGCTATAAAATTAATCATACTAATTAACAATAAGAGGTAGGGTGAAGTGGGAGCCGGGCTTACATTTCAGTCTACACAGATACAAAATTCATTTAAAAATATTTCCCATAAGGAAATTGATACTATTTGTATATGACGTCTAGGATTTGAAATAGGAATATACACTATGAAATAGTTAAGTAATAAAGAAAATGTATTTACTTTGCAAGTATATAGGTATTCCTAAAACATTCCATGTTTGTGTGACCTACTTGGACTATGAAATTCAGCTAAGTGTGTGGTAGTAGGCACTGGATGTGCAACTTTATTATTTTTTTAAATGGTGCTTTTCTCAAAACTGCAGTGCTCAGAAAAAACATGTATTTTAAGACTTCAGTTGCTGCCTCTTCAGCTGATTCAGCCTGTCAGATTGGATCTCTCATGTCATGTTACAAACTGATTTCAGATGTCACAACCTAGCACATCAGTTGCAAATTTGAAAAGCCTGGTCTTCTCATAAGAATAGTTCAGAGAATATTCTTATGAAGAGTGCTTTTTATTTTTGGAACTACTTTCTGCAGAATATTTCACACCTGATATTCCTTATAAAAATTTTCTAAGCTGACAGTAAGTGCTATGCATGTTAAGAACTAGAATAATAAACTATACCCTTTAGTAATTTTTGTATGCAGCTAAAAATGTGAAGTTCTCCTTGTGCCAGCTATATAGTGCCCAATCATTGTTGTATCTCTGTACATCATACACTGCCTACTTTATCTGTGTATGTTGGCTTAAAAAGATATGTGAGTGTGAACTTCAGTTTTTATTTTTGAGTAAAGCACTCAATATGCACAATACAAATCAGATCTCCAGCTGTTGTAAGTCTGCAAGTTTCCTTTGATTTCTGTGGAGCTATGCAGATTTATACCAGTTGAGAATTTGGCCCAAAGTTTCTTTTTAAATGTTACCAAAATGCCTATTTCTGTAGATTATGTATTTCATCGGGTATGCATGAGAGAAGGGTTGGCAGGCAAAATAAGCAATACTAGCAAAAGTACTTTTATGCCCCTATAACCACACCTATGATTGACATTACTATCCTGGCAAATTTTCTAGATCTGGACTTAGGCCTGGTCTACACTAGGACTTTATGTCGAATTTAGCAGCGTTAACTCGATTGTACCCTGCACCCGTCCACATTACGAAGCTATTTATTTCGACATAAACGGCTCTCTAATTCGATTTCTGTAATCCTCCCCGACGAGGGGAGTAGCGCTGAATTTGACATGGCCATGTTGAATTTGGGTTACTGTGGACGGAATTTGACGCTAATAGCTCCAGGAGCTATCCCACAGTGCACCACTCTGTGGACAGTCTGGACAGCAGTCCGAGCTCGGATGCTCTGAACAGCCACACAGGAAGAGCACTGGGAAAATTTGAATTCCTTTTCCTGTCTGGCCAGTTTGAATCTCATTTCCTGTGTGGACATTGTGGCGAGCTCAGCAGCACTGGCAACGATGCAGAGCTCTCCAGCAGAGGTGACCATGCAATCGCAGAATAGAAAGAGGGCCCCAGCATGGACTGATCGGGAAGTCTTGGATCTGATCGCTGTGTGGGGCGATGAGTCCGTGCTTTTGGAGCCGCGATTGAAAAGACGGAATGGGAAGATCTACGAGAAGATCTCAAAAGCCATGACGGAGAGAGGATACAGCCGGGATGCAACACAGTGCCGCGTGAAAATCAAGGAGCTGCGACAGGCGTACCAGAAGACCAAAGAGTCCAACGGACGCTCCGGACCCCAGCCCCACACATGCCATTTCTACGAGGCACTGCATGCTATGCTCGGTGGTGCTGCCACCACTACCCCACCAGTGTCCGTGGACTCCGACGACGGGGTCTTATCTACGGCCACGTCGTAGGAGGTTTTTGCGGACGGTGAAGATGAGGAAGGAGAGGAGGAGGACGAGGCAGTCGACAGCGCTTTCAACGCTGATTTCCCCGACAGCCAGGATCTGTTCATCACCCTGACTGAAATCCCCTATGAACCCTCCCAAGGCTATAACCCAGACCAGGAATCAGGCGAAGGATCAGCAGGTCAGTGTTTTAAACATTTATTTTGAATAGGATAGGCATGGTATGTTAGCAATGGGTTTTTATTTCTTACTTTGCCATAGGCGCTTTAGTTTTGAGTCGCTTCCAGTGCAACTACTTGAAAAGTCTGTCAATATGTATGGGGATAGAGGAGAAATCCCCATCGAAGATCTCCGCAAAGCTCTCCTGTAGGTACAGTGAAAGCTTTTGCATCAGGTTCCCGGGGAGAGCTGCCTTATTGTCTCCTCCATGGTAGGATACTTTTCTGCGCCATGCTAGCAGCAGGTACTCCGGTATCATCGCCTTGCACAGCATGGCGGCATACGGCCCCGGGATTTGCTGGCATTCACGCAGCATGCGGTCTTTGTCTGTCTCCGTAATCCTCATCAGAGTGATATCAGTCATGGTGCCCTGGTTTGAATGAGTGGTTTTTTTAGTATAGTGACTTCTTGACTTTTCCTTTAAATAACGCTACTTGGCGGTTTGCAGCCACGCGTGGGGCTGGGAGCTGGGAGGCGAACCGTTGAAAGTTAGCGGTGCGCAGGCAGGGAGATTTCCCGGGACGCGAACCGTTCAAACTCGGTGGTTCACAGGCAGGGACATTTCCCGGGACTGGCCACGCGGCGGGGGGGAGGGGGGATCAGGGACACGAACCGTTCAAACTTGGCGGTTCACAGACAGGGAGATTTCCTGGGAACGGCCGCACGTTGGGGGGGTGGTGGGTAGGTGAACCGTTGTAGATGAGCGGTTTTGCCAGCAGCAGGAACTGGCCGCCGCTAGGCACTGTGCTTGGAACATGGGAGAACAGCACTGCTGTGAAGTAAGCTCTCAGCAGTCCAAAGTGAATGGCTTACCAGGGTCTCCCGAGAGCCGAATTCCAGTGTCCAGCCCCGCTTGTGTGATCTCTACACCAAGAACCCAGGCACTCAATATAAAGACAGAATATTCGACCTTGTACTGAGTGCACATGTGATAGGTAGTGTGCATGGTCTTTCTCCCAGGGAAAGAGTATAGGCATTGTTCGGGAAAATGTATCTTTCTGAGGAATTCACTCTTTCTCCCATCCCACAGCTGCGAGTGTCTCCCGCCCAACCTGGGCATCACCATCCCAGAGGCTTGCGCAGATCAGGCGGCACAAAAAAAGAACTCGGGACGACATGTTCTCCGAATTGATGGTCTGTTCCCGAAATGACGTGGCACAGTGGAGAGAGGACATCTCGAGCTCCGAGCGAGCATCCAGCGAATGGGAGCAGAGGGCTGAGGCTCGTGAGGACAGGTGGCGGCAGGAAGACCAGCAGGCGACTGGTCTAATGAGGGAGCAAACGGACACGCTCCGGCGCCTTGTAGACGTTCTACAGGACCGGAGGCAGGAGGAAAGAGCACTGCTCTATGTGATCTCTAACCGCCCTCCCACGCAGCAAAGTCTAATCCCCCCCTCACCCAAAGTCACGAGAATGAGGGGCGGCAGGGGCCGTGGAAATAATCACTCCACCCCTGCGGACTGCTCCAGTAGCAGAAGGCTCTCATTCCCAAAGATTTGATGGGTCCTTTCCTTCCCTCCAACCGCACCCCACCCTAGCCCCCGTCCAAGTTTCATGTCATAATGTTGCTCTCCTTAATAAAAAATTTTGTTCGAAAATGTGCTGTTTCCTTGAGTTCCTTTTATAGGATGGTAGGGGGAAAGGGGGGTTTGAAATTTGAGACGATAGGCACCTGCACCAGGGCAGAGACGGGGACAGGTTCACCACAAACTCACACTCACTTTGCATTCACTAGGAACCCTTGTCAGTCTTGGAGGTGGTTTTCATGTTCTCTATGGCGTAGGCTCTGTGTGTTTCCAGTGTGGGATGGTGGCTGTAGATCTTTTGCAGCGGTCAGTAGCCTGCATGACAGAGCCATGCAGCAGGGGATCTGTGACTGCAATCCACGGCCAAAAAGTCACACAGGCCACCCCTCACAGAGTTGGGATCAGGAGGGGTGGCAGGCTCCGTTGAAACAAGCAGTCCACCACTGCGGACTGCTCTAGGAGCAGGAGACTGTCATTCCCCTAGTTTGGAAGCGTCCTTTCCATCACTCCACTCGCTCCCCAACGGCAGTAGGCATTCCAATTTAAACCCGTGACAGAGAATCCCTTAATAAAGAAGATGGTTTTAATGAACAATGTTTCCTTTATTATATTTTTAAAGCGGTGAATGAAGGGGGGGAAGGGTTTTTGAAATTGGAGAGGGTAGGCAACATTAACTGGGTAAAGAAACATAGGCAGGTCCAGGTTCTGCTTGGATAAATGTAATAGTCACAGGTTACCCTGCTGCTCTGGAAGCTAGCTTTCAAAGCTTCCCGGATGCGCAGCGCGTCCCACTGGGATCTTCTAATCGCCCGGGTGTCTGGCTGCGCGTAATCAGCAGCCAGGCGATTTGCCTCAACCTCCCACCCCGCCATAAATGTCTCCCCCTTGCTCTCACAGAGATTGTGGAGCACACAGCAAGCTGCAATCACAATGGGGATATTGGTTTGGCTGAGATCAGAGTGAGTAAGTAAGCTTCTCCATCTCCCTTTCAGACGTCCAAAAGCACACTCCACCACCATTCTGCACTTGCTCAGCCGGTAGTTGAAGAGCTCCTTTTCATTGTCCAGGGTGCCTGTGTACGGCTTCATGAGCCAGGGCATTAGCGGGTAGGCTGGGTCCCCGAGGATCACTATAGGCATCTCCACATCCCCAACAGTTATTTTGTGGTCCGGAAAGTAAATACCTTCCTGCAGCCGTTTAAACAGACCAGAGTTCCTGAAAACGCGAGCGTCATGAACCTTGCCCGGCCATCCGACGTTGATGTTGGTAAACCGTCCTTTATGGTCCACCAGTGCTTGCAGCACCATAGAAAAGTAGCCCTTTCGGTTAATGTACTGGCTGCCCTGGTGGTCCGGGCCAAGGATAGGGATGTGAGTTCCATCAATAGCCCCACCGCAGTTTGGGAATCCCATAGCAGCAAAGCCATCTATGATCACCTGCACATCTCCCAGGGTCACTACCTTTGAGAGCAGCAGGTTAACGATAGCATGGGCTACTTGCATCACAGCAACCCCCACGGTAGATTTGCCCACTCCAAATTGATTCGCGACTGACCGGTAGCTGTCAGGCATAGCAAGCTTCCACAGGGCTATGGCCACTCGCTTCTGGATACTCAGGGCTGCTCGCATTCGGGTGTCCTGGCGCTTCAGGGCAGGGGACAGCAACTCACAAAGTTCCAGGAAAGTGCCTTTACGCATCCGGAAGTTTCGTAGCCACTGGGATTCATCCCAAACCTGCAGCACTACGCGGTCCCACCAGTCAGTGCTTGTTTACCTTGCCCAGAATTGCCGTTCCACAGGATCAACGTGACCCATTGCATCCATGATGTCTAGGGGCCGGGGTCCCGTGCTTTGCGAGAGGTCTCTGCCCCTCTCATAGTTAATGTCCTCACGGAGCTTCCGTTGCCTTCTCGCCCTATTTCTCAGCATCTGCCTCTGGAAAAGGTGGACGATAAGGCACGAGGTTTTGACAACGGACAGAACAGCAGCGATAATCGCAGAGGGCTCCATGCTCGCTATCCTGTGGCGTCCACGCTGTCAATCTCCAGAAAAGGGCGCGAATTAATTGCCCGCCGGCGCTTTCACGGAGGGAGGGCGGGAGTGTGGGTCGAATGACGACATTTACCCAAAACCACCCTCGACACATTTTTGGCCCCGGCAGGCATTGGGGGCTCGACCCAGAATTCCAATGGGCAGCGGGGACTGCGGGAACTGTGGGATAGCTACTCACAGTGCACCGCTTGCAATGTCAACGCTTGCCCCGTTACTGTGGACTCACAAACTCGAATTAATGTCCTTGGTGTGGATTCACATGCTCGACTTTGTAATATCGATTCCAGAAGTTCGGTTTAAGAAAAATCGAACTACTCCCGTAGTGTAGATGTACCCTTAGTTTATTGAACTGATCTTTTGGTGATACAACATTTAGTAATAACTACATATTATTGTAGCATTAATGTCTTTTGATATATGCATAATCAAACACGAAAATTTAACACATCACATTAAGTAACAACATGGAGTCTAACAACTGTATTTGCAGAGTTCAAACTAGTGCTGCTATTCAGAGCTTGACAAATAAGCATTCCACGCATGGTTTGTGTCTTAAGTGTTTAGCCATAACTCTTATTATTCAATTGAACAAGAAACCTCAAACATGGCTCACTCAGTAGTCAAACTTCCAATAGTTACCCCCTTGCTATGTGGCCATAAAAGGCCCATACTAGAGATCTCAGATAGACCCTACCCAATGGGAAACGGCTCATGAATGAAATCCATCAGTGTGTTTTCATTCTGCACAGAAATGGACATGAGCAAGGGGTGCATCTAATGTGTGTTGGATATGAAAAATCCTCCTCTCCCTGTCCTGTCATTCATTGCATCCTGTGACCCACTCACTCTTGCCCCTCAAAACTGGGGTGAGCTATGGCACTTCTAAACCACATCATTAGAGAGGACTCCAGCCACAGAATGACTTGACCAATCACCTCACCCAGCTTAGTTAAAAAAATTAAACTTGTCCTTGGTAAGTCAGGGGCCTATATTTTTAGGAAAAAGGTATGTTGCTATTTCAGGACATGACGTCAGACTACTAGTTAGTGTACATCCCAGTTGTTGTCTTGTCTCTGTCATTAAGAACCAGATCCCTTTGGAGGTGAAAAGTTCTTAAAATCTGTATAAATTTATCCCCATGACTCTCTGTAGTGACAAATTGATATTACGTCGTCATGACAGAAGATAAGTTCAGAGCCTGCATTGCCAGGATAAAAATAATTCCTGTTTACCAAAGTATTAATCTACTTGAATCTGTTCTAATGCCGCTTTTAAGCCTGTTGAAATTAACACTTTTACAACCAATTTCCTGCACAGTTAATTAGAGGTCAAAAAGACAGAAGATGCTCTAGCTTCCATTCAGGGGGAAAAAAACCTTTTGAAATTATGCCTTCATTAATGTGGCTAAATTTTTTTTTATATGCTTGCTTATTTGGTTGGCCATTTCTTAGCATAAGGAATTTAACATGAATATATAAATGCTGTCATCACCTACACAGTACTGTAATTGTTAGTGTTTCTTCAGACTTGCTTTAGGAATTAAAATCATCCCATTGTGTTATACAATACCTTTTGTGTATTATTGATGGCATCTTATAAAATTAAATTGCATCACTCACATAATAATGCAATCCAAAAGCTTCAGTCTATTAACATTTTATTGCTGGAGGGGACAGCTAGCTAGTTTGAACTATACAATAGATCCCAAAGGGCACAAGAGCCTGCTGAAAATGCTGAAAATTTAGCTTTCAATAAACATATTAAATTGTTACAATTTGTTTATGATAGTAGTTCACTTGCACTATAAAATTATTTTCTTTTTCATTTTGCAGAGCACAGTGGGTGCCTCCTGTGGATTTCCCGGTGTGCTGCACAGATATCACAGCACAATGAGAGAACAGAAAATTAATTAAATCCTTCTAGTATTCCTAGATCAGCAATATGTAACGTTTTCTTCAGAAAATGTACAACTCTCAGGTACTGTAACTATAGTTTAAAAAAAATCCTCAAAGGAATACAATAGGGAAGCATAATCTTCTTGATGGTGTTAGGAGTCCTTTCAGCTAGAATAGAGCCCATTCTCTGAATCGCTTATTCTTCCCTCCCTTTAGGAACTAAAGTACTTTCTGACCCAGTTCCCTCTTTCTGGACTCGTGAACTCAAAATACAGTAGCTGGAACCACTGTAGAGAGCCAACATAAATTGGGATGTGGGCACGGTAGGCCCTTGGCTGAATTAACTGCTTTTGTCTGATGAAAAATGTATTTGAAATGAGTTTGAGAGTCTCATGTATCAAACAATCTGCCCCAAGAAAGAAAAGGGGACTGATTAACATAAAAGCAAGGCTCATAGCTAACTTGATTGCCAATTTGACTGCCAGCTTATCTGCCAGTTCACTGCTAGCAAACACAGTGATGTACTAGCTGAAAACAAAACTCTGATAAATGGGGATTTTATTATTATTTCTCTGGCATAAAACCAGCTGAAGTCTGTTGCACAATAGTAATTTCACTAAGCAGAAAGCACACTGAATTGTTATACAAAGTAATAAAAGCCCAAGGATTCTTGGGTAGGGCAATGCATGGGCACAACAGAGTACATTAAGGAGATGCCTTGAGTATTGCAGGTTAGTCTTGAATGTGTGTTTCCTTATTTTCATTTTGTTCTCTCACAGTGTTATTGTGTGGAATCTATTTTCTTCAAGTACATTTCCTTCATTTGTGAATTATTCAAAAGTAGAAAATACAGTTTTAAAACATAATTATATGATAAAATATGTAATGACTGTATAATGATCTAATATTATATAATGGTGATTTTGGTTGGTGCAGGCTCAGTAATTTATCATCATTAAAATAATCAGGCAAATTTTGTGAAAAGTTGCTGTGGAATAGGTGGAGCAGTTTATTAGATCATATCACAGACTCGCCACCTGAAAATTTGCATATTTAAAAATAACCCCCTCTTTTTTTTTTTAAAGCAAAAGATCTTAAAGTGCCTCATACCATTAACTAACTTTTTGTGAGTGGTGGTGGTTTTTGTTGAGGGATTGCAGTTATTCCTTCAACTCATAAGAAGCCAAACAAACAGTAACAAGAAAAAAAACATTTCAGTGGAAGTTTGGGATGTGCAAGGAATGCAGGATCTTTCAAACTTTATTAAAAATATAAGTGTTCGTAGACAAAGCATCAGATTGCCAAGTTTTAATCTTGAGGACATTTTTTTACTACAGTCTTAGATTCTTGCCCCCCCAAAATAAAATTGTGATCAATAATGAGAATGCTGGTACAACAATAAATAGACATTGTTCAATTGAATTTAGCCTAAAGTGGATTGTTTTGTTCTCAGTGTAAAAATAAGCTTTTACAGAGCTTAACACATCTAGAAATATAAGTTTAAAAAATAAATTGCACATGGGTTTTTAGTTAAATAAGTAAATATTCCCCATCAGTGTTTGAAATCCAAACATGAGCATTTTTAGTAACGAACTGGAGGAAAACATAATCATCACTGATAAAGTTTTCAGATGACACAAAAATTGGGGGAGTGGTAAATGATAAAGAGGACAGGTCACTCACAAAGTGATCTGGATCTTTTGGTAAGCTGGGTACAAGCAAACAATATGTGTTTTACTATGGGTAAATGTAAATTCACACATCTAGGAACAAAGAATGTAGGATATATTACAGCAAGGGGGATTCTATCCTGAAGAAGATTTGGAGGGTAATGTTGGATAATCAGCTGAACTTGAGTGCGCAGTGCGACACTGTGGATAAAAGGGACAATGCTATCTTTAGAGATATAAAGGGGAATCTCAAGTATGAGTAGGGAGGTTATTTTTCCTCTGTATTTGGCACTGGTGCGATCGCTTCTGGAATACTTTGTCCAGTTCTGGTGATCACAGTTTAAGAAGGTTGTTGATAAATTGGAGAGGGGTCAGAGAAGGGCCACAAAAATGATTAGAGTACACGAGACCCTCGCTAGAACGCACGTCTACATAGTGAGAATTTGGTAATAGTATGGTTGTGGCCATGGATCCCAAATTAAATCACTTTAATAGGAATCCATGATAACGCCCCCCCCCACTATAACGCGGTCCCCGCGTTAACGCGGTGCTACGCATGGATCCCAAACCCCGTGTTCTAGCAAGGGTCCGGAGTATGAGAAAACATGCCTTATAATGCTATACTCAGAGCACAATCTATTTAGCTTACCAGAAAGAAGGATAAGGGATCACTTGATTACAGTCTATAAGTTCCTACATGGGGAAATATTTAATAATGGTCTCTTCAATCTAGCAGAGAAAGGTATAACATGATCCAATGACTGGAAGTTGAAGCTAGACATATTCAGACTGGAAATTAGGTGTAGCTTTTCAATAGTCAGAGTAATTAACCATTGGAACAATTTAGAAATGGTCATGGTGGATTCTCCATCACTGACCGTTTTAAAATCAAGATTGGATGTTTTTCTAAAAGCTTTGCTTGAGGAATCGTTTGGGGAAGTTCTGTGTCTGTGTTATGCACAGGTCAGACTAGATGATCACAATGGTCCCTTCTGGACTTAGATTATAAGAACATTCAGTATTGAGCTAGTGCGTGAGATCCTGAAGGTGAAACTGACTAGAAAGTGACTATAAATGAATGGGAGACACTGCATACATATAAATGAATGAAACAGACTATCCAAGCTGAGAAAAAAATGTTTGTAGAGTGAAATTATCTTCACCTGCATTAAGCCTGAGTAACTGCAATTTATGCAGGTAAATTATGCAGTTGTTTGGGGGGCAGGGATGAAATGTAGGGGCAGGATGACATTACAGCCTCTCTTCTCTGTGGGAATAGGGTCAGAGAGTTGGAGTAGAAGCTGCAGCCCCTCTACGCCAGTTCAGAGATAGAGGTCCCCTTGCATGACTGCTCTGCTTACAGCTCTTCCTGCTCATCCCAACAGCAGAAATGAGGTGACATGAAGAATGTTATGTGGGTACTTCACTCCAAGATAAATTTTAGCCAGAATAAAGAAATATAAATAGTGAAAAGTAAATGAAATAGTTTCAGTTTTAGTATCCTAAGGTGCTATTTGTAAAAAAAGTAAAGATTTTTGGGAAAAGGAGAATGGGGTGCAGGTCTCCTTTAAGTCTAGCAGTGTGAATGACATTGCTACTGTTTACTACCACTAGCTTCCTTTAATACAAGGAGAATGAAGCAATGAATTGAGAACAATCCCTTCCCTCCCACCCACCTCCCAAAATCCCAATAGAATAAAATACACTACCCACAGTGTCTAATTATGACATCATCCACAAGAGCCTTAGCCTGGAAATTCTAAAGGACAATATGTCACTCTTACTTTGCCCATCAGTGCTGCATGGGAGAGGGGCTGTGTCAAGGTTATAAAGGTTGAAACGGAGTCGGAGCATTAAAAGGGATTTTCTAAAACACCCTGAAGTTTGAAACTCAGCTTTCTGCTATCTAGAGTGATTCTTGGATTGTGGTCTCAGAGGAGGGCTATTTCCAGCATGACTTGCTGCAGTGTACAAGTGTTGTCACTGTAGATGTCAGTACATGAAACAAGCCACTTCTTCAGTAAATCACACTGAATTAATTTGATTTAATTGCTTACATTTGCCAGGATAAAAAAATACATCATGTCTATTCAATTCAAAGCAAATAAATCAGGGAGGAGGTCAATAACTAACCTTATTGAAATGGTCTGTGGGCAAAAAGTTATTAAAGAGAATATAGCAATTAGACAGTCCAGCCACAAGAATTAATTAAAAAGTTCCACATGCAACATTAAATAGTTTTAGGGGAGAGTTAAAATTGCTCACTGTATGTGTCAGTACACATTCACCAACACTCTCAACTTCACTAACATTCCAAAAAGAATGCAGCATATGATTCAAAAGTGAGTTAAATTCCAGGTCTCAACAGAAACAAAGCAGTCTTAATTGCAGACTGAGAGACATTACTCATGGTACCAACAACAATGGAGACTATACAGTGCACATAAATCATGAGGTGTGCTGTCGTGTATTTGCCTGTACTTCGAAAACTATAATCAAGCTGAAATGAGTTGGGCTAATACTAAAAACAAAGGGGAAAAGTTTCACTTTAGTGAATGGGGATTTAGTTGGACAAATCCTCTCGGTATCTTAATGCTAAATCCCTGTAGAATAGTTGGAAAGTGCACCTCTAAACACTGCCTTCTTGATGAAGGGGATTATTAACAGTTTAATAAGGACAAATGCAAAGCGCACCACTTAGGTAGGAACAATCAGTTTCACACATACAGAATGGGAGGAGACTGTCTAGGAAGGAGTACGGCAGAAAGGGATCTAGGGGTTATAGTGGACCACAAGCTAAATATGAGTCAACAGTGTGATGCTGTTGCAAAAAAAGCAAACTTGATTCTGCGCTGCATTAACAGGTGTGTTGTGAGCAAGACACGAGAAGTCATTCTTCCGCTGTACTCTGTGCTGGTTAGGCCTCAGCTGGAGTATTGTGTCCAGTTCTGGGCACCGCATTTCAAGAAAGATGTGGAGAAATTGGAGAGGGTCCAGAGAAGAGCAACAAGAATGAGCAAGGGTCTAGAGAACATGACCTATGAAGGAAGGCTGAAGGAATTGGGTTTGTTTAGTTTGGAAAAGAGAAGACTGAGAGGGGACATGATAGCAGTCTTCAGGTATCTAAAAGGGTGTCATAAGGAGGAGGGAGAAAACTTGTTCATCTTAGCCTCTAAGGACAGAACAAGAAGCAATGGGCTTAAACTGCAGCAAGGGAGGTTTAGGTTGACATTAGGAAAAAGTTCCTAACTGTCACGGTGGTTAAACACTGGAATAAACTGCCCACGGAGGTTGTAGAATCTCCATCTCTGGAGGTATTTAACAGTAGGTTAGATAAATGTCTATCAGGGATGGTCTAGACAGTATTTGGTCCTGCCATGAGGGCAGGGGGCTGGACTCGATGACCTCTCGAGGTCCCTTCCAGCCCTAGAATCTATGAATCTAGCTGATCTTACTATTGATTATAATAGCAATTGATTGGAAACCTGGCAACAAGTACCATTGACTGTAGCAAAGCTTTGTTATGAAATCAATGAACGTTATAGAGATCTTTAATAGGAGAACATGTAGAGTTGAATGTGTTTCTCCCTCCATGCTCAAGAATCCAGGATTTAGATCCTCAGATGCTCCTGAGTTCTTGTAGACACTCCAGAGAAGGAGAAAGGAGGAGATATAGATAGCTTTCTGCTACCTTGCTGAGCTCCACACTCCCTAATTCTGGAGGCTGGTTTGGGTTGCTCTAACTTGTGTTCCATTGATCCAGGCTCTCTGGAGCATAGTGTGCTCTGGCTATGCCCCCTCCCACACCTGGTACGATCCCAGAATTCCCACTATACTTGATTTAGTTTAGCAACTACCTTGTAGAATATAAAAGAGATTGTAATTTTTTGTTTACATTGGTAATGCACAGAGCCATGGCACCAAGGCTACAGCAAATTTCTTATCTCAATGGAACTTTGTTTCACGTGGGAAAAATTTGATTATTTTTAACTATTTTGCATGTAAAACTATTTGGTTATTTATTTTTATTTTCTCTAGCTAAATAATATATGTTGAGCTAATGAGTCTGAAGTTGTTACTACAAGTAATTATACATATAGAATAAAAATGAAAGAATTTTGATAAATTTTAACAGATTTTTTTTACCATATTTTCTCAGTTTCTGTTAAATAGAACAGGCATTTAGTGCATGCTCGGGGATTAGAAGTTCAAATGTAGAGCTTCTGGAACACAAGCAGATTTTAAAAAATATTTGCAGCTCCTGTGAATTGACGAGCATTGCTACCAGAATGAGACCCACTTACATCATGAAAGAGAATTGAATGGCTGGAGCTCTCACAACTTTGAAGTGCATCTTAAAATGCTGTTGTGCTCTCTAAAAATGACAGTTTAGGTTCCATGTTTGTGTCCTGAGGACTCCATATCAAATGTGATTGATTTTCAGTTAAAAACATCTTGGATTTTTTTTCCTCTACCAAATGCCAGCACTGCAAAATCAGTGTTAGATTCTCAGTTATGATCTAGCCCCATGATGTATTGCTTAGCAGGCACAAAGGGGCTAGATTCTGCCTGCAAATGGCCGATGGATAGTTCTCCTGATAGAGGGGAACTCTCCGCTGGCAAAGCCATCTCCTGTTTGAGCTGTCCCCTACTCCGAGACACATCCGTACCAGCGTAAGACCACTTACATCTTTTTGTTCTGTGTATTGCATCTAGCACAACGGGGTCCTGGTCCATGATGACTGGGGGTCTTAGGTGCTACTGCAGTACAAATAATAAGAGTTATGCTGGAGGTGTGATAGATTGTAGCTCTTGTTCACTGATCCTCCAAAGCTGTATGCTCCCTTTGAAACCCTAAACCAGCAGCATAAATTAGAATAGCATCTAGGCTCTTTAATTCATGGCTGGGCTAGCACAGGCTTGGATCAGGGAGCTGTAATCTACTTCCCTGTGTCAAGCAGAACTTGGCCAGTGGGAAACTTCCAGTCTGAGTGTCCAGCTGGGGTTCTTTCCTTCTCATACATCCTCACTATTAGTATGGCCAAATTCTGTGTTCTGAAACACAGGTATGTATGTAGCCATCTTGTCCTTCAGTGGGATTGCATAGGTGTAACTGAAGGTATAATGTAGCCTTTTGCTGGTGATGTTACATGGAAAATAAAGAACCCAAATGGGCTTTATGATCTAAGGCTGAGTCTACCTGGACTGGCATTTAGAACTGCCATTATTTTTAAACTTGAAACATGAGCAAATCTGGTAATGAATCAGTGAAACACAATAAATATGGAGCCCTACTGTGCCAGCTTTAGAGTCACTTTTCAGAGAAGAACATAGGTTTAAGGAGTGTCCAAGAGAATGGGGGTCAGACGGAAAATGATAGTGGGAAATGACTGAGACAGTGTGTCCCATTTGGAGTATTTTACTTTGGGTTATAACATCAGACATAAATATGATAAAACAGAAGTTCAGTCGTGCTTCATCCACAAGCAGGAATTTCGTACTAAAATCATTGTGAGAATCTCATTTCCCAGTTATGCCATTGGGAAAGTTTATGTAGGGAGGAAGGACTGCTAAACAAAAATCTCTGATATGCATGGAAGATGTTTGCACCAACTTTCCCCCCTTTGCAACTATTTGTGGCTTCATTTTTTCCAAGGCCTGGTCAAGTCCTACTCACTTGTCATATGTCCTGAAACTTGATACAATGCAATAATTTAAAGCTACAGCCTATAGGAATTTGGGATGGTCAAACTGCAATGGAAAAATTATGAACAGTCCTGATCAAAGCTAGACACTTTTGAATGTGTGGATTAATTTTGGTTAGGTAAACCTTCTCCCTGATTTAAGCCTTTGTCCCAAACACAGCCTTTACCTTTGCTGATAACCTGTATGCATTGTATACAAAGGGAGTTTTGCTGTGTTTATGATTGCCTGTGCTGGTTACTTTCTTCATTTTTTATGCATCATTTAGTTGAGCCTTAGAGAGGAAAAGATTTTAAGATATTAGGCAGTCAATGTCCAGCTGAGACTGTCGGAAAATATCTGCAAAGTAGAAGGCAATTTATTGAGGCTCTGGGCGAATAATGGAGCTGGTTGTGAGCTAGAGAGGTGAAAATAGAGGGGCTGAAGTGTGAAGGAAATATAGAAAGTAATGGTGACTGGAAGTCACTAGAACTGTATTGTGAGGATCAGATAGAGAGAGCTGATCGTGCTAGCAGAAGGACAGGATGGGGAACATGACAGAATTTGGGTTGGATATAACAAACTGCATCATAGGGCTTGTTGTATGAATAGCAAGTGTGGGGCAAGCTGGGGGTGTAAAATCTACTTCACACTAGCCTGCTGCGCACTTAGTGGCCATGTGGACCCTGCTGCCGTACACTAAAAGTTTGTTTGTGTGCATTGATCTACTCCTGTTTCAAAACGGGTAGATCAAAGTGTACGACAGAACTTTTAGTGCATGGCAGCAGGGACCACATAGACACTTACTGTGTAGCAGGCTACTATGAGGTAGATTTACACCCCAGCTTGCAATACACTAATTGTTCATATATACAAGCCCATGGGAAGAGCAGCATGATCCAGTAAATAGAGCACTAGGCTAGGCACTGCCATTGACATGCTGTGTGAACTTGGGTAAGTGACTTAACCTCTCTGTTTCTGCACCTGTAAAATGGGGATGATACCTTCCTTTATACATTGCTTTGAGATCTATGGAAGACAAGTGCTGTGTTAAGCATTAAGTATGATTTTAATAGAAAGCTGGATGTGCTTAACTAATGGACATGATGTAGTTTAGAAAGAAACTGAAGTGTTTGTTCCCTGGTCAGTTTTCCAGTGTGAATACTTGTGTTTCAAAGTTCAAAATTCACTTTCCACAAATATTCTGAAATGTGCTTATAAAATTTGCTGATTCCATTAACATTCCTCTCAGCAAATTATTACTACCGTATTCAGAGAATGCAAAATATAAAAGAAACATGAGGACAGGTGAAGCAAATTTATTTTTCTTTCTCTTTCTTTTAATTTGAGTGAATAGGAACAGGGTTTTTTTTGTATTTGCCCTCTGTCGGAACCTTCTTTAAGTATGCCCATCAGTGAGTTCATCTTATTTCCTCTGCAGAATGGTGAAATAAATGCCAGTGCATACTATTTTAAATGGTGCTTTGGAAACCTGCAAGGTGATTCAGATGGAAGACATTTTGTCTAGCCAACTAGAAAGAATCAGTTAGACTTCACAACATTATACACATTTTTCACCTAATGTGTTGGAAATCAGAATTCTGTCTTCTAGCAGCACCTCCATGCAGACTGGTTCAGAGTGCTAGTCTAGTTAATGAAGTGTGCTAATAGTAATTAATTTGAGTGTTTGTTATAGGATGACAATGTTCCTTATTCCTAGTCCATTATTTTGATGTACAAGTGCAAGGAATATTATAGAATGATCAGGGCTTAGTGTGTAGTTGTAGCACCTTTTAAAATCCATGGAGGAGCTTCTACCTGCTGTGTAACATATATCATTTATATATGTGTGTTTGTGTGTATATACAACATGCATATAATTTATTTGGAGATTAAAAAGCATAAATATGTTTGCAGGAAGAGGAAATCACCCTTTAGCCGCCCTTAAATCCTCCTGAACATTGGGCCTCAATTAAAATGGATTCTGTGCCTGCCTTTTGGACATGTGAGTCATGCAGAATCTTCTTTTAAATCCATGAATATAGCATTGCTACGTGTTAACCCTAGCAGAAAGTAAAGTTTTGCTAAAGCCTTGGTAATTGCATTTCCAGCTGGATCCTTGAACAATTTGCCTTTGAGACAACATACTCAAAAACAGTTCCCACAGTCATGCATGAGCTTAAAACAAGGAATGAATATGATGACACTTTTTATGACATAAAATAAATTCAGAGATACTCTTATGAATAAAGATACTGCTAAAGTAGGAATTAGAACTAACAGGAGACTAACTTTAATATACAGCAGAACAAATTTAGAGACAAAGTTAGCTGAATCTTTGTTTTTTCTTTACTTTGGGACAAATCCCTGAACCATTTTGCCTTCAGAACCTCAATTTACCTTGGCCATGTGGCATTAGAAGAGAAATGGAACCCTGATCCTCCCATGAGCAGCTACATAGCTTCTGTGCAGCTGTCCAGAGCTGCCCTGGACAGAGGAGTTGGAACCCATCTGGGTGGTTATATTATTATTAGCAGTCATAGCTGCTGGCAGTAACAGCTGGAAGGCAGTGCCCTCTCTAATGTCTGAGCTCTGTGTGTGTGTGTGTGTGTGGTGTGGGGAGGAGCAGCGAAAGGAGGGATGGGAGAAGAGTCAGGGTTCTCCTCAGCTGTCTGACAGCCAGATTCCTTTATGGGTCATAAGGCCTAGATCCAGAGAGGAAGGATGTCTGCATGGTGCTCAGTGCTGTCAGGATGTAAGCGGAGAGCACATTGATCTTTTATATGACCCTTCAAACTAACTCATAAGCTATGTTTTTCTTTTTGCTCCGACTCTGGTTCATTGTACCATACAGCTGGTATGTGAAGATATCTCTATGGAGCATGAACAGGGAAAATCTGTGAAGGGTTCTTGAAGGATAGAAAGTGGCATTTTCAGGAGCTCCCTGTTCTCCAGAGCTGTTCTGTAGATTCCAATCCAGGAATGGATGTGGAGGGATTCTGTACTGCTTTTACTTCCTCAGGACTGATCAGATCAATGTTAAACAGGCACATGTAGAAATAAGGGAATTACTTCCCTTACTTCTAAGTGGAAGAGTTGTTGAACCTTCAACTCCTATTGCAGTCAAATGTCAATTTGTGTAAGGATTTGTCTTTACTAAACAATGATGGAAGTCAGAGGAGCTCAGCATCTTGGAGGACCAGCTCATTGAGAACTGCAGTCAATTCCTGAAAACGAATTGTCATAGTAATACCAAGAATAGTAATAAAACCTCCAAAATATAAAAAGCCAGATCTTCAGCTGGTATAAATCAATATAGTTCCATTAGCTTTAGTGAAGCTAGGCTGTTTTCACAGCAGCTGAAGATCTGGCCCATAATGTCATCTTTTCAGAAGCTTTGGAGAAAGTAGCAAAGGTTTTGTTCTAGTCTCTAAACCTCTTGAACTATCAACAAAATAGGCCAGTGCAAAATGCAAAATAAACCCTAAATGTGTGTCTAATTCATTCTGGTGAAAACCAGCTCTTAGGAAAATTGCAATTAATCACATTTCCAAACTTCCATATATTTTAATGGGATTTATTTAATATAATTCAGGGAATGTCTGTGAGAGTTTTTCATGTCAGCTCTTCTTTAAATTCACTGCAAGGTTCTATTTTAAGATGAAAAGCTGTGTTTTCAAAGCTATTGTCCTATATATTTTATAAATCCTAGCTACTGTTTTAACTCTAGTGAGAACTGGCAATGTCTGCTCAGCCCCTAGTTTTCATCCAATCACAACTCTAAGGTTGCACACTTGATTATAAGATGTAGGAGCAAAAATAAATGACAAACTAAACAGTGTAACACAAATAGAAATGTGTAACAATTATTATTATTATTTGTATTGTAGTAATGTGTAGGGGGCCCAATAATTGACCAAAATACTAGGTGCTGTACAAACACACAGTAAAAAGATATCCTAAGGGAATACAATCTAAGTATAAGACAAGAGATAACAGGTGCATACAACAGACAGGTGGAGCATAAGGAAACCATGAAACAATAAAAGCTGAGTTAATGAGTTCAAAACATATAAAAATTAGGTGGTTTTTTTTAAGCCTTGAGCTGGTACTTAGAGATTAACTTAGTCAAGTCAGAAAGGAAAAGAATCTTTTCAAAGAGACAGGCAATATTACAGTATATCTCCCAAATAACAAGTTTATTTGGTACTACCTGATATTATTCAATCAATAGACTGGTTTGAGTTTAGCTGCATTTTAGATATAGATTACCCTGCAGGGTGTAGCATAAAGAATTCTGATCATTACCAATGTAACCAACGTCTATTTCGGTTCTTTTACTAATTTTCTAACTAATAATGCAGATGTGTGGGGATTATTAATAGTAGTCACCATACCAAGATCTAAGAAGAATGTTTCCTACTCTTATTGGCAGTATAAACTAGGACAGAGGTACAGCAGATGTGGTATTGTGTTAAACTATATCTCCTTGTATAAATGTGCCTCTGGAAGGTGAGTCCAGATAAAATGCATCTATGCAGCTGAGCTCTCTCTCCTCATAGAATGAAACAGAAGGAAGAAAATGTCTGTCTTTCTTTGATTTTCTTGGGGAGTGGAGGGGAATTTTAAGTCAGGAAAAACTTTCTACCAACTCTGAGGTATTCTTAAATTGCGATGGAAATTATTCTTCCCTGCTTCAGTTTTCTCAAATTAATGTATACGTCTCAGATTTGTCTGCAGATCTTCATATGAAGAAAAAGTTCAAACCTCATTTGCTTGGCTCCTTATCACACATTAATTTTGTTGTTAATTGAAAATGCAGGTGGGTTTTTTTTCTTTTCAAAGACTGGTTTTAACCGGAATTTATTTAGGTTACTATCTTGCTTTGTTCTGGCAGTTTATTCATTGTCACTGATAACAAACAGCGGTAAATTATAATTACACCTCTTAATAGATGCCATTAAGAGTGCACTGCGATCATGGAGGACACGATATTGCAGCTAAAGGATAAAGCTGCAGGTAAAAAGAACAAACTAGCATCTCATTAAGAAGACAGTGTTAATAATGACACAGGGACACCTCTAGCTTCGAGATATAAGTTAAAACAACTTTTGTTAAATAAATCACTATCCTACAAGTCAGAGTAGCTACAAGCTTCCTCTTGCTGATTTTTCCAGGTAGTGTTGGAGATTCAAAGGTGTGGATTTCTACTCCTCTGACTGTTATCCCAATAAGAGAGGGAACGAAGTAAGGATGCGTCGAGAACGTGTTATCTGATTTTCCTGACTTTTAAGGGTGAGAATTAAATTCACAATATAGTTTTTTTTCAGTGTACATAAATGGTAAATAAACTACATAATATTACATGCATAGGTATTTTATAAGTAATAAATGGAATTGAAATACAATAAGATCCACTATATTTAAGCTCCATCCTGAAAGTACCTATGCATGCGTTTAATTTGAAGCAAGTGAATAGTGCTTTTTTCATAAATTATATCTATTACATAAATTTGCATGAAGTATCTTAACTTAAACTTTACTGTGCAACCTACAACATTCTTCTAATGTGGGAGATTACAACATGGCCCGGCTGCAGCTCTTTGGCCCCCAGGCCAGGCGCCGGAGCCAGGTCGGGGTAAGAGCCAGTGGGCAGTCGTGGGAAGCTGAGGACCCTCCAACCTGGCCTGAGTGGGGGACCCAGGAGGCGGAGAAATGGGTCAAGGGCTGCTCTCGCCTCCCCACCCCTGAGCAAGTGGAGGGGCCTAGGCTTCCTGGCCTAGCTCTGGCTTCTGGCCTGGCAGGGGGTGGGGCATCAGGGAGAAGAGGAGGGGAAGGAAGACTCAGTCGCCCCTGCCTTTACTATAGTTTCAACCAATTTGCCTGGTATTGAAGTTAGCTTTACCAGCCTGTAATTGCCAGGATTGCCTCTGGAGCCTTTTTTTTTAAAAAATTGGCATTACATTAGCTATCCTCCAGTTATCTGGTACAGAGGCTGGTTTAAGCGATAGATTACATACCAAAGTTGCTGGTTTTGCAATTTCATATTTGAGTTCCTTCAGAACTTTGGGTGAATGTAATTTGGTCCTGGAGTCTTTGTACTGTTTAATTTATCAATTGATTCCAAAACCTCCCTTTCTGACCCTTCAATCAGGGACAGTTCCTCAGATTTGTCACCTAAAAATTATGGCTTGGGTGTGGGGATCGCCCATACATCCTCTGCAGTGAAGACCAATGCAAAGGATTCATACAGCTTCTCTGCACGGCCTTGTCTTCTTTGAGTTATTCTCTCCAGTTATTAGGAATAGACAGGTAATAGTTATGGGGGATTTGATCATTAGAAATATAGATAGCTGGCTTTGCGATGACCAGGAGAACTGCCTGGTGAGAGGATTGCGGACATAGGCGCTGACTTTAGTTGGCACTGGTGGGAGTTCACGCCCCGCCCCCATTTCACCCCTTCCCCAAATCCCCGCCCCCACCTCTTCCCCCAGATGCGCCGCATTTCCCCTCCACAGCCCGCCCCAGGCTTGCAAGCCTGGAAGGGAGGGAGGAGAAGCAGAGCACCCACCGGCAGCTCCCTGCCGGCCCCTCCCCACCCAGCTCACCTCCGTTCCGCCTCCTCCCCTGAGGCGCTGCTGCTCTGCTTCTCTCCCCTCCCTCCCAGGCTTGCCGCGAGAATCAGCTGTTTGGTGTGTGGCAAGCCTGGAAGGGAGGGAGGGGGTAAAAGTGGAGCAGCGGCTGGGTGGGGGGGGGCGGCTGGTGGGGAGCTGCCAGTGGGTGCTCTGCACCCACCAATTTTTCCCCGTGGGTGCTCCAGCCCCAGAGCACCCACGGAGTTGGCGCCTGTGGTTGCGGATCTCTCGAGACATCTAGATAGACTTATGGGTAGTGCTGTGGAGGAGTCAGTGGTCGTGGTACATGTAGGTACCAATGATATAGGGAAGGATAGGAGAGAGGTCTTGGAGGCTAAATTTAGAATGCTAGGTAAGAGATCGAAGTCCAGGACTTCCATGGTAGTTTTCTATTAAATGCTTCCGGTTCCACACGCAAGGCCAGTCAGATAGGCAGAACTGCAGAGTCTCAATGCGTGGATGAGCTGATGGTGTAGGGAGGAGGGGTTTATATTTATTAGGAACTGGGGAAACTTTTGGGAAAGGGGGAGCTTATACAGAAGGATGGGCTCCACCTAAACCAAAATGGAACCAGATTGCTGGCACTTAAAATTAAAAAGGCCGTAGAGCAGTTTTTAAACTAAGGGCTGGGTGAAAGCCAGCAGGTGCGGAGGAGCATGTGGTTTGGACAGCGACATCCCTAAGGGGCGGATCTATTAATGGAGATTCTCTATGTTCTAGAAAGGAGAGGATGGAAGGATAAAATACAGGCAGGATTGTGATGAGAAACAGTCAAAAGAAAAAAAGTCCCATTCAATTATATCATGTAATAGCAGACAGCTAAATCATGACAAGTTTTTAAAGTGCTTATATGCCCATGCTAGAAGTCTAAATAATAAGATGGGTGAACTAGACTGCCTCATATTTAATGAGGAGATTGATATAATAGGCATCACAGAAACTTGGTGGAATGAGGCTAATCAATGGGACAGTAATACCAGGGTCATGCTGGTGTGGGGGAGGTGGCACTATATGTGAAATAAAGCATAGAATGAAATGAAGTAAAAATCTTAAATGACCCAAACAGTACCATAGAATCTCTATGTATCGTAATCCCATGCTGTAATAATAAGAATATAGCAGTAGGGATATATTACTGATCACCTGACCAGGATGGTGATAGAGACTGTGAAATGCCCAGGGAGATTAGAGAGGCTATTAAAATAAACTCAGTCATAATGGAGGATTTCAACTATACCCATATTGACTGGGATCATTATGCAGAGATAAAGTTTCTTGACACCTTAAATGAATGCTTCTTGGGGCAGCTAGTCTTGGAACCCACAAGAGGAGAGGCAATTCTTGATTTAGTCCTAAGTGGAGCACAGGATCTGGTCCAAGAGGTGAATATAGCTGGACCGTCCGCTTGGTAATAATGACCATAATACAATTAAATTTAACATCCCTGTGGCGGGAAAAACACCACAGCAGTCCAACACTGTAGCATTTAATTTCAGAAAGGGGAACTACACAAAAATGACACAAGAACTAGGGGTCACCAAATGAAATTTACAGGAAGCAGGTTTAAAACAAACAAAAGGAAGTATTTTTTTTCACACAACACAAAGTCAACCGGTGTAACTCCTTGCCAGAGTTTACTGTGAAGGCCAAGACTATAACAGGATTTAAAAAAGAACTAGATAAGTTCATGGTGGATAGGTCCATCAATGGCTATTAGCCAGGATGGGCATGGATGGTGTCTCTAGCCTCTGTTTGCCAGAAGGTGGGAATAGGTGACAGAGGATGGATCACTTGGTGATTACCTGTTCCGTTCATTCTGTCTTAGGCACTCGGCATTGGCCACTGTCGGAAGACAGGATACTGGACTAGATGGACCTTTGGTCTGACCCAGTATGGCCGTTCTTGTGAGTTCTCCTTTAGCACATTGATCATCTATTGCCCCCACTGATTGTTTAATTGTGTGATTTATCTGATGGACATTTCAAATTCTGTCATCACTGTAAATGAAATGATTTGTTTTAGATCTCATTAATAATAGGAATTGAGTTCCCATGAATTTTACCACATCCTATCCTAATATGATGCCTAGATGCTATACTGCTGAGTGCATTAGAAACACCAGAGATAGATATTAGAGGGAGGAAAGGTGGGAAGAAGAGATGGGGGAGTGATGCTATAAAAATTTTACTGCTGTTTTCAGGATGAACACATTTTTATGCATGAGCTATGCAGGTCTTTCCAAGCCAAATGACAATAATCAAGTATTCATCATAATCATGTTTTGTATGTGCCTCTTGTTCTGATCAGGCTTTGTCCTGTTTTTACATTGCGCTGTGCATTTTTCCCATTCAAAGTATGTTTGTTACTATGGAAACAATGAAGTCATTGGTACAAGTGGAGCTTAGTGGTATGAATGAGGTCCAACATGAGTTGATCCATAGAGTAATTTGAGAATTTATATTTTGGTTATTGGAAAAATGGGTGTTTTTATATCAGAGTGATTGTGATTGCATTAATGATATAAATATAGGCAATCTGAAGAATAGAAAACAATGCCTGCTTTATTCTGTTTCTTTGGAATTTGATTAAAGCACCAAGAAAAAGAAATGAGCAGCTTTAATTGAGGTCCTTTGGAGACAGCATTTTTAAAAATGGTCCTTTCACATGCTACAGTTTGCATAGAAAGTAGTATTTCTACCCTTAAAGGTGTACATATTAGTGTAAGTAGCTAACATTTGCAATCCAAACGGTTTTAATTGCCTCATTATTATTAAATATTTATAACATTCAAAGCCCCAATGTACACTGGGGCAATGTACAAACACAAAAAAGGGAGATCCCGGCTATGAAAGGCTTACTCAGAGTTCGGAAATGTAAAAAGTCATGTAACTGCTGTGGGTAGGATTGTGCTCTTCCCTTAAGACACTACAGGTGCAGATAACCACTGCAGGTGGGCAAGGAGTGGGTGGTTGGACAGATATAGTAAATGGGTGGAGCCTTTGATATCTATCCCAATGCCTTGGTTAGCACAGCTGAGTTAGCTGGGATCCTGGTCACCAGAATACAGAAAATAGTGCAGAATAAATTCAGGTTCGAAGAGGTAGAGAGAGGCCCCAGGCTGCAGCTGGATTTGTGTGGGCTCTGAGTGGGTATAAGGATTCCCTGCATCAACTCAATAGCAGGATTAGAGCCATAGTGGGGAGGTGTTAATTCATGCCTCATATTTACATTTAATGCCCATTAGATTAAAGGGAGATTATGTAATTAAAATAAATTCCAGTCTGTTTTCCATGACCCAGAGAGAGTGTGGTTATTGAAAACTAGTCTATTTTATTTCTTGTTAGTCCAATCAAAAACATCACCCACATCTTCTTATAGCTTTTAATCTTTGTATTCTAGACTAACATCATAACCAGTGCTATGCACTTTTGTATTAGCTAAAGATAAATGGGAGTGTGGCACCATAAATTTAAACTGAGCTGTAGCATAACAATATAGGTCTTGGGTATGTGATAGGTGTACTCCATCTGACCTTTCCCTGTTAATTCATTGTTGTTAACCATTTGTAGTCTGCTTGTGGCAAGGAGAATTGCCAAATATTAATTCACAAACAAATGTATTAAAACTATAATTGTTTCTATTATTGCAGTAGGATCTAGTGATCTCAGTCAGGATCAGGGCTCCTTCGTTGTAGGTGCTCTACAGATGTATTGCAGGCCCAGTTCCTGTCCTCAAGAGCTGAGAATGAGCCCATGCTCCCGTCTGCTTCTACACATGGAAGGAACCAGTATCTACATGAGAAGCCAGTTTTACATCTGCAACATCTTACTCTTTTCCTTTTCACCCAACAGCAGCCTTCCACCGGCTCTGGCTCTGTGGAGCCAGAGAAAGCCCTGACAACTGTGGCTGTGAGGTTGTGTTGGAGTTGGCTGGTCCCTTCATACTCTTTACTGCCTCAGCTCCACAGGTAAAAGTCATGGAAGTAAATTCTGGCCGATGCTCTATCAACATACACTGTGTTCTTCTGCACACTAGGGGAAGTTTCACTTCCTGCCAGTGAGGAGTCTGTAACATCATTTATGGTCAGGACAGGGAGATCTGCAAGCACAAGTTCTTCAGCAGTCTTTCTATCTGGAGGCAAGTGGGAACTGCTGAGATGGGTGGCAGAGGGGAGCTAAAAGCCGTGCATGTGGATGTCCCTTGCCTCCATTGGGCACCCTAAGATTTGTGTAGATCTCAGTAGTTTCACAGGCTGAGGAGGTGGAACTTCTTATGGAGATGGGGGAAATCAACCCTCAGTGAAAAAATAAGTGGAGAACTCCATGAGGTGAAACTCAGGCAGCAGTAGGGGATTGGGGAGGCCCTCAGTAGGAACACTGTAGCATATCGTACAGTATAAAACCCATGCGGACACACTTCACTGATACTAGGTGCTCAATTTGAAATGTTTAAGGTATAGTCTACTCTAAAACTGAGGCACCCCAAAGTAGAGGCCAGTTCTGAAAACATTGGTCGGAAGGTATGGTTTAGTACTGTGAGAGAATGATTGCTCTCAAATGTATATGTATTTTTTATGAATGCAGAACATAACACCACAAGGCATAATTATCAGTTCATAAGGCATAATTATCAAGAGCAAGGGATAATTTCAGCATTCATTCTACATAAAATCTGGAGATTTTATTGCAGTGGGAGCATGAATACTTTGAGCGGTGGTATTGTTACATGTGGGTGAAATGCCTCAGAAGGAATTAACATTAAAGAAATCTGAGGAGGAATGTCCAATACTTATTCTTTGCTGAGAGAGTATAATTAACAAACATAAATTTGGCTTGATTACAGTAATTGCACATTTTCCGTTTATAAGCATATTGAAAGAGAAAATATTCAGGGCCTAATTTATTCTATGGGAGGAGAGGGGAATGAACTATTAGATTATAGTATCTTATTTCCAGTAGCATGATTTAAATTATTTACGTCAGATTGTGGCAATCTAAAGTTGAATGTGACATGAACATAGATGTACATAAAATGAATATAGTGCTTTGATCTGTATGCTCCAAGTACTGTACAACATTAACTAATATTCTCACAGAAGAGAAAACATACTGGTCCTGATTTTCTCTTGTAGTGAGGGAGGAGCTTTTGGGGAGCCATTTATGGCTCCCAGTTCTCATGGCAGGTCTGTGCTGGCTCTGATCCCTGGCAGGCTCTAACTTACACCTGCTGGCTATGATCATACACCACCTTGGGATTGCTCCAGTGCAGTGGTGATTGACAGAACAAGGAGTAATGGTCTCAAGTTGCAGAGGGGGAGGTTTAGGTTGGATATTAGGAAAAACTTTTTCACTAGTAGGGTGGTGAAGCACTGGAATGGGTTACCTAGGGAGGTGGTGGAATCTCCTTCCTTAGATGTTTTTAAGGTCAGGCTTGACAAAGCCCTGGCTGGGATGATCTAATTGGGTTTGGTCCTGCTTTGAGCAGGGGGTTGGACTAGATGACCTCCTGAGGTCCCTTCCAACCCTGAGATTCTATGATTCTATGATTCTATGATCCAGCTTTTCCCCTATCTGCTTCTCACCATCCCTTACCAGGGAGATACCAGGGAGCAACTGGAATAGGAGCCATGTACACTGCTTCTGCACTCACTACAAGCTCCTCCTTCCCAGGAGAATTCTAAGCTGAGCAGCTCCAATTGCTTTCTGGTTTCTTTTGCACCAAGTGGCAGAAAGGGGCCAAGATATGCAGTAGAGAGTATGCCTACCCTTCAGTAAGAGGTATGACTGCCACATTTGATCTATCTGTGCTGCCACCTGTGCTACTGCAGTTCAACTCTAGTACCTATATTAAAGCTAGCTGGGGTATAGCTACACCAGCTACGGTCACACCTCTGATTGCGGCTTAGACATGCCCTAAATAATTCGGAAAGAGGTCACTTGCGAAGCATGGTGAGGAGGACTATATTGTTTTGTCCCCATTGGGAGATAACTATCTCCTCAAAAATAATTCCATACTGCTTTTAAAATGGAAATGACAATTGAAATAAATAAGCACACACCTCTATACTTTTCTTTGCTTACTTTGTTGTGTACTCATGAAACATTTAGTGGACAGCTCTGTCATATAAACACTGTGTGTAGAGTAGACAAGCTGCATCTGTTTGTTAAAGAGATTGAGTAATGTAGAAAATGAACATGCTCTGAGACCTGTGAGCAGGGAACTTGCTGTAGCAGCTATCTTGTTTGCTTAAAGAGAGACAGCTATTGTATATCTAACCTTGCACCATTGCATGTGCTAGGAGTTTTGCTGTTTCTCCTGCAGCTCATATCAGTGGGGGAGGAGAGGCGTGGAACCAGATGCCCTCAGAGAGAAAGGGATCCCCCCATATGACATTTGGTGCTTGCCCTATATGGCATTCAGTGGTGAGAGCCTGGATTTAAAAAGGAGGTATCTCATTTTAATAAGCAGTTAAGGTACTGTAACCTACCTGAACCTGTGTGGAGAGAATTGAGGCTTGCAGCCCAAAATTTCACTGAGAGACTCAGATTAGACTTGAGTTCTAGTCATCAGTGGGAGTGAGTGGGCCTGATGTCTTACCACAAGTGGGCAGTGGCTTGGTGTTCCAGCCTTTAGGAAGGAGATAAAGTTGACATAGCAGCAGTTTCCATCTAAAGAAGCAGGAGGGTGATGGCTATGGGGATGTGTGTCGGGGGGATTGCCTATCCAGTCAGATAGGTCCTTGAGACTGGAGAATCCCTACTGGGAAGGGTTTTTATTATTAAAATGTGTTTCCTCTGGAGACTTCTTGAGCCCACAGATATTCAAACAGGTTTAGCGTAAAAGGGGTCATCCATGTTACCCTAAGGGGCTATTGTGATGCTGGCAGACCTAGGCCTCAACTGAGCACTGACCAATATATAGCTGGAAACCAGCATGGCTCACCAGTGTGTTAGCACTGTTAAAATAGATGTTAAGTTTATAAGGATGTGTTTAGTGTTTAGAATTATAGGATACTGCATACAGTAATCTCACTTATAACATCTGTACCCCCCATGTTATAAGGTTATACTGAGTGTTTGCATTGTAATCCTCTGCAGGGCCGGCTTTAGCGGGTGCGGGGCCCCACGTGAAGAAGAACGGCGGTGCCCCACCAACTTTTTCGGAGCAAAAAAAACCCCCACCTGCCGCCGAGACTCGGCGGAGAAAACCGCCGGAGCAGGGCCCCCTTGGGCGCGGGGCCCGATTCCGGGGAATCAGAGGAATCAGCTTAAAGCCAGCCCTGATCCTCTGTTATTCCCCAAACAGGAAAGAAGCATTAACATGCTGGCTTCCTACAGAAGGTATTAGGTCCTGCCCACCAAGAAAGCCTATTGAAACCAAATGAGTCATTTGAAACATCAAAGAACAAAGACTTTGTTTATTGCATTCCTCCCCACCCTCTGTGAAGAAGAGCCCTGCATGGGAACTCATCCCATCACCTTGAACTCTGGGAGGAAGGGAATAACAATCCCTGAGAAGAAGAAACTGGATCTTTCTACTGCTTGGATTCTGAGGGGCAGGGCCGGCTCCAGGCACCAGCCAACCAAGCACGTGCTTGGGGTGGCACCTGGGGTGGGGGCGGCACTGAGGTTTTTTGTTTTTTTTTTTTTAAAAAAACACTCTTCCCAGCTAGGGCAGTGGGCAAGCCCCGCTCCCTGCCCCGGCTGGGGCAGCGGAGCCGCGGGCCAGCCCCGCTCCCAGGTGGCACCCGGCCGGGGCTGCGGGGAAGACGCGCTCCCCACCGGTCCCCAGCAGGGAAGCCACCCTTCCCGCCGGCACCCCGGCCGGGGCGGCAGCGGGAAGCGGCATCGCCCCTGCCGGGGGACCGGGGCCGCGGGGAAGCCGTCCTCCCAGCTGGAGCCCTGGCCGGGGCGGCAGTGGGGATGCCGCGCTCCCCGCTGGCGCCTGTCAGCTGGGGAGCGTGGCATCGCTCCGGACGGGGGACCGGAGCCGCGGCGTCCTGGGGAAGCCACCCTCCCCGCCGGTGCCCCAGCTGGGGCAGCGGGGAAGACGTGCTCCCAGCCAGCGCCCCGGCCGGGGCAGCGGGGAAGACGCGCTCCCAGCCGGCCCCCCGGCCAGGGCAGCGGGGAAGACACGCTCCCAGCCGGCCCCCCGGCCGGGGCAGCAGGGCCACGGAATGCCGCCCTCCCCGCCAGCGCTCTGGCCGGGGAGCGGGGAGCATGGCATCGCCCCAGCCGGCAGTGGGGCGGCGGGCATGCCGCGCTCCCCGCCGGCACCCCCGCCGGGGGAGCGGGACCGCGGGGCATGCCGCCTTCCCCCGCGGCGCCCGGCCTGAGAGGGGCGGCCGGTGGCTTTTTTGCCTGGGGCGGCAAAAAAGCCAGAGCCGGCCCTGCTGAGGGGCAAAGATTTCTAAGCATAATCAATGAATCCCCAGTGCTTAGCCTTGGTTAGCCCTAAAGGACATATAGAGCTTGCCTATTACAGCAGCTTCTGATATCTTTCTCTTAGTTAATAAATCTTTAATTAGTTTTTTTCTAGTGTTGTCTTTGGTGTAAGATCTAAAGTGCAATTGACCTGGGGTAAGGTCAATTACTCCAAGTCCTTTGAGACTGGGAGTAACCAGAATCTTCTTGTGATTTTTGGTGTAAGGGACCATCTATCACAAAGGCAAGCTTGGCTAGGTGTCAAGACAGACCAAAGGGGACTGTCAGTGACTCCATGGTTAGGCTGTTATAGTGCTTGAGGAGTGGTTGGTGAAATCTAAATATCGAAGTCAGGACCTGTTTGGGGTTTGTGCCCTGCCTCTTAACAGTCTTGCCTGAGGTTGATACTCACGCTCTTGAGACACTCCAGATAGCTTGACAGTCATAACTGGAACTGCTATCATGTCTTTTAATGCTGCTCAGTGCAACTTCTGTTGAACTGCTTTACATGTTGAGCTGTATGTCCTTTACCTTCTCTCTCCCAAACCAAGAGTGATGATTCCTTTTTTGGCTATGATCCTACTGTGTGTAAGGCTACATCTACACTACCCGCCCGATTCGGCGGGTAGCTATCGATGTTCTGGGATCGATTTATCGCATCTCGTGTAGATGCGATAAATCGATCCCAGAGCCGCTCCCCGTCGACCCTGGAACTCCAGCTCCGCGAGTGGAGGAAGTGCTGTTGACGGGGGAGCCTGCCTGCTGCGGTGTGGACTGGGGTAAGTACTTTTAAAAATCAATCTAAGATATTTGACTTCAGCTACGTTATTCACGTAGCTGAAGTTGCGTATCTTAGATCGATCCCCCACCCCTAGTGTAGACCAGCCCTTAGTTGTTCTTGGGTGAACCCACCATATGTTAGATATCTAAGAAGTTCAAAGAGTTGAAATGCCTGTAGTGCTTCCCCTCAGTGTAAAGGCTATGATTGCACTGGCTACTAGTACCTACCACTGCTTATGTGGGATCAGTTCTGTAAAAGGCAGATGGGAAACTGGGATGGATGGAGGTCTGTTACATTATTCTGAGTCTACTCAAAACTGCTTTAAGACCTGGCCATGTAGATTAGGAAATTGATTTATTCTGTTAATAACCAGGGTGATTAAGTAATTTATTCAGTTGATACAAAGCTGTGTACCAGGCGAAATGGCTGAGCCGCAGTAAACTGCATAGCAATTTAATATATTGTATTACATTCAAGTTTGCACTGGAGCACAATGAAAGGCACAAAGACACTGAAGGTGAGATTTTCATAGCTGCCTAAGGATATGGATGACTGGTTCTCATTAAAGTTAACAGGGACTGCATATTCAAATCCCTCAAGCAGTTTTGAAAATCGAAGTCTCTGTGGAATGTCCAGTAGGTCTGTTAGGATCTCCACATCCCCAAGGTTCAGGGTTCTCTGGGCTTGGTTTCGTTCAGGCCCATCTCTGTCTTTATACTATTTTTCTGATGTGATGCTGCATGATTAGATATGACCGTTTATATCATTGATGTTACCACTGCTATACAATTACACAAATCTTGTACAAAGTATGTCATTAAAGGTGTCAATGGAAAAGTTAAGATTTGCTAAGTAAGATTATCATCTTTGTATCTAAAGTTATGAATATTGGCCATGGACTTGTATCTTACACATGTGTTGAATTGCTGGGTAACACCCACCAAATAAGATTTACATCAGGGCTAGACAGCTATGTGTTGGTGGCCCATTAAGGACACCTCACTGTAATGGGCCATAGAAGAAACTCAGCCAGCCCAATAAGCCTTCCTGTGAATACCTCAGCAAGAATATGAGCAATGGTTGTCCCTGTGAGTCATCAAACCATGTAAGGACATGTGATATGCTCACGTCACCCTGACTCCATCTTGCGCCAGTAATTTTCCAGGCACCTGGGCTGTGAGTTCTGTTTGAGACAGTAAATTTCCAGGCATATGGCAGAGGATATAAAAGACCCCTAAGATACCTCCATTTTGCCTCTTTCCTGCCCTGATTCTCTGGACTGTGAATTTACAACTAAAAGGAGCTTTTTGAACTATGGGCTGAGGACCTTCAAATCTTTTGGAAGTTACCAGACAGACTTTTACAAGCCAGCAGTCTATTCCATCTCTGTTACAAACCTGAGATAAGGACTTTGCAATTATTTGTATGGGTATGATCTATTAACCATTATTGACTCTCTTCTTCTTTTCTTCCATTATTAAACATTTAGTTTTAGTTACTGAAGGATTGGCTTCAGTGTGATTATTGGGTAAGATCTGATTTATATATTGACCTGGCAAAGTGTCCGATCTTTTGGGATTGAAAGGACCCTGTATCTGATTAAATTGGTTTTCAGTAACCACTCATCATATAGTCCAGTGTCTGGGTGATGAAACTAGGCCTGAGATGCCTAATGAGACTGCACTTTTGACTTCTTGTTAACCAGTGTAGTAATACTGAAGTATACTTTTGTTACTGGTTTGGTATAATCTAATGATAGAAAAACCAGTTTGGGGTGAGTCTGAACTTTTTCTCAACAGTCTGTCCTGAATTTGACATCCTCAGCTGTTGACCCACTGAGGCATGGTGACATCTGGTTAATGTAATAAGACTTAATGTAGAGTAATTATAATTATGGACCCATTCTTGCTTCTACTGAAATCAGTGGCAAAACTCTCATTAACTTAAATGGGCTGGATTATGCCCCATGTCTGTAATCTTTCTAAAGCTACGAATTCAGTTTTGGTTTTATATACTAGTCTCGCTATGTGTGTTTAAAATTGGACAAATAAAGCAGGATCTATTTTGGTTTATTTTTAAATACATAATTTTGCCCATTTGTGTGCATACATTAATACAGTCTTTAGTTATTTGGTCACATACTATTTGTTCTACAGCAACCTCACTCTATCCACAGGACAGATCATGAATGGCAAGGTAGAGGCTTCCAAGAAGTGAAAAAATATTATCTTGTGTCTTAGGCACTGGGCTATGACACAGGAGAACTGGGTTCTACATCCGTGGCTCTGCCACACAAGGCCAATGTTATCATACTGAACAAAGAGAAGAAATAAGGTTGCACAGGTAATTTTAGTTTTGGCATTTCCAGACTTTTGAGTGCTTGACTTTGAAGCCAGAATAGGGCTGGCTGGATAATCAAGGAGTTGCAATTAACTTGTTTGTCCTGCCCGCCCCCTTGTCTGTTGTGCTCAGAGAAGGCTGAGTTCAGCCAAGTTTCTGGACCTCTGTATCCAAATCTGAAAATCTTACCATAGCTATATCCAGAGATGGTACAAATATTTGCAAAGACATGATCAAACTAATATAGTCCAGGTTTTCTATCTCTTTAAAGGACAAAATGCTCTTTCTCTTGATGTCAAAAAGCAAATTTAAAAGGTGAATTTGAGATGGATTGAAATGTGATAGCTTCAGATAATAAAATACTGTGGAAAATTGGAAGTGGACTGTGTGGATTACTATCAATGGGACTACAAATTAGAAGCTATAGAAGGATTATAATTAGATCAAAGAAAATGAATTTTCTTGGCACTAGGAAAAACACAGATCTGACTCTCCAGAGAAATTGGGAGTTAACAGGAAAATTGCCATCAAACTGTACCAGCACTTTTTTCTCTATAGGACTCGATGATCGGCTGCACAGCTTATTAAATTGCAAGTCTGTACAGGTGGCTACTGTTTTACGGGAAGCAAGTGTTACCCACACAAATCAGAAGCAGCTTTATTAAAGCTACCTTGGTGGATGAACTCACTTGGTCCATGGCCATACCCCATTGTTTTGTTGATTAAAGAAAACCATATGTATTTACAAATGTAATCTGCAAGTGCATTACCAAGGGCCTATTAAAATGTGTATATTCCTAATATGATACAGATTTCTTATTTTTGTAATGAACATTGGTAGCCAGAGGTGGCAGTGAAAAATTACATGACCAATTGAATGACTCATTTCTGCATGTTGGAAATGATACAACCAATAGTACATTTTAATGCACTAATATCTGATGGCCTCTGAGTGCTTTAAAACAAGATGCCTAAAAACAATTCGCAGTATAATCCCTCAAAATGGCACGTTGCCATCCGAGAAAGTAAAAAGCAAGAACAAACTCCTTTTCAATATGACAACATACAGATAATTTCCTTCTCCCATTTTGCAAAAATGAAATGATTTCCGATTTCCTGGAGCTGAAGAAGGTAGAGGATTTGGCATCATGGTAGAGGCAACAGTTACAGGCCATTATCTAGCAGTCTGATGCAATCTGCAAACTTCTAGAGTCTCAATCCTTGTGTCCCTACTGCTCCAGGGAGGAAGTACCTTGTAGAAGGCTTATATCAGGGGCAGTATATGTCTCAACCAGTGCACCAGCACAGCAACTGCTTGGGGTGGTGGATCCTTAGACCTTTTCCTGTGCCATCCACCTGCATGGTTGGGGGAAGTAACAGCTCTGTAGATCCTCTCATGCTGCAAACCATGGTAAAGGTAGCTTTATTTTTTCTGCCTTATGCACTTGCTGAGTCATGTAGGACTAGTGAGGATCTATCCCTAAATATTATTTCAGCATATATTTTGTATTTAATTTCCATATCCATACCTGTATAATATATATAGGTAAACAACTAAAAGTATGTGTTGGCACACAAGTGCCCAACTCTCTGCTGCTATTGAAATCAACAAAACTATACCATTAACTTCAATGGGAGCAGTTAGGCCAATGCTGAGCCTCACAGAAAAACATCTATGAAAGTTTCTGAAGCACAGATTACTTTTTTCTGTAACTTTTTTTTCCCTAAGAGACAATTTGATATTTCTGGGAAGAATTTCTATTGATGAAAACACTCTCTAATTACAGATTTATTGTTTCAGTCCATTGTATGGTCTGTCATGAGGTTACGACGAATATTCAGATGAAGAATCTCTCTGATGAAAATGAGTATACATGCGATAAGGTTAGTAAATATTCAGAATTTCTCTGTTTATGCACGTGCTGTTTAAATCTTTCATAAGAAGGTTGGAAATGCGCTATTTAACCAAAAGATGAGGCTGCCCCCCTAATTTGGGCATATCAGGTAAGTATAAAAGCAATTTTTAAATGTCCTGTATGCACAATAGATCATTACACTACCCTTTCTGAGCCAGCGATATTAGGTATTTATTACCCACCAATCATTGCTGAAAAATTCTCTGTGTATTTACACAGAGGCTTTTTGCTTGTTTTTATGAGTTGATTTTAGGGCAAGTTTAGTATACTGGAGTTCTGTAAGCTTAAAAAATGCAAGGGACAACCCCTTCTTTCCAAAGAGAATCAATGGGATTTGAGGTTGTTAGTGAACTGCCTACCATTTTCCTCATAGTTTTACATTGTTTTCTGTGAAATGCAAATATGAATGTTAGTGCCTTAATTAGAGCAGAAATAAGTAGGAATGTTTTTAATGGATATGGATATTGAGGCTTCATAAAATCGGACAGAACAGCTGCTATACAGTGATTTGCCAAAGTACCTACCTTTAATTTGGACAGTTGGTGCACTGTAGTTTGCCAAGCCATCAACAAGACAGACACTTATTCCAATTATATGGTCTTATTTGCTGCAGTAATCAGTTTGCGGTCAAAAAGCCACAATGTAAATTGAAACAAAGTACTGTAACTAACTGACTTAAAAACCATAGTTCTCTCTGTTTAAGCTTTGCATCAACATGTATTTAATGTTATGTCAGACTATGATGGCACCATAAAAGATAATGACACAAAATATTAGCACTTTGCTTGATTACGATGACAATTTTTAAAATTCCAATAAGACATTTATTTTTGGGTTTAATGCTACAACCGTCATATAAATCAAAATGGTGATGGTCCACCAAACTCATGCATACTTAAAACATTGTGCCTTTCTTATCCAGATTGATGGTTTTGGGCACAAACAGATCAATGCACTTCACAAAGGCTCTGTATCTTAATGGAACTAAGAAGGACCTATAAATACTTCAGATAATTAGTTTTAGGTTAATGAGAAAAAGGTGGAATATGGTTAACAAATTATCTATGCTATTTCATGTGAACATCTGAAGGACATCAGGCAGTGTTCTATTGCCATTCTGCTAATAGCTCATCTGATTAGTTTATTTTAAAGGGAGACAGTGTTGCCTAATGGATAGAACATTGGATGGGGGTCCAGGGTACCTGAATTCTACACGTGGCCTGTGGGTGACCTGGGGCAAGTCACTTCACCTCTGTGCCTCAATTTCCCCATCTGTACAATAGGGATAATGATACTTACCTCCTTTGTAATGCACTTTGAAAACCTATTGATGCAAAGCATTATATAAGAGCTTAATATTCGCTTTTGAAAATATTATGATTAGAGCTGGGTGAATAACTGTTATTTCAGTTCACTGGTAGTTCCAAAAATTGGGGAGAAAAAGTGTTTCAAGTTGACTCAAAATAAATGTTGACTTAGTGATTTCTAATACATCAATATTAATGGTGGTAAAGTCGCACAAAATATACAATGGCAATTATAAGAGAGGAAGTCACACAGTTCATTCATGTATTTGGCAGAAATTTTTGACTTCCTGTGAAGCAGACATAATAGAATACATTGATTTATTTCTACATTAAAATATGAGGTATTTTAATGCCTATGAACATTATAAATTTATCTATAGAACACACTAAGAAAATTAAAAATCTATATTCAAATATCTAAATGTAAAAACAAATCTTTATATGGAAGAAAGGAAGCTTTGGACAGATATATTTGTTTAAAATAGTTATATTAATTTCTTAATGTCAAAGGAAGCTCTGGGGAGTTTTTGTTTAACTATGGTTTATATTCTGTGAACATCTGTCTGTAAATTCAAAATAGACATCAAGGCTTTCAAAAGAACATTTCCACCATCACTGATATAGGAGATAAGGCTAGAGTTTCAGGAGAGTTCAACTCCAGTTTAGGCTTCTGTCCAGCTATGGGACAGATTTTTAGAAGTTCTCAGCACCTAGCAGCTCTCATTTTAAAAACTGAGGCCAGATTTTCAAAGGCGCTAATCACCCAGCATACTGAGTTCTCCTGAAAAATGTTGCCCTGCCTATGGGTGCTGAAACCCCCTGAAAATTCTGGGCTTACTTGCTCCAGTGTCTGTATGCTATGTGGTTGATATATTTCCTGGAAGCCCAGGGGGAGAGGAAACCATAATGGATTTAATCAATGTTTTCACTCACCCAATACTGGGATGCTGTGGGAGCTGGAGAAGCCCCCAGTGTAACAGAGATAGCCTTGGGGCCTAAGTTATGGCAGCCTCCTGGGACTGCCTTATTGTCTGCAATGCTGCCCAGAATCTCTGCAGCACTACATGCTCCTTCCCACCTATAGCTCTATCCCTGGAATGCACCCTATGCAGGGCTTGAGAGGGAGTCCTTAGATCACAGCCTTATAGCTGTTTTTTGCATTGCCTGTGCCAGGGTAATTCTCCCCTGCTGTCAGATTTGGGGCTCGTAGGGACTTTTTATGCTGTCCGGCCTTTAACGTGATGTAAAGGAGACAGAACAGAGGTGATAATCTTACCCCAGTCTTTGCTGCTTTCTTAATATAACCAGGTTCTCTCTGCACATCCATGTTGGTATCATGGCTCATTCTCTCTTTTTCAATATTTGGGGACTATGCCAATAGATGTAAAAAAGTAATAAGGTATAAGAAAATCTTTTCTTTCAGTCCATTATTTCTTAACTCCTATTAAAATGGTTCTTTCTGACACTCTCTCCATCACCTTACCCACTTCAACTCATCTTGGCTCACTACTCTCTCCAGTATCATTATCACACTTGACTCTTTTGTTTGCACTGCTCTCTCATTCCCTCCTTTTCTTACTTTCCCATCCCCAAGACCTTTGATGACTGCATCTTCCACTGTCCTGGATCAGCTTGCTCTATCAGAATCTACCACTCCCTTAAACCCATGTTCCCTGGCACTCCCTGCAGATATAGTCCTTCAAGTTCATAAGTTGGTATCTCAAAATACAAGGATGCTTATCCTATTTATGGCTCCACTATGAGAACTGGAAATCTTCATAAATGGTTTTGCCTAGCATGCTGTTACATATCTAAACAAATGATAATGCCCTCCAGGCAATTTGTGTCCCCCAGTTCATGTTTGTGATGTTCTCCACACACAGAAAGAAAGCAGATGATCAGAAAGAACAAAGGTCTCTATGTACAAGCACCAGAGTGTGGCTGTATTCTCTGATAATTTGCACTGTCTCTGAGAACAAAATGGCTGCTGAAATCGACGTAGATGGAGAGCAGTTAGAAATGTAAATGTGCATTACACAGAAAACCAAAAGCTTTACTGTTTCACTCCTACATCACTTCAAATCCTGAGCCCAAATTTCTGTCCACCAATTCTTTCTCCTTCAACAACTCCCTCTCTATTCTCTGACCTCTTTCCCCAATAGAAACAATGACTTATAGGAATACTCACGTATAGCTCCCATCACACCTGAAATCACATTATGTTTGGGTCCAATTATCTTTCACAATTATCAGCCCAGGTGTGGGAAAAGGTCCTGAAGCTGGGCTGATGCTGATCACACAGCTCCCTTCTCCTCCCACACATGAACATACACACCTTGGTTGGTCAGAACCTGCAGTTTATGACCTTCAGAACACTCTACAAGAATAATCTGTTTATAGGGGAGCCATAAGGGAGGCAAGGATGGAAAGGATGAAGATGTTTTCTCAGTGTAGTAGATTTTTTAAAAAGCTTTGTTTGTAAATAATGCTTTTGTTGTTTTAAGATGTGTAATATGCCCAGAGGACACAAGTAAATAAATAACTAAGTAGTTTGTTTAAGACCCCAGTGCCTATAGTGCTGATTGTCACACATGGGATTTCATTTTGAAAAAGGTGAAAAATTGTACTTCTGCTGAATTCTTTCTTTTTCCTTTCTTTCTGTCTTTCACACCAAATTTATGGAAAATATGAAAAAAAATTGTGTTTTCTCACAAATTGCCTCATTGAAGTCAATGGCAAAAATCTGTTTGACCTCAGTGGGGCCAGGACCTCACCCTATGTGCTATTATTGCTGGGCCAGTGAAGGGAGTATATACATTTTTGTTTTTCTTCTTAAATAATAGTGATCCAGATTCTCAGCTGCCGTAAATCAGCTTAGTGTCATTGAATTCGGGGGGGGGGGGGCAGTGCAGTGTAGACCAGTTAAGGATCTAGTTCAATGTTTTTAATTTCTTGGTGGATGAGCTGTACACTGGAAAAATATATTTAGAATCCTGGGGAAATTTCTTGCTGCTTTCTAATTTATAATTTTGAAGCAAGTCAAATCTTAGACCTCAACCACCTGGCAATGTCAGTTTAAATAACTCCTATGCTGCTGCTACTACTGCTGGCATACGAATATGAGGGATAATTATGATAAGCTAATGGTCTGATTTTTAAATAAACCTCAATATGGAATGAATACTACTCCAAACCACAATCATATAATACAAGATGACATGTCTTGTAGGCAAATTTAGTTTTCTATATTGCTGTTTTTATCTGCCATCATGGAAATCCTTTTATCTGAAAAACAAAACAAAATACCCCTTAAAAATGCAAAGATCTCAATGCTTCAGTTTCAATGATCAGTAATAGTCTGACCTATATTTACAAATAAATGTGTATGCTAAAGTGCATGCAATAAATAAAACTGCCTTTTCAAGCATGTAAAGTTGTGTGCCACAGATGACAATCTGATATTATTTGATTCAGAAAAATTGCTTTGTCTACCTTTACTGAAAGAACTTCAATTATAGTACAATGAAAGCAGCCTAATGAAGATGTTAGCATGCATATTGGTAACCAGAGCATCATGAATAATAAGTGATAACTTTTTTCTTTCTAGTTTTAGTGGATTTATTGTGCTATTGAGGTATAAGAGAATTAAATGCCTGGCATACAGTTCTTCAGACTGTGATCTATTTAATCAGACCTCACAAGCTAAACAGAGTCAGGCTTGTTCAATTAAGAGAAATCAGAGTATTGTAGAAAGTGGTTGTGATGTTATGAGTATAATATACTATCTCATTGAAAGGTGACAGGGCCAGAAAGAGTTAATTAACTCAGACTGACCTGACCCATGGCCGAACTTTAAAGACTGATTAGGAAGATATGTAAATGAATAGAGCTTTGAAATGCAAGCCTGCATTGTTAGAGATAGAAGGGTAGATGTTTGTTCAGCTCTTGTGATGTAAGCAAACAAGTCTTGGCTATTGCTATAGCTTTGATTCAAAGATGAAAAAAGGAGTATTAACATTTAGGAAGACACTTGAGTGAAATAGTATTATTGTCTATATGTCCGTTTAATGGATAGTTTACCCTGTGGTAATTGTCATGATGTTTAGGAGAAGGAAAGTTAAGCCTATTGTTTTCTCAGGCCAAAAGGCTGCTGGAAATGTATACAAACTCTGGGACACGATCCTTCATCTCAGATCTGCTTTGGGTTTCAAGAAAGGGGAACCCTAAGCCATAAGGATTGAGATCCCCAGTCACTGACTGGAGTCACCCTGAATATGGACATTGGACTATAACCTATGGACTATTTCTAAAAGGACTTTTGGCAACTACAAGCTCATCTCTGCTATGTATCTGAACCTCAAGAATTGAATTCAAGTCTGTATATATATTGATCTTTTAACCAACTCTCTCTCTCTCTTTTCTTTTTAAATAAATTTTAGTTTAGTTAATTAGAATTGACTAGAAGCGTGTATTTGGGGTAAGATCTAAGTTATTATTTGACCTGGGTCTGGGGCTTGGTCCTTTGGGGTCAGGAGAACCTTTTCTTTTATATGATGAAATAGGATTTTCAGAATTTATCATCATATGTTTGACATGTGTGTCTGGATGGAGGCCTGAGGCTGGGTACTTTAAGGGAACTGCATTATTTCGACTTCTGAGTAACCAGTGAGGTACTATAGAAGCTGTTTTGTGTTGGCTTGGTAAATCTAAGTATTGGAATATCAACCAGCATTTGGGGTTTGTTTCTGTTTCCAGTTCACCCTGATTGAGTGACCTCAGCGGGCTCCCAAGGGCAGCACCGTCACAGTGGTGTTGGTAATTCAGTACATTTCTTTCTCTTCCCCAAGAGTCAGTGATGAACTAATAACCCAGTTCAATGTTAGGTGCTTATGAAATGGTAAAAATAATGCCCAATGTATTCATAAAAGATCGTAGTGAACTTTCCACAAGAGTAGAATGTTAGTCTTGGAGTTCTGGAAACAACCTCTAATTTGTGTATGGAGTGGGTATTCACCCACGAAAGCTTATGCTCCAATACGTCCGTTAGTCTATAAGGTGCCACAGGACTCTTTGTCGCTTCTTTGTCATTTCAGTTGCTGATGTATTTTTCTTTACTTCCTTCACTACTGTGCATTGTGAACAATTGACATTTTTCCCCACAGAATGTGCTGCATTTTGATAATGGCAGGAGTGAATTCTCTGTGTTTGTAACATGCTTGGTCTTTTTTTCCAGAATAAAAAGATATTAGCCATATTTTATATAGTCCATAATTTTATATAATTCTATAATAGTATTTTGCCCCGAGCTCATTGTATTTCAGTGCATAAATGTTTGCCTTTGAAATACATTATCAAGAAACTGAAAATTCTGTCTCATGCCAGTTGTATGAAGGCATCTTGTTTTTCTTTAAAAAAAAAAGATAGTTTAACAGATTCTTTGTCATTTGTGTTTTGTTTGTTGAATCAACGTCTGTAAGAACAGCAGGGAGGAGGAATCATGTATTTTATTAAGTACTTTGCTTTTTTAATAATTTTTCAAAAATAGGCAAAAAATGCAATGAGCAGGAATTAGATCAATCAAATCAGCAAATATCAAGGCATGGGTATTGATGTGTCTATTGATAGCAAAGCATTTAATATACACAATATGGAACTCGAACATATCTCCAGTTTATTCAGAATGCTTGAAAGAATAGTCAAACACAGACTGGATGGAAAAAATAGATTTACGTCAGCAACAAAATGAGGAAACAGACACTAACATTTGGTGTCACAATCATATTAACACATCCATGTATCTCTATTGTTGTGACTTTTTGTGAACACCTCTAAATCACACAGGCCTTTTATTATTTCGAGTATAAGTGATGGCTGATGTTACTCAGTTTTTGAATGGTGGTGGTGAATTGTGACTAGTTGGCTTTATCATGTCAGTTCATACTCAATACAGAGCAGAATAAAATTAAGGAATTGTTAGAAAATATGAGCCCTATTCTTCAAAGGCAGACAGTGAAGTGGAGTCACATTGATGCTTCCAATCAGTGCATGCAAAGGCATGGTATTGGGCTAGCAGTAAGAACAGAAGGAATGGAAGATGCTTATTTGAAAATAAAATGAAAAGGTGGGCTTAGGCGATATATATAGTGTAGGCGATGTCCTCACCTCCACTCTGTCCCCTTTCCACTAGGCAAAATGGCCAGGTTGGTATAAGGGGGCGGGAGGGGGGTTCGAAAAGCCCAGTATCCAACTGTGGGAGGATTCTCCTGGGAAGGAACTGCAGACATCATTGTAAGGCTGCCTCCCAAGGACTCCCTCACAAGCCCTACTATGGAGTGGGTTCTGGGGGTGGGACTGAGCTTCATGGGGCATTTCTGGGCTGGGACTGTGGCATGCAGGGCTGTGGAGATTGCAGGCAGTGCTGCGGCCCATAGGGCAGCCTGTGGAGACTGCCATAATTTGTACAGCGTCTCTAGCTTGGCTCAGTTATGCTTAAATCTACCTTAGCTGTCCCTTCATCTGGGATGCAAGTTTTCTGCCACACCGCTTAGAGATGCATGACAGAATATCACCCTCCATGCAAATGCTTTCTAAAGGATTCTCTGGCCTTAAGGATGTCTACACCCTTAACTAAAATGCTGGTAAACGTGTGTGTAGAGAAAAGCATGTCATGTTTAACACCATATGAGATTAAACACAACGTGCCTTGTCTACAACTGAGTGTTAAATCATGGTTAACATTGTGGTAATTAATTTGTCCTGACACTATGTAATTTCTCAGTGTAGACAAGCCCTTGGAAAAGTATCTGTTGATTCTTTTTAGCATATGGGCAACATGCCTCATGTGGCATGTGATCAGGATTCATCACCGAATTTGGTCCGCTGGTTGGATCATTAGCTTCCCTGGCCAGGTTCTGATGGGGAGTGCAATGTGAACGTTGACCCACATCCCCCGTATCTGTTGCTGACAACAGGCATTAGCAATGAGAGCAGATGAGCTAGTGCTGAATGTTGTTTAGCTGCAGAGGGTAATCAAGGACAAATCATGCCCAGCATTCTTTTGGAAATTCTGATAAATGTGCACTGATAATAGGTGCTAGGAAATAATTACACACAGAACCCCCTCCAAGAATTAGCAAGATGATGATTTTGTTGTAGAGCAATATAGCAGGGTTTCACAGGCACTTACCGATGCAGTAATCAACTGTTGTGTTCCCATTTCTTCTGCACTCAGGTGACTGCTTCCTGCTTTCTTGGATCAGACCACGTGAAAAGGAAATATGTGTTCCTTTAAAGGGTGGCTATGGTTATAAAAGTGACTATGAAAAATGGTACCTTCTTATTTAGTCCTGTGTGCATTCTTCATCATTTGGGCTTACTTTATTGACTAAAACAACTCCCCCCACCCCTACATTTTACCCTGTTAGCTCTTGAGAGCCAATAGAGCTATGATAGCATAATCTGGATTATTTTCTAGCTGACACATCAACATCAAAATGACCTTGACAAATTCGAGTCCTGCTGAAAAGGATCTGGGGCATTTTAGTGGATCACAAACTAAATATGAATCAGGAGTGTGATGTAGTTGTAAAAAAAGACTAATGTCATTATGGGGTGTATTAACAGGAAAGTTATATGTAAGACACAGGAGGTAATTATTCCACTCTACTTGGCACTGGTGAGGCCTCAGTTGGAGCACTGTTTTTAGTTCTGGGCACCACACTTTAGGAAAGATGTGGACAAATTGGAGAGAATCCAGAGGAGATCAAAAAATGCTAAAAGGTTTAGAGAACCTGATTTATGAGGAAAAAATAAATCTGGGTCAGTTTAGTCTTGAGAAAAGAAGAATGAGGGGTGCGGGACCTGATAAGTCTTCAAATATTTTACTGGCTGTCATAAAGAGGACTATGATCAATTGTTCTCCATGTCCACTGAAGGTAGGACAAGAAGTAATGAGCTTAATCTGTAGCAAGAGAGATTTAGGTTACATATTTGGAAAAACCTTTAACTATAAGGGTAGTTGAGCTCTGGAATAGACTTCTAAGGTAGATTGTGGCATCCCCATCATTGAAGGTTTTTAGGAACAGGTTGAACAAACACGTCTCAGGGATGTTCTAGGTTTACGTGGTCCTGCCTTAGTGCAGGGAGTTGGACTTGATGACCTCTGGGGTCCCTTACAACCCTGCATAGTTATGATTCTAGGATTCTTATAACTGATAATTAATAACTGCTCCAGTTGCAAAATCTTTAAGGCTGGAGCTGATGATGCGCAAGCCATCTGAATTCAATTCTTGTTCTGTAACCTGTTGCTGTTTTGGAAACAGTACATTAGCTTGTTGGACCAATTCTTAGCTGCTGTAAATCAGCATAATAATTCCATAGACAACAATGGAGGTTCACTGGTTTACAATGGCTGAGAATTTGAACCATGCCCTCAGATTATGACTTTGAAAGCTTCACTCCAGCTAGAAGGAAATGTTTTTCATTCAAGGCAGCTCTTTGGGGTAAATTTGGTACTTGTTTGGATTGGTACATGTAGGATTGACAGCCTAGAGACTAAAGTACAGAGCAGGTACAGCATGATCATTAGTAGTACAAGCTTCCCCACGTGAACTAACCAGTGTGTCTCTGTTTACTTGATAGTTAGCTTTACTTTGAGAAAGTCTAATCCAAATGGTGAGTGAGAAAGACTGAGCACCAGATGGAAAACATTAGTGTGAAGCCACATGGTATGTTGAGGAACACTTGAGGGGACCAATTTTTCCAGGATAAACAAGTCTTAGACTTGTCCTTAGTCCATGGTTCCTCCTGCTCAAAGTTGAGGTACAGTGAAAGGAGTATTGCACTGCAGCAGTGTGAGCTGTATTTTGTTCTGTGGATGACCCGTCCCATCACTGTCTGACAATCCAACACTTTTCATAAGAACTAAATTCATTATAATTCTGAAATTTTCTAAGAAACCAAAATACTGATTTCCCCCACCCTAATTAAAATGGAAAATGTTAAATTCAGACTCCACTGTACTAAGGGGAAAAACAGGATGCTGTAGCCTGTCATCTCATTAAGTTATTTTATTTAGCAGCTGTGTTCCGTATTTAATAACTTGTCATAAAATGTGTGGCTATAGAGAATTTCAATAGACTTGACATCTAGATAAGAGAAAAGATAATGAAAATATTGGAGTCTTTTATAACACAGCCCTTTGTAACAAGGGAGCACTGAACGTAAAATGACTTTCACCAATAACTGTCTTTTGGTTCGTTAAAGCAATACAGTCAACACTCAGTAGGCTTAAACTAGCAGTTATGGGATTTGTATCGCTACTAAATGCAAAATTCAATTCAATCTTCAGTTGTTTAAAATTTAAAATATAAACTTTAGTATGTAATAAAAATTGCACTGTTGCTACTCATTATTAGCCTGGAAAAAAATCTATGTAATTCAATAGAATACACGGGCATTGATACTACTCTGGGGTTTATTAAAGACAGGACTTTGTGTTTTAATAAATAAACCATGAAAAAGCTGCAGCATTAAACAAATTAAGCCAATCCAATTCTGTAAATATAGGAGCTGTACTTACAGTAGATGAAAACTTTGAAACGTGTCTCTTAGGTTTCAAATGTAAAGATGATCCTGACTCGCATAGCATTATAGGTATACAGAGTCAGAACCTTGTCCAACCAGATACTCGCTTTATTTTCCCACGGTCTGATATATATTATTAAATATTTTTGTTTCCTTGGAGCTTTGAGATCCCAACAGAGCTTGGGGCACCATTGTACTTTGCACACTTTATACGTGAATATTAAGAGACAGTCTCTGCCCTGTAGAGCTTACAGTCTAAATACACGAGACAAAGGTGGTAGGGGAAGGGAAAGCAAAGACCTTTGAAATGATTTGTCCAAGGTCACCCAATAGATTAACAACAGAGCCAGAAATAGAAACAAAGTCAGAATTGTTCCGATTTCCAGCTCGTTGCCATGCCCACTATTTGGTAATGCCTTTTGATGTATTTATTTCATGCACTTATTTAAGTAACTATATGGGAATTACCCAGAATTTGATTGGTACTTAAGAAATAAGGCAACTTGATTCTTGAATCAGTCCTAAGTAGAGCACAGGATCTGGTTCAAAAGGTGAATTTAGCTAAACCGCTTGGTAACAGTGACTATAACATAATAAAATGTAACATCCCTGTGGGGGAGGAAAACACCAAAGCAGCCCACCACGGTAGCATTTAATTTCAGAAAGGGGAACTACACAAAAATGAGGAAGCTAGTTAAACAGAAATTAAAAGCTAGAGCGCCAAAAGTGAAATCCCTGAAAGCTGCATGGAAACTTTTTAAAGACACCATAATAGAGGCTCAATTTAAATGTATACCCCAAATTAAAAAAACATAGAGGACCAAAAAAATGCCACCGTGGCTAACCAATGAAGTAAAAGAAGCAGTTAGAGGCACAAAGGCATCCTTTAAAAAGTGGAAGTTAAATCCTATTGACGCAAATAGAAAGGAGCATAAACTCTGGCAAGTGAAGGGTAATAATATAATTAGGAAGGCCAAAAAAGAATTTGAAGAACAGCTAGCCAAAAACTCAAAATGTAACAGCAAATATTTTTTTGAGTACATCAGAAGCAGAAAGCAACAGGGGATGGATCATTTGATGATTACCTGTTCTGTTCATTCCCGCTGAATCACCTGGCATTGGACACTGTTGGAAGACAGGATACTGGGCTAGTTGGACCATTGGTCTGATCCAGTATGGCTGTTCTTATGTTCAACTGAAAGCTGGGAGGATTGGGAAAAAAACCCTAAAAACACATACTTGCGCATTTCAAGAGAAGCATCTTGTATCTTCTATCACTCAGGGTGTGCTCAGTCAGGGTTTGACGAAGGCTGCAAGTTTGTCATGGAGGTCATGGATTCTGTGACTTTCCGGGACCTTCATGATTTCTGCAGCGGCCACAGCAGGCTGCTGCTGGGGCAGTCGCGGGCTATTGTGTCCCCCCCACACACAGCAGCAGGAGTTTGGGTGTGGGAGGGGGCTCAGGGCAGGGGATTGAGACATGGGAGGGGGTGAGAGCTCTGGGCAGCGCTTACCTCATTGGGGGCTCCCCTGAAGTGGCAATATGTCCCTCCTTCAGCTCCTAGGCAAAGGCACAGCCAGGCGGCTCCGCAAGCTGCCTCTGCCCATAGGCGCCACCCATGCAGCTTCCATTGGCCATGGTTGCTGGGCTGCTCCCTTCAAAGAACCTGAGGCACCCCTGGGCCATTCCCCGAAGCACCCAAGATTTAGGGGTATATATTACAAGTCATGCACAGGTCACAGGCCGTGAATTTTTGTGTACTGCCTATGACCTGTCCATGACTTTTACTAAAAATACCCATGACTAAAACGTAGCCTTACTTATGACCCCACGTTCCCTAGAGCAGCATCTATCCTTCTAGCAAGATGACATAAAACAGCCTTTCAAAAGTTTAGGAAATAAATTCCCAGTTAAACTTGAACCAATAAAGGTTCAATTCTGATCTTAGATACACACACATAATCCCATGGAACTGATTACAGAATGCCATGATATCCTAGGTCACTGCCTGCCACAAACACACAGAAAGGACCTGGTCCTGTAAGAACTCCATAAGTGAAATACTCTCCTGTACAAAGAGTCATTGTATGGCCTACGTATCACTAAGCTTCAAGTGAGATTTATGGTGGCCATCTCCATAGGGTGAGAATTTCATCCCATGTGGGGAGCCATGTGCATTGAGGTGATGCAGAGTCAAGCTCAGACTCTAGGAGTAAGTTCTCTCATTGGGGGCAGGGTTCTGATTTTTCCAGTTTTATCACGCACATTACATGAAGTTTCTCTCACCTTATAGACACACAAATGGCTTCACCTCAGCTGACATCGGGTAGGCTCAGCCAATCAGGGGTACAAGAAGTATAACGTGATTGCTCCGTGTGCTTTATCCACACAAACTAATTTCAAACTAAAATCTGGGCCTAAATATGCTTAAAATCATCATTGTTTTGAGTTCAAAATGCATCTGCAAGTGATCAGTGGTTTGTTAGAGCTTTGTTTTGTGGGAGATGTGCCAGTAAATCTTTTCTTGAAACTCCTTGAAACTCATTTGTACCACACTTCTTTGGCAATTAGGATTTGTTTTGTTTGATTAACTTCCATTCTCAGCTCCTTTTGCAATGGAAATGTTAGATTTATAGTCCGATGCCTGGTACTGTGCAGAAAAGGAATAGCACTCATATACTGATTCTTTGTACAGCTTAACATACATTTTTAATGTTGATTTGTCTGAGCAGTAAAATAACCATCAGCATAAAGCAAAGAGGGCATAATTCAAAAGTCTCTTGAAGTCAATGGGAAGACTCCTATTGACTTCAGGAGGCAGTGTATCAGGCCCTTACTGTAAGAGACTAGGATGTAGGTGGTCTGGCCTAATGGTCATGGCTGGGCTGAGGTCTGCCCACCAGGGACAGGAGTTGTCAGGCAGGAGTTGAAGGAATCGTGAGGTCAGGTCCTGTAAACAAAAGTCAGAGTCAGGCTGGGATTGGAGACTGGAAATCAGAGGTAGTACCAGGTTAAAATCAAGAGGGAGGAATCCGGGTCAGAGTCAGAGACTAGAAGATGAGGCAAAGTCTGACATTGTAAAGTCTGTGTGGCTGCCCAGACGACTTCCTGGGGCCACTGCTGGGGTTAAGTAGGGGCACTTGGCTAAGCAGAGGGCCGCAGACTACTATCATGGGTCTCTTTGGTGGTACTTCCTGCAGCACCTACTCTCCATAATGCTCCCTGGCTGTGCCTCTGCATGGCCTCTCTGTGGCACTGTGGAAATAACAGCCACCCCAGGCTCCGCAGACCTGTGTTCTAGTTACTAGGTCCTTACATTTACTTACAGCTTAACTCTGCCCTCCAAGAATGACAATCTTTAAATGCCCTTCGGCACACAACCCTTTAGCAAACTACCTTCTCCCCATAAAACCAACAACTTTATTATTATTGTTATTTATTTGTGTTACTGTAGTGTCTAGCAGCTCTAGTCATGCACCATGACTCAGTTGTGCTAGGTGATTTATAAACACAGAACAAAAAGATGTTCCCTGTCCCAGAGAGTTAATAATCTAAGTGTAGTAAGATGAGGCCCTGAAGCATAAACCCTTGGTATCAGAGGCCTGGTATGAGGCCTAAGGCCTGAGCTAAAGTAATGGTCAAGACTTTGCTAACATAAAGCAAAGTTAAGCTGTACGCCAAAGGCAGGCCCTGCTCACAGAATTTGGCAAGGAAAGGGCTGATGTTGCAAAAGTACACAAACCTAAAAGGTACCAGAACACTTGTACATTCCACACAGATAACAAGGAACAGGCTGGCCCATCCTAAAGACGGGCAAAAGGGTAATATGATGGATAGAGTTGTTTTGTTCAAACCAACATGTACAAGGTGGGAGGCGGCACCTTACTGCGTAGAGGGGTTGTACCTTGTTACGTAGAAGGGTTGCACCGCAATATGTCAGGAGTGATGTGTAACTTGTTTGTACCTGTGTATAAGAATTCACCCCGAGGAGTTGTCTTTGTCCGGCCTAGCGAGCAGCGGAAAGTCCCGCCACTGACTGAGCTGTGTCCATTGCCAGGATGCACATAGGGACTAGCAATAAACCGGAGTTATAATTTATAATCCGGGGAGCTAGAGATTGTGTTTCTCTTCGACAATAAACCTGGCCGGGTGCCTTCATACCTTACTAGAGTCTGTGGTCTTTGGGGGTTCTCTCGGGTCTGCTGTGTTAGCTATCTGCGCAGAGCTGGGGCAGCACACAGAGGGAACACGCACGCAGCCGACTGATATCAACATTGAACAGAGCAGAGCACCACACCGGTAGCTGTCTGACAACACTAAGTATAAAAAAAGGGACAAGAAATGAATACAGATCGACAGACAGGAACACAATGGGACAATACTGGTCAGCAGGACAGACAGCAGGCTTGGTGCACCAGTGGCCTGGCTGTTGTCAAGTTTCTTGTAAGCATCATGGCAAAGGACAATTTTATGGAGGGATGTGAAGGAGGTTAAGGAGGTAGCTTTTTGTATCTTTATGGGGAGTTCGTCCCAAGTGTGAGGGGTGACATGGAAGAAAGCATGAAGGTGCCTGCATCCAAAACTGTTAGTGATAGGCAAAAAATAAGCTGGTAAAGGGATGCATTCAGAACGGTCCTATTGAAGCACATTTAAAGCGGTCTGTGCTGCACAGTGGTTGTGGTATTGATGAGGACTGTGTGGGTAGAGGATTAGAAGCTATATACTGCTGAGATGCTTAACTTTAAAAGTTCTTATATTTCTATTAGACTTTTGTGTCTAGCAATCTTGTTTCCAAAACAAAGATTTTTGTGTATTAAAAAAAGCTACCCGACCTTGTTTTATGAATTACCAACAGTTCTGAGAATCTTGGCAATTGTAACGTGCCAAGATTCTAAGAAGTGTGGCTAATTTGAATCTAAATTAATGTATTTTTGTTAAGAAAACCATCTCACAATCATTGTGCTCTTTTTTAAAACAAAAATGAAATATCAGTGTCATCCTGAGACAGTGGCAGATGGACATGCAAGTTTTCACAAAATATTCATAATTTACTGATTAAAAATGCATTTTTCCTTAGGATAAAATCAGACAAAACTACATAAAGGGATATTTATTTATGTATTGCTCTGAAGGAAAAATGTCAGTTTTGATTTCCATAGAAGCATTTTTTGCAACACTGCTTAGTGCTAAACTAGTGAAACACAATAAACTACTTAATAGTCAAGCGTCATTGCTTGTACTTTCATATCTTTGACAGGTGAATAGACATTGTTTGTTGTTTGAGTTTTATCAGCAACTGAAACCTGAAGTTGATCAACATAGTCCTCACCTGGCAATTACTGAAAGAGTAAGTCTGGTCCACATTTATTGATTCCTCATTTGACCGTTAACTCACACTTTTACACACCCTGGCTCTCAAATACACAGTTCTCATTAATAATCAAATAGAATGTGATTTATGTTTTTGTCTGTTGCTTAAATGGTAGTTCTGTGTTTCCAGCTAAGAAATTGCACTTTGTATAGTCATCATGATATGCCAAGGTTATAGAGGAGAAAGCCTTTACATTATTTTTTTTTTGACAACTCATTTAAGGAATGTTCTTTGTGTATGTGTCAAGGTACCATGAGTGTATTCCTCTGCTTGCCTTCTATAATGGATTGATCCTGTCAAGTAAAGTTTTAAAAAAAAGGGCATTTAGGAAATTTGAATTGTTTCGCAGTTGTGGAGCCCCACTGACTTGACAACAATGCTGGTAGACTTCTGTCTATTGACTGGTGATTTGATATCCATAGTGTTAGATTAGATTCGGCTAGACCAGATTGTCAGATTTTAACCTAGCATTGCTTTTCTCTTATCAAATAATTGATACAGCTTGCTTTCTTAAATTTGGCATCAATTGAATGTGTTTTTAAGACCATCCCTGGCTTGGTCCTTGGAAATACTTTTTACCCTAATCTAAGCATGCTGACTGCTTGAGCCCCATTCATTAAATTCTGTTGTCTCATTTTTTCTGATATGTTTTTTCACTGTCAATAATGTTTGTTTGGTTCTGTTAATTTGCCTGTCCCTGTTCATTTTGAAATTCATGGGAGACCTTGCTTCAATACTCCAGCAGCTCTTAGTCTCTGAGTATCAAGGCTACCATGGCATTTTGTAGCTCCGTCATTCCAGAATAGAATTTAAATCACGTTCTCCTCTGAGTCCTGGGAAGTTTGTAAATGCACAAGTGTCTTTCCCCAGGAAGAAATCTTTGATGGTCTAATTTGGATCAAATTGGTTTGTCCTCTTTCCTTCCATATCTCCCTTTCTGGTGTGTTTATTTTAGAGAACCAGCACTGAATCACTGATTTTAAAATTAGAATGGTATGGAGCCAAGAGATGACTGCTACTGTCCAGCCATTCCTCCACCTGTCCAATACAGTTTTTAATATTCCCCTGGATTACTTGAAATACAAGAGATCCTTCCAAGGTACTTTTGTTCTAAACATAGTGGTTATTGGTCTGGAACTTCCGTATCAGTAGTTGTCTGTTCTCATGGGATATTACTGCTTAGAATGTTCATCAGACAATCTAGCCACAGAATGTCCTCATGGTACTTGACAATTCTGAGTGCCTGATTTTCCATATTAAGTTCAACTACAACTCTCTCATCTCATCCACCCTTCAGGAATTTTTATTTAAATGTTATGTGGTTTCATAATTTGTGATCTGCATTTCAGCAGTTGATAACTATATTAATTGATAATATAGTAATTTAGTATATCACAAACAGGTGTAGCACATTCTCCCTTTGTTTTCCTTAGAGAGCTGTGACTGTTGCATAAAATGGAATGACATCTGGGAAAGCAGTGTTCTTCTGTTGAGTACCAATTGTCCACTTCTCCTATCCTTGCAAGGCAAACTTGACTGCTTTTGTTGACACAGGGGGAACACTGGTTGACAGAGGGAACACTGGTGATGTAATAGTATTTGGATTTTGATATTGTCTCACAAAGTCCTTCTTGAACAATTAATTCTAATTTGCTTGGATAAAAACAGTCAGATAGAAAACTCTCTGAGACTGTAAACAGGTATTAACGATAAACTACAGTGTGTATCAAGCTGGGAGGAAAATACTGGAGCTTTCTTTGTATAGCCTGGCCTTTTTTAACTTCTATTATTCATGATACAGAAGAGCAAGTAAAAAGCACAAGTACTAAATTAGCAAATTATGAAATGATACTAAATCAGAAGTAGTTACAAAAGCAAGTGAGGACAGAGAAATAACACAAAGGGAAAGAACATTTAGAAACATGGGCAAGAAAATAGGAGAATAATCATAAACCTGGGAAAAATCAAGATAATAGATCTGGGGAAAAAGTAATAGAGAACACAGATACTTAATGGGAGAGATAAAACTTGGACATATAAAAACATAAAACTATATGCCAAAAAAGACATAGAGGAGACATGATAGTTGACAGCAAATTAGCCATGAGTTTGCAATGTAAAATGGCTGCAGAAAAGGTTAATTAAGTTTTGGGAAGCATTTGTTTCAGTCCTCTGAACTTCCTCCAGTTTCTCAATATCTTTTTGACAACAGGATGCCCAGCACTGAACTCAATATTCCAGGAGTAGTTTCATCCGAGCATGCCTACACCATGATGTGATGTCTGTGCATATTTTTTTATTTTTTTTATTTTTTAAAAAAATAAATAATAATAATAATAATAATAATAAAATATATGCACAGACATCACATCATGGTGTAGGCATGCTCGGATGAAACTACTCCTGGAATATTGAGTTCAGTGCTGGGCATCCTGTTGTCAAAAAGATATTGAGAAACTGGAGGAAGTTCAGAGGAATGAAACAAAAATGATCATTGGACTGGAAAGAGTGATTTATGAGGAAAGATTAAAAATGTCTAAGTAGCAACTGAAAGGGGCTTAGGGCATGATAATGTAACCATACTTTTAGAATACAGCTATATAGGAACTGGAGTATCAGTAATGATACCATAATGGGTTATATGGAATTACTGAATTGTTGGACTGAAAGTGGCCTCAGCAGGTTCTCTGCACTGAGTCAGGACTATGTGTTATCTAGACCATTCCTGACAGGTATTTGTCTAAATGTTCTTAAAAATCTCTACAGTCTCCCTAGGTAATTTGTTCCGGTTCATAGGCGCCGACTCCGTGGGTGCTCCGGGGCTGGAGCACCCACAGGGAAAAATTGGTGGGTGCTCAGCACTCACTGGCAGCTCCCCGCCAGCCCCGGGGCCCGCGCCCAGCTCACCTCAGCACCGGGCGATGTTGCGGGGCCCCACCCCGACGCCAGGCGATGTTGCGTTGGCATTGGGGGCGGGGCCCCGCGACGTCGCCGGGCGACCGCACCCACCGACACCGACAGAAGGAGGCGCCAGTGCCGGTGCTCACTGTCCTTACAGTTAGGCAGTTTTTCCTAATATTCAATTTAAAACCTCCCATGCTGCAATATAAGCCCATTACATCTTGTCCTGTCTTTGGTGGATAAGGAGAAGAATTTATCACCGTCCACTTTATACCAACTTTTTACGTACCTAAAGGCTGTAATCATTCCCCCACAGTCTTCTCTTTTCCAGACTAAACAAACCCATTTTTTCAGTCTTTCCTCATAGGTCACGTTTGCTAGATCTTTAATAATTTTTGTTGCTCTCCTCTGGACTTTCTCCAGTTGAGGCCTTTCTGAAGCTGTGGTGCCAGTACTACAGTTCAGACCTTATCAGTACTGAGTAGAGTGGAAGAATTACTTCTTGTGTCTTGCTTACAACACTCCTGCTAATAAATCCCAGAATGATGTTTGTTTTTTTTGCAGCCATATTACAATGTTGACTCATATTTAGTTAGTGATCCATTAAAACTCCCAGGTACTTTTCTGCAGTACTCTTTCCTACGCAGTCATTTCCCATTTTGTATTTCTGCAATTAATTATTGCTTTCTAACTGTACTACTTTGCATTTGTCCTTATTGAATTTCATCCTGTTTATTTCAGACCACTTCTCCAGTTTGTCAAGATATTTTTCATATCTAATACTGTCCTCCAATATGCTTGCAACTCCTCCCATCTTGGTATCATCCGAAAACTTTATAAATTTACTCTCTGTGCCATTATCCTAATCACTTATGAAGATATTAACTAGAACAGGACACAGGACAGGTTTTCTGACTTGTTCCTTATAGTAGGTTTGCACAGGCTAGGTTTCCCTAGTTTGCTTATGGGAAGGTGGGGTTACAACATGTATACAAATATTTATAGAGTAAAGATGGCAATGAATGAGAGGAAATGACTGAGAGGGGAATTGGTATAACTGTGTGTAATGGGATGAAGAAAGGGAAAATTTATGGAAAGTACCTGGGAAAACTTTCTGAATGTGAGCTTAGTTTGTGGAATCGTCTCTTAAGAGAAGTAGTAAGTATGCATCTGAAACCCCATTGATACTTACACAGGTGCAACAAAGAATTTTGTATCAGATTTTTATATTTAGTTAAAAAGATAATTTTCAAGAACAGAACGTTATATGGTATGAATACAGTAGTAACAGATCTAAATGATACAGATCAATGACAGAATTAACGTTGAGGACAAAGAATACCTTTGATACATATGCAACCGAATGTCCATACCAACTTTTAATGATTTTTGTACAGGACAATAGCAATGCCCTGCTTCTGTTGGGAAAGCAGCACATCAACTTTGCAATTCTTCGTATATGTCCTGAATTTATGAGCTCCTGGAAGAAAAAGGATAATATTGCCTGTTTATACTACAAGTGAACCTCTTCGGCCATAAACAGAATGCTATATTAGCAACTGTCTGGTTAAGAGTTCATGCAACTTTTCCCTGCAACTGACAAATGGAGACCAGGGCCGGCTCCAGGCACCAGCCGACCAAGCACGTGCTTGGGGCGGCACTTTGCAAAGGGCGGCGCTTGGGGTTGTTGTTTTTTTTCTTCGGCGGCGGTGCTCAGGGTTTTTTTTGTTTACTTCAGAGGCGGCACAGGGCTCGGGGGAGGGGAGGGGGGTTGTTTCAGCAGGGCAGCTCGGGGGAGGGGGGATTGTTTCAGCGGGGCGGCTCGGGGGAGGGGAGGGGGGTTGTTTTGGCAGGGCAGGGCGGCTCGGGGGAGGGGAGGGGGGTTGTTTTGGCAGGGCAGGGAGGGGAGGGGGGTTGTTTTGGCAGGGCAGGGCGGCTCGGGGGAGGGGAGGGGGGTTGTTTTGGCAGGGCAGGGCGGCTCAGGGGAGGGGAGGGGGGTTGTTTTGGCAGGGCAGGGTGGCTCAGGAGAGGGGAGGGGGGGTTGTTTCGGCAGGGCAGGGTGGTGCGGGGCTCGGGAGAGGAGAGGGGAGGGGGGTTGTTAGGGCAGAGTGGTGCGGGGCTCGGGAGAGGGGAGGCGAGGGGGGGGTTGTTTCGGCAGGGCAGGGCGGGGCTCGGGAGAGGAGGGGGTGGTTGTTTCGGTAGGGCAGGGCAGCGCGGAGTTCGTGAGAGGGGAGGGGATGGGGGGTTGTTTCGGCAGGGTAGGGTGGCGTGGGGATCAGGAGAGGAGAGGGGAGGGGGGGTTGTTTCAGTGGAGCGGCGCAGGGGTCGTTTCGGCGGGGCGACTCGGGGGAGCGGGGCGGTTGTTTCGGCTCGGCAGTGCAGGGCTTGGGGGAGGGGGAGTTGTTTCGGCGGGGCTCGGGAGAGGGGGTTGTTTTGGGAGGGCAGAGCTTGGTTTTTTTTCCCGGGGGGTGGGGGGCGGCACTCGGTGTGTGTGTGGTTTTTTTTTTTTTTTACTTGGGGCTGCAAAAAGTTTAGAGCTGGCCCTGATGGAAACTATCAAGATGAAAGATCTGTACTGGCTGAACCTCATCAATCTGCAGTATCTCAGAACAGCATTGACTTCTATTATGCAGGGGAGAGAGTGGAAAAACTAGTACATTTCTTATTTAAATTAGAATATGAGGAGTGATTTTTGCCATTATATCAATAAATATAGAGAACACTACAATATATACTAATGCTGATTTCCCTAGACCAATAAAAAACGAGGTCATGGGTGAGAGAAGTTTATTGTCTTGTAGTTTCTCCTCTGCATTCTTGTTGTTGTTTAATTAAAGCACTTGTATTATTCTATACTAACTCAACATTATAGTGTTTTACTCACATGTACTTTCGTATACATTGAGTGGTACTCTGTATGATTTATTTGAATAAAGGTAGCTATAACTTTATTGTGCTGCAATGAAGAATAACATATTTAACAGAGACTTTCATGAATCTAATCTATGTTTTAATCATGACCTGTATTTCTAACCTATTTTACAGATACATAATGTGGATCTCCTTTTGAGCAAGCATCAAATAGATTCATGTTTGCAACTTACAAACCTGTTTAAAAAATAGCCTGCCTTTGAATGGTGAGTTACAATGAAAATTATGCTGTGGTAAAAGAATTCACTGTGTTATTCTTGGAACTGTTCTTCTAATGCTGTCAGATATTGTAAACAGGTCATTACCAGTTAATGGCTGGTATTGTCTCTCTAGCCATCAGTGGGAAAACTCCATTTTATGACCCTTGTCCCCTTACTGTTATGATCTTATGACTGTTCTGATACCACTATTATGAATTGTTTTCACATATATTGTACATTCTTGTATCAAACTATATATTGTTATGCTGCCATTAGAATGATAACTGCCCATGACTGTTGCCATTTGGAATGATACAGGACCAAGTAGGTGAAGGTAAAGTATTAGCATCTTTAAAACATTTATAGAAATAAAATGAAAAGTTTTATCCTATAAGGAAAAATGGAGAGAATAGGGATAATACCCCAAAGATAATGAAGTCCCCACCCAAACAGTATATTAAAAAAGGTTAAATTTAGGGGCCTGATTCTGATAAAGAGGCTGTGAATTCACATCTGTGAATTTTCATGATTTTTGCCAGAATTTCTTGACTTGTGCCTTTTCTAGAATGGGACTAGATCATTTCTTCTGATTCCATGACTAGTGGACTCTAGATTCAGGTCTAGAGGATCTGGGGGTGGGGGAGGAGGACTACAACTACCTCCTCCCAGTGTTCATCCATCCATCCCTGACTGTTTAGAAGCCCATCCATGGAAACAGCATGAGGATCAGGATCAGTACGTGGGGAAGAGTCAATCCAAGTGATGTTGTCTGTGTGAAGACAGAAAGCTACAGGGAAGAACCCTTGGCCACCTCCAGGGGGCATCTGGATTACTGGTTGGGGAGCTTGTGATATCATGGCTTCTGCAGTAGCCATGATACTTTGAAGGCTGGGGAGAGTTAGAAGGGATGAGAAATGTTCAGTAGATGGAGGACCTTTGTGCAGGGAGCTCTGAGTTCTGCCACTCTTGGGAGATCCATATATGTAAGGGATGAACCTTTTCTCACAGAGGACAGATCCTTGTCTGAACCTTAATGGGATAAGGCCAGGAGAATTTCTGGAATGCCCTCTTCCCAGTATATTTTTCGCATGTACGGGTCAATCTGACCCATGCCATTCTCCTAAATTTAACATGACAAAACCACAGTTGTGATTATTATACATTGAAACAATGTGAATATTCTGTACCAGCTCACTCCTCCAGTTTCTCAACCAAAGGATGGTATATTTGTAACATACTCCATTATGAAAATGCAAATGAGTTATGAGTATGCAGGAGCAAAATGTGTTTAAATGTAGGAACTTTCTCTAGTAGGCAGAGCTGCAGTGAGTGATTCATATGTATTGTGTGTCGGGAGGCAGAAAGTAGTGGCAAATTGTCAGCAGAAAATTTCCCTCTTAGTGGAACTTACTACTGGCGCAAAAGTGGGCTTGTACAGTGCACTGCACTGGCAAATCCCTCTTCCCAGAGGAGGGAGTGGAGAAGAACAACTAAGGGCCCTATGCCAGTGGCATAAATTAGAACTGCACAACAGAAGCTCTAAACTGCATTGGATTGGCCTTTAGAACGTGGGAGCCAGATGCTCACCTTACACTCTCCTGTGCTGAGCAGAGCTCTGGAGCAGAAAGAGTCTGGCCCATAGTTTTCCTGTGAAGCTGGACTTATCCCTTTTAATGCTGTACCTTGCAGAATCTTTGCTCATAGACAGATATGGCAGATACATATAATTGAATAAACCTTTGTTGACACTAACACTGTTCTGTTCTGAAATATGAAACACTTTTAGTTTCATTGTGATGAAAATTGCTTTGAGGAAGCAAAGGTTCCAAGTCACCCTATTCAAAACTGTAAAGGGTGAACACAACTGTGTTCTGTCGTCAATGGGCTTTGGTTCAGTTGTTTTATCACCACAAGTCTGAGATGGCCACACTGCATGCAAATGGCATTGGCCAGCTATACTTTTGTGGATGTATCTGGGACAGCATGGAGGTTGAATAATTTATCATAAAAATTCATGGGGATTTTATTTTTTGTATATTTTTCATTCTTTATAATGTACAGTTAGATAGCTGACAACTGTTCTGCAGCCTGACTACTTTTTGTGTTGTATCTGTTCTATAAGAACCAACAGAAACAATATATACATACAGCACACAAAGGAAAAATAGACAAACATATCAGCAAATTATATTTTATACATTGAAATTATTTTGATATATTCTTCCAAGTGGGAAATTACATAATATATTTTAAACGCAATATGCCAGTAATTATGGTGCCAGTTTCTCAATTCCATGACACTTCAGCTTGTTTAATTAATTTTTGAACAGATATGACTTCAGACTATTAGAAGGAAATTTTCTGAAGCGACTGAGACATTTGATGACTTATTTAATTAAATGAACAGCTTGAATGATTCAAAATGCAAAAAAGTTTATTATGACTTTATAACAAACCACACTGACAGATAAAAAATTGATACATTTATTGTTAAATCTTTTTCTATCATACAATTGGCTGAAATCAAAGTGTCTTCTGGGAGGAAGTTTTGCCTAGTCTAGGGGAAAGAAGTGGGATGTGGTCAGCTCTCCTGGATTCTAGTCCCAACTCTGTCACTGACTCAGTGTAAGGACTAACAAAAATCACTTACCTGATTTGTAAAATAAGGATTTTATATGTAATATGTCATCTTCCATCCCAAATAATCTGATAGCACGGCTAGGGTACTCAGGAGTTGCTTGACTTGCCACTGAACTTAACTATAATAACTATTCAAGAGCAAACACCAAAGGTACATACACAATAGTTTAGCAGATGCATGGGCTTCCCTTTTACACGGATGGGTTTAGGGTGAAGTCACATTAAAGAAGATGACCACAGATATTGTAATCTGCAAAGAGGATTTAGGCAAGCAGAATATAGTTACCATGGCTGGAATTTGTCCGGGATACTGGGATTAACAAATCTTTTATGAAAAGCATTGTACTGAGAGATCTGTGATCACAATTTTGTTCCCTTTGGTAACACTCCTAGTATCATGCTGGGGCATTGGTAGAACTGAGCCAGAGGACGGAATCTACCCCATCACCCCCACCATTTCCTACATGACCCTGAGGTTCCATATAAGCCTACTGTCTCATTGCTGGCCCACCCTGCTGCTGTCTTAGTGAAAGATGTAATAAGTTCACTGTACAAAGATTCATGGCTGTAGACTGAAATGAATATAATATTTCCCTAGTACTCATGAGTATTGTGAGGACAAATTTTGCAGCGTGTTTTAAGACCCAGCAATGCAAAGTGTTACAGAAATATAAAATATTCATTATATTATTATTCAACCTCAGTAATCTTCAAGGGAATGGACTAAAAGTAAAAGTCCAAATTCATCTGTGATGTAACTCCACTGACTTCAGTATTGACACCACGGATGAATCGGACCCATAATTTTGTTAGAAAATCCAAACTTTGGGATAATTCTACGGTGAGGTAACTTCCTTTTCCCTTAGTAGAAGAATCAGGGTTTGTACAGTAAAAAGAGGGTATACTCAACTGAGCAGAAATAGATAGCTTGGAAGCAGTACAAAAGCAATTCAAGATAGCAGTAAGGACTAATGATGGCTGAAATGAGGTTTAGAAGAGAGGACATGAAAGGTTAAAATGAAAATGCCAGACAGATGTTAGGTGCAAATGCATTTGTCACCTTATTTTACATGATATATTCAATGTAATGAAGAAGGTGTCTGAGAGCTGAGCAGAGAAGGAGTGCAGTTTATATATCAAAGACAAAAGCTGAATATGCATTTGGTAGCATGACAAGATCAGTTATGTCAATTAATCTTCTTCCATCAAATGTAACCAGATAGTGGAGATCAGTATCAATAAAGAGTGATAGGCAGACAACAAAATTGGAAGTTTGGCATTAAGATGGTATAAAATGCCATTTAGGACGATAGCAATGGCCACTACATAATGTACATGTTCAGTCAGTTTTGATTATCAGAATACATTCTTTTCCTCACTCCTTTTTTGTGGATTTTGCTGACAGAGTTACATGCAACGTGTTATATTGTAGAATTTCTTCCTTCAATGGCAATTTTAAGTTTCTGAATTTTGAGCACCATTGTATTTCATTATAAACAAAATCATGATGTACCAGAGCTCTTCCTTGATTCTTTGAATTTATATAATTAAGTAATTCCTTTGTTAGTAATGTGCTTAGTGATACTGAACCAAGTGCATCCCTAGTATTCCTCCACTGCAGAAACAGACAAATATGGCCCATACTGTCTTGTGAAATAAAGGGGATGGGAAGAGGTGAAGAATACTCATTGGGAAGCAAGTATTTGGTCACGGTGTCATCTGCAAAGGTGTTTTTATGTGTTTGATGAAGATTTCCACTACATGTAATCTCTTTTGCAATCCTAAATAAGCTACAGTCACTAAAAATCATCATTCACCAATCATCTAGTCTAAAGAATCAAAACTATGATAATCTCAGACACCGCTGTGCGGCAACTGTTGTCAAATGCTCTGTTTCTAATGGTAATTGCTGTATGTACTTTACTAATGAACTGTATACTGTACTAATTCAGCTGCAATTTTAAATACTTCATAAATTAATATTTGAATAGTGCTACGAAAAATGAAAAGTACAATATAAATTCTACTGCACACAGCACATTACTAATTGATCTGCAAGCCTCCCTACGTGATCTGTATGATACATTCCTGCTGGAGTGGAATACTTGACCATGCTTGAGGGTTCAGCAAACTCATGTTATAATTTGTTAATTGCAATATACACTTTTATTGATTATTAACTTCATAAAAATAAATGTCGAAAGTTGATCTATTGTTCAAATTGCAGGTATTTCTGGCTGCAGTTTACATTTTGTGGAATGTACTTATTTACCTTCAGATGAGATTGTCTCTCTTGATCTTTGAGGGAAAGTTTTCTCTCTAGAGGATAGAAGGTTTGAATCTAGTTTCTTGTAATATAGCGAGTTTACAGTCTCTATAGTATGTAGTGACAGTCCTAACAATATTTGTAAAATAGGTCTTTCCTGACAGTATTGCAGAAATTCTGATTTACACAACCGAAGCTTGAAACAGGCCAGCGAAATAAACCTGCTAGCAAGCTGTGATCTCTTCCATATATTAGTTCAAGATCATTAAAGAGATGACAAAATTACTTTCAAATTGCTGAACACTCTCAAATATAAAAAGAGAAATATGCCTAAGTATTAAGATAATTTCCTTTTGTCTTTCCATGAAGAGGAAGAGATATTGCCTAAACCAGGGAGTTTAATAGTGTACATGTATTATACAAGCATATGAAGATAAAAAGGTCATGAAAAATGCTATAACCTTTAAAGACAAAACTTAAAATCTGAATAACATATTTGCTTAAGGAAATGAGGATGGAAATGTGAAGAATGCTCAGCTACCAGTTTAATTGAAGATTGGGAAAGTAGCAGCTATAACACCACTATTCAAATAACTACAAAGTATTGTAAAATGTTTATACATGGGTTAGTTTAAAATCAGCTTTGTGTACTCAGAAAGCAGCTTATTTGGTTTAAAGAAAGGAATGTGAGTTTGTGAAAGGATGATATTTTTAACTAATATGGAACTATCTGAAGAACTATCTGGACTGAGGAGTTTTTTTTAAAGCAAAAATCATTTGCTAAGATTCCACTCCAAAGATTATTGGCCAAGATAAAGAGTTAGTTCTATCATGTAGGTGATGCTGTTAGTAAATGGAAATGCAGTTTTATGCAGAGAACTGTAAAATAAAAAGTATGAAAGCAATGAACCGGACTGGGGAGTATTGAATAGAAGCATCATGTTGTATACTGACAAGAAAAGGGATTTAGAGACTATGGTGTAAATATTTTTTGAAACCATTAGCACAGAGCATAGCTATAGTAAACGAGAGAAACTGTACTGGGATGCATCAGAACAGAATAGGAATACAAATCAATAGAAATGGTACCATTAAGGCAGTGTTTTATAATGCTGTATTGGGTTTTATTCCTATATATGGAATAGTAAAGTAACATCTTAGGACCAGATTCTTAGCTGGCATAAGAAGGCATAGCTCTATCAAATACTATATCAACAGCCTCTGTTTCCATAAGAAATATAGTCCTAATTTTTCATTTGATTCATAATAAATGTAAACAAATATTTCTACATGCAAAAAGTCTGTAGCAAGATACATTTGTTAGTGATTCTGATTCCTTTAGCCTTCCAAGGGGAGCAGTGGGGGCAAAAGACATATCTGGCTTCAAGACTAAGCTTGATAAGTTTATGGAGGGGATGGTATGATGGGGTAGCCTAATTTTGGCAATTAATTGATCTTTGACTATTAGCGGTAAATATGCCCAATGGCCTGTGATGGGATGTTAGATGGGGTGGGATCTGAGTTACTACAGAGAATTCTTTCCTTGGTGTCTGGCTGGTGAGTCTTGCCCACACGCTCAGGGGTGGCTCTACCAATTTTGCCGCCCCAAGCAGTCGCCGCTGAATTGCTGCGGCGGCGGGAAGAGCGTTGGAGCTGCCGCTGAATTGCTGTTGCGGGACACGGACTGCCGCCCCATTCTGGATGCCGCCCCAAGCACCAGCTTGGAAAGCTGGTGCCTGGAGCCAGCCCTGCACATGCTCAGGGTTTAGTTGATCACCATATTTGGGGTCGGAAAGGAATTTTCCTCCAGGGCAGATTGGCAGAGGCCCTGGGGGGGTTTTGCCTTCCTCTGCAGCGTGGGGCACGGGTCACTTGCTGGAAGATTCTCTGCACCTTGAAGTCTTTAAACCATGATTTGAGGACTCCAATAGCTCAGACATAGGTTAGGGGTTTATTACAGGAGTTGGTGGGTGAGATTCTGTGGCTTGAGTTGTGCAGAAGGTCAGACTAGATGATCATAATGGTCCCTTCTGACCTTAAAGTCTATAAGTCTATGACTCTAAAACTCTTTCTCAGCTCTAGAGAAAGGAGATGTTTTGCAGAAGGGCTTCTAAAAATTGTGCTTACTTGATAATGAATTGTATGAGTAGGCTGCCTGTTAATAACACTTCATAGAGACATATATGTAATAGTATTTTCCCATATTTGTTATAAAGCAAAAGGAAACCATGGTTGTTTTCAATATATTAAAAGCTCACATTACTCCCCATTGTACCATATCTTTGGGTTTCTATTTTTATTGAACATTTATGCTGCATGTGCAGTCTTTCGGAGCAGAGCGTTTGTCTGCACACAACTGCTATGATACCTTGTCAACACAAAGAGAAGAAGCATAGACATTTTAGATGACAGGGTCCCTAAAGTGAGCCACGTTTTCCTGGGGTCTAGATTTACACAATCTTATAAATTCTCTACAACAAACAAGAATATTGGCTAGGTAACAGACTCCTACATCTATTTCTTATTAAGATCTTGAGGAACAGTGACCCATTGTTTGCAGGAATATTCTGCTTAGGATCCAGAGAACAGAAGTCAAAGGTAGTGGCAGTGTTACTTGTTGTCCCTTTCTTTTAAGAAAAATACTATTTGGCATTAAATGAGTGAGTCTTTCTGACAGCTATATTTTAAATTTGAAATAATTATTTTTCACTTTTCCAGCCCTAATGTGCTAATTGTTAATTTGAGCTTTTGAAAGATATCCTGGCAATAATGTGATAATTACTCATGCTGCTACAGTATCTTAATTAGATATGAGCTGAAGTGTTTGAGGATAATTAGGATTCAACCAATTAAGCTTATTGGAAGTTCATGAACACAAGCACCTACCTATTTTTCCAGATAAATTCAAAGTAGCTCCTATAATCAGAGCCGATGATACGCATAAGCAGACTAAGCAATTTCTTAGACCCCAAGCAGCTCACAGGGGCCCCTTATTAATTATTAGTATGTGTTGGAGGGGGGGATATATTCCTGCTTAGGGCCCTCAATGGGCTAGCACCGTCTCTCCCTATAATTTTGCAGCATTGTCAGTAACATGCAGAAGATTGTGAGATTGAGTCTGACAGAACCTAAGAGATTTCAGCTTTGCCTCCCAGGTACCTACCAAGCTGTTTTCTATTTTCATTGTTAGAGAGACTACAGTTGATTGTTACCTTTGACCCCAAGTAACCCCACTCTATTATTCAAATTGGAAATTACATCTATATGAGTATTTATAGTTGGTTTAAAAAAGTCTTATTGGAGTTCAGGCACATTTCCTTATTTTCAGGGATTGCATCACGTCAGGCATAACTTTTTATAGTGGGACATGCTCACATTAAATCTAAACATTTTTGAAATTTTCTCCAGTGTGGCTCCTGGACTGTTCCATAAAAGTGCAGGTCCCTTTCCTAGGCCTTGGTACTGCTTTTGGGTCCTTAGTTGAATAGGTTTGGGGCAATGACTCAAATATTCCTGCATGCATTCTTCATCTGAACAAGTGGAAACACTGGGATGGAGGTAAATTTATTTTCCTTTGATTTCTTTTTCCACTTTAAGTTGGGGTAGTCCCCCAACAGTAGAATTCCTACTGTCCATGTGGTACCTTGTCTTGGTTCTCAAAGGGAGAGGGCAAATATTTTTGACATGTATGAAAAATTTGAAAATAAAGTCATAAATATTTCAAAATGATTCCCTGTCCAGCCTTTTCCTGCTTTCCTTCATTTTGAATCCAGAGCTCACCTTAGTTCCTGACAGGGTGGAAGGTCTAAACTAGGGTGTTCTTTTGTCCATTTTGGTATCCCTAAAGTAGCAGGATGCCAGTTTAACTCTTAAGTTGTCATTAGTCCTCTCTCATGAAACCATCTCTTGACAATGACATAGTTGCTAACTGTTGTGCTGTCTCTCATTTTCCCTGTTTTGAGAGAGAATATCAAGAAAGTGTTAGTGTGACAACTCAGACATCTGGAGGCCTCAGATTTTCTTAATCTCTTCCAGTTGGATTTTCAGACTGGATAAAATAGGGACATAACCTTGCTCCAACATGTCTAGTGCTGAACAAATATCTATACTGATTCTTTAGGAACTATTGGCAGTCTTTTGATACTGTTGGCAGTGAGGCTTTGCGGACAATGGTAGATTTAATTCTGCCTCGAGACCCTTGTTTGGCTGAATGCACATCTGGAATGAAGTTACTTTTGTGCAGAGTTCTGTAAAGGTTTACTCAATTATCCCTAATGTTCATGTGTACATTGTGAAGCTGCTGGGGGAGCTAAAGAGGTATTTTGGGGCTGCAGTGCCATCATGTAGGTGGCACCTTTTTTAAGCAAACCCCGACAATGTAGTGTCTTTACTTCCCTAATGACTAACAAGATTGGGACTATGTTGAGAAGAAGTTGAACAAAGCTCAGTCCAGGAACGATAAAGGTGAATCTGATTGATTGGAGGAAGCATTTAAAAGTATGGCTGGGCTGACATTTTCGCCAATGATTGCAGTAGTTTGCCTACATTTTTTCAGTGGCGAATCTGATCTTTAGGTACTTCTGAATCCCCAAATGCTCCTGCTGTCCCAGGTACTTGTACTGGCCAGAGGACTTTAGAATCTGTGCTTATTGCAGTGGTCCCCAAACTTTTTATCTCGTGCCCCTCCCTTACACTTGTCTGCACCCGCCGGGGGCCGGGACCAGGGGATGCAGACAGGGGTAAGTGGACTGAGGCTGAGGCCATAACTGGGGGTGGGAGCGGATCTTAGCTTCTTCCAAATTTTACATGTTAAACCAACATAGTTCAACTTTTCTGGTCTGTAAGGCCGAGGTTAAACCTGTGTATCTACTCAGATTTTTACGGTGTTTTAGATGTTTGTTTATTTATATAATTAATAATACAGCATATTACCTGTGTACTGCAATTTAGAAACAACTAAAAATCACAGCATATTGCCCCATGGATCATGCAATCTAAATTACACTTAGGGCATGGCTACACTTGCAGATGTAGAGCGCTGAGAGTTAAACCAGCCCTCGGAGACCGCAGCAGGGAAAGCGCTGAAGTGTGTTCACACTGACAGCTGCAAGTACACTGGCGTGGCCACATTTGCGGCACTTGCGGTGGCATTGGGAGCGGTGCATTATGGGCAGCTATCCCACAGAGCACCTCTTCCCATTCTGGTGCTGTGGCTTGTGGGAAGGGGGCGGGGATGAGGGGCATTCTGGGTCCTGTCCCAATGCCCCGTGATGCATTGGTTCGCATCCCAGCAATCCCTGTGCTTCCGTCCACATTTGATGCCATCTTTCAACTTTGTACTGCGCACTCTGTTTTCCCTTTTGGTGTGTGGGAATGCATCCCGAACTGCTGAGGAATATGCTGATGGGTCTCGCCAGCACGTCACAAATTGCAGTTGAGTTACTCCTAAAGCTACAAACTGTCAGTGAGGAGTCTCACGATGATGTCGACTTGCATAATGCATACAACACGAGATTGCTTGTGGCATTCACGGACATGCTCACCACAGTGGAACGCCGCTTTTGGGCTCGGGAAACAAGTGGGTTGAAGTGGGATCACATCGTCATGCAAGTCTGGGATGACAAGCAGTTGGATGAGAAAAGCCACTTTCATGGGACTGTGTGCTGAGCTCACCCCCACCCTGCAGTGCAAGTACACGAGATTGAGAGCTGCCCTGCCGGTGGAGAAGCGGGTGGCTATTGCAATCTGGAAGCTGGCAACTCCAGACAGCTACCAGTTGGTCGCTAACCAGATTGGAGTGGGAAAGTCAACCGTTGGACTTGTGTTGATGGAAGTGTGCAGGGCAATTAATCGCATCCTGCTCAGAAGAACAGTGACTCTGAGTAATGGGCATGACATTGTGGCTGGCTTTGCACAAATGGGTTTCCCTAACTGCGGGGGGTGGGGGGGGATAGATGGGACACATATTCCAATTCTGGCACCATCCCACCTAGCCTCCGAGTACATAAATCAGAAGGGGTATTTCTATATGGTTCTCCAGGCGCTTGTGGATCACCACGCGTGTTTCATTGACATTAATGCAGGCTGGTCCAGAAAGATGCATGACGCACGCATCTTTCGGAACATAGGCCTGTTCAGGAATCTGCAAGCTGTGACTTTCTTCCCAGACGATAAGATCACAGTGATCCTTGGAGACCCTGCTTAACCTTTAATGCCGTGGCTCATGAAACCCTACGCAGGGAGCCTTAACAGCAGCAAGGAGCAGTTCAACAACAGGCTGAATCAGTGCAGAATGACTGTGGTATGTGGTTTTGGTCTTTGGTTTTGGTCTTGGTTTTGGTTTTGGCCATGTAAAGGGCTGCTGACGTCTGTATGGGAAGCTGGACCTGGCCGATGACAACATCCCCATGGTTATATCCTTGTGCTGTACCTTTAATAGCATTTGTGAAGGGAAGAGTGAAAGATTCACTGAGAAATAGACCTTGGAGGTTCAACACCTGGAGGCTGAATTTGAACAGCCAGAGAGCAAGGCTATTAGAGGTGCCCAGCGCAGGGCTGCAAAGATTAGGGATGCCTTGAGGGAGCAATTTGAGGCTGAAAGCCACCACTAATATTTGGTGCCCTGCACGGGAGTGAAGTGCAGTGGTTCCAATGTTAGTAGGAATCTGTGTTTTCTTTGTATGATGCACTGACTTGCAGTGCCTGTTGCTTTCCTGGGCTACGGTATCTCTTACTTAATGCAATAATAAAGAATGTTTTCAAAGGCAAAAAATTCATGCATTGAAAGGAAAATTCATTTATTGAAAAGAAACACAGCTGCTTAGGAAACAGAAAGGGCATGACACATCGGTGCTGTGTGGGACGAGGGAAGTGGGTGGGGTGGGGAACGGGACAATCACAGATTTGTGTATGTCCTGTTATTATACTCAGCCTTCCTGTCTGGAGTGCCGCACTTGAGGCTGGATAAAATGAGTGCTGCACTTCACGCTGGCTAAAATGTATGGTGATGGGGGTTGAGTGCAGTGGGTAAGGGTCATAGTTTGCAGGGCTGGGTGATGAAGCTACAGGTGTTGGCGGTAGCTGGTGATGGTAAGAACCCGGATGTTGGGGAAAGTGGGGTGGCAGTGACATGGGGGGACAAGGGCCACAGGGGTGGGCGCGTGTGGAAATGCTCCACCTGCATTGCTACGAGTGCCTGTATCGAGTCTGCTTGGCGCTCCGTGATGCTTAGCAGCCACGCCGTGCTTTGCTTCTTCGCGGACTCTTCCTGATTCTTTGGAGTCTTTTGTCTGTTGATAACAAGAACAGCTGGGATCTCAAGGTTGCATCATCTGTAAAGCCAAAATGCAACACTTAACAGAGGCAGCATTGTTCACACCAGATAGAGCAATGATTCGGCTGTACTTAAAGACAAGTACAGTGTACACAATAGCAGAAAGTACCCATCCCAAAGCGAGAGCACATAACCCACAGGAGCTCCAAAATGGTGAGTAAGCACAGGGACAAGGGGGAATGATTTTTTCAGGGCTGTACTGTCCTCTGGGGTTCTATGCCTTGGGGAGAGCCAACAGCCGCAGGGGCCGTTATACTGAACACTGTCCCCAGATTTTCCACAGGATGAGTTCGTCCTGGAAGATATCTCACTGCTGACGGTGACCTGAGAAACAAGGGAGGGTCTTCTACTACAATGTGGCTTCCACCCTGGCCCATATGCAGCTTGCTTGTGTGCAGCAATGGTCCCCCAGCCCGTCACACCACAGTGGCGTGGACATGTTAGTCTTACTGGGACAAGGAGCAGAGTAGCTCTGCCAAGGAACCTGCGCAAGCGCATTGCCCAACTTCTGGATGAGACCTTTGAAGAGATCACTGAGGCCAATTACCGCGATGTGAGAGAGCACATCAACGCCCTATTCCGCATCTAGGCATGCATGTAGCCCTAACCCTCCTCGCCCCAAGAGCCCACACCGAACAACTTCCTTCCCAAAATAAAAGCTGTTTATCGGGCACTTCCTCTGGTCTTTGTTCTTCCCCAAGCACCATCCGCTGAGACTGGCTACCTTCCTCCTGGCTTGTAAACACCTCCTGTCTGTATGCATCTAGGGATCCCAGGCTGTTTCCCTCCTCCTCAGCACCCTCACTCCCACATTCTTCCTCCTCTGTTGTGGAACTGGGCTCTGAAGCATCCATGGTAGTCTTCGGAGTGGACGTGGGGTCGCCCCCAACTATTGCGTCCAGCTCTTTGTAGAAACGGCAGGTTGTGGGGGCAGCACTGAAACGGTGGTTTGCCTCACAAGATTTGCAGTAGGCATTCCACAGCTCCTTCACTTTAACCCTGCACTGCAGTGCATCCCGGTCATGGCCCCTTTCCATCATGTCCCTTGATATCTGCCCGAAGGTATCGTAATTCCTATGGCAGAAGCACAGCTGAGACTGGACAGCTTCCTCCCCCCAAACACTGATGAGGTCCAGCAACTTGCCATTGCTCCATACTGGGGATCGCCAGGCGCGTGGAGGCATGGGGTCAACTGGAAGGATGCGCTGAGAGCACTCCACGCCTGGCTGAGCAAACAGGAAGGGAATTTTCAAAATTCCCAGAGAATTTAAAGGACGGGTCTGACAGTTGGTCACCCGAGGGCAGGGCAGTAGAGTTCAAAGTTCTGACCAGAATGGCTAGGACAGGCATTGTGGAACACTTCTGGAGGCCGATCAGAGCACATTAATAGACCAGGGCGTCCACACTGGCGCTATGGTGCTCCAGCCAGGGCGCAGCCAGTGTTATATTTTTCATGGAGATGGATTACCAGGAGCGCTCCAGCCGTGGAGTCCAGGCGCTCTATGTGCCTTGCCAGTGTGGACGCACCATGAGTTAGGGAGCCCGGGGCTGCTTTAATGCAATCTAACTCGCAAGTGTAGCTAAGCCCAGCAGAGGATGTGTGCAGAAAACTTGTTTCTCTCACCAACAGAAGTTTGTTCAATAAAAGATATTACCTCACCCACCTTGTCTCTCTACAGAAAAGGATGACACACAAGGGTTGAGAAAATGGTATGGAGAACACAAGAATCAGTTATATTTGGATTTTACTGCTGATTCTGAAACTGAAAATTTTCTAGTTTAGTTGATTTTGAATAACATAAAACTGCGTCGTTTATTACCTCATGTACATGTGCCTGAGGCAAATTTCAAGGGTTAATTTATAAAAATCTACACATCAATAAGTAACACATCCCATCACAGAATAATTCACAGCCAGAATAAGAAAATAGTTCAAGATAGTTTTTATCCATGGTTAGGTGCCACAGATGAAGTACTATACACGAAAGTCTGAGGTAGGCTCTTTTCCCCGTATGTACTTTATTGGGCTTATTTCTGTAATAAATTATTGCATCAATGTATATCTCATGAGAATAAACTATTCTTTCATATACTGTACCACTGACTATTAACTGCTTTTGTACATAGTATCTGTGTGAAGAATACCAAGATATACTATTAATTAAAATACTCTAGAATAAGAGTTAATCTTCTGCTTTCTTTCTGTTACCAGAAGGAATGTGTTGTAATTATTATAAAGTTAATGTAATTAACTTTTTAAAATATGGTACTTACTCATAACTACCTACTTAATTATACAGATGTAAATGCGTAATGAATAAATTGTTCACAAAACAGAGCTACTAATACTTTAAATAAATAATGTTAGATACATTAATGTTTGCAGTATTACTACTAGAGCTGAGTTAATAATTTGCAGAATAAGGTACTTGATAAATTTAGTGTTTTTTCTGCTTGCAATGTGAACAGTCTTGCTATTTCCTCAAGTTTATTTTGTTTGCAATTATTCAACACTTTAAAAAAAACTATGGACTGATTTCAAACAGTTATCTGTACCAATTCACTCTTTGAGCTGCCTTGGTTAGCTGCGGTTGGTTAGCTGCAGATTTGTCAGATGGTGTAATTTTTGTACTCTGATTGGAGGAGTATACAAGCACTTTACACACACACACACTCACTCACTCACTCACTCACTCATGCTCTCTCTCTCAAAATTCCTCTTGCATGAGTATTCAAATAAGTATTTAAAGGAAAAACAAATAGGACATGCCTTAAACAAATTCATTTAAAAATTCCAACAAATTGTCTCAAAGTATTTTGCAGTTCTAGCCTGCTTGTAATCAATTTAGATACTCAAATATGGAAGGTTATCAGACTTTTTCTAAGCAAGTTTTATGTATTTAAATGTATTTTTAAAAATAATTTATTTTACTTTCTTCAGTATCATTTATATGCTCTGTGACTGCAGAATTCAGATAGATTATATTCAAGAATACAGAGCAATTGACAAGTATTTAAGGCTATGCTCAGGCATAATTACAGATATGGATAAGAAAACACTGGAGTAAAAGTTTGTAAAATGTACAGAACATTGTCTGGGCTTCCCTCAATTTTTCAGATATTTATATTTTTTGAGATCTCACAGGCATTAAAGAAGTGCCCCAGCTGATCACCTCTGCTAGGTGTACTGCCAATAATTTGATGAGAAAGCTTGTCTTTATCATATGGGAAGACATGGTAGTAAGTGCATCATGAAAAGTGCTGAGCATTTCTTGTGAGATAATGAGTTCCATCAACTCATTGGGAATTATCTCTGCTGGGTGAAACTGTTGCTGTGCTAGTCAGCTGAGGAGTGGGGTGGTGAAAGGCAACCCCCCCCCCAAATATGTTTTTTAGTTTGGTTTTGCTCATTTTCACTAGTTGTGTTTGTCAGACGGTAAGGGGAGATTGATAATTGTTGTATCTTTGGGGCAGCAGGTTTAGGAAGAAATCATTTGAGACACAGAGAGCTGAGAGCCACGGACGCAGTCATTTATTTTCACACACTGAACTGACCAAACCAGCCAAAACTGGCTGGGCTATCCCCTAATAATCTAATTTAGTTGCCATAGCAACAACAAGGTGCTATTATCACGATAACCAAATACACAACATATTCCTCCACCCTTAATAAGAACATCCCCTAAATAAAACAAACACTAAACTAGAGAAGGAGGGTAGACTGCCTCCATTCCCGGCTAAACCCCGTGGATTATTTTGCCCCATAACCGTGGGTTTGCCCTAGCTAAAGATCCAGCCATTGAGTTGGTCTTCTGTCTCTAGGTTGATTGCGATGAACTCCTGGTGGGAGTTGCACCCAAAAGTACCTTGAGCGCAGCCCTGACAATGGGCTCAGGGATCGTAGCGTGAACGGGTGAGGACGTGGTATCAGCTTGTTCTGGGCAAGGGGGTATCTCAACCGCTGGCAGTAATGGAAGAGATTGTCAGGAACAGGTGATTCTTGATTCGGTGTCTCACCAGAAGAGGTGAAGTCAGACAACTCAACTGAAGATGTGTCCTGAGGACTAGCATGACCTGGCAACAGCTGATCTACATGATGCCGCCAGGTGAGATTCTCTGCAGTCCAGACTGTGTAGGAAACAGGTCCTGTTTGAGCGATGATCACGGCAGGGACCCATTTAGCTCCAGAAGTATAATTCCGAGCCAAAACTGGTGGTCCCGAGCTAAAGGTTCTGTCTTTTGCTCTGGGTGCACGTCTGATGACTTGATATTGCTGATGACGTTGCACAATTTGTCTGGGTTCAGAAGGTTTCAGCAGATCAAAGAAAGTGCGCAGCTGTCGTCCCTTCATTAGAAAGTCCGGGGATGCTTTTGTCGTAGCATGAGGTGTGTTTCTGTAGGACAGTAAGAAGGTGTCCAGACGCTTTTGAATGGAGTGTTGTCCCCTTGCTGATTTCAAAGCTTGTTTCATTGTCTGCACAAATCTTTCAGCTAATCTGTTGGTGGATGGATGATATGGTGCTGAAGTGATGTGGTGTGTCCCATTTGCCTTCATAAAATTTCGAAACTCCTGAGAGAAGAACTACGGTTCGGTGTCACTCACAAGTTGTTCTGGCAGACCGAAACGACTTAAGAGTCCCCATAGTTTTTGGATAGTTCTCTCTGAAGTAGTGGACTGTATTATAGAGACTTCTGGCCATTTAGAATGGACATCTACCACCACCAAGAACATGCTTCCTTCAAGGGCGCCAGCGAAGTCAACATGAATACGTTGCCACGGGTTTTCAGGCCAGTCCCATGGATGTAGGGGTGCCAACTGGGGTGCATTCCTGACACCCTGACATGACATACAAGCTCTTGCCTTCTCTTCAATAGTACTGTCCAATCCAGGCCACCAAAAATAGCTTCGTGCAATTTCCTTCATGCGCATTATTACACAGTGACCGGAATGTAGCTGTTCTAACATCTATGATCTCAGTGGTGGTGGGAGAATGACACGTCTGCCCCACAACAAGCAACCAGATTGGATCGATAACTCCATCCACCTGGACTTGTAGATAACAAAGTTGGGTGAGACTGGAGAGGTTCGTCGAGATTTTCCATGCATCACCAGGTCCATAACTTGGGACAATACTGGGTCAACACAAGTTGCCTTCTTTATCTGAGTAGCAGTGATGGGTGTATTCTCTACGTGTTCAAAGTAGAAGATTTCCCTTTGGGGCTGTATCTTGATGTTTGACTGGCAAAGGCAACCTTGAGAGACCATCTGCATTGTCGTGCAGCGTGGATTTCCGATATTTGATTTCATATGTGTGCGCTGAAAGTAACAATGCCCAATGTTGCATACGATTAGCAGCTAATGGGGGAATGCCTGTGTAGGGTCCAAAAATTGATGTCAGAGGTCGATGGTCTGTAAGAAGAGTAAACTTCCACCCAAACAGATACCGATGAAACTTCCAAATTCCAAAAACTATCCCCAATGCCTCACGTTCGATTTGGGCATAGTTTGTTTCTGCTTTGCTTAGAGTCCGTGAAGCAAAAGCAATAGGTCTGTCTTCTCCCGAAGGCATAATGTGTGACCCGACTGCTCCCACTCCATAAGGGGAGGCATCACAGGCCAATTGTAGGGGTAAGGATGGATCAAAGTGCGTTAGAACTTCAGAATTTAGCAATGCATCCTTAGCCTAAGTTAAATGCAACATTACAGGCTTCAGTCCACTTCCAGGTCTTGTTCTGCCCAAGGAGTTCGTGAAGTGGTTTTAGCAGTTTGGCTAACTGTGAGATGAACTTTCCATAATAGTTCAATAGTCCTAGAAACGAGCACAGCTGGCTAACATTTCAAGGTGGGGGGAGCCTCCACAATAGCCTTAACTTTTGCAGAGGCCTGATGAAGACCCACAGAATCCATGATGTGTCCCAAATATTCAACAGCGGGCTGGAAGAATTCACACTTGCCTTTGCGGACTCATAGGCCATACTCTTCCAGTCTTTGTAGGGTAGCCTCTTCATTCCTTCCAGTGACCAGGATGTTGTCCAGATAGCACTGAACTCCTGGCAAGTCACACAAGATCTGGTCCATAGCTCTCTGCAACAGGATGTTATTCCGAAGGGTAGGCGACAGTATCGATAAAGCCCCTTATGAGTCACAGTAGTCAACAGCTCTTGGGACTTTTCATCGACATGCATCTGTAAATACGCTTGACGCAGATCAGTCTTACTGAACTTTTGTCCCCCAGCCAGGCCCGCAAAGAGGTCATCGATGCGGGGAAGTGGGTATTGCTCTGCACAACACCGGGTTGACAGTGACTTTAAAATCACCACAAATCCGGAGAAAGCCATCTTTCTTCACTATTGGCACAATAGGAGTGGCCCATGGGCTATGGGTAACTGGTATTAGGACTCAATTGGTGACCAGGCGCTCCAGGTTTGCTTCAACTTTTGGCCTGATGGCATATGGCACAGTTCGGGCTTTCAGACATTTTGGTTGACTGTCAGGTTTAATGTTCAATGTCACCGTGATTCCCTTCATACTTCCCAGATCCTCTCCAAAAACAGCAACATGTTTCCTTAGTATAGTGGCCAGACCAGTTTCTCCTTTAGTCATTCAGTGCACTTCTGCCCAGTTCAGCTGAATCTTCCCAAGCCAAGACTGACCAATTAAGGCTGGGTAGCGACAAAGGGTCCTGTGGCACCTTATAGACTAACAGAGGTATTGGAGCATAAGCTTTGATGGGTGAATACCCACTTCATCGGATACAACCGATGAAGTGGGTATTCACCCACGAAAGCTTATGCTCCAATACCTCTGTTAGTCTATAAGGTGCCACAGGACACTTTGTCACTTCTACAGATCCAGACTAACACGGCTACCCCTCTGATACTTAAGGCTGGGTAATTACCTCTCATCACAAACAGTGGCAATTTAGCAGCCTGTCCATTGAGCTCCACCTTAACATCAATAGTGCCCAACATGGGCACAGCTTCTCCCGTATATGTCTTCAGAACAGTTTTTTGTTGCCTTAAGCGGAAGATGCTGTAGCTTTTCGTTATACACAATCTCGGAGACCAGCGAGATGGTTGCACCGGTGTCCAGTTCCATGCTTATAGGTTTGCCATCCAACAACGGGGTTACCCAGTACCTATGTGAGCCCACTGCCAAAGACAAAACGTGCAGTGGCACTTCTTCTTGCGATGAGGTGTCACCTTGGTCATCCTGGGTCTGCTCTAGGGTATGCAGGTTTCCCTTTTTGGTCGGCCAGGCCACAGGCCTCTTTTTCTTTTGTTTACAGGCACACTCAATGTGTCCCTTTTTGCCACAGTGTCGACACACCAGGTCCTTACACCAGCATTCTGAATCCTGGTGACCCGGCTTACCACAGCGGTAACATTCCTGACTCTGTACAGTTTTGTGGGTAGGTTCTTGCGACACCTTATGCACCCTAGGGGATGCACCGATGTATTGCACCTCCTTTGTAGCCAGTTCCATGGAGACTGCAATATCAACAGCCTTTTGTAAGGTAAGCTGAGCCTCTGTCAATAGGCGCTTCCATATAGCTTCACTGTATAGGCCACACACTAACCTGTCACTCAGGGCATCATTTAACATCTCCTTACATTCACAGTGTTCTGCTAGCCTTTTTAAAGTTGCTACAAATTGTACAAATGTTTCATCTTCTTTCTAGTCTCTTTTATGGAACCTATATCTTTCAGCAATTACCAGTGGTATTGGGGAAAAATGGGACCCCAGGATTTCCACAATGTCACTGTAAGATTTGGTCTCAGGCTTAACAGGGTGTAGTAAGCTGCATAGCAGGGAGTAGGTCTTAGCCCCTACAACACTTAAGAATATTGGCACCTTCTTCTCTTCTGTAATGTCATTTGCAATCACAAAAAGCTCAAAACGTTCAGTATACACATGCCATTGCACTATATTCTCCTCAAAAGGTTCCAGTGGCCCTGTAAGTGTAGCCATGGTTTTAGTTTCAGGTTTCACAGTCAGTGCCAACAAGCCAGTTCTTACCCGCTTTCAACAGCTAAAAGATTTTGGTAGGTTTTTTTTTTCTTTTCTCTTTTTACCTTGACTACTTCTTCCTTCTGTTGCTGGGGCAGCACAGGGATCCCATCCTCGTTGCCACTTTGTTGTATCCCTGGGGCAGCAGGTTTAGGAAGAAATCATTTGAGACACAGAGAGGTGAGAGCCATGGAAGCAGTCATTTATTTTCACACACTGAACTGACCAAACCAACCAAAACTGGCTGGGCTATCCCCTAATAATCTAACTCAGTTGCCATAGCAACAACAAGCTGCTATTACCGTGACAACCAAATACACAACAATAATCAAAAGGTGCTGTTCCTTGCTCTGGCTACAAGCTATCACACTCTTAGCAAAAGAAGGGCATTTTTAAGGGAAATTTGACAAACATCAGGATGAATCATAGCAAGTTTTAGAGCTGAGACGGCTCCTTGCCTCATAGGAGGTGCTCAGCACCTTGGGTGATTGGCTCTGAAACTGACAAAGCTATAGGAATGCTTTTCGGATTCTGTTAGAATTGGTCATCTCAATAATTATGCATTTTATGTCATGACAATATTTAGGAGTTGTAAGCAACATTTAAATAAACTATTATTCTATTAAAAATAGTAAGGCTTTGGTGGATCTAGGAGTCTGCTTCTCAGACTGATGACAGTAAGGAAAAAAGTCTTGCCATGCATGTGACACTCAAGCCTTCCTGCCTTATAAGCAAGGGACAGTCAAAATTATACATTTTATGGGTAGCCAAAGAGCTCTGACATGGGTCTTTTAGATAATAACTAACCATATACACTTTGAGACTGACCTTCTATTTTAAATTCCCTGGAACTCTCAATAATTAGTATTTCCCAAGGAAGATGAAATTATATACTGAAGTCTTCTTGAGTCAATTGACCCTGAAATCTACTGTGTATTGTTGTAGATTAATATGCATATTGCTGTTCAGGAAACAGCTTTCTTGGGGAACAGCCTAAAATTGTGGAATGAACTCCCACAGGAACTAAATATCACAAACATCACCCAGATCCCACTTGCCTTCTTTAACATAAACATAGTAATGAAAACATTCTACTACACACACTTCTTCCCCTGGGGAGAGGATGAGAGAACAAACGTGACAGACGTTAGTCATGTCACTTAATGCACTGTTGGAAGGTGCTCAAGATACTATTGTGATAAGCGTGGTATAAAAAACCTATAGAGACATATAATAGATAGTATTTCTGCATTTACCACTCTAGTAAATCTATAGATCAGTGGTCCGCAATGCGGTGCCCGCGAACACCATGGCACCTGCCGGGGCATTTATGTGCGCCCGCCGTCAGGGCAGAGAAGCTGCTGCCGGAATGCCGCTGAGGCGTTTTTGCCGCCGAGGAGCATCGCTGCCCGCTAGACTGTTGGCCACAGAAAGGTGCTCTTGGCCATAGAAAGGTTGGGGACCACTGCTATCGATAGTCAAAAAATACGTTATCCACTGGTGCTTGAGAGCAGCTAAGAGAAGGATAAATAATAAAAATCTCTCATCCAAAATAACTTTACTAGTTCTGGGTTGTTGTCTACAGCATTATTTGTCTTCAATTTTAATAAGACTGTGGAGCTATTAAAATGTCAACAAAATGTATGTATAGTAATAAGAAAGCTTTGCACTGATATAGAACTTCACATCTTCAAAGCCGTGTACAAACATTAACTAATTAATCCATTCTTCACTGCACTCATGCTGTGTAGCTAAGTACAGTATTTGCTGTCCTTTTCGTAGGGTATGTCTACAATACAATCGCAGGGTATTGATGGGCTTCAGTGCGAGCTGTGCAAGCCTGCCTGGAACCCTGAGTAATTGCTTGGGTGGGTAGCCCATGCTTGAGCCAGTGCTGTCTTCCCAACATGCAATCACATTGTGTGATCACAGTGGTGGACATTCCCTTATTGCGGAAACTGAAAAAACAGAGGATAAGTGACATCCCCATGGTCAGAGAGTCAGTTTTGGTCAGAGTCAGGACTAAAACTGTATTCCAATCCTGTAATTCATCCACGAGACAATGTATTTATTTTATATAGTTGATTGTTTTAAAAACACAATTAAAATTATAAAGTTATACATTGTGCTATGAAAAACAGGCGGAGAAATCAAACAAAGGATAACAATTTGTTCAACATTTTCAGCTGACAAAGTGTCTTGTGACACCTCACATTTTACTGTGTCTCTAATTCAGGTCTGACATAACTTGATGTGATATTATACACTGCCCCACCCACACACCCCTTTATAAAGTCAACTGATGTGCTATAAATAAAGTGTTATGTTTAAAACTTGATGGCTGTTGGATTAAGTTAGGTTTTCCTGTAGAAAGCAAATATTTCTTCAGCCACATTGGTAGAAAAGTCTAGTACTTATTGAACTGGTACTGTATGCAGGAGAATCCCATCTTATCTCACATCCACAGGAAGGCATTTGATCTATCTGACTTACTCAGAAATTGCTTTAGCCATCTGCTTCCTTCTTGACTGAGCATTCCTCTTCCAGTGTAGTGTATATGCACTCTTTCCTTCTGTCCCATGAAGAACTGATAATACAATTTACCATTCCAGCTTGATACTTTCTATAGCAGTATCAGAAGTCTTAGCTGATAAGGTACACTGCCTGAACGTGAATTCCAGTCTTTAGGTCAATTTATTCCCTACCACCTCTGGCAAACTTGAAAAAAAATCCATTGAAATTGATAAAGGGGATACTTCTAATCAGGGGCTTGTGATTCATCCAGTTTGTACCTTTCTTCTGAAGACTACTATACTGTGTGCCAATTTTAATGTGGGATTTTTTTAAAAAAGAGGTCACTTCTTCAGTCCCCACTCCAGGAACTGCACCATGCTGCAGTACCAAGCTAGTTTTAATGTAGCTATCTGGGGTACTGGAGCAGTGAATCTGCAGGAGCATGTGCTTTAATGCTGGCTGGCCCGTGCAGGATTTCACGTGGGCTTTTACAACCCACGCAGATGCACATGCTTGCCACTGCCTCATTGCCTTGGTACTTGAGCTAACTAGATTAAAGCTAGCTTGGGTATGTCTATGCAAGCTGCAATCAGACCCTGTAATTACAGGATAGATGTACGAAGAGATGGGGAGAACTCACAGCCCAGACGGAAAGATGCTATGGTGGCTTTAAGCCACTTTTTCATGCTCTATCGTGGGTCGCTTTAGGGGCTGGAGAGGCTCCAGGTGTAATTTAGGGAGCCCTGAGGATATGTTTAAGTTATGGCAGTCTTTAGACTGCCCGATGGCCCCACGTGCTACTCGAAATCTCTTCAGAACTGTATGATGTTGTCCTGCCCTAATATATCCCTCCTGCCCAGTCCTAAACGCACCACCTCCCACACAGTAGGGCTTGCCGCAGAGACCTAGAATGTAAATCTGAGGCTGTTTTCTGCAGCGCCTGTACCAGGGGAATCCTCCTCTAGCTTGGAGCAGGGCTTTTAGAGCCTTTTCGTGCTGCCCTAGCCCTTCTACTTGGTGTAAAGGGGCTGAAACAGGGGTGAGGATTTCACCTAAAGAACTAAAACAAATAGATTAATAGTCAACTATAAATAGATGCTAGATTCTATCTAGCTATCTTAGAGTTTTGTAATATTATCTTCGGTAAAATCTATCCACCAGCTACTCTTGTTTGTTTGTGAGAAGGGTGGGATTTAAAAAGTAGTGTGAACAATCATGAAAATTAATGGCAGCCATGTTTTGCTTTATCCTGTTTCTGAAATTTCTTCTGTACCTTGCCATGTTGGAGAAATATCATCGTTTTATAGGGAACTACTTGTCAAAACGACTCTTATACTTCCTGAATGTTAGTACAGGGACAGATGTCCCACAAATTACATCTCTGACACCTATTTCTGTAATATGTCTGTACTAAACAAAGATACTTTGTCAAAATCAGATCTTTATAAGGTTTATATATAATCTTCTCTGTGACTTCCATATCTCATTTGCTCAAATGTCATTCAGATATACTTGGCAGATGGCTATAGTTCTCAAGAGTGAAGTATATTCAATAATCTGCTGAACTATCCATGGCATACAGCATCGGTCCCGTCACAGTTCCAACATGTCAGATTATAAGGATTTGCCATGTAATAATAATAATACAACATGGAGACATGTCAGCACTTTCCAAAGTATAGGGGGAGGAATGGAGGAGGAGAATGGATTCTGGAATTATGGCATGTATATAAGAAAATGTCTGAAGTATTTATCTATTAATCCCTGCATGAAATACATGTATAAAAGAAAATCTCTTTAATCAAACCTTCGAAAGTATATGCTTGTATGAGGGACACTTAATTTTTTCTACTTTCCTTTTTTCCCCCCAGTGTTGTGCAGTTTATATCTTTATGGCTCCGATTCAGCAAAACACGGAAGCACATACTAAAATCCCTTGACGTCAGTTGAATTTAAGCATGTGTTACAGTACTTTCCTGAGTAAGGAGTGTTTAAACATGTTTATGTTTAAGCAAATGGTGAACTGGAGCCGAAATTAATAATTTTATATACCATGCTATAAACATTTCTATATATTCTTATTTTAAAGACCGTCCTGATTCTGATACCACCTAAGGGACATTTTTGTAATCCCAAATAAAACCACATTGCTGAAAATGACTACACATCAGTGCTATTCAAATCATTACAGGCAAAGTTTGTGTCAGCAGATACTCATCTATTTGTGAGGGTTTATATCTTGGCTATAAAAAATCACTCTAGACTGCAGTTTGATATTCAAAATCTCACTCCAAAGACATTTCTTATTTATTTGATTTAAAAGTAGTCAGATTATATTGTAGGGATGCCAAACATGTTTGAAAATTGGCTATTGCACAGAGCATTTTTATCAAAATATTTGGATATATACATATGTGTACAGTATTACCATGAAGGTCCAATGCTATATATTGAGCAAAAAACATAGCTAGATTTATATTAACATTTTAAACAGGAATTTTAATGGCATGTGTATGTGTTAGACAAATAATTCATGCTATAGAATAGCTACAGGACAGATTTTTAAAAAAGCAACGTAAAGAAATCCAGTAAAAAAATTCAGATGATAAGACTATGAAACACTATAGGAGAATCAAAATGATGGTTAACAAATTATCAGTAATTCACATTATTATGCCTGCTTTTCAATTGCAATGGTGAGGTGCTTTAAATGAGTAGTGCCTGCTTGCTTTATTTTAGGTTTGACTTTTCCTTCCTTTATACTGGAAACATTGTTATTTATGCATGCTCCTTTGGATTTGTTTTATATGCAAAAGTGAACAATTTCTTTAGTAGCGAGGTTGAGATAAAGTCAATGTGGTGATGAGTCTTCATGGAATCATATTATGCTACAGACAATCAGGTCATGTTGCTTAGTGAAGCAAGAAAATTCCAAGCTACATTGAGTCTTAAATGTCAAAGTTGTGAGAATGGAAATTACTTCAAGTATGATACCATACATCAAAAAAAGTTACTAGGAGGTGGTTTCTTTTACAGATGTGCTGGAAAGTTATTGCTCCTGAATACAGGCATTATTGGGACTAATGTACTTGCTGATTAGCAAGAATGTCACCAAAAGCTAGACATTGCACCTGAAGGCATTACTGCCATGACTGATCTTACAGACCAGGCTAACTAATGGTTCTGGTAGGAATGGTATGAATCCACTTTTTTTCTGGATTCACCAGACCCCTGAAATGCTCCCTCAGCCTCCATTGAGCACTAAATATGGTACAAGAGGTAATGGGTATGGGTTGTTGGGGGACTGGAGATATTAATCAGACAGAACTTAGCAGTAGAAGACCTATGAAGAATTTGAGCAGCAGTTTGTAGCTGCAGCTTTTGGTATTTAGTATCTTCTAAATTACACTAAGTAGGTAGAGTATGAACACTTACAGAGCGCAAGGTGCCAGTAATTGCATCTAAATTTTAATAAACATAATTGCATTCTCATACAAATATTAATATCATAATTCCTATCCTATAACCAGCTGGCAACCTTTGTCCAACTACCAGGATTCCCTGTTTTTTCTCTTGCTATTAGAACAGATAATACAAAGCAAATGCTGAACTATACAATAGATAAAAATATACAGGAATAATTTGGCCCTTTACAAGTGTATTGTATTGCCCAACTTTCACAGGAAACTGTTTATTTAAAAGGTTTCTGCTGCAACTTTCTTTAAAGTTTCATATGCAGTGCAGATACTTTATATAAAAGTTTTGTTTTGTCAAAACCCAATTTTCCATTTTTTTTAAAAAAGAAAAATTGTGACCAGCCCAATCTGTAAATAAGATAAAGATAATATGCATAAAACCGACTGTGCCAGTAGTGAGAGGGAAACACAAAACTACTCAGCCTTACACACCACGTTTTAGAATAGTGATTAAGTCACATCATCAACAATGATCAACGAAACATCAACTTCACCTAGTGAACAAATTATCTGATAAATACCTATGACCGGTTTCTTTGCTAGATAAGATTGGTGTTAAATGCACCTAAGCACCATTTCAAATTGTGATGTATGGCTTCTGTTTATTTTTGTTTCTTTTCTAAGTAACAATGTTTAAAAAGAAAAGGTTGCTCTGGCCTTTTGGCAGATATTTCACCACAGCCGCCTTCAGTTGATGAAACTCATGCTTCTCGTAGAAACCTGGCTGGTGTGTTTTGTTCTCAACAGAAGTTTTTATTTTTCATAGGATTCATTTTTTTCTTTTTTAAAACAATCTTTAAATCTGCATCTCGTCAAGATCCAAAAATGAAACACTAAGTAAGTTGACTTTAGTAGACCAGGTGCCAGCTCATGACAAGTTCCCCATGTCTCAGCTGAACACGGACAAATGCATAGCTGGAATTGGTCTGGCTCACCTATGTGTTAGTATTATTAAAATAAGTATTACCATGTAAGAATGTGTTTAGTGTTTAAACTTTATTGAAAGCTTTGAGTTGCTGCATGCATTAATCTCACTTATAACATCTGTATCTCATATTGTAAGGTAATATTGGAGCAGTTGTGTTGTGGGACTCTGTGACTGTGTAAATCACCAGACAGGACAGAGCCACTAATATTTGTGAGGGGCTAATCTTCAACAGAAGCTGTTATGCCCTTCCCAAAAGGAAAGGAAAGTCCATCAATACTAGATGGACTATTGCGGGATGTTACAATTGGAATTTCCCTGTGTAACGTCAAAAACAGGAGAAAAGACTTTTGCTGTTCTGCCCTTCTCCCTATGAAGATAAGTCATGCAAGTGGACTCCTCCCATCAGCCGAGCTCCCATCAGAGCACATGGCAGGAGTGGAATAAACCCCCTAAAAAGGAACCGATTTCCTCTATGCTGCTTGCACGCGGCGGGGAGGGAGAGAAGGTTTTTCCAGGCCTGGTTTAGCCCTAAAGGACATATAGAGGTTGCATATTACAGCAGCTTCCACTGTTCCCTCTAAGCTGTGCGCGCGTGCGCGCGCGCACAGATTCTAAACCCCGCGCACATGGCGAAACACTGCACGCACAAAAAATTGCACAGAAGCACAACAATTTGTATAGAAGACATTTTTTGCGCACACGGCCTGTCAAAAATTAGAAGAAACAATGGCAGCTTCTATCACCTTTTGGAACCAAAGACAATAACTCATTTGCATGTGTATGTTTACTTGGTTTAACCTTATAAACAACTTTTATTTCTTTTTCATAGTTAATAAATCTTTAGTTAGTTTATTCTAAGATTGTCTACAAGTGTCTTTGGTGTAAGATCTAAAGTGTAATTGAGCTGGGGTAAGTGATTGGTCCTTTGTGACTGGGAATAACCTGAATATTGCTGTATTAGTTTACTGTAAATTATACCTGTACAGTAATTTATTGTAAATTATACCTACATTTACAAATTGACTGTGGTGACATCTTATGGAGAATGACTGGCGAAATCAGAAGTTGATTTGAATCAAGTGTTTGTTTGTTCTTGAGGGTGAACATGTGATATTTCAGTAATTGACAAACTCAGATATAAAGCTTGAATGGCAAACTGATAAACACTTGTTATGTTAAATATGAGAACAAAAACCTTTCCAAAACATAAATATGTGCATGATTTTCCTTTTCTTCCTATTTAGCATCTCTGTTTAATAGCGCATATGCTGGCTGTGGGCAGACCTACACACTTTACAGATCTTTACATTCCCACATGCATTTTTTGAACTTCCTCTGGAAACTGGTAAGACTAATCAAATGAGAGGTATTTTGCATTAGTGGTCTTGATTGTTATTAATGAAGAATGACTCTTTGCTATCAGGAATGCAAATCTCTTAATTGCTTTTTAAGGAAACATGGGGAGGGGAGGGAGCAGACATCTTGCTATGTTAGGAAGCCACTCAAGGTAAAAGGAACAGTGCCAAATACATATGCATATTTGGCACTTGTAGTGAGAAGGAGTGGCCTCCCTCAGCGAGCGACAGGAAGGGATCACAACCCGCCCCCTGGTGGGCGGAACTAGGAGACCCACATCCACCCTGACGGAAGCGGAAGTGCGGAACAGGAAGCGGAAATACAAAAGGCGGGTCCTGCAGCTCAGTTGAGCTGGAGCTGCCATGGGAGACAGACACATCCTGCCTGCTGCTGGAGCCTGCAGAGGAGCTGCCAGGGCTGCCTCCCGAGGACTGGCCAGAACTCCCAGGGCAGCCAGCTGACCGAGAACCCGAGGAGCTGCTGAGGCTGCCACCTGAGGACTGGCTACAGCTCCCCGCAATGACAGGCAAGCCCCATGGAAGAGAAGTACCAAACACGGAGGAAGTAGGAAATAGCCCAGGGGAACTAGACAATCATCTGGTTGAGCGTTGGCCTTATACTAGGTCAGTGTGTTGCAGGGAGATCCCCGCTGACCCAGTGGTGGACCACTCCGCCACTGTTAGGGCTCTCCTACCCCCTGCCACCACACTCCTGAGGTGGCAGCACCCCCACCTTAGGCCAGGAGGCCTGTGGTTCTCTACCACTCCCCCTTACCTGAGCCCCTAGACATTGCTGGTGCTCCCCCTTACATGAGCCCCTTGACGTTGCTGGTGCTCCCCATTACCTGAGGATTAGACTGCTTAACCACTCTACCCGGATTGCAGGCCAGTGCCTACTAGTTGTTTTCTGCCTGCCCTGATTGAGGGCCTGACATTCAGGCTATGTAACTGCTCTGCCTTGGTTGCAGGTCAGAGCCTAATGTGTGCTGCTTTGCCCTGACTGAGGGCTTGGGGCTCATAGACTGTTGTACTGGTCTGCCTGGCCACAGGGCTGGGGCACTAGGTGCAGCTATTTTCCCCCTTTAAGCTCATCTATGCAGGAGGCGTGACCTCCCTCGGATAGTGACAGGGAGGGACGGCCACGCAGCCTACAGTACTAAAATTATCCTTGCTGATGCAGCATGCACTGGCTTAGATGGAGAGTGGCCCATCTTGCTGTTGGTCTAAAAATGAATGGTGTGCCCTTGTAGTTAGTATATGCTGCTGTCTGTAGAAGACTCAGTATGTGGGCATAGAACTAGGCATAACACAAAACAGCAGATTAAACTCTCACTGAATATAGCTTGGTGATAGGGTGGTTGCAGATGCCTTATGCACCATTGTTCATTTTGTAGCTAGATCTCCCTCTTTTCTCTTTTCTTCTCTCAGCTGTGACTTGTTTGAATTTCTGGTTATTAGATTTGACAGGTGTAGAGCCAAATGAATAGCATCAGTTAATTTAAAATGAATAGACTATGTATTGATTTATGCTCTGTGTAAAAATCCCTGGATCGGAATCTAATCAGTTTTCTGTTAGCAATGAGATGATACATTTTCCTATATCTGAATGTAATTCCACATTCTTACATTACTGCAAGGTAAGAATTTCCTTGACTACTACTTGTCTGCATGTCCTATCCTAAGTTCATTTAGTTTTACAGCTATCTACTACATATATTTTGTTATATATTACAGTTGGAGCTGGTTGGATGGGGAGACTGGGACTTGGTAGCCAGAGACCATATGTGGGAAGTGTGCCTGGGAGCCAGCTAGCTGGATGGGGGACACTGAGACTGGATGAGGAGCTGTACTGCCTTTAGGTCTGCCAAGCCCTCCTGTCACTCCACAGATTAGCAATAGGCACATTCCAATCCCGGAGCCCTTTGAGCATTTCCCTGAAGCATACAACCCCATGTCCATTGGACTCTCTCAATATTCAGTGATCTGCCACTTTCACAGAAGCAGTACACCTTGGTTTCACCTCAAATCAATGTTTCGCTTAACTCACTTCACTTACATTTGTTTATGGTGAAATCAAGTGTAAATTCAATATTTACCGGTTTTGTTCAATATCTTCGTTAATGATCTGGAGGACTGCACCCTCAGCAAGTTTGCAGATGACACTAAACTGGGAGGAGTGGTAGATGTGCTGGAGGGTAGGGATAGGATACAGAGGAACCTAGACAAATTAGAGGATTGGGCCAAAAGAAATCTGATGAGGTTCAACAAGGACAAGTGCAGAGTCCTGCACATAGGACAGAAGAATCCCATGCACTGCTACAGACTAGGGACTGAGTGACTAGGCAGCAGTTCTGCAGAAAAGGACCTAGGGGTTACAGTGGATGAGAAGCTGGATATGAGTCAACAGTGTGCCCTTGTTGCCAAGAAGGCTAATGGCATTTTGGGCTGCATTAGTAGGAGCATTCCCAGCAGATCGAGGGATCTATTCGGCATTGGTGAGGCCTCATCTGGAGTACTGTGTCCAGTTTTGGGCCCCACACTACAAGAAGGATGTGGAAAAACTCCAGAGGAGGGCAACAAAAATTATTAGGGGGCTGGAGCACATGACTTATGAGGAGAGGCTGAGGGAACTGGGATTATTTAGTCTGCAGAAGAGAAGAATGAGGGGGGATTTGATAGCTGCTTTCAACAACCTGAAAGGGGGTTCCAAAGAGGATGGATCTAGACTGTTCTCAGTGGTAGCAGAAGACAGAACAAGGAGTAATGGTCTCAAGTTGCAGTGGGGGAGATTTAGGTTGGATATTAGGAAAAACTTTTTCACTAGAAGGGTGGTGAAGCACTGGAATGGGTTACCTAGGGAGGTGGTGGAATCTCCTTCCTTAAAGATTTTTAAGGTCAGGCTTGATAAAGCCCTGGCTGGTATGATTTAGTCGGGGACTGGTCCTGCTTTGAGCAGGGAGTTGGACTAGATGACCTCCTGAGGTCCCTTCCAATCCTGATATTCTATGATTCTATATTCTATGATTCATTTAATAAAGCATAGACTCTATTAATAGCATGTAGAAGTGTTGGGAACAAATGGCTATGTATATATGCATTCTAGAACCTAGTCTTGATTAACAAGGTGTTCTCATGTCTAATGAAGTATGGCTCACCCAAATCTTTAATTACATGATCACATACTGTTGTTTCTACAGGACCACTGCCTGATACAGTGTACAAGATGGACTGCTCTGGCAATGAATCAGGGTTGTGTAGTGAAAAGGTCTGTTGTCTCTAGGATTCCTGCCTCATTTATTGCAGAAGTTTGAAGGTATGTACCTATTGTGGTAGCTGGGAAATGGCATGCCTAGGCCTGCCCAAAGCAAAAGGCCTGCCCCCTTCACCATGGGGGAGGAACCACTAAGCACAGGTCACAAATGATTTCTTGGGACAAGGAATAAGAAAACAGGAATGGGAGGGAAGGTCAAAGGTTAAAAATCAGGTATACAAAAGGGGACACCAAGCAGAGAACCCCTTACAGTGCCCACCACCCCTCAAAGGTGTCTAAGGAGTCAGTGGACACCACACAGAGGAACTCTGCCTGGAGTCATTTTGAAGGTATGCAGTGAATGAGTTAGGGGTTTGTAGGAAAAGAAAAGAAGGCCCCATGACTAAGGCAGTTGAATTCTATCCCTTCCTCTGCCACAGAGTTCGTGGTCCAATCATTTACCAAACCTCAAACTGGTGGTCACTAATTGTGTGTTCCTCATTTACTGGGTACCTGACATGAGACCCTGGGGCTTGATTTGCAGAAGTGCTGAGGACTCAAACCTGCAACTGATATTAATGGGATCTGTGCTTGAATATGTAAAATGCTGAATAATACCTGGTTGAAAAATCAGTGCTGAAAAATCAGGCATCTCTCATTAGGCATCCAAAATTAGTGGATACTTTTGATCTTAATCTCTCTTTGCTACAGTTCCCCATTTGTAATAGAGATAATAATATGAAACCCCTTTATCTCATAGGGGTTTTGTGAAGATTAATTGTTTAATGATTGTGAAGCACTCAGATACTATTGTGATGAGCACCATAGAAAAACCCATGAGGAAATTAATAATTGTCTTTGCAGCAGGGTTTGAATTGCCTGCAATAAATAAGGCCTGGGGCCACACATTGAACAATACCAAATATTCAATACTTGCTTATTAAGTGAGCACTATCTAATCCATGCACTGAATGAGGCAGAGGTCCTGTGGAAAGAAAATGTATATGTAAAACGGGGACAAATTATGGCATATCCTAACTTTTGTGTGCTTGACTTTGCGACCATAATAATATTCTTTTTACATATTTGTTGTGTGCCATATTTATACATACATTTATCCATCTTGGTTGTACATTACTTCATAGAGAAGTTTCTTCATAATCCTATAAAACAATTTCAAGATATATACAGTTGCATGAACAATGAAAGAAAACAGAAGTAAGGAAACAGAGGTTAACAATCCTAAATTCACAAGTTGTAAATAATATGTGGCTAGTGGATAAAGCAACAGTAAGAAGAGTAATGTGTGAGAAGCTTGTAACTGCAGTTTTGCTTACTAGCATACTCTGCAGCTTGTGGATGTTCATGATCTGCACAGGGGTGTTACAGAAATATGCAAGCCAATTGTAAAGCGTGACAATGTAAAATGTAATGCATGTGTTAGAATATGTATATAATCAGATTTATTATGTGCTTTGGAGCTGTGGTAAACCCCTAAAACCCACCCCACTGCATTTAAGCTTGATTACCTCAGTTTAGTGTTGCTGTAAACCAATAATCTTCCCTTCCCCTAGTGATGAGTCTAGATTCAAGCTAATTTATTGGGAACTGAGTGGAAAAGAGCTCAGAGAAAGAGCCCAACGTGGTGAACTATTGCAGTTAAAATAACTTGGGCATTTTCATGTGTTTTTCTACTAACAATCCAGCTGTCATCCTAGGTGCCTCGATATGAGATCTGAGGCAATGATTCTGATGTATTTAATTTTTGTGTAATTCTTTCAAATCATTTGTAGGATGCACAGTTCTGCGAATATATACTACATTTGTACCCGACATCCTCTATTTGCACTGTTTGTAGAAGAATTTCTCCTTTTTAATAATAATTGGACTAAATGAATCCTTTGTGTAACTCTAATGAAGACAAGGATTAAATTGACAATGTAATTTTCAAATATATCAGGCAGACTTCAAATCTATTTATATTTTGAATGCACTTCATCATACAAGTACATTAACTACACTGTAACTATGCTGTAATTAAAATAAGGTTGTAAATTTTGTTTTATGTAATTACTAGCAATTGATTTAAATGGAAGCGTAATACCTTAATTTACCTAGTATAACGATAGTTGTTGTTTTTTAAATACACTGTCCACGTAGGAAAATTGGATTGTTGCAAAGGAGACTGAGCTTTTCATTTTCAGGTGAGTGGTTCATACTTTATCTTTTTTTCCTTCCAGATCTGCTACCATCCTGCCCAATCCTTTCTTTCTAGTGTTTCCTAGTTTCCAGGCTCAACTTTTTCATGCCACTGCCTGAATTTGCAATCCAATCTGCAAGGGTGAATCCTAATGCCTGCACAGAGTCCCACTGAAATCACAGAGCTCCACAAGAGCACAGCGATCCGCTCACATGGATCAGATTACATGACCAGATCCTATGTTTAGGATAGCCTTTCAAATTCTATGTGCTGAGCAACTTCTTCCTCTTCCATTTTCTCAAAACTCATGATTTTTGCTTTGCCTTCCAATACTGGTCGTGCATGGTTTGAAGTTAACCACAGCCATGCTTCTCATGTAGATGTACAAATGCCAAGTAATTACTCTGCTTACAATTTGAACTGGAGGGCCTACACTTGTTAGTGAATGAATGGTCACTTGTGAATCTGTCAGTAGTATGGCAACTGAGAACTACTGCAAACTGCACATGAGCTGTGGTATGAAGAAAGCCAACTATTTGCTTGTAGTAAATCAAATCCCAAGAGATTATTTCAATACCAATTGTAATGCTCTGTGTCTAAAATTTGCTTACAGTCCCACATGGCATCAGCATGCTTGAAGAACTATTCCAATTGGTTGAGAGCTAGGAAAACAGCCCTTCCCTTCCCTGTTAATGAGGCTTGGAACACATGAGAAGCATGTGGAAAGTTTTGTTTAAAAAAAAAAGAATGTAAGAGAGGAAACTGACCATGAATGGGAAAAGATTGGGTTGGAACAGCTGAAGATCTTACTCCAGACAAGTTACAAATCCATCGCAAAGTACTGAAGGAAAGTGGTAACTCTTTGAAGTTCCAAAATGCAGACTGGTAGACTCAGGTGTGATGTAAGCAGCAGCAGCATAAGCACAGTTTGATAAATCAGGCAAGGAATAATTCCTGGATTTGTATCTAGGGAGAAAAATTAGCTCATATGTAACTTTTAAAGAAGGTCCCAGCAGAAATCTTTCAAATAAAACAGTTTCCAGAGGAAGGGAGACAACACAATCGACTGGCAAAGGGGAAATTATGCTTGTGTGTGTTACCCGTGGTTTAGTTCAGCATTTGCTGTGCATTGCCAGTTTTATTAGCTAGGGAAAAGTTAGGGAATCCTAGTAGTTGGGGGAAAGTTGCCAGCTGCTTATAGGCTAGGAATTAACATATTAATGTTTGCATGAGAATGGAACAGTGTTAATTAAAGTTTAGATGCAATTACTAGCACCTCGAGGTCTGTTAAGTATACATACCCTACTGACTTTGGGGAATTTAGAAGATGCTAATTCCAGTGCTGCAGTTACACACTAGTTCTCAGATTCTTTATATTACACACCACCTAGTTTCTTCTGTGCTGAAATAAAATGCTTAATGATCACTCAGTCCCCAGGAACAGAGAGAGGCCCCAAGACGACGGAGCTTGAAGTCCAGTACATGTGAGAATGACTAACATCTGCATAGGGACCAGTGGCGTAGCCAGGTTTAGAGCACAGGGGGAGTGGCGGTGCTATAAAAAGGCGCCTCCCCGCTCCCCCTGTACTCCCCCGGCGGCGCTTTAAAGGGCCCGGGGCTCCAGCCGCTGCGGAGCCCCCGGGCCTTTTTTAAATCCCCTCCCGAGCCCAGCTCTGGCAGCGGGGCTGGGGGGGGGCACTTTAAAACGCCCGCAGCTCCCCACAGCTGCAGGAGCCATGGGCCTTTTAAAGCGCCCCCCCCAGCCCGGGTCTGGCAGCGGGGCTGGGGAGGGGGGTGCTTTAAAGGGCCGGTGGCTCCCCGCAGCAGCAGGAGCCGCCGGACTTTTAAAGCGCCCCTCCACAGCCCGGGTCCGGAAGCGGTGCTGGGGGGGGGGGGGGCGCTTTAAAGGGCCGGCGGCTCCCCGCAGCGGCAGGAGCCGCCGTCCTTTTAAAGCGCCCCTGAGCCTGGCTCCCGCAGCGGGGCTCGGGCGGCGCCTTAGTGCCGCTTCTCCTCACGGGGGGAGCGGCCGCTCCCCCTGCTCCCCCCCTGGCTACGCTACTGATAGGGACCCCACCCTGTTTGTTCAGAGGGATTATAGAGCTGATTGGCCAACTACCAGATAATAGCATCTTCTTCACTGGTGAAGATGGCAAGCTCACCTAAGAGGTGTAGCTGGAAAATGAGTGATCATATAGTCGGAGGTGGATAATTGTTCTGGTCTTATTGATTTATTTTGTCTCTCATTTTCTCTCCCCTCTAAAATGTTGGATTAGAAAGTGAAAGGAAAGGAAACACTTTTTCTTGTTAAGATATAAGACCACAGTAGAGAGATTTCCAGTCATTACTGATGAAAACATTGCCTTCAAATGCCTCCTTAATACGCAGCTTCTTTCACAAAGGCTTTCAACAGTGACCTTTGCAAAATTCTATCAGCACCTAAAGCTCATTCTGCCCTGATGTATTCTCATAGACTTTAAGGTCAGAAGGCACCATCACGATCATTTAGTATGACCTCCTGCACATTGCAGGCCACAGAACCCCGCCTACCCACTCTAGTAATAGACCCATAACCTCTGGCTGAGTTACTGAAGTCCTCAAATCATGATTTAAAGACTTTAGTAACAGAGAAACTGCCATTTACGCTAGTTTAAACTTGCAGGTGACCCCATGCTTCAGTGGAAGGTGAAAAAACAGGGTCTCTGCCAGTCTGACCTGGGGGAGGATTCCTTCCCAACCCCAAATATGGTGATCAGATAAACCCTGAGTGTGTGGGCAAAACCCACCAGTCAGGTATCTGGGAAAGAATTTTCTGTAGTAACTTGGAGCTTTCCCCACCTAGTGTCCCATCACTGGCCGTTGGAAATATATGCTGCTAACTGTTGCAGATCGGCACACGTGCCGTTGTAGGCAGTCGTATCATACCATCCCCTCCATAAACATATCAAGCTCAGTCTTAAAACAAATTATGTTTTTGCCCCCATTGCTCCCCTTGGAAAGCTGGTCCAGAACTTCATTCCTCTGATGGTTAGAAACCTTTGCCTAATTTCAAGAGTAAACTGGTTGATGACCAGTTTTATATCCATTAGCTCTTGTATCAATATTGGTGCTTACCTTAAATGACTCCTCTCCCTCCCCGTATTTATCCCTCTGCTGTGTTTATAGAAAGCAATCATATCTCCCCTCAGACTTCTTTTTGTTAGGCTAAACAAGCCAAGGTCTTTGTGTCACCGTGCCTCCGTGGGTCACAACTGAGAATACCAAATTCAGGACAAGCTGCTGGGGAAAAGGGAAACATGCCCCAAAACTGGTGGTTATTCTTCCATTAGATATACCAAACCAGCAACAAAAGTAAACTTTTGTCTCACCACACTGGCTAACAAGAAGTCGAAATGCAGCCCCCTTGGATATTCCAGTCCTGGATTCAACATCCAGACACTAGACTTAATGATGAGTGGTTATTAAAAAAACAATTTCATCAAAAAAAAAGGGGGGGTTCTTCTGCTCCCAAAGGACCAGTCACATACCCAGGTCAATATATAACTCAGATCTTACCTAATAATCATGCTGTTGCCAATCCTTTAGTATTTAATATCTAAAGGTTTATTTATAAAAAGAAAGGTGAGAGTTAAAAATGGTTAAAGGAATCAAATGCATACAACAATTGCAAAGTTCTTGGATCAGGCTTCTAGCAGTGATGGAATGAACTGCTGGCTTGTTAAGTCTCCGGTTGCTTCCCAAACATTGGTTAGTCCTCAGTCCCATGGTTAAAATGCTCCCATTAGTATAAGTTCATAGTCCAGAGGTTTGAGCAGGAAAGAGGCAAAATTGAGATGTTTCCAGAGCCTTTTATAGCTTCTGCCAAGTGAAGGAAATCCCATTGTTCTCACTGTAGAAAATTACAGATAACAAGATAGTGTTTGGAGTCACATGGGTAAGTCACACGTCCATGCATGATTTCACTTAGTCATAGCAGAAGACATCTATATTCCAGGTACAACATTCACAGTAAAGTCCATTAAGTGTAGACAGGCATATTCCATTGAGGGTTAAGTGTTCTTTTGATGGCCCATTCAACTTGAAAGTCCCTTCACTATGTGCTGGCTAAACACCTTCTTGGTGTTCCCACAGGAGCAAACAGTTGAAATACAGGTATATAGTTAATATTCCTAACTTCAGATACAAAAATGATACATGCATACAAATGGAATAATCATATTCAGCAAATCATAACTTTTCTATTGACATCTTACTTGACACACTTTGTATAAGATTTGTTGCAATTATATAACAGTGGTAGCAACAATGATCTACGTGGTCATATTTTAATCAGATAACGTCACACTTTGCGTCTCCTCTCACAAGGTGGGTTTTCCATTCCTCTGACCATCCTAGTAGCCCTTCTCTGCACCTATTCCAGTTTGAATTCATCTTTCTTAAACATGGGAAATCACATCTGCTGTTGACGCCGTCTCCATAGTCCAATCCCACTTCAAACTTACTCCCCTAAAAGTTAGTACTACAGGTGGTGACCACAGATGCTTTTTCTGCCCACACAAGTTGCCCTACAAGGGTAAGACAGTCTAAAAGCTACTCTCCCACCCCAAAGATGAGAACACTATAGTGAATCAGGGTAGGGACATGTGGGTGGGGGAAATCACAGTCTTCAAAAAATTGATCTAGTCTTCAAAATTCAGATCTAGATTTTGAACCTCTTCCCCACAAACTTTAAGTGTTTTATTTTAACCCACCATAGAGATGGGACCAGCTGCGAAGTTCAGCTCATGGTTTGAACCCTTCAGAGTTTGGTGGTGTGGGAGAAGATGTTGGATATGGTGTGTTCATTCAGGCCCATCTTTACCCAATGTATTGAAGCCCCAGTTTAGCAATGACTGTGTTAACTTAATTATTATGAATAGTCCCACTGAAATCCCAATGGAACAATTCATGTGCTTAAAGTTGGATATGTGCTTAAGTACCTGGCTAAATAGAACCCTAATAGAATGAAAACAGACTTTCTCCAGAAGCAATAGCAGTATATTAAAAAAAAATGCCCTAAGGTAAATATTATACTTCCAGCTGGGCCTGTTAGTTTGTCTTTGATCCAGGGAATATACAAGTACCACAGTTTCAAGAACTGTTTTCTTCCCTCCGTTGAAATTTTGTTTCTGTTAGCCATTCCAGCCAATCTGTATTTCTATACAGTTATCTATCAGACTTATTAAACTCATTTTCTTTTCACTGATATTGGAAGTGTAACCACCTAAAATATAGAAATTTGAGAACATTTTAAGATATATTTCTGGAAGCACAGGCCAATGATGTTTATTTTGTATAAACTGCTTGATTATTTTTCTGCTCATGAAGATTAAGGGCTAGAAGTCTTAGCCCAGGGCTACACTAGGGGAGGGGGTCGATCTACGATACGCAACTTCAGCTACGGGAATAGCGTAGCTGAAGTCGGCGTATCGTAATCGGCTTACCTGGCGATGAGGACGGCGGCGAGTCGATCGCTGCCGCTCCCCCGTCGACTCCGCTTCCGCCTCTCAATGCGGTGGATTGCCGGCGCCGACGGGGAGCGCGATCGGGGATCGATTAATCGCGTCTTAACGAGACGCGAAAAATCGATCCCCGATAGATCGATTGCTACCCGCCGATCCGGCGGGTAGTGAAGACCTGCCCTTAGGGAACTTATGTCCTGTATTTATCCACAGGGCAGATATCATACACATTCATCACATCACTCCATTTAACCCTGACTTGGAGGTAATTCACTGTGCATAATGACCAAGTCCTGGGGTCTACTGAGCAGACACTAAGCTTGCTCCATTGTGATAAACTATGTACAATAGTTTTCTGACAGACTACTATTGTGTCTTCTAGAGACTGAGCAGGGCTGATTAAACTTGGTGTACTTAGTACATCTGAATGAACTCAGTGTGGTTTCTGTGATGCAATCATTTATATACTGTCATGCACCCCTTTTAAAGCATTTTGTGAAAACTGATTTTGCTCACAGTTATATTGATTGAGTAAATCTGTACAATCCTTACTGAGGTAGAACTAAGTTAATCGGAGGATTAAACAATTGGATAATAAAAACAGTCACAGCTATATTAGAGAGTAAAAAATACAGACATATAAACCCTAATGCATTAGAGCAACAGACAACCACTAACTGATGGAGTTAGGAAGAAACTTCCCATATCAACAGGCTATAGCACTTTCCACTTATCTGACCAGTAAGGCATTTCCTATGTTCCTAAATGTTTTGAACTAACAACAGAGTTGTATATTAAACCTGTTACTACTACAGTTGGTTTAAAAGGATTATTAAATCCTTAATTACCTAAAATGAAAATGCAGAACAACCATCATTAACTAGCTACCAGAAGAAGTGTAGCATTTGAAGGGAGACCTAAGGTAGAAAGAAAAATAGAATAAAGCCATAAATAATGTTTTTTCCTAAATTCTTTTAAAGAGAAGCTTGGCGTTTGAAAAGGTTCAGAAAAACCTTTCTCTAGCAAACTGCTTTTAACCTCAAGAACATTTCACTATATCAAGAGTTTCACTATTGCAGGATTCAGCTATTGTCACAGAAATTTATATCCTAACTAGAAAGATGCAAGATGGAACAAAGAACAGATACATAAATTTATCTTACATACATCTGACTGATTGCTGATAAAATTGCAAAACACACTCTTTTGAAATAAAAGTAGTCAGGGAAGAAGAGAAATGGGCAACATTAGTCCCAAATGATGAATGCAGTGATATCACCTTTATAATAAAATTGCATTTTATTTCACTTTAAGAGACTTTGGATTGTCTGCCAATGGGCAAAATGAGAATTTAGGGAAAAATGCTGCTTTATGAAGAATGCTGTGATTAATTTGCAACCAAATGTCAGGCTGTCTTGATGTGACATCCTAACATGCCCAATCCCACATCTTTGCACAGTTTCCCTTAGGATAAAGTCAGAAACACAGAGTATCAAAAGTTTATGTCACTTTCTTGTTTTTTCCCCAAGCTATTGAGGAACAAACAGATCTGCCCATAATGGATTAACATTCATTATATGTCTTCAGGCCCGGTGTGGTGGCGTGTGCCTGTAATCCCAGCTGCTTGGGAGGCTGCAGTTGGCGGATCGCTCAGGAGTTCTAGGCTGCTGTGCGCTATGTCATTCGGGTGTCCGGTATTACTGACAGCCTGGCCAGCGAGTAGTTGGAGAACTGGCTAGAACAACACATCTGACATGTTGTAATTGGCGCTCTCTCTGTGAGGGCCAATAGACCGATCGGTGACAGTGATATGTTTTCAGGAATGACAGTGAGTGAACTCCATTCAACAATGAAGTCATAGAGATTTTTATATATAATGTTAATTTGAAATGTGTATATAAAAATATAACACAGGAAGATGGAAATGGGTTATATAGAAAATGTGTTACTGAAAACTAGCTAAATGGTTTATGTAATGGGTCAGAAAATGTAGTTACAAATGGAATAACTAAAAATACTAATAGTAAAAGTCCTATTTGTTTCAGATCTGCTTTTCGGGACTCAGGAAGTCCCCACAATCTCAGGGGAGAGAGTCTTGGACATGGGATAAGAGCATGGGATCGGGAAGGGAAGGGGGATAAAGACAGAGAGGGAATGAGTGAAGGAATGAGGGGATAGAGTAAGTGAAAAGGAATGAGAGTGGGCTAGACCACACTCAGATTTTAAACAAGCTCAGGCAGTCATTTGAACATATTAAAAAAGAAAGTAGAGGAAATACTGATATGGAGTCCAGTGGGGCTGGATACCTGTATATACATATAGCAACTGAACATGTAAGAGTATGCTGGAAAGCAGGCCCCGGCAGAAATGCATTTTTGCTACTGCCAGTCAAGGCTATTTTGACGCATGATCCCGTAGTATTGCTGGGTGATGGTTTTTTTGCTCCTACCTGTATCTTCACAGTGAAGTAGGTGCATTTAATGCATGCTTCTATATGGAACCTGTAAGTGCTGAATTCTGATTAACTGTTTGTTTCTATATACATTTTGTAATAGTAGGATAGTAGATAAATGTGTTCACGTATAAATTTTTGCTTTGCTGGACATTTGGTGACTGGATAGATGCATGAGTGTTTGATAGTGCTGGGGCTGAGATTTACTGCATATTCCCATGTATTCTGTACATTAGTAATGTTGAGCCCTGGGGATCACATCATTTTAATTTTATTTTCCTCTTACTTCTAGGATTAGGGCAAGAATTGTTCAAACAGGTAACAAAAACTATTTGGACTTGAGTCAGTCAGTCAATTGAGAAGGGAAAACTTGAAACTCTAAAACATTTCATAGGATTTTTTTTTGTATTTTTGTCCTTGCAAAATCTAAACATGATCATAGAGGTCTTTGCAAAACCAAAACACAGTTACATCAGACCATCTGGTTTCCTCCTCTCTCTATTTTTCCTTCATTACTCACTCCTCCATGAGCATGCACGTGATGTGCACACATCTATTAGAATTGCACATGCCTATTAGAATTTTAGCTGTGCACTTTCAGCATATATTTAAAAATGGTTATTTCCCCACATTGTGTTGTAATGTAAATATTTACATTTAGGCTAGTAGAAATGAAAGAGAAAACTTGAATAGGGGAGGCGAAAAAAAACCTAGAGAAGTTGCCAAGGCAACTTCAGAAAGACTGCCTTCAGAGTCAGTGCACGTTGGAAAGAAACTGCAGGTGTTGTGAAAGATGCTGCAGGCTACAAGGTAGGAGCATGCTACTGTACCTTTGTAAGATCCAAAGGGTCCTGTAATTTATTCAAAATAATTTTAAATGAAAAAAAGATGCTGTAGGAAACAAACAAATGTTTTCTTTCCTGCAGCTAGACTCTGTTCTTCTTCTGTATTTTTTCTGATGGAAGCCTATTGAAAAAGTGACTTTTTTTTCCATTTGTATCTTTGCTGAATAATGCATCCAGTTACTGCTATCATGGATGAAAATAATGTTTTAAATTTAGTTTTCAGGAGCTATATGCAAAACCTCCATTTCTTGGGGCATGAGAATGCAGATCACTTACGTGTAAGTATATTTCTAATAATGGCCAACCAGATGAAGAAATATAGATTAAGAGGTCGAATCTTAAATATTTAAATTAATGAAGTTAATATGCCGCAGGGTGTAAATTACACCATAGAATAAAATTCTTGCTAAACATTCCCTTTTTAATTAATTTTTTTTGCTATTTTTATAAAATCATGCTAATTTAGGAGATTAATTCATTATCCAGAAGAAAATCATGTCAGATGTGAGTTTTCCCTGAATCACTTGCTACTGAAACCAAAAACTCAAGCCAGGCATGTGAGCAAAAGTGCAATTTACTTCCATTACACTTTGTTTAATATGAAATCTTGTAAAGGCTCATCATCCCTCTGTCAATAAAGGAGTAGATAATGATGTACTTTGCTGCTAGTTTGGCCATGCAAATATTGCAAATTCATTTAGTGAAATAACTGCAGCTTGTTTGTTGCAAATATAGCATACCAGAGTAGCTAAAACATATCCCCACTGCTTGGGTAACTACTACTGCCAGCAATCTATTGACCCAGACAAGTAGCAAAATAAGACACAAAGTTTACATCAAATTAATAACTGCAATTCTTGTCAGCTTTTGCCAGCAACTAAACCAGGGGTTAGTAATTTAGTTGGGATTGGTCCTGCTTTGAGCAGGTGGTTGGACTAGATGACCTCTTGAAGTCCCTTCCAACCCTGATATTCTATGATAATTTCCCCCATAATGTGCCCGGAATGGTGGAGTCTTCCCAGTCCGGTATAATCTTCCCAGTGCGGTGTTTTTCCAAACTGGCCATGGTGACCACAACCAGGAATTGAAGGGGTGGGGAACCCCTTCACTCTTCTGCTGCATTCCTAATATTGGGATGTGGTCCAAGCTGCAAAAATCCCTTGCAGCCCTTGCCTCACTTGAGTGTTAAGAATCCAGATGAAGGTCCGTGTCTACAACCTGCACAACCAAGGCCTATGTCCTATGCTTTTGACCTTCTCAAAGGTTTTGGAGCCCCTTAAACTAGAACCTTCTAACAAGCCAAACCACACAGAACATATGCCGAAGTTGTGGTAACATTATATGCAACATGCACCATCTCCAAAGCCTATCCCTTCTGGATGTTGCAATAAGTGCCAAAGCAGGGAGCCAGTTTTACTTGGATGAAAAAAAAATCCTTATTGACCACAAGTAGCAAATCACTATCCCTTGGCATATCAGGAAATGCAGCAGAGCAACCACTCCTACAAACAAAACTTGGAGCAGGCAGGTAAAAGCTGGAAGGGAAACCAGGAATTGGCTTAGTCCCCCAGGAGGAACCTTGAAATACAGATAGCTGAGCATACTGCAGGCCAATAGGGTATACTGCCTCCACAAAACTGGCCAATTACAGACCAGAAAATGGATGAGATTAGTAGAGCTGGACAAATTTTTTTCAGTGAATAGTAAATTAATTTAAAATGCATTTTTCAGCGCACAAAATTATTCAATAATTTGGTCAAATCAGAGGAATTGCTTCTCCTGGAAAAAAATTGCTTCTCCTCTTTTTTTGAAAAATTTGAAACAGACTATTTCAAAATGAAATGTTTTGACTTTTTTTTATTTTGACACAATGTTTCATTTAACAATTTAGCTATATTTATTAAAAGATGAAAAACCAAAACTGAGCAAAACAAAAAAAATCGAAATGAAAATCAAACCAAACAAAAAAAATGTATTTCCATTTGAAAAACACTCCGAAAAGAAAATGAAATGTAAAGTAATCATCAGAAAAAATGTAGATCCTAAATGGAAGTAACAGAAGAGAAGGACCTCGGAGTACTGATTGATCATAGGATGACTATGAGCAGGCAATGTGATATGGCCGTGAAAAAAGCTAATGTGGTTTTGGGATGCATCAGGCGAGGTATTTTCAGTAGAGATAAGGAGGCGTTAGTACAAGGCACTGGTGAGACCTCATCTGGAATACTGTGTGCAGTTCTGGTCTCCCATGTTTAAGAAGGATAAATTCACACTGGAACAGGTACAGAGAAGGGCTACTAGAATGATCCGAGGAATGAAAAACCTGTCTTATGAAAGGAGACTCAAGGAGCTTGGCTTGTTTACTTTAACCAAAAGAAGGCTGAGGGGAGATACGACTACTCTCTTTAAATATATCAGAGTGATAAATACCAGAGAGGGAGAGGAATTATTTAAGATAAGTACAAATGTGGACACAAGAACAAATGGATATAAACTGGCCATCAGAAAGTTTAGACTTGAAATTAGATGAAGGTTTCTAACCATCAGAGGAGTGAAGTTCTGGAACAGCCTTCCAAGGGAAGCAGTGAAGGCAAAAGACCTACCTGGCTTCAAGATTAAGCTTGATAAGTTTATGGAGGGGATGGTTTGATGGGATAACATGATTTTGGCAATTAATTGACCTTTGACTATCAGTGGTAAATAGGCCCCATGGCCAGCCTAGGGATGTTAGATGGGGTGGGATCTGAGTTACTACAGAGAATTTTTTCCTGGCTGTCTGGCTTGTGAGTCTTGCCCACATGCTCAGGGTTTAGCTGATCGCCATATTTGGGGTCAGGAAGGAATTTTCCTCCAGGGCAGATTGGCAGAGGCCCTGGGGTTTTTTTTGCCTTCCTCTGCAGAATGGCGCACAGGTCACTTGCTGGAGGATTCTCTGCACCTTGAAGTCTTTAAACCATGATTTGAGGACTTCAATAGCTCAGACATAGGTGAGAGGATTATTGCAGGAGCGGGTGAGTGAGATTCTGTGGCCTGCATTGTGCAGGAGGTCAGACTAGATGATCATAATGGTCCCTTCTGACCTTAAAGTCTATGAGGAGAATTATCAGAGATCTTACACTGCTGCTCTCCATTCTGTACTTGCTCTTTGGATAAGGAGAAAACTTCAATCTACTGGTCTGCTAGTTTAGTACATGTCATGAGTGCTGACATTTTAGAAATAATAACAAAAAAAACCACTTGTAATTTCTATCTATTAACATTTTTGATAAAAAATACAGTAGATTAGATTACTGAGCACCATGTATGTATGTATAACATTTCTTATATCTAAAGAAAAATGGTTCTAGTGAGTGGAAAAATATGAAAACAAAAATCTAGCAAATGCAGAGAAATTATTTTTGTTTTAATGACCTGAAGTTGTATAAAAAGTCGCTCTATATTTTGCTGTCTGAATTTTCTGAGATATCAGATGAACAGCTCAGCATGGCTCAACTTCATTTTCACACTAATACTGTACTGTGGATCCTTATTACATTGTAAATCCTAGTAAAATTTCTATCACAGTCTATCTTTTTGACAGGCAAAATCTCTTACCTGTTGCCTGTTTTTGGAGCCTGCTGGGACTTTAGGTTCGTAGGAGGATTGACATTAAATTAGACTATGATAAATGCTTATCTTAATTTTTTTTTTAAACTGCCAGCAGTTTTTCTTTTTGCATTTTTTCTAGTGCTGCACCCATGTACTATGCTTTATTATGAGATGCACTATTAATTTGTTTAATTAAAGAAAAGCGGGACTTTTACCTACAGTGAGGTCTAAGGATGTGTAAACTTTTAAATATCATAATCTTGTTGTTTTAGCAAAATTATTTGATTTTTGATGTTCACTAATCATTTCCCCATATAATAGCATTTGTTTATCTTCAGCACTTAGCTTGATTCAAAGCCCACTGAAGTCAATGGGCTTTAACTTCAATGAGCTTTTGATCAAGTTATGTTAGAGTATATAAGACTCTCCCATGAGCAAATTTGGCAGTCCTAGTATGTGGAAGACTTACAAGATATCTGGACAAATGGACTAGAAAAATCAACTATACAGAGGATAATCATGCCCTGGCAGGGGCAATGTAACATCTTTTTTTCTAACCTTTCCCTTTTATGATTCCATACATAGAATAATATTTTTAATATCATGGAAAAAAACAACAAATAATGGAGGAAACGGAGAGCGGGTTGTAAGTAGAGCTGCTGAGAAACTGGAATTTATGTTCTGTGAGAAATTCTGAAATTTCTTTTTTTTTTCATCCCAAATCATAATGAAAAGTTGAACTGTACTGAAAAATGAACATTTGTTTTGGAAACATCAAAATGACTTTACAGAAATGTTTTGATAAGGTCAAACAGTTTCACTTTTTTCAGTTTTACTTTTATCTTATAATATAACATAACACAATTATAATAATATAATAGTAAAATAATAAAGTTGGAACTAAACATTTTGATAATTTTGTGTAAAAATTTGTGATGAAATTGATATGTTCCCACAAACATTTTAATTTTTGTAGAATCAACATTTTCTGATGATAAATTTTCACCAGCTCTAATCAAAAGTCAGCTGTGGGTGAGGGATAGAAATAATGTCAGTAAGCATGGAGGAACTCAGATGCTTATCTGAACACCTTTATGTTTGGTGTAGGAAAACAGCATTAGTATAATGGCACATTAGCACCATATTGTATAGTTAACAGTTAAGGAGTCAAGGATTTTTCCCAAGAGTTTCAGGGCTCATGGAGGTTCCCTGAAGATACCCATATTATTCCCACTTTACCTCCTGCTCTTAACTTTCCAGGTGAGGAAAACTGAATGAAAATTCTTACTGCTCCTTAAATGGCTGGAGAGGTAACCCTTGAGAAACACAGGGCTTTTGCTTTCCCCCAAAATGCTAAACTTAATACCTCCCGATACTTCCATCCAGGTTGGAATGTGAGCTTGGGTCTTACAGTTGTGATGTAGAGCACAATGCCCAGTGATCACAACCATTTTAATAGTTTGTGAATGCGCTTTAATTTTTCTCTAGCATATTTATAGTATTGTTGGACCATTAGTTTATTTACTGGGATTACATAATCAATTAAAAACTCTGCTGTCCAGAGCATTTGGTTAGAACACCTAAGATCTACACAATGGACTTATGCAGAACACGTGAAGGGAACATTTTAATAACACCAAAAGGAAATGAACATCTCAGTTCAATTTATGCTACTCATTAAATTGAATGCCAGGTTAAGCATTCTGTTTCTCAGATCTAAGCTAGAGACAATAAAGCTGTGCTAATTCCTTTTTTTCTTTCTCTGCATTGGGGCTAGGGTGTTATTGATTAGAATAGTTATCAAGACATTCATCATAAAATTCAGGTGTTCTTAGTTACACCTATGTATTTTGCTTGTATTTTTTTATGCATAATCAAGCTTCATCATTTTACTGATTTTCTCAGCATCTTCTGGCCTAATGGTTAGAGCACTAGGCTGGGACTGCCACTGGCCTGCTGTGTGATCTTGTGCAAATCACTTCCCCCATCTGTCAAATGGGGATAATGATTTTGACCTTTTTTGTTCAGTGCTTTGAGATCTACTGATGCAAAGTGTTATATAAGAGCTAGTTATTATTAAAGTTCATTGCTTCTGCTAAATATTTATTATTTCTAAAGCCAGCCATATAATGAATACATTTACTGAGTCAGATCCTCAGCAAGTATAATCTGCATTCTCTGGCACATATCTGATGATAATTAGATTGATGACTGATGGGAAAACTTCACTGAATAAATTATTCAGAAATATTATTCAACTGATGCTAATTATTTAATTTAAAATATTTTATTTTATGTATTTATATTAGGCACAATTTAATGAGGACAAATGACAGCATAAAAGTAAGTATTTGTCAAAGAATTAAATTAATTGGATTTTTTAGTATTGCCCTTGAGAATTGGACTAACAGTTCATTCTATTTTTGGTGACTGTAATATTGCAGGTGGCTATCAGTTTGTTGCTCATTTGTAAAGCTATATACATACTACTTTAATGCACTAAATAATATTTTTATTCTTATTAATAGAGGTCTGGGTATTAAAATACAGTACTATTGTCTATTTTCAGATACCACGGTAGGACTGGTTCATATCTATGTGTATCTCAGCATTTTATATTGTAATATAGTTTATGGAATTACGGAAACTTAGATGTAATTTCTCCAGAAAAAACATAGTCTCAAGCAGTCAATGTTTCTAGCACCAGTACATTCTCAGAAGTAATACTGAATATATTACCTATATCTATTTGCAGTGCATATGTTAAGATGTTAAATGAGTTTTCTGTTACATCGGTGTCCAGAATAATTAATAAAAAAGGCATGTTTGCTTTTAGTGATTAGCTGTGTGACACTGTCTGGTGTGGCTTATCTATAAAGTAAGGTGACCATTATGTTTCTCAGTTTCTTACTGTTTCAAGGCCTTCTTTGTTTGCCATTACACAAAATCAGAATGTTTTGGAAGATTTTGATTTTCATCCTGCAAGGGATATATGTTCCATTGAAATATATGGGTGCTGAGAGCAATCAGCACCTTGCACGGTGGACCCTTTGGTTGTACGTCTTCTGATTCCAATTAATTTATCAAACTCACTGTCACTCAGCACAGCTAATTTAAAGTGGGGGCTATGTACAATAGGCCAAATTCTGATTTCATGTACACAGAGAAAATCTGGATGACTTCCTACTGGTATTAAATTAATAAAATAAACTATATTAAAACCTAAGTTAAAAGAACTTTATGGTTGAAAAGTAAGAATTTAAAAGCTAGGGAATGCCAGAGAGAATGTTGCCCATTATGTGTTGTGATGTGGCCTTTAATTATACGATCACATGCAATTTTCCCCCCACAGGATTCCTGCATCATTCAGTGAATGGGTAGTTTTTCAATATTTCTTTGGATCCTTATTCAGAAGATGGCCCCAGGCCTTATTTAACATGCACCATACAAATCCCACCATACTATCGGAGTGCGTCACAAATATTTATTAATTTATTTTCACAACAGCATAGTGAGGTGAGGTGATATTATCTTCCCAGTTATACAGCGGGGGAAGTGAAGCACAGAGATATTAAGGACAACTTTCAGAAGTATCCACTAATTTTGGGAGCCCAACTTGAGACACCTATGGCCTACGAGGTGCTGTGGGGGAAAAAAACGTGGTCATGGGAATATAGAAATTGCCATACTGGATCAGGCCTAAAATCCATCTAATCCAGTATCCTGTATGACAGTAGTCAGTAACAGATACTTGTTAGGCAACTTTAACTACAGGCAATGCTACCAGTTCTGCCTATAATAGCACACCAGAACGTGTTTCAATGTGTTAAAATAAATAACCTTCCAATCTGCTTTGTGTGTGTGTGTCTGTGCACACACTATTTCCTCTAATATATAGAAGATCTACTTAGCACTATTTGCCTTCCATAGTATGGGCTGCTGGCATCACACTGATAAAACATGGTTGAAAAGGAAAATGCATGTTTAATATTTCCCAGAAGTCTGTGCATTTTATTTTTCATGGCAGGGGAAGCTCACAATAAATGAACAGAGTTTTCAAACCCCAGCATGGCAGATTTCAGCTATAAACCCTTCCAATATGCCTTCAGACCACAAACCAGTCCTTGCTAATCAACCCTTCCTTTTGACCAATTGTGCTTGCCATAATTCACAATGTGATGCAGACTTAATTGAACAACAAAGCACAACAGGAGTGCAATTGATTTTATGTAATCCAAAAATACAGGGCAATTGTTTTAGAAGAAACATGATCTTTGCCATAGGAAGGATTATTCAATCCATATTAGTTTAAGATGCAAAAAGCAACAGTTAATCAACAACAAATTTCATTTCAAAGTGCAGCTTTTGTAATGACTAAAATTTTTGTTAATTTAGATATTTATCTAGAAAACATTGGAGGTATTCAATTTGTAATTAACACTTGACCACAAAAACATGTAGTGCTTAAGGAGGCTTTCATTGAAATGAATAGGAATTTTGTCTCATGCATTAATCATATTACTGCTGTTTGATTTTTTTTTATTAATACACACTGTAAAGTCGCATGGCAGTTTATGAGCATAGATAAAATACATTCCTATTCCCGAATAATTTGTAATCTGAATAAATCAGGATAAAGGCATGGAACAACACAGCACCATAGTTAATGGAGGGCATTAGGGTTATTGGATGAGGAGAAGGAAGGAAGTGATGGGGAGGTTAGCAAATGATCTGAAGGAGTATGAGACTGTGTTTGGATGAGGACAAGGAGAGTGTTCAGGCATAGTAATCTGCCTGATAGAAGGCACAGAAACAAGAATGGGACAAGGAGACACAAAGAGAAGTAAAGTGAGAGAATTAGGAAAGATCAGGAAAAGAAGGAGAACATGGGAATGAGAAGTCCTGGTAGTTGAAGATAGAAGCTTGCATGTGACGTAGTGAGAGACAGAAATGGAAAGAGTTGATGGGGTGTATGTGTATAGATAAGGGAGTGATGTGGACAGAGCAGTGGGACAAGATGACTTTAACATTGAAATTTTGAATGGACTGGAGAATGTACAAATGAGAATGAGAGGCCGGCACAGATGAGTTTACAGTTATCAAGGGAAGAGGTAACCAGTGCTGGGACTCGTGTTTTATCTGTGGGGACAGGGAGGAAAGGTTGGATTTTCGAGTTTATCAAAAGAAAAAAGTGACAGCACCTAAAACTGGTCTTGCAGAAAGGAGGAAGACATAGAAGAGTCAAAGATGACACCAAAATTGCTGACTTGGGTGACAGGCAGGATATGGAGTTGTCACTGAGGATACAGAAAAGAGATAAAGGTGAGGGTTTAAGATAAAAGACATTCAGTTTTGGACAGGGTGAGTTTAAGATGGTGCCTGGATATCTAAGAGGAGGCATCAGTGAGGGAACAGGAGATACAAGACAGGATATGAGAATGCTTGGAGATGGGAGAGAGAGTTAGAATCATTGCTCGAGGGCTGGCAATTGTAGGAAGGAGAGGAGAAAAAGACACCTAGAGAGAGAGGAGGAGGGAATAGAGAAGAGTGCTGTGAGATGAGACGGGGAAGAGTGTAAAATTAGAGGGCATTAAAAGAAATGCTCAATGTGCAGGAAAGCATGTAGTCAGGGAAGACAAGAGAAGAGCAAAGGGGAGAGAGTCACCACTGAGTCAAAGCCGCCTGAGAGACCTTTTCCCCTGTGAACCCCAATTGCATAATCAGGCCTGCAGTCAGAACTTTAACAGTTGTAGCCAATATGGAGTTGTGGATGCTAAGCACTACTCAGGATCAGACCTCACATACTTGGCAACCTGTTCTGCCATCCGTGTACACATGTGCCACTGCCATGAGTGTGATCTTTAATGTGATTCCAAAACCTTCAAGAAACTTAGGAGAGAAACAATCTTAACTCCTTGGGTCTGGTGACTGTAGTGTATTCATTGGTGGCACTGGACCCTGAATGTCTTAGTATGAAAGGAGGGAACTAAATATAATTTTAATTGCACATTGTACTTGTTTTCATCTTCATAACTATGGAAGATAGTCAGAATTAAATTTCTAGGTTTTCATTATAATATGTGCAGTATGTACAATCTCTGTAGATATTATTGGTATGGGATTAGACCTTGGTAGAAAATGTAAAAGGCATTTTTCATTCGTCTCGTATACCATAACATTGTTTCAAGAGCTGTTTTTCTCTTCAGGTTGTATTTAAATAATATAGGTCCAAATTCTGTGCTTGGATGTTCATGAATTACTCCCATTGATATCAGTAGAAGTGATATTCAAAGCAGTATTGAGTCTATGAATTAGGATATTTTATTATCTGCAATAAAAGCCATTTTTAATTGCTATAATTTATTAGACAGAAGAGAATAAAAAAATGCCCCAAACTGGTAAGTGCCTATCTTTTGTGTTCCTTTAATAGCTTTTAAAATTTCAACTTGGAGTAAATTTTTTTTATCTGAGTTATAAAAAAGGTATTTTCTTTGGAAATGATTGTTTACTGATTGCTGATAGTGCATTCAGAGCTTTGATAGAAGCAGTGTTAGTAGGTAATAAAGAAGTGTTAAATGACAGCATAACTGTCTAGAATTACTGGTTTCCTCAGGCAGTGCATCTTCATCAGCTCTGGTCATAGCATTTTGGGGCAGTCCTTTTTGTGTGTGTCTCCCATTCCCAAACATAGCTAAATCCCATCTACCATAAACACACCTCTTTGCACTGAATTTGTCAGAGGATTTTTCAGGCAGATTATCAAAGTGATCCTTTGAGGAGATCTCATACTTAACTGACTTATTTTACACAAAAGAGCTGTTTTGGGGGGCGGGGCTCTTTTTGTCCTCCCCCCAAATTCTAGGGGTGAAGTCCATTCTTCATGTACTCAAAATACCTATACAATTTCTCAGAGCATGTTAGAATGTACTGTTAAATAGCCAACAGCATGCTTTCAACTTGCTGGTGAGCTATCATAGACATTTTCAAGTTCCATGACTGAGTGAGAATTCTTCCATCCTCAAAACTTCTGAGTACACCATTAAAGTAAAATATTAATTGCTGCACAATATGGTGACTAATTCCACTGTCCCGCTGTGATCCCTTTGAGCTGGACAGGTGAGAGTTTCAGAAAAAACTCTCACCTGCAAGCAAGCACTTGTGTTTCAATGGGACTAAAAGCTTTTCATGTTATCCTTTTACCAATCAGTTCTGATTCTTCCTCTTATATTATCATTGGCCATATGCTGATAATATTCTTGCAGAAGAAATGTCAGAAGTTGTACAGCTTAAAGTTTTTGTGCATAATGGATTTCTGCTGAGTTGTGGAGTATTAGAAATATCTTTACTTCAGGACATATCATTTCTGAACCCTTTGTTCAAAACATAATTATAGTGAAGAGACATTCCTTTCCACCTAATATTAATCAGATATATTTCCCCCTACAAATATACTCATACAGCAACTCCCATAAACATTAATGAGAGTGACACAGGGGGGCCATTAGGAAGCTTATGGGATAAAACCATTGCAAAGAGGGCCAGATACAAAGCTCACTGAAGTCAACAGAAAGACTCCCATTGACTTCAATGTTTTAGGAATAAGCCCTAATTTCCAACAGTTAGCTACATTATAGGCTCTGTGAATGGTATCTGAAGTCTACATTCTGAAAGTAGATACGATACTATGGACCCCTGCTCCCTCAGGGAATCCCATCTGGTGCTTTCCCACATTGCCCACACCTGGGGAAATGCCAGCCTGTCCTTCCAGGGTGTAGTCTGGAACACGTTGAAGTCAATAGTACAGCTAGTATTGGGCTACAAGAACACAATCTCTCAGCCCTTTGAAAACCCAGTAAAGAATACCGATTGCAGACCGCTAAACAATTTTTTGGCTGGTACTTATTTCTTGATGCTGACTACTATGCAGTTACTCTCTTGTGCTCAGGGTGTGGTTCAATGCTTGTTAACTTGGTGCCTTTTGTTGCTGCCTGTATTGCATTTTGGTACTCATTTTAGTTACTGCTGCAGCTGTAAGGAGTAATCCCTCATAAAGCAATTTTTATTATGACTCGGACAATTTTTATGATGACACCAATTCAGGTGTTTTACTGGACTCCAGTGTACTTTGTAGCTTTATTATAATCCCTTGTTGAAAGAGCACGGATACACTTTAAAAGGCCAGCTATAAAACTACTAAAGTGCATCAATGAAGTAATCATCATTAAAGGCTACTTTTAAAAACTTCCAGTAACTCTGTGCTGAGAATACATCCCATGTGTTTTGTACTTCAAAGGCAGGAGATGCCATGGAGAGATCCACAGTATCTCTTGTCTTTGAAGTATCAGTGGGACATGCTCAGAGCAAAGAAAAAGCGATGGCTTAAAAATCATTTAAATCAACTTCTCTGCTGAGAGTAGCCCAGTTACAGGTACTTCAAAGCAAGTGATACTGAGGATAAACCCAGAATTTCCAGTTTCAGCTGATACTAAGCGCTTCCACTCCATTGAGTTACTGAGCATTCATTGCTTTTTGTTACTTTAAAAGTGATTTTCTTGGACACACAGATGCAATGAGCCTGATTTGACTATCAAGTCTGTTGTCTTGCATCAGCATAGATTGAAAGATAACCTTTGTTAGTGTAAAATAAACACTCCCAAACCTGTCCTCTTCATAGCCCATTTTATAATAATATTACCACACCTTGATGTCCCCTGATGCCTAAGATTATTAAGTAATTATTAACTTATTCTCCATTTTCAAGAGGCTTGGTTATAATTAGATTTGAGTGAATGTAAATGGTCAACATGGACTTCTTCTCACAAACCAAACTAAACCAAATCTAACCCAATCATTTTTGAAGTCCTTCTGCTGCTATGACTGCTCCTTGGGGCTTTCTGGTAATGTTGTCCCAGAGTGAATAATACAGGTAGGGAGTTCAAAATATGGCACGTTCAGAGGTTTCCAAGCACAAGGGGACATCACTGTCTTGAAGGAGTAGGCCATTGGAGTCTCACCTCCAACCAAGAATTCTCATATCAGAGAATGGAAAGGGCTGCAGAACATCCCCTACAGAAAGGGCTGCTGTAAGAAGATAGTAAAACTGATGCTTGTTGTCTGGGCCGAAGAAAATCTCCCCAAGTAGCTATCTGCCAGGAGGGGAGATGGAGTATAAGATAGCCAAGTCCAAGATTCTGTTTTGTTTGGAGAAGAAATGAAAATGAAGAAAAAATTAAATAACATTGAAAGGGGCCGTGGGAGTTTCCTGTTTAATGCAAGAATCAACAGGGGGCCAATGAGTAAAAAACAAATTTAAAACCACAACTGGAAATAGATTTTTAAATAAAACATAGTTATTCTTTAAAACTCATTGCTACAGCTATTTTTGAAGTTAAGGATTCAAAAAAGGGTAAAACTTATATAAGGCTAATAAGAATATTCACAATTATGTAAGATAGGATAAACTTATTTAGGGAAATAAAACATTCATGGTTCAGAACACAAGGATAGCTGTAGTGAGGCAGAACATGGGTATCTGTAGTGAAGCAGAGTGGCTTCCCCCCAGTACCAAAGGGATTAACTCCACCTGGTGGGTGAAGTCAAACATGCCCCACCTCCTAGCAAGAAGTGCAGGGATGGGGAAGGAGGTGGACCGGGGAAGGAGGTGGATGTCTCTCCTAAAGAGATGAACCCTCTGCAAGGGCCAGGACTGGCCATGAAGCAGATCGGCGCCCTACTGGCCCAAGAGATGGAAGGCCCCAGGGAGATACCAGTGGAAGTGCTGTCCAACTGCGAACCTGAGAGACAAAGCCCGGTGCCAACAGAGTGATGCCAGCAGGTTCAGGTAGGAAGTAACCCAGGGAAACCAGACATTGGTCTGGTTGTGCTGCCAGCATGCAAGGCAGCGATCTTACCTTTTCCCACTGACCCAGTGGTGGCATCAGCTGCCACTGATAGGGCCCTGATCTGGGACCCAGTGAAATAGGGTGGGACCGGGTCCCCCTATCTCCTGATGCCACCCACAGCTGGGGCTGGTTGCATACTCACCATAGGTCAGAAAGCATACACCAGAATGTTATTGCTTTCTCCAGCCAGGAGGCTTATAGCCATAGACTTTTTGTTTGCTCTTCCCTGCCCAGAGGGCAAGAGCTCAGACTGTTGTGGCAGTAGTGAGGCAGAGTGGCCTCCTTCCAAACCTGACAGGGAGGAACCATTACAGTAGCCTAGTCTATAATGGTCTATTAAAGGGGTTTCACACCCTCTTCAGAAGTCATTGGTACTAGAGATCATCAAAATAGGATATTAGATAGATGTATCATATGGCAATGACAATTTCTATATTTCCCTATTCCTATGGAAATATTGCAGTAGAATCTTGATTATCTGAACATCTTAGAGCGCAACAAATTGGTTTAGGGAAGGAGCATGTATGAGTCTGGAATCTATGTGAATGGAGTCAGCAGACAGAGAGAAATTCTGCTGTTCATTAGATTGGAAGGTTTGGATGCTGTGGATTTGGTTAATCAGAATTCTACTTGGCTGCTTAAGAAATGTCTTTGAAGAAAAGCAAAAAGTATCTAAGGAACATTTAAAAGAACTAAAATTTACTTTCAGTTCAATAACTTCTAGTTGTCATGAATAATGTAGTAAAATATGTTTATAAAAAGATACAAGAAATGAATGGCTTGAATAGACATGATGTTTCATAAAGTTGGAGCAAGTAAAAAGGAAGAACATGCATCAAATATCACAATATATTTGGATTAACAGTCAAGGCTTTACATATACTTGGTTGATAAATTACGAGTGGCAGACTGGTCTTGGTAAATTAATTATAGAGAAGTAAAGAGAAAAGAAAATGAAATACTGTAGCTATTGTACCAGTGTTAATTGTTTGCCATCTGTCATTGCAAATGAAGGAGAAACAGAAGGGCTTTATGAGATAAGAGATCAAATTTCTTGGAATAAAAGAATAAGTTCAGAACATGGGCAGTTAATATTAGAAATAATCATTAAAAATTGGGACGTGCTTTAAAGATTACAAGATATAGTACTAATGATGAATAAGTTGACTTGAAACAACTAAGAACGCTAAAGCAATAATTTCATAAGGGTTCAATCAATTCCAGAAATATCACTGAAGACTACATTATTAGTTAAAAGATTAATAGGAAGAATAAAGTTATGTGGAAAGCTTTAGAAATTATTTAATGGATCATACAGAATACTGCTGAGGGCCCAATACTTGAGACTAGGTCAGCTCTTGACAGTTTGGAACAGTGGTAATTTTCCCTTGAGTATTGCAAAGATAATCTTCAGGACATGAATCAAATGTAAATCAAGGCAATGATTTTTGCTGGAGTCTGCAGACAGCCAAAACCATAGCTCCAAGAAGTGTGTATTTTCCTTATTTATCTCAATAAGAGGGTTAATTCTGAAGCCCATTTAAGATAACTTTAAGGTCAGCATTGTTAACTATGTGTTTGTTGACCAACACACACAAGAAAGAAGGATGATCATACTGGACCCGATTTTGCAACCTTTACTTATGTTAAGTAGCACATTACTCCTCAATGGTGCCATTAATTTCACTGGAACCCCTCACTTAAGGTAATATTGAATGTGGGTAAGGGAGGCAGAATTTTCTCATTATGAAGATCTATTCAGTCTGTTCTCTACTGACATGTCATATTGGCATTCTGAGTAGATGGCATTTGGGTTGTGGACAAAGCTTGTAAGTATCACATTCTTTTTCTAACCTTACTCTTGATGGATTCTATTCCCATTTATGTCAATGGGAGTTTTATCACTAACATCAATAAGAACAGTATTGGGCTCACAGACATGCCTGACTGTAAGAAAAAAACACAATTAAACATAGAGAAGATAGTATTAGGAATGAAACTTTAGGCTTCACTGTCTGGTTACCATTCTGCTGAAATTATTGTCAAAAAAATGGGAGGCAGTACGGGTGAATTTCAGACACATTTAAAAAAGATGTTACAGAAATTTCTCTGCTGACATCGAATCCAAGAATCAAAAACCAACTTTCAGGTCGTTATGTACATGCTTTCAAACAAGAACAAAATATCGATATGACTGGAAGTAGATTATTGATGGTATAACTCAGTGGTAGTTTTCAGATTTCAGCATTTTTTGTTCATGTGTTGTAAGAGCCAGGTTTTTTTTAAAGTGATGAGCTACACACACAATTGTACAATTTGATTAGTGTACATAATTACCATGACTGAGGTCACAAAGAACATATGTGACACTCAAAAGTAAGGAATCTAACCAGTTATTTAAACATATAATTATTCACTTTGATTGTACAGAGCAATGGTTTGCAATTGTAGGTGCTTTTTTCTAAAACTATGAGGGGCTTTCTTTTTAAAAACAATTGTCCCTCAGGGCTAACTTTGAAAAAGTGGCCTCTAATTTTGAGTTTCCCACATTTAGACACCTGGTGCCTGATTTTTCAGGGATGTTCAAAAACCACATATGAGCTGAGGATGCATCTCACCTTTGAAAATCAAGTCCTAAGGGTCTCAAAATTGGGCAATGAAAAATTCAGGCTCCTGAAATTAGAGGTGACTTTAAAATTGTGATCCTAACTGCCTTGACTGTTCATCAGAAATAGAGCTGAAAGATGCTGTGGGAGGGTTTAAACTCCTAAACTGCTCTTTCTCATCAACTAATTCCAACTTCCAGGCTTCTCTCCCAGCTACTCCCAGAAAAGCTATCTTCCCTGAACATAGGTCGCAAGGCACCTACCACACAAATCTTAGATAGTGGTTACTATCACCTCCACCAGTGCCTTTTCCCTACTCTCTGTAGTGCAATGAAACAGCTGGCTCATTACTGTACACTGTGTTAATCCCCAAGTCAACATTCACCCAGGAGAAGGCAGGAGGATGCCTGTAGGAAAGAAGAACGTGTGGATGGAGGTGTTATGAGGAAAAGGTAACCTTTATAACCCTCTATTGGACTGACTCTAGGGGCTAATTTGGAACTATTGTATTGTTCTTTATTGTAATGGTTGCACAATTATTCTTAGGGTATTTGCACCATTTATTCCTGGCAGCTCTAACAAAGGAATCCTCTCTTACTCAAAGTATCCAGGTGCTTCAGAATCCACTGAAGATTAGGGCCTAGAGCCTGGTGCTTCAAGATCCTGTAGGACTTGGCTGTGAGTTCATTGTACACCCAGCAGACTACCAATCATTTTGGGACTGGTGTACCACAACACTCACAGTAGTGTCAGTTACAATAAGTCTGCAAGGCATGGAGGCTTACAATAGCAAAGCCTCTTCTTTCCAGACACTAACTCAACATCACCTCTGCACTTCTCCCCAGCCACACTTTCTAACTCCCTGCCTGGGTCCCTTCTTTCCTGAGTAAGAAGACACTAAAAGAGAAAATCCAAGCTTGCCAGCTCTCTCTGTGTGTAATTCACTTCTTAATTAGTTGTCCATTTCTGCAGCACACGGATTTGTTAAAAGTGAACACAAGAATGAAAGGCAGCTGTAGGCTACTTCTCAGCTGCAGTGAGAGCAGCCCTTCGTAATAGGAGGGAAAAATTGCAGGAAAAAAACTTTTCCACCTCAACCCCAACTTTCAGAAGTTCAAGGAAACTTTTTTTGACATGCAATGTTAAGCACGTTTATTGGATTTTCCCAGTTAACCATCATCTTTATAAATTCAATAGCATTTAGCAGAAAGTTACTTAGAAAAATGTAAAGAATTAATAGTATCTTGTATGTTTTGGTGGTATACTTTTAAAAGCAGGTCTTAATCTTATGTATTCATCCTTAATTATATATACTCAAGAAACCTAAAAAAATGCCAGAAGACAAGATGTGGTTCTGGCAATCATTAATACTCCTTCACATGGGGGCCATGGCTGCTCCCGTTGAAGTTAATGATAAAAGTGTCAATGACTTCAGTGGGAACACAAGGGGGCAGTTTAAATATGAGTATTTGAAAAACCCAATCGGAAAAATATTTGAATAAACAAAGATCTGACAAACAATACAGCAGAGAAATATTCCCTTTGCCATGAACAGCAAGGTGATAGCAAAAGAGAGATGAAAGTAACTGTTTTCTTTCTGTATCAGTTTATAAATTGGTCATTGGCTCTTGACTGTCCCACAGTAATCACCATCATATCTACAACAGAAAATATATTTTTATAAAGTTTGCAAAGATTAATAAAAGGGGCACAAAACTTTGAAAATGTGCCAACCACCATGAAAAAAACAAACCCGGATTAGATCCTTACTGGATTAAGACAGCAAAGCACTATTGAAATAAATTGTGTTGTGCCAATTTACCCAGCAGAAGATCTGGACCATTATTTGCCCATTTTATGTTGTGGACTTTGTGGGGCTACAGGGAACAGTTAAGACAGGAGAATTCTCTGTCCTAAGTGCTGGAAGAGAATGATGAGAGAAGAAAGGGAAGAGAAAACAATTAACACCGCTCTCTCTATATAAAAACTCAACAATAGACTGAAAGGGTACTTTATTTGTGTGTTTTTTAATCACCTTTGGGCAGAGACAGTATGGAAAATATGTCAACATGTGCAAACAAGGAGTTATAATGGAAACTGATGTACAGCATAACCCACAGTGATAAATTCTATCAAAATGCATAGCATAGCCTACTGCACAGGACAAACAACTTACATAGTCATTTTATTGACCCTAATTTCACTTTAAGCAGAGGTTCATTGTAACCAGAATTATCATATAAAGACTGCAATGCATTGGAACAGCTTGGGACTTTCATCCTACCTCACTATAGATAGTGTCACGGAATATAAGTGGTTCCCAATAAGTGGTTTCTTGTATATGCGTGAGCAGGCACATACAAGTTTGCTGGCCTTTTCTTAATATGGCTTTGCTTGACATTACAGCAAATAGCCCAGTTCAAAAATGATTGAAAAGCACACTGCATGTTCTCTCTACAATGGATGAAGAGGGATTTTTCATTTCATACATCATTTACAACTTGCTGCAGTGATTCTACAAAGTCAGAGCATATCCTTCAGACAAAGTTAATAAGAAATAGAAATAAGTAGCTTTTTTTTAGTTTAGTAAAGTCATGATCTACACTCATCAGGTGCCAATTGTATTTTGCTACATCACAACAAGCTACCTGAAATCCTATGTGGTACCTTATTATTGAATTTAGCTAATTTCATGTCCATAGAGACAAGGTGGGTAAGGTAATATTTTCTTATTGGACTAGAAGTTGGTTTAATAAAATATATTACCTTACTGACCCTGTATATCTCATATCCTGGGACCAACCCAGTTACATCAACACTTCATGTCTACAGTCAGCTACAATATTACTTTGTAATTTCAATTTTTTCTGTGTATATTTGCTAGTGTTTCTCTGAAGCTCCATCTTCCCATTGGCTAATCAGCTCAGCCTCAAAAAATGTCAAGCATAGTGAAAAAGGAAAGTCAGAGGACAGAGATTTAGTCTTAGGAATCCAAATCTCACAGTCTCAGCAATTATTCCAGTGCATCAGCCAAAAATGAATTAGCAGGGGTAAGCTGTTGCTTTCCCTCCAAATCCCACTTGTCTTTTACTTTTTACATTTTTTTTATTCAGAATCATTTTTCTCTTTAACTCCTTTCTCCGCTTATTGATGTTTATGAACTGATTGGAGCTGAAGTGTGTACTGGGAGGACTATTGCCTCTTAGGCTGAAATAGTAACCAACAGAGATTCCATTCCCACACCTGCAGGCTTTGGGTATTATAGGCTCTGGGCAGTCACATTTCTAATCCACATGGCAGCACTTTTCTAGATATGGTAAGACTGCTCATTGAAAACAGTCTATGCCATAAATGTCTTGCAGCTTCTTGAATTTGGGCTTGATCCTGCAAGGTGCTGAGCACTCTGGGTTAGATTCAGCTAACACTTTAATTGCATGCTTAAATTTAAACTTGTGAGTCATGCCACTGATTCTGCAAAACATGAAAGCACATGCTTAACGTTAGGCATGTGAGTAATCCTATCAACTCACGTGCTTAAAATTGAGCATGTCCTTAAATACTTCATTTGGTTGGGGTCAGAGCGCCCAGCATCTTACAGGGTCAAGCCCTCCATGTTGACTGGTCATGTGACCCTTTCTCAGTCAACACCAATGCTTCAGCAGTCCTCGCAATGATAGCTTTGTATCAAAGGAATTAACAATATTATTATTTTTTTATTTCTACAATTGTTTGAAATTTCATTTATTAGGCACAATTCCTGATGCTTCCTAGATTATTTAACAGTATTATTTATTCTTTTGTTTCATACTTTTTTCTTCATATTCTCCCCTGCCCCAACACACACACACACAAAAAATTGTTTCCAATAATATAGCTGACAAACTTAATCAGAGAAGAAATCATGAATGTGACCCAATTTGTGAAAAGAGGTTTCTGTTCTCCTCTCCTGAATTCTGTTATTTCTTTTCCCTCAGTCCCCTTCTCCTTCAGAGTCTCCTCTTCCCTGGCTTTGTTTTGGCTTCTTCTTTGTCCCCATTGTAACATTGTGGCAGTCACCAGATGGCACTGCCACTTACAGTCTTACAAGTTTTCTTTAACTGGATTTACAAGCAGCGAGATCTTGAAGAAATTACTATTGTTTGGCAATTATTTGCAAAAGTTGTTCATCCCACCAGTAAAATCCAGTTTCAGTATTGTCCAGGAACTGTGACCTTTTCCTAATTCTAGGTTCTCAGGAACAGTGTCCTAACCCATCTCCAAATAGTGAGGGTAAACCTCAACATTTGGGTTTATTATTTATTTATTTTTGTGTTACAGAAGAGGCTGCAGGTCCCAAGTGGACAAGGATCCTTTCATGCCAAGTGATTTCACTAGGCATTCAAAAGTCTAAATGCTTTAGAGTTTATTCTTGCCTCTTCCATTTGCAAAATTAGACTGGATGTCTCACAAGAAGACATCTGCCATTTCCAGCTTTGATCTTGGCTGTAAATACCAAGAGAACAGTGCTCTCTCTCATGGTTTCTCAGAAATTCTAGTGCTAATCAGAGGTTGAAAGGAAAAAGGCTCATACGAGTTGAAGGAAAAAGAATATTCTCAATAGTTCAGAACTTAAAAAGCCACTTCAAAGTGCCACTTTAAAGGATGGAGACAGTTGCTTCTTATTGTATCTGCACTGCTTTTCCCATCACTAATGGAAGCATAGAAACCTTATTAGGGAGTCCCACAAATCAAGAGTTGTTTCAGTCATCAATTCTCAAAGCCACGAAAGCAAAATTTGCAAAATACCATTCACACTTCATATTATTAAACTAGTCTGCGGTCTAGCAATAGCTGTTATGATGCAATGGAGCACCTTCTCCTCGGATTTCCTGGTCCCTAGGGTAGGATTGTCATTTTATAGGAACTTTTTTTCACAGCATGCCTTTCTGGTGCTGCCACAGATATATTTGGAAAAGTCAAGATGCTGCTGCTTTTCCAGTTGGTAAGTATGTTTTCTCTTTCCTGTTTGTGAGAAGACAGTAGATTTTCAGTTCTTAAATGAGACAGCATTATTATTAACATCAAAGCTGACTCTATTTAATACCTCTAGATTCCATGAACTTTCAGGTCAGGCAGATTTTAATAAGAAAACCAATTTTCAAAATGTCTTTTATCAGAGTTAATTTGACCTTTAGCTTTATTCATTTAAAAAAAATCAGTCATCCCTTTCAGGACATGTCCATTAGAACGAATAATAATTGTATCTGTACAGTATATACGTGAATTGGTCTATATCCTGGCAGGTTTTCAAGATGTTTTTCAATTTCACAATCTTAATTTTTTGTTTCTTGAAGGATGATATCATTTTAATGATCCTACCCTAGCAAAAGTGATAATTGATTGAAAGGAGAAAACTTGTGGGTGAGCAAGAAAGTCAAGAAGATTTAATCATTGTTTTTTAAAAAAGGAATTAAAAGGATTGTTATCTAACAGTGGAGAAATTGTCAGTATGATTGGTTTCCTTTTGTGAAGCGAAGAACTGCAATAAAAACAGGAATATAGCAGAGATTAACGATTATGCCATGCCAGCTTTCTTGTGAAAGTGGATGATTCCTTGGACAACAGGACAGATGAATGTTTCCATCTACAGAGAACTTTACTGAAAGAAATAAATGATAGCTATATGAGAGAGAGAATTCAGTACTATGAACAGATTATAAGTAGCAAAGGCTAATATCATGGGCATAATATTACTATTCTTTTTAATACAATAGCACCCGGGGGCTCTAATCGGAACTTTTTTATATTAAATCTTGTACAAACAGAGTAATAGACAGGTGGGAGGAGGGGAGAGGCAGCCAAGCTAATTGTTGGCGCCTCCTTGTGGCAGATATCCAGTGCAGGTACTCCATAGGGAAGGCATCCAGTAAGCCAATAAATGTCCTGGTAAAGGACTTAAAAAGGAGGTGCTGGTTACAGGAACGGTGTAGGGTTTGGGGCGCCTATGGTTGGCCCAGCAGAGCGCCAACCACCCTTTCTTATAGCCCACCTTACCCCTCCTATAAGGTGGATGGTAAGGTTCCGGCAATGGATTTGCTGGAGGGACCTGGATGGAGAAAGAGGGGGAGCTGGTGGAATACCCCCTAACCCCGGATAATTACAAAATAAACAGGGGTTACCTGCACTGTACACTTTTATCTGCCAGGTAGTCCCAGACATCTAATAATAAAGTTGCGGCCTGATTAAATCCATATCAAGTGTCTCCTGTCCTGCTTTCGGTATAGACAACAGAGTAATAGACAGTCCCAAGAATGAAGAATTTACAATAAATGGACATATTTACTTTGCTTTATGCTTTACGGAGATGTGCAAAATATTCACAAAGGAATATAGTATCACAGTTTCAGGGTAACTGCACCTGTATTCACTCGCCATGGTCCACCAAGGACACTTTAGTCTTCTGCCTCCCAGTCATCACCTTTCTTGAGTGGAGATCTTGTGTCTGACTCCCTCCAGACTGGTAATTTTCAGGCTGCACATCTTCTTGCTTTGCACTGTGATATCTCCAGCAAGCCAGACTGCCTGAAAGGCCAGTGTCTGCCCTTGCTTTCTCTCCAAGTGTATGACCAGTGTATTGCTGTAGTTGTAAGAAGCACATTTATTCTTAAGGTAAGCTTATTGCAGAGGAAATATATTACAACTATAAAAGAACTTAAGAGGATGCTAGAAAGCATACCCGGGGTCACCCAAAACTCCAGTCTAGGGTTCTGGTAACCCAGTTATGTGTTTTGTTCTCATGGGTACAAGTTCATCTGTCTTGGATCCAAACCCAGACAAGAGACTGGGAAGATCAGCTGCTTATTTAGACTCATAAATTTTAAGGTGAGAAGGGTCCATCATTATCATCTAGTCTGACCTCCTGCACACTGCAAGCCACAGAACCTCACTCATCTACTCCTGTAATAGGCCCATAATCTCTGGCTGAGTTACTGAAGTCCTCATATATTCATTTAAAGGCTGCAAGTTACAGAGAATCCATCATTTACTCTAGTTCAAATCAGCAAATGAACTGTGCCCCATGTTTCAGAGGAAGACAATCTCCCCTGCATAGGGTCTCTTCCAGTCTGACCTGGGAGAAGATTCCTTCCCGACCCCAAATATGGTGATCAGATAGACCTGGAGTGTGTGGGCAAGACCCACTAGCCAGATACCTGGGAAAGAACTCAGAGCACATCCAACATCTTTCTCCAGCAGCTGGAGATATTTGCTATTAGCACTTTTTAGGCAATCTCATCATAGCATCCCCTCAATAAACTTATCAAGCTCAGTCTTAAAACAAGTTATGTTTTTTGCCCCTCCCTCTCTCCTTGGAAGGCTGTTCCAGTGTGACTGAATGCACTTGTATATTCACAGCCTACACACCATTGTGATAACTTTTGTGCGAAATATCCCTTGTAAGGTATCATTTGAAAACTAATAACTCACTGGTCAATAATATGATGATGAAATGTAATAACATAATAATAATACGATGAAATGTGTGTCGCAACTTGATTGCAAAGGTACGAATTCTCCCGAATGATGTTGGTAGCACATGTTAAGCCCATGTAAGCAGGACTGGTCAAGTGGATCTTGAACAAAGGGATATGTGTATACCTCAATTTACATAAAAGTAGTAAACAAGATCTTTGAAACAGCAAAGAGGGGAGACAAGACAAATCTGTATTTTAGCAAACAGCATGAAATCTCTTTCATGACGAGCCCCCATAGTCACAGCTGGAAGGAACTTTATCTAGGGGTAACCCTCAGGAAAATGAATTTTCAAAGGGTGACTGAACTATAATAGTGAGGCATAAAAATATCCTAAGTTATCTTTCCCTATCCATCTCTCTCTCTTTTGCACCTAAGAAGACAAAATAAACAGCCCATGGACTTTGTGAGCAGATCCTGACCTGAAACTTGGTTAATAATGTTGCTGGGAACCTGTGGGAGGAATTACACCTTGAACCAAGTTTAGTTTATTATGTTCAGAAAGCATTTAATCTTTATATCTCCTGTAACCATTTCTGACTTGAATGCCTTACACTTGTACTTATTTAAAATCTCTCTTTGTGGTTCCATAAACTTATTTTATTCTTTAATCAAAGCTAACCTAGTGTTGTGAATTGTTTGAGTAACTCCATTTAAGATAGCAGACTGTTTTGTATATTGATTCCTTTAGAGGGGCAATGGAGCTAATATATCTATACTCTCCGGGAGAGGGTCTAAACAATGCAGATCACACTTTTTTTTGAGGAAAATCTTGGATTGGAAGTGTGTTGGGGTCACCCTGCAAGTAGTAATGAAGGCTGCTGGAAGCCAGAGTGTGGCTGGTGTTTGCTAACCAGGCTTGTGGCTGTACACAGACACTCAGAGTGTGACCTGCATGCTCTTCAGCTGTTTGTAAGGAGCCCACGTTGGGAGCTACAGCAGCGAAGCATTGCGAGGCACCCCAGTGTTATATCAGTCATGCAAGATACTCACAAACTTCAACAGGTCTTTATTTTAAAGGGGAAACCTCTTTACCAAGCTGCTGCTGCACCCTCTGTAGCTCTCTCAGCCTCTCAACTCCCTCCTCCCTCCTTCCTGTTTCCTGTCCTTACAGACTCCCAGCAGCCAGTGCTCCCAGTTCTAATAATTATAAGCAACATCTAAACACTACACCCAGGTTATAGGGCGGGGGCGACAAAGCTGCTTACTCGTCTGGCTTGCACCCCGGAATGTTGTATCTAGACCTTCGCTCAGCTCCTTGTTAAAACCTCCATCTAATTTCAAGTCTAAACTTATCGATGGCTAGTTCATATCCATTTGTTTTTTGTACCAACATTGACCCTTAACTTCAATAACTCCTCTCCTTCCCTGGAGTTTATCCCTCTGATGTATTTATAGAGAGCAATCATATCTCCCTGTATTTTCTGTTTTGTTAGGCTAAACATGCCAAGCTCCTTAAGTCTCCTCTGGTAAGGTAGGTTCTCCATTTCTCTGATCATTCTAGTAGTCTTTCTCTGCACCTGTTCCAGTTCTTAGACATGGGAAACCAGAATTGCACACAGTATTCCAGGTAAGGTCTCATCAGTGCCTTGTACAATGGTAACATTTCCCTATCTCTACTGGAAATACCTCACCTGATGCATCCTAGAATTGCATTAGCTCTTTTTAATGGCTGCATCACACTGATGGCCCACAATACATGTAATACAATAAGGTTTTCCAAGGATATTGCGGGAAATTGCCATATCTGTGACACCTGGAACCGTGTGAAACTCACCTGATTTCATGTTTCATTGCAAAATGCAAGACGGTACATTGAAGGTCTTTCAGGAGAACCAGGTGAGCATGGCCAATTTCTTGGTTTTGGTTAACATGAAAAAACCTAGATTTTTACCACAGATCAACTGAATTTTGAGTCCACTTGTTTTCAAGACACAAAACACAGCACAGAGATAAATTGACACGGGTAGCTTTCAAACCAGAAATTTAAATGGCCCATTATACACACAGTAGTCTGCCTTAAAAACATGTTTAGCAGTAGTTCATATTTCTGCTTGCCAACAGTGCTGATCCACAACAGATCGGGTCCCCTCTGTGTCTTTGTCTTGAAGCTGCACTAATGTACACTAGAAAAGGAAGGGTGAGGCTTTCAAGAGGGTTCTGACTGTATTTAAATGCTTCCTGCTCAGCCAGGAAACAGTTCCTGAAGTGGGAATGGGCTGTCTTTGGAAGTAATCCATCTCCTCTCCTATTCTGTATTTGATAGTGGCAATCTCTGCTTCTCACACTCCTGTTGCTCCACTCCTTGGGAGAGCAGAAAGGACGGGGAACTAAAACGGGTCTCCCACATTACACTGTATTTTTCTGTCAGAAAAAGGAGACAAGGGTGTAATGAGAAGGAAATCCACTTTAAGCTCTGGGAAAGAGGAGACTATTTGGTCAGTTGTGCTAAAGGGATAGAACCTGATCCAAAACCTGCTCAAAATCAATGAAGACTTGCACTGACATTAATGGGCTTTGGATCACGCTCATCTGATGGAGAATCCCTGAACCCAGTTTGGTCCAGGTGATTGTAGCAAATTTGCAATTCCCTCTCCTCTGAAATCCAGTGGATCAAAACTGAAGAATATTTACATGAAACCCTGGAGAGTAAAAGCACTGCTATAATATTACACACTTGATCACCTTAAATTGTGTGATGGATTTTTCACACGTTATTTCTGCAGTTTGAGCATAAGTAGCACAGTAGGTTTTATCTTTAAAATCGCAAATACCAATCCCAGTAAAAAGTGCGTGTGTGTGTGTGAGACATTAACCAGTGAAGTCCTCTTGTGAAGTTATTTATTAGTGCAAAAATGAAACACACACAAAGCACGAGATGTCTGCTAAAATTAATGCTATCAGAATAAACAGTAAAAAAAACCATGCTTGCAGCTTGATAAATAAGATCTCGGCACTCTGACATCTCAATACAAATTTAGAGTGGAAGTTAGAACAATTTAGAGTAGGAGAATAGAGGAAATAAATCAGGGCTTGCAGTAGCTCATTGATTCCATGATTCTTCAACCCTCTCAGTACTCAACACACTACATTAAAATTCAGATGATCGTGATATGGCAAACTATGCCATTTGTTCACAGAAAAGCAATAGCAAGACTCATTTATTCATTTAATAATAACCATTAATTCTCTATCATTCCAAAACTGTAACCTGAATGGAACTACAGGTGACATACAAAATTACTTTTACACACTGTGTAAGAAACTATTCATTACTATCCACAAATCTGAAGTTATTTTATAACAAAATAAAACACCCTTGTTATTTAAATGATGACAGCAAGATTTTTAATGGAATGACAAGAAAGTCCCATCAATTCTAATGCAAAGATACAATTTTATAATAATCCATGTTAATTACCAAAACTCTATACTTTTTATTAGCAAAGAAACTAGACATTTAAAAGAAAGAAATACATCTCCTGACAATGCTAGATAAGATGTAATTTTGAAATATACTATAATTGGGCCAAACACTCCACTCATATCTGAATTGTATCTCCGGAATGTGTCGTAATAACTGAGAGCATCTTAGTTGTAAAATAAATCTACCCACTCTTTTCTGAAAAATGTGCAGTTGTTCAGAGCTGCATCGCCTCTCTGTGTGTGTAATGGTAAATCTTCCAAAGGTGTGATCATTTGTCCAAATGATTATTCCTGTTTTTTCTATTGGAAAAGGCAAACCTGGAGGAATCTTAATGAATACAGATTATTTTAAACCCTTTCTGGAATATTTTATGTTCTTGTATTTTTTCATATGTGTGACCAACAGGGAACTATCTGGCTGCATACATTTTTATACATCTATCAGGTAGTTTAGACATCTAAATGCAAAAGTCTTTCATGCAGGCATCCAAGTGAGTTTGTAACAGTTCTAAAGGACTTTTTTTTTTGGGGGGGGGGGGGGGGCAGAGGCGAGTCCAATAAACAAACAAGATATAACAAGCTATAGTACAACATTGGTCCTTCTAAGTCATTATCCTTATCTCTGCTAGTGTCAGTACAGTAACTTAAATTTGAGAGACGGGAAACCCATCTGTCTTTGCTCCCTCCTCTGCCCTCCTAGCCCTTTCTACAATGCTGTACAGCTGCAGTGAATACAAAGCACAAGATTTTATTATCATAATTTTAGATATCATAGCTTCATATGCTATTTATAATTGTTACAGAATTATCCAGGCCTAGTGAGAAATCAGAGAACAGTACAGGTGAGTCGCATCTTAGGCGCATTTAACATAAGCGAATTCAGCTTTGCGCGATCGGCAAAAATAGAAAAAAGAAAAAGAAAAATAACCTTTTTAAAACGGCATTGGTACTGCGGGCAATTCCGTCCGCCATTCAACTCAATGGCGTTTCACTATACGCGGTTTTTCGCTTTACGCGCTAACCGCAGAACGGAACCCCCGCGTAAGATGAGACTTGCCTGTATCTGACTTGCTAGTCTCCTGCTGCAGTACATTATACAGGTTGACTATACAGTATATAAAGAACCACTGTGCTTTCTTTTATTTGTTCCAAGTCTACTTCTGATCTATATAAATTTCTCATTTAATTTCCTTTATCATTTAATTTGCTTCAGTGATCTGGTTCTTTGTTCTCATATTGTGGAACAGAATAAGGAGGAGTTGATTTAGTTTTTTACTATACACTTCATAATTTTAAATACCTTGTTGGGGAACAATAAATAATTAAGCCCTCAACTGAGAAAGCACCCCTCAGAATACAACAGGCAAAATTACTGAGGAGGCTTTTTAATAATTTACAAGTGTGATGCTAGAACTTTGAGTAAAAGTCCCCTGAAAACCCCTCTTTGAAGAAGATAAATGATGATATTAAAAGTCATTCTGTTCCCCATAGTTTTTATCTCAATATAAAAGTTAACTTATTTGGTTAGTTTAATGTTAATAGTTTATAATTATGGCTAGTGTATGAGTTTGGATAGGATAATAGTTATGCAGGGCTTGGCTTAGCTCTTCGCTGACATGAATAGGTAATGCTTACAGCTGACATGACAAAGCTGTTCTTTTGTTATTGTCTTGGAGATTGAGAAAAGAGGAAGTTCATTCCACGCAAAAAGTCCCTATATTGGGAAAACAGGAGTAAGTGACATGAAGACATAATGAGATTAAAATAGTGTAAACTTAAGCTTCCACGTTCATATCAAATAGGTTATGTAAGACACAATGCTTAATGTTGATTGGAGTAAAGTTAATGAATATGTAATGTGAAAAGGTATAAGAACTGAGCGAACAAGAGCCCAAGTCAGAGAAATAGTGGACTGCAAACTCAAGGAATGAGACTGAAGGACCAGCCCAGAGGCCAGAGACTGAGACAACTATCATGAAGTACAGGAGAGCTTCTTGGTACCCTGGAATTCAGTAACTTAGACCTCTACCAATTCCACCTTATCTATTTATTCTCTGTCATAAGTATATGATCAGAATATACTAGTAACAATAACATCTGCCAGAGAGATGTTTCTGCTAATGATCCTCATTCAATAGTATGTAGAGGGGTTAGTTTGCTCAGTTCTGAAGGTGAACCAAGCAGATTTACACTGCCATTGAACCTCAAGACCCAACTGGGGTGTAGTGACACCAGAAATTTTCTGAAATATGCTTACAAGACTGGGAGGTAATTCGACTGGAAATTGACTAGATACTTATAAGAATATAAGAATGGCCATACTGGGTCCATCTAGCCCAGTATTGTCTTCTGACAGTGTCCAGTGCCAGATGCTTCAGAGGGAATGAACAGAACAATTATTGAGCGATACTTCCCTTGTTGTCCAGTCTCAGCTTCTGGCAGTCAGAGGTTTAGGGACACCCAGAGCATGAACCATCTTGCATCGCTGACTATCTTGGCTAATAGCCATTGATGCACATATCCTCCATGAATTTATCTAATTCTTTTTTGTACCCAGTTATACTTTTGGCCTTCAAAACAAACCCTGGCAATGAGTTCCATAGGTTGACTGTGTTGTGTGAAGAAGTACTTCCTTTTGTTTGTTTTAAACCTGCTGCTATTAATTTATTTGGGTGACCCCTCTGGTTCTTATGTTTTGTGAAGGGGTAAATAACACTTCCTTATTTATTTTCTCCACACCATTCACGATTTTATAGTATATCATATACCCTCCCAGTCATCTACCCTACAACCTGAACAGTCCCAGTCCTTTCAGTCTGTCCACGTATAGAAACCACTCCCTATCCCCAAACACCTTTGTTGCCCCTATGTACCTGTTCCATTCCTAATGTATCTTTTTTGAGATGGAGCAACATGACAGGGTTTACCAGGCCTTTTGAGGCCACCTGTTGGAGACCTTGCAGTCCTACCACACCCCATCCCAAGAAAGGAGCAGTGAAGGTGTGTCCTCCACACCTGCATAGAAAAGCTGCAGGGAAGCAGCCAATCAGAGCTCAGCAGACTATTAAAAAGAAGCTGCAGGGTCTGAGCTGCTCAGCTCCTGGCTGGGACCAGAAAGGGGAGGAAAGGCTGGATGACTGTGAAACTATTCAGTCAAGGAGGCTTGGAAGAGTCCATGTGTAAACAGAAAACAGATGGAGAGAACCCAAAGACTGTAACCTTAAGGTAATGGGTGAAGATGATGGAACTGAGTGAGGAGCAGCCCAAAGAATGCAGCAACAGCAACTATTGAGGGAAGCAGTATGTGGCTGCTGTTTATAGGGACCCTGGGTTGGGACCCAGAGTCATGGGTGTGCCTGTGTCACCCCCCTCACCTTAGACACTTGGGGTAGTGGCCTAAGCACTGAGAAGTGGCTATGGCTTGATTAGAAGACCAAGCAAAGGGCTGGAATTTAAAGGGCTCAGGGATGCAGCTGAAGACCCTGGTAAGGGCAGACAGACCATCTGATGAACTCTTGTTTCTTGGTTACTGGCACGGGACTGAAATTAAGGAGTGACCTGCCTGGAGAGCTGGGGGCAATGAGAAACACTGAGGACAGAATCTCCAGGGAGAAATCCCTAAGGACAGTGCTCTAAAACAGGGCAAAGATGGATTTAAAGCTAGTCCAGAAGGGGCTGAAAACTGAGCCCAGAGACTGGGCTAAAGACACTGAGAAGGGCACAGTGATAGGCCCTTTTGGACCCTTGGTACCCCATAAGAGGTTCATCCATTCATCTGTTAACTGGGTGATTTAGCCAGACGGCTGAGTCACTGAAGACCTGCCTGACGAGGGCAACAACCTATACGGGCACCCGGCTTACAGAGGCACTCATGAGAGGTGAGTGCATCCCATCACAGGTGACCAGAACTGCACACAGTACCCAACATGTGGGCACACTATGGCTTTGTATAATGGCCTTATGATTTTTCTGTATTATCCATCCCCTTTCGAATGGTTCTCAACATTCTGTCAGCTTTCATGACTGTCGCTGGGCAAATGTTTTTAGAGAACTATCCACAATGATTCCAAGATCCCCTCGTTGAATGATCCCTGGTATGGCTGTTCCCCGGTATGGCTGTTCTTATGTTCTTAAGGCTCAGGAAGAAAAGGGTTCAGTATATTGTGGGAATAGGGATGAAGGACTATTGAAACTTAAATTCTGGTACACAGCCCTTACCCCCAACCACGTTGGCACAGGTACTGGGCTGTGCCACAGTCTGAGGTGGGTACTTACCCACACCCCTAAGATGTGCTATCTTATTTCAGACAACAGAGGGTTATGGCACAACCATGAGTGTGGATATGTGTACAGTTGCTAGTGTAGATGTAGCCAATGACAAAGCAATATAATATTGTTTATGTGGTGCACACATTTTCTGGGAATTAAGTGGAAAAGCTACTATCTGGAAAAAAAGTTTACATTCCTATGCAAACTAAGAAAGATAAAAAGAACCAGATCAGCTGATATAATGCGGTGTAGGTCCAAGTCAATAGAGTTATGTCAGTTTATACCAGCTGAGAATCTGGCCCAGAAACTTAAGAAAATTGGTCCATGTAAGCCTCTTCCTAGGGCATGTCTACACTTACCTCCGAAGCGATCGATCCAGCGGGGGTAGAGCACTCTCCCGTCGACTCCAGTACTCCACCGGAGTGAGACGCATAGGCGGAGTTGACGGGGGAGCATCAGCAGTCGACCTACCGCAGTGAAGACACCGCGGTAAGTAGATCTAAGTACGTCGACTTCAGCTACATTATTCACGTAGCTGAAGTTGCGTAACTTTGATCGATCTCCTCCCCCGCCCCCCGAATGTAGACCAGGCCCTAGAAAGAGATACTTCCTTTGACACAGAATCTTCAATATGTCTGGTCTCCTCTTAGCATATCCCATTATTGCGATGTTTTGAGTGGTTTCATTTAAAAACACATATAAACATGAAGAAATTGTTTTCTCTTGCATCCTTGCTTCCACTAAGCAGATGCTAGTGACTATAGCATTTTCTGGTGGCAGGAACGATGCACACTGTCTGAGCTATGCACTTTAGGTCTCCATCCTACAAAATCAGCATTTTTTTTTACCTAGCCTGCTGAGCTCTAATAATCACCGGCTGTGTATAGCTCCTTTATCAGTCTTGCCGTATGCTGACCAAGCTGTAGCCCAGACAAAGCCATGGTTGATTCTGACATAGATGTGTTAAGTTAATAGGATTTAAGGTACAGACAAATAAAGCTTTTGTTTGGACTGCTGACAGAATGAAACGGAAAAAATACTTTTTCTCAGAACATTGCTATGATGACCTCGACAAAAGATAAACATGATTTTGACCTTTTCTCCAATTCCGTTGCATTTAGCACATCTAGCAGACTACACACACACTTTTTACAAAAGTCTAAAATCAGTCTGAGAGCCAAATCCTATAAAAAGTACACCCAGGAGCAACTTTACTCACATAAATCAAATCGGGTTCCTCACAAGTATTTACTCCTGTGTGCAAGAGCCTACAGGATTGGCCCCAAAGATAGTAACTTTCCAGCTGAAATCCTGAGTTACCCTTCCCAGGTTCATACATTTCAGTTGAAAAGCACATTTAATAAACGTTGGCAAGGCACACAACATTTTTTTTTGTAATTATAAAACAACATTCCCTTCGTATGGAGTTTGAGATATAAAATATGACAGTGTGATAATAAAAAAGAAAAACTTTTCAAAATCAGCTGCACTGTACTTAGTAAATAATCATTGATGCCCACAGTAAATAAATGAAAAATCATGTCCACAACTGCTAGAGTTTGGAAATAACAGCTGACAAAGGAAATAAAAGCTTGATAGTAACAAAAGTATGAAAGAAACCACTTTTCAGTTGACCTACTCTAAAAGTCATTAACTTTCAATATGCTGACAATACAGAAAAATAACCCAACAGACATTTTATTGGGTTTCCCACTGAGCTTCAACTAATGCCAGAACCAGTTTATGACTTTATCTCAACAATTATCTAATGTATCCTTAATTATTTCTTATTGCTTTGGGCAGGTGATATTCTCTTTATCAGCTTAAAGCACATAAAATTCATTGTTCATATTAAACTCCAAGTGCCAAGTAGTTTGATAATGAGAATTGATTGGATCTGTAGTTGAAGATCAAACCAATTATCAAGCACCTGAGATAATAGGATTCTTGCTACTAGTAATCGTCACTATATGGGCTACATTCTGCCCTCAAATACAAATTCTCTTCAATAGACTATTCAGGGAACAATTATATCTACCAAATTGCCTCTTCTATTATGAATGGCAATTAATAGGTTTAGTTCAACACCTTCAAAAATCATTGTGGGTGAGTTCAAATAACTGTTGATACCCACAGTAAATATTCATTCATTTTAATGGAGCTGCGTAGGTGCAATTGGAGGCAGAATTTGGGTCATAAAAATATCCCAACTTACAAATTTTAAGTGGATCTATCTATGAGATGCAGAATAAACAAAAGTAAACGTTATTTTGCTATTTATTTTCAGTCTTTTGTGATGGCCCCATAATAACTGATGCATGAGTGAGTAATGTTACATCTTCCAAAATAAATGAAAAGAAACCATTCCTATTCCACTGGCCACATTATAATACTACAGAATAAATCATTATTGTTTCCATTTAATAAATTGTTAAAAATAAGGGGGCATAATCCTCATTTGCACTAAGACCCTCTGTACCAAGCCATGCATGAGCTCAGGTAGTTGCAAGATCAGAACCTAATATCCAATATCTTTAAACATGTATCTTTGACAGCTCTATGAACCCAGAACCTAAAGGAACTCAGATGTGATGGGAATGGGACCATATAAGTAAATAGCTATAGAGGGAGAAGAGAGAATCTGATTAAATATTCCCTTTTTAAAAATGGCAAAGGAATGGGATCATTGTTGGAAAGGATTGTGTACAAGATGGACTGCTGATATAGTTTAAATAGAATTATTCATTTTACTTATTTTTATGCTAGGTGCTTCAGTTACAAAAATTAAACCCACATGAATTGCCTCTGCCAGTCCCCTTGCAGGAAGAAGTGTATATTAAAACTGATACTATCATAACTGTGAGCAGAAATTCTTGGTAGATCAACTGTCAGAAAAATAGCAAACAACATAAACCAGAGCCAGCAGAAAAAACCCAAAACAATTTTTTAAAAATCACAAAAAGAAAACTAAACAAAGCAAAACAAGCAATCAAGTATTAAAATAAATCTATTTGTTAATAAATGCACACCAAAAATGCACCTATCTAGCACCTTGCGTGCCTTTGACATACAGCCATGGAGTTTAAGGCCAGATGAGACCACCAAATCATCTTGTCTGACCTCCTGTATATCACAGGCCACAAACATCACCCAGTACATGTAAACTAAACCCAACAACCAAAGTGTTGCAGTCCACAGGAGACTAGTCTAAAATCACCAAAACAAAAACAAAAAAATCATATTCAAACCAGCAGCCAGTCTCAACCCCAAATAAAATCTCCAGAGATTACTCAATGAACTTGAAGCCTCCGTCCCCATCAAACCCATCCTGCTTTTAAAATCCTGGCTAATAAATTGACTCAGACTTTAAGGCCAGAAGGGACCATCATGATCATCTGGTCTGACCTGAACATTGCAGGCCACAGAACCTCACCCACCCTCTCCTGTAATGGACCCATCACCGCTGGCTGAGTTACTGAAGTCCTCAAATCACGATTTAAGACTTCAAGTTCTAGGGAATCCACCATTCTACCAAGGAAGGTGGAAAAAAACCTCAGGTTTCTACCAACCTGACCCAAGGGAAAATTCCTTCCCAACCCCAAACATGATAATCAGTGAGACCCTGATTACATTGGAGAGACTCACATGTCAGACACTTGGAAAAGAATCCTCTGTAGTAACATGTGGCCCATCTGCAATCTCATCATACCATTCCCTCCATAAATGTATCAAACTCAGTCTTGAAACCAGTTAGTCTTTTTTGCCCTCACTGCTGCCCTTGGGAAGCTGTTCCAGAACGTCACTCCTCTGATGGTTAGAAACCTTTGTCTAATGTCAAGCCTAAACTTGTTGATAAGCAGTTTATATCCATTTGTTTTTGTGCCAACATTGGCCCTTAACTAAAATGACTTATCTCCCTCCTTGGTATGTATCCCTCTGATGTATTTGTAGAGAGCAATCGTATCTCCCCTCAGCCTGTGTTTGGTTAGACTAAACAAGCTAAGCTCTTTGAGTCTCTTCTCATAGGTGGGTTTGCCATTCCTCTGATCATCCCAGTAGCCCTTTTCTGCACCTGTTCCAGTTTGAGTACATCGTTCTTAAACATAGGACACCAAAAATAGCACACAGTATTCCAGATGAGGTCTCATGACAGCCTTGTATAAAACACTTCCCTATCTCTATTAGATATAGCTTGCCTGATGCATCTTTATCTCAGAGCTCAAAGATCAGCATACCAAGGCTGTTTCACCTCAAAATGGGGGGGGGGTTTCAAAAGGTGAAGGCTAAACTCAGAATTCTCTCCTGTTGGCCCACTTGTCTGTGCAACCAGTCACAGTAGCTAAAAACCAGAGAGTAAAGAAAAGAAATGTTAAGACCAGTTGAAGCACAAGATCTGATATTAGGTTTTCTTCCTTGGTTGCTTTCACTTTCCAAACTCCTATACATAGCAGTAGTATGACAGTTCCCAAGAGAAACCTCTGTCACATAAATGAACCTATGGAAACCATCTGTATAACAAAACATCTGTGTGTGCTTTGCATTAATAAGGTTTGCAGATTCATACAAGAATAGTCCAATGCTGAGAACGGACCTCAACTAGTGCAGTCATTTTCAGATTCCCATCCTGGGAAAAATGGCTTGTGGTTATAGGATGATGTACAGATATAAAGTGTTAATATTATGTGAGTGAGTTGTCTAAGGCTGACTCCAGACAAGACAAAGGTAGTGTTAATAAAAATGGGATAAGATCTTTCAGGAAATGATTTTTACTCCTGTCATTGACAGTCTTTGTTCACCTGTTGTCTAAGAGGTTTACAATTTAGGGATGTTTTTGAACACAGTAGGGCACTCCATTCTTCACTGAGACTCCTGTATATAAGAGAGGCTGTGTTTGAAGTGAGACCAGTATAAAAAGGAGAAGCAGTGACTCTGAAAAAGATTTTGTAAATAATCAACTGAATGAGTTTCCAATATGATGCTGTGGCCAAAAGAGCTAATGCAATCCTGGGATGTACAAACAGAGGAGTCTCAAGTAGGAGTAGGGAGGTTATTGTTCCTCTATATTTAGCACTGATGTGATTGCTGCTGAAATATTGTGTCCAGTTCTGGTATTCACAATTCAAGAAGGATATTGATAAATTGGAGAGGGTTTGTGGAAGAGCTATCAGAATGACTAAGGATTAAAAGGATTAAAAAACATGCCTTATAATGATAAGTTAAATAGATTGAGCTCAAAGAGACTTGATTACTGTCTATAAATATCTACATGTGCTACAAATATTTAATAATGAGCACTTCAATCTATCAGAGAAATTAATGCAAACACGATCAAATGCTGGAAGTTAAATCTAGACAAAGTCAGACTGGAAATAAGACAACTTCTTAGTGGTGAGAGTAACTAGCCAGTGGAACAATTTACCATGGTTCAGGGGGAATTCTCTATCTCTCACAATTTTAAAATCAAAATGTTTTTTCTAAAAGCTATGCTCTAGGAATTATTTTTGGGGAAGTTCTATGGCTTGTGTTGTACAGGAGGTCATACCAGATGATCACAGTGGTCTCTTCTGGCCTTGGAAGCTATGAATCTATGAAAAAAAATCCCAACAAGGCATCACATCAAAATGTACCTTCTTAACATATTTGTATACAGTGGACAAGATCCTTCACTGGTGCAAATCAGCCTGGATATTGGCAGGCATTGGAGTAGTTCTGTTCACTCCTAGTGTGGGGAATTCCTGTGCTGATCCAAGGCATGTCTCATGTGAGGCAATTTGGGGTTTAATTGTGGTTTCCCCCCCAGACAATGTATGCGATGTTTTGGGGTGCAGCATGCTGATGACACTTGGCTCAATATCTCCATTTTCGGGGACAATGGATTGTCTCTTCATAATTTCTAATCAAGGCCAGGTAAGAGCTATATGGTTTTGATTAAACTCAAATAAGGCACAGGTGTTATTGGTGCTTTGAGGTAATAACCATAGTTGAGAGAAGTGCTATCAGCTCTTTCATTTGATGGTTTTGCACATATGCTGTTTATAATCTATTAGATCTCTGGCTGCTTTTGGGTATTCAAAGAATAGCAAAAGCTCAGAATATTCCCCTTCCCCACTAGATGCCTAGAAGACTGTTCCTTTCAGATGCAGAAGTTTCCATACTCATCTGTTCCTTGTATCTCTGGTCTGAATTACAGATGCTTCACTTAGAGGTATGCTCTAAGAGTTGGAAACTTTAGCTAATGCAGAAAGCAGCAGCCTATTTTAGTGGTCTCTCATGAATAGAGCATATTGCACTGGTATTCTGTAGTCTGCACTTCCCATTAATTTCTGCTTGCAGTTCAGGATGTTGGGTTTGACCTATAAAGCATTTTATGTTTTGGGTCCTCACTACTTTTAACATTGCTTGTTTCCTCACACATTTACCTGACAGCTGAGATACTGTGGCTGACAGGCCCTCGAGAGTTATGTGTGGGGACAGAACAATCTCTCTGGAGAGCCCTTGACTCTGGAATTTGCTTCTCCGTCTGAAATAACCCATATTTGCTGATTTTTCCCCCAAAGCTTTTTACTCAGGCTCTTCCTGTGGTGGTGGGTCAAGTGGAGAAGTTCTCTTGTATGTGTGTATGTGTATAAACAATTTAGTATGGTGACTGACTGTTGTGTCAAGAAATGTTTTTTTTCTTCTCTGTGTGAATTTAAGCATACTTTTACACCAATTAAAATATGATTATGCGGCACAATATAAAAAAAATCAAAGTTGCAGAAGCACAAACTTGCTAGAATTAGGTAAACCTAACACTAATGTAAAAGATGAATTTATGTTTCTTCTGCTAAGAGATCCTGAAAAATGGACTGAACTTCATTTATAATTTATATTAAAAAAAAAATAACCAGGAAAAGAAAACTGACTCATGACTTTGTTTCCTCGAACTCACAAAATCTGAACTGAGCTTTGGTCTTTTTTTGTACATGCAACAATAATTTGCAAGCTGCAAAATCTTTGTCTAGGATCTATAGAAAATTACAACAGATTCAATTATTTTACATTCCCTAAAGAAAAAGCATTTATATTTTCTGTAAAACTGGACTTCTGCAAAATGAAGGAACTGCTACAAATGCTGACATTTTTGCTAGAGAAAGTAGTTTTTTAAAAGAAATTTGTTTTAATATGTAAAAGTCACTACAAACAGTAAGCAAAATGGACTGTCTATAGGTTACCATTTGCTATACAGTGCCCTATCTCCAATAAATTGTAAGTTAAACCCCTCAAATTTACTACCTTCCTATGATTGTATACTGGTATTATATAATTACAGTACAAATTGCTTTCTAAGGCGGTCATGTTAAGTGCTTGTTTTGTTTTTTCTGATGAGACGCTTGAAGATGCACAGTACTGTACACTTATCATTAAAATCCAGCAATCTATACAAATAATTTCCCAATGTAAGCATTCACCCTTTTACTGCAAGATAGATAACCAGCGCACCCAGGATAAGCTGTAGCTTGCATCTGTGTGACAGATAAGAAATTCCACTGGACAGGTTTCCACTGTGATAGACAGAAGTAATATCCCCAGCAACAGGAGTACTCAACCATTTAAGTCTCTATAATGTTAACACCATTGGAGTAAACAGTTTTTATGCAACAGAAGATTTAGGGAAAATCTCAGCAAATACTCTGTTGCATATACAGCAGTTTGCAACCTGCCGCCTATTAGACTTTCGAGTACAGCCAGAAAACTTATTGTAGATAAATTAGCTATTGTTAAAAACACGTCCAATAATGTACTGTATATTAGAACAAAAAGTGTTTAGTTTACACACAGATACAAGTTAGGTATGGATGAGACAAACAAATGAAGAGATTCTGGCTGTCAGACCCTCATTTTCCAGTGGGTTGCTTAGACTTCATTTTCAGGGCTTTTAGGGGTAGGAGGCAGCAGAAAAGGTTGTGTCTGCCACGCAGCCAAAGGGACCACACTTAATTTTAATGGTCTCTTTATTAAAGCTCAGTGCCAGATCCACAAACGTATGTAGGTACTTATTTACCTCTTTAGGCACCTAAGTCCACTATTTAGACACCATTGACAGTCTCAAAACCACTGCTAAGCTGCTGCCTAATACCATAGGCAACTAAGCGTTCACTGTCACCCCCCCTCCCCGCTACAGCTAATGAGTCTTATCTCTAACTGAACCCTTGAGCAGGATTCTCAAATTAGGCAGGGGAACAGCCATCTCACTAGCAGGATTTGATCCTGTAAGTGTCATCAGAGCATGCCTAAAATCTGATACCTGTCGCAGAACGCAGGAGTAAGCAGGTCTGGAATTTTTCAGTGAAAGTGTTTGAGGATTTGTGTTCATCCATCTGTGTGGGGCATTCACCTGGGATGTAGGGGAGACATATTCAAATCCCTGATGCAAATCCTGTAGAGTAGGGATTCGAACCCAGCTCTCTCACATCCTAAGTAGGTGAACTAACGACTGGGCTGTTGGATATGGAGACTGCCATGGTTTTCTGGGCCCTAGTCTGTATCTACTATGTTATCAGGAGTGTAGTTATTCCTATCTGATAGGTGAAAGAGACATGGCAGAATGTGTGCTGTCTCCTGGTACAAAAGACTACATAATTAAATACAATACAGTCTGGAAACAGAACTGAGCTTTTCATTCTTGCCATACAACAGCACATCACACCCTTAGTATATGTAAACTGATCTGCCATGGGTAAAATCTTTTAAAAAAATCTCTGAGAGGTTTGAGAGCTAAAAGGGAGACTAGAACATGGAAGCTACCAGAAAATGTCCATGGATGAAGGCAGGATTATCCAACATTGATGGTAAATATCAGTATGCCAAAATAATACTAACTTTAGACTTGGAAGGATAAAGCAAAGATGTATCTCTGAGCATTATGCGACATTCAGGATAACTTGCAGAGTAAAGAACTATATACATTCAAGACCATGATATATAAATTTAGTGATGGAAAAAACCTTACAGTATTATATAGAACCTAAAGATTCTTTGATAAAAAGGTAGCAGTTGGTTAGGAAATATTGTTACAAGGATATCCTTTTTTTTCTTCTCCCAAAAGATAATTTTTAGCAAATATTTCTCTACTCAGAACAAGTAAGCATTTTGAGCTTTGGAGAAGATCAATAGATATCACTGGAAAGCTTGAATTGGATAAGGATGATACAAGAAAAGACAGGAAATCACCTGGATACCCAAAAGCATCTACTACTAGCTAGGAAATACTATAGCCATAGGACTACACAAATACAGATAGGAAAAAGCGGAGCTGCAATCTACCAGTCAGAAAGAGTTTAACTGAAAAACCTTTAAAGGAAATAAAGACAGATCAAGTTGGCTATGTAGGAATGAGAAACCTTTTTAGAAATCTAGTGCTTGTCTCTTGACCTCCTATATTTTTCTTAAAATATTATTGGTCATTTGGAAGTTTGTAATACAGGCTAAAGGATAGAGTGTGGATAAACCCTAATGAATATAAAGGGAAAAGACAAATGTATCTTTTGATAGCAATGTTGTGAAAGCAAGTACTACATTAGACTGTAAACTTTTTGGAGCATGGACCATATCTTTCTATCTGAACTGTGAAGCTTCTGAAACATAATAAATTTAATCCCATGTAATCCTTGTACAAGGCTACTGTAATCCTTGTTAGAGGAAAAGATATTAGCACTGTTCAGGAATATATGGAATATTCATTGAGGGTGAGGCTCTAGAATTCTTACTATAGACAGTATTTGAGGCTTCTATTACTGAAAATAAGGTCCAGAACATGGGGAGGTACTATTTTTAGCCTTCCTTGAATTAATCTGTGTAAGGAAAAATGAACAGAGGGCAGTAGAGGCATGGGGGTTAAATGGAATCTCTTTTTGAAATCCATGGAATGGAACTAACTAGGACAACACAAATTAAATTAGGCTTTAAGGAACAAATCTGGTAGGCAATTGAGAGAAACCTTTTCCTCATCACTTCTGTGCCAAATATAGATTCAAGGAGAGAGAAGAAGAAAAAAAAAGACAGCTGAGTTCCATTCGCTCTGCCGCTCTTGTATTTCCTCAAAGAATATTTTCATATCCTTTCACCTCACATTCTTATGTTCTCTCTGATGAAAAGAACAACAAGAAAGAGGAATGAAAGAATACTTTAATGAGAAGAGAGGGTTATTATGAATAGAATGAATAGTAAAAAAAAAAAAAAGAGGCAAAGGAAGTATATCTTTTGAAAATGAAAATCCTAACTAATATGTCAGGGCAAAGATCAAATAATGGAAGAAGATCAGACATGCATGTTATTTTAAGTGTCAGAGAGACACTTTGGGATAGTATTTTGGCTAGTCTCCCACATGACAGTGTGTGTTACTGTGGCGGACAGCCTTAGATATGATGGTTTAAGATATGCCAAACAAATGAAATATCATTTCACTAAATAAAATAAAATTATCACAATGAATTATTCATATTCTGCTCTAATACACTCTCATACATTCAAAGATATTTTAGAATATTTATGAAAACAATTCATAAAATTAAATCCCATTAGTTCTAGATTAGCACTTTGTCAGACTAATAACTTTTCTTAGCTAGAGGGGACACTGGGACTTTCAATAATGTTTAATGGATTCTCCTCCTGATATGTTTGACAGTTTATTCTTTCTTATATAAATGAAACTGATCTGACAGGATTGCATTTTTATGTGGAATGAAGACTTTAATCCCTTCTCTTTCCTATTGCCTATGTATAAATACACAAGTACAGTTAGAGTATCCAGTTAAACTACTCTTCATACTTTATGTTCTTAAATATCATCTTAAACGTGGCAATTCATCACCTATTTATATTAATTACTTGACATATTTCCTTATGTCATCACTGACTAAAGTGTAGATGTGATTACCTGCATGTTTGAGGAAAAGTGTCGTGTTTTGATTAATACATCAGTAGTGTTTATGAGCCATGTTCTTTTGGTTGTCATATTGTATACCATAGATGATTTTTATAGCACTTTTCTTGTGATATATCTCTCATTATCCTGGACACACAGTATTCATGAAGTAATAACAGCTAAATCAAACAGGTATGTTTTCTCCCTAGATTTAAAGACCATTATAAATCACATCTCACACATTTCAAACAGAACAAACTTCAAAATATCCTAGCATATGATCTGTGGAATATATTTAAAGTTACATTGGAATGGAGTTGGCTTAGCTAGCAGAGTACGGGCTGCTGTATACTTATTGATGCCTAACTATGCTCCTGAGTTTCAGTTATGGAATTTCCTACTCCCTGATTGGGTGACTTGCAATTAATGATATATTTCTGACTAACAGAATCTGATTGGCAGACAACACCCCAGCAGGGCATCCCTGTCAAGCTGTCTGTAGTGGCTTACAACCGTGAATGCCAACCTCAGGGCAGACTGTCAAGAAGCAAGGCAAAACCCGCAAACTGGTTATATGTTCTATAATTAGATTTCAACAACCCAGTAAGAAGTGTAAACTCCACAAGCCCTATAACCTCCTTACCATGGAGTCGCAGACAGTCCCCTTGGGCACTCCTGTCTACCACCCAGACAAGCTTGTGTTTTTGATAGATGGTCCCTTAAACCAAAAATCAAAACAATATTCAGATTATTCCCAGTCCCAAAGAACCAGTCACTTACCCCAGTCTCATAGCCCTGGTCTACACTACGAGTTTAGGTCGAATTTATTAGCGTTATTTCGATTGATCCGTGCACCCGTCCACACGACGAAGCCCTTAACATCGACTTCTAGGGCTCTTAAAATCGATCTCGCCACTCCACCCCCAACGAGGGGATTAGCGCTTAAATCGATATTGCCGAATCGATGTAGGCTAGTGAGGACGCAATTCGACAGTATTGGACTCCTGGATCTATCCCACAGTGCAACATTTGACCGCTCTGGACAGCAGTCTGAGCTCCAATGCTCCGCCCAGGTAGACAGGAAAAGCCCCGCGAACTTTTGAATTTCATTTCCTGTTTGGCCAGCGTGGTGAGCTGCAGGTGAGCGCAGATCTCATCAGCAGAGGTGACCATGATGGAGTCCCATCAAAAGGATTTTTTGCTCCCCCCTCAGTTGCTTTCACGGAGGGAGGGGGGAGCAAGGGTTAGGCTCATTTCCTTCTAGCTGCAGATGGTACAATATGCGGTGAGCAAGGAGGCGCCTTCCCTTCTAGCAGCAGATGGTACAATATGCTTGATATCCATCATCAGCTCCTGGCCCCCTCAAGGATTGAACTCGCAACCCCGGGTTTAGCGGGCCAACGCTCAGACCGCTGAGCTATCCCTCCGCCCGTGTTCCAGGCAGTACTGAATCTCCCTTAAACAAAACGTAAAAAAGAGAATGACCAGAGTCACTCTGGTCACTCCCATTTATGTCCAAGCGCCCCCGGCCAGCCACACCATAGGCCGCCGGCCAGGAGCACACGAATACCAATCATATTGTATAATCTGCTGCGAGAAGGAAAGGAGCTTCTGCTGTGTGGTCCCGCGACCACAACCATTTATGGCATATTGCACCATCTGCAGCTAGAAGGCAAGGCGCTCCTGCTGTGTAGTCCCGCGACTACCAGCCTCAGGCGGAATGGCCCCCTCAAGGATTGAACTCACAACCCCGGGTTTAGCGGGCCAATGCTCAGAACGCTGAGCTATCCCTCTGCCCGTATTATAGTGTGACTGAATCCCCACTAGACCTAATGTCCAGGCGTACGCTGGAGATATACGGTAATTGTGAGCTGAGCAGGCTTCCGTAGCAAACACGGAAACCCCGGAAAAAAGGCGCGAAAAATATTGCTTTCACGGAGGGAGGGATGACATGTACCCAGAACCACCAGCGACAATGTTTTCTGCCCCATCAGGCTTTGGGATCGCAACCCAGAATCCCAATGGGCGGCGGAGACTGCGGGAACTGTGGGATAGCTACCCGCAATGCAATGCTCCGAAAGTCGATGCTAGCCCCGCTACTGTGGACACAGTCAATCGACCTCATGGTCTTAACGCTCTTTAGTGGGGACACACACAATCGATTCCATAAATTCGGGTTTTAAAATATCGACTTCTATAAATTCGACCTAATTCTGTAGTATAGACGTACCCATAGACTCATAGACTCATAGACTTTAAGGTCAGAAGGGACCATTATGATCATCTAGTCTGACCTCCTGCACAATGCAGGCCACAGAATCTCACCCACCCACTCCTGCAATAATCCTCTCACCTGTGTCTCAGCTATTGAAGTCCTCAAATCATGGTTTAAAGACTTGAAGATGCAGAGAATCCTCCGGTAAGTGACCCATGCCCCATGCTGCAGAGGAAGGCAAAAAACCTCCAGGGCCTCTGCCAATCTACCCTGGAGGAAAATTCCTTCCCGACCCCAGATATGGCGATCAGCTGAACCCCGAGCATGTGGGCAAGACTCACCAGCCAGACACCCAGGAAAAAGTTCTCTGTAGTAACTTCTAACATCCCATCATTGACCTTTGGTCCTATTTACCACTGATGGCAATTAATTGACCTTTGACTAAGATCATGTTATCCCATCAAACCATCCCCTCCATAAACGTATCTAGCTTAATCTTGAAGCCAGATAGGTCTTTTGCCCCCACTGCTTCCCTTGGAAGGCTGTTCCAGAACTTCACTCCTCTGATGGTTAGAAACCTTCGTCTAATTTCAAGTCTAAACTTCCTGATGGCCAGTTTATATCCATTTGTTCTTGTGTCCACATTGGTACTGAGCTGAAATAATTCCTCTCCCTCCCTCGTATTTATCCCTCTGATATATTTAAAGACAGCAATCATATCTCCCCTCAGCCTTCTTTTGGTTAAGGTAAACAAACCAAGCTCCTTGAGTCTCCTTTCATACGACAGGTTTTCCATTCCTCGGATCATCCTAGTGGCCCTTCTTTGTACCTGTTCCAGTTTGAATTCATCCTTCTTAAACATGGGAGACCAGAACTGCACACAGTATTCCAAATGAGGTCTCACCAATGCCTTGTATAAAGGTACTAACACCTCCTTATCTCTACTAGAAATACCTCGCCTAATGCATCCCAGGACCGCATTAGCTTTTTTCATGGCCACATCACATTGGCGACTCATAGTCATCCTGTGATCAACCAGGACTCCGAGGTCCTTCTCCTCTTCCGTTACTTCCAACTGATGCGTCCCCAGCTTATAACTAAAATTCTTGTTATTAATCCCTAAATGCATAACCTTACACTTCTCACTATTAAATTTCATCCTATTACTATTACTCCAGTTTACAAGGTCATTCAGATCTTCCTGTAGGATATCCCGATCCTTTTCTGAATTGGCAATCCCTCCCAACTTTGTGTCATCTGCATACTTTATTAGCACACTCCCACTTTTGGTGCCGAGGTCAGTAATAAAAAGATTAAATAAAATTGGTCCCAAAACTGAACCTTGAGGAACTCCACTAGTAACCTCCCTCCAACCTGACAGTTCACCTTTCAGTATGACCCGCTGTAGTCTCCCCTTTAACCAGTTACTTATCCACCTCTCAGTTTTCATATTGATCCCCATCTTTTCCAATGTAACCAATAATTCCTCATGTGGTATTGTATCAAATGCCTTACTGAAATCGAGGTAGATTAGATCCACTGCGTTTCCTTTATCTAAAAAATCTGTTACTTTCTCAAAGAAGGAGATCAAGTTGGTTTGGCACGATCTACCTTTTGTAAAACCATGTTGTAATTTGTCCCAATTGCCATTGACCTCAAGGTCCTTAACTACTTTCTCCTTCAAAAAATTTTCCAAGACTGAACCCTAGATCTCTCACCAAAGACAATGTTTGTAGCTAAACCTGTAATAAATTAACCAAAGATTTATTAACTAAGGAAAAGAAATGAGTTATTTCCAAAGTTAAAGTAGATAAACATACACACACAAATGAGTTACAGACTTAGGTTTAAAAATATAATAGAACCTTCTATAATAGGCAAACTCCTTTAGGGATAAACAGCTGGAGGCTCCTTGCTTATGCTCAGGGTTCAAGCAGCGAAGTGATGACGTTTATTTTGCTCAGGGATTTTTACTTCCTTCCCCCTGAGTTCAAACTGACAGAACAAGTGTGGTGACTGTCTCCTTGTCGTGTGAGGGGAGGGGGACAACTAACAAAGTCTGTTCTTTGATGCTTCAGGATGGCTCATTTGGTTTCAATAGGCCTGCTTGTGTTCAGGACAAGCACTTTACATTAATTAATGCTTCTTTTCTGTTGGGTGAGTTACACAATTAGAGGATTACAGTGCAAACACTCAATATAACTTTATACAATGGGTTACAGAGGTTATAGGTCAGATTAATACATGCAGCATCCTACAAGTCTAAACACATTCTTATCAATTTAACATCTATTTTTAACAATGCCAACACACAGGTGAACCACACTGGTTTCCAGCTATGCATTTGTTGGTGTTCAGTTAGGCCTGGGGCCTTGCCATGAGCTGGCAACTGGTCTGCCAGTGTCACAGTCCCTATTGGCTTAATCATTATATGGTTTCTCAGCTACTGTTACCTCCTCTTCTTCAGTCTCTGGAATACTCAACTTGTCTCACTGCAGTGCATTCAAAATACTGTCTCTAACATCATCCTATGTCTTGTCACTCAGACCATAGCTCCCATTTTCTGCCTCTTAAATCAATCCACTATCTCACCAGTTACTGTGTATCCAGTTTAAACTTCTTGTCATTGCTTTCAAGAGTCTTACATCTCTGATCTGGCCTTCTTTCACATTCACTCCAGCCTTCTGATTCACCTATAACATTAGCCATGACACTTAGTTTGTTGCCACCTCTATGCCTTCTTTTATGATGCCCTATTTGCATGGCATGACCAGGTTTATCCTCCTCTCCTTATTTAGATCCCTCCTAATAAATCACTTTTGCCACGTTACCTACAAGATATGACTTCACAAGAGAAAAATACAAAATGAACAAGAATCATCAAGATGTCAAATACATACATTGATGAACATTGTGATCTTGGATGGAAAATTTCGGGGACTGGAACTTTTGATGTAATAGCGTAAAATGTCTAGCACAACTTTAGGCACTGAAAAATAATCATAATGAATTTTGGATAATTAGTAATTGCAATTTCTCTCTCATAACTACAATGATTAGGCAAATGCCCAATCACCAAATTACTGCTGATCTAAACACTCTATATGCCTGTATCAAATATGGCTACTTCAGCTGTTGATGAGCTCCGCACCCTGTTATCCACCTAACCCCATATATGAATACAATTTAATGTACAAAGCAGTGGAAGAGATATGTCTTCCTCAAATAGAAAAGAGGAAGAGAAAAGATTATATTAAAAAGATGGGTTAGATTGGATTATAGATTGAGGGGTTCAGGAGTAGAGTTGACCATATTTGTTGGATGCATGTGCACAGAAAATTCTGACTAAGTAGTCAAACATATAGTATCAAAGGGGTTTGTAAAGTAAAAATCAGAGCTCAAGGGTAAGAGAAAGGAGAACACGTTTCAGTTTAATATACACTGAGACTGTTCCCTGTTCAATAATCAATTTATCATTTTGGGCCTCAGAAGTTACTTAGCATGGGATATGGTTATTATTTCATGAAAAGGAAGCACTATCAAGTTATACTTGACAGTATATATACACAAATATGTACACATAATTCAAGTAGAATAGAAAATGCCATTATATTATTATTGATTAATTTGGAAAAACACTTGTACAAGTGTTGTGCTGGAAGACAGCAAAACAACACAAACTTAATCATAACATGAAAAATGTTTTTAAGTGAACTTTTAAAATTGCAGCACTAGCCATATCAAAGTGTTACCCTCCATACTGGCCAGTGCTTCTGGCTGCTAATGAGGCATTACAGTGGGTGAGTCAGCATGGCCACCTGGCTGCACAAGGAAGCACTGAGCCTTCATTATGCACAAGTAGTTTCACTGACGTCACAATGTGCTTAAAGTTAGCACATGCATAAGTGTTTGCAATGTTGGGTAAAGCTTAATGAAGTCCTTAATTTGTAAGAGTATGATTTAACATCTATTGAAGTTAAATGGAAAGACTCCCATTGACTTCAGTGGCCATTGAGTCTTATGCTTTTGGGAGCACTAAGGCTGTGATAAAAATTCTATTGACGTTAATGAGAGGCTTTCCATTGACTTCATCGGGCTTTTTCATCTGGCCCTACCGGATGAAAAAAAATTAATTTTAATTTTATTTGCCCACCAAAGTAAATGCCAAGCAAACTTACAGCACGTAAAGGCAAGACTTGCACAAATTAATATTTTTAAAAATATGCTTTGACAATAGGCTGTTGATTCCTTTCCATACGCCGTAAACGTAAAGGCTACGTGAACTGAAAATGGAGACAACCTGCTATGGTCTTTAATATCTGAATTTCTGTTTAAATTAAAATGATTTAAGCAGTATCAAAACATTTCACTGTTTAAATAAAAAATAAAAATATAACTGTAATGCTACCCTCTAGGAAAGCTATTCAATAGGGGAAGCAAAGGGCTACAAAAGAATAAGAAGGATAAAATGTAATACATAAAATGGAAATCTTAATCAAACTTGAAAAAGATCAATATTTAAACAAGATAATCATTATTCACCATCATAAATTGTTTTTTTTTACATAATGGATACTACCCCAAATCCCCTGCTAGCTAGGAAAAAAAGCTATAACATTTCATAGCGGTGAAATATAGTTTTATTTAAAATGTAAAGTTCACAGGAATATTTTATCATAGTTATTACCATTTACAATGGATGACTTTTCAAATATCTGGAAAACCACCTTGAGCTCTCTCCCTGGATGCTCTCATCAGGCAGTATTCTCAGGAATCATGTTCCAGTTTTGGAGGGAACAAACCAAAGTTCTATATAACTTCTCATACAGCTACAGATCAAGGGCACAATGCAACATACCATGAGTTTGTGTAAATGTTCATGTGCCGCTATTTCACACAAGGAACAATGTTAATCATTAACATTAACACCTAACTGCCACTTTAGGCACCTAAGTCAAACATTTAAGCACCCTGGCATTCAAAAATCCCCTGGCATTCAGCTGCTGCCTAAGTATGTAGGTGCCTAACTCCCTAGACACCTAAAGTCAAGGAGGCACCTACATTTTGGTGGCTGGGTATGCCCACACTGGCCAAAGTCCTGACTGCCCGGCAGTTGGGTGCCTAACTCACACCTAAGCCTCAGTAAGGTCCAGTAACTAGGCATTCCCTCTACCTTGCCTTCAGAGCTCAATCTGGTAGATGTGCTCTGAGCATACCTCAACCCATACAAAATGTGGTGGAGAAGGTGCTTTACTTCTTTGTAACCTTTTAGCTCAGTCATTAGCACCCTCACCCAGGATATGGGAGACCCAGGTTCAAATATCCCCTTTGCCTGATGGGGCACAGGAACTTGAGTCTCCCACCTCTTAGGAGAATACCATAACTACAGGGATACACAGTCATTTTCACTCTCACCTTATGAATATATAATTATTTATACACAGCGGAACAACAGGAGAGGTTGAGAGACCTGCATCAGAATACCCCCACGCTGCATTCCAGTAATTAAGGTACTTCCTTGAGGGGTGAAGAATCCAAGTTCCACTCCCTGCTCTACATCAAGCAAAGCATAGATTTCAAGCCGCTGTCCTAAAGCCTAAGTGGGTGTTCTAACCACTGAGCTAAAGGGATTACTCCTTCAGTTTTTCTTGGAAAAGAACTGACCTGGCTTAGGCACCTAACACCAGGCAATGGTTCATGGCTATGACTCCTGAGTGGAGGGAAACACTTTCCTGTGGCATGGAGGTAAACACCTAATTCTCTTGAAGGGGTGGGAGCTAGGCCATACTCCTCTCCTCAGCATTTTGCATTGGCTATCTGAGGTGGCTTCCGGCTCAGTATGCTGGTTTCTGTTAATCTCTTTATTAGGTGCCTAACTCTCCTCATGCTTTTTATAGGGAGCCTGGCTGGGCACCTATCTCGGGGCTGTGAATTCCACCAGGCAGCACGATGCCTAAAAGTCAGCTGTTAAAATGTGATAGAGTATTGGAATACATAAATCCTCCTTGTGAATACCTACCTGTGTGGAGAGAATTCAGGTGTGCTTCACCATATTCTTTGTGTTAGTAGGAAGGTTGCTATGAGCAAGCGAATACAATTGAAACTGTTATGCACCCTTAATTATGCTAGTTTCTGCCACTCCTGCTGTCCTTTTTATTTTTCAAAGTAAAAAGGTTTTGCTTTAGATTCTTTATAGTCACTAGAAAAAAAGAGAATAAAAGAAAATCTATAGTTCCACGTGTAGAAGAACAATTAAGTTGGCTGATCAATAGAGTATTCACAAATTACAGAGTGGGAGGTGGCAGCATTATCAGCTGACAGTGTCTCTCCATAACACATGTTAATGACTGTTAACTCTGGTTCCAGCTATTGTTTCATGTGCAAATACTGCATAATGAGATAATCTGGTGAGAAATCACACAAGAACTCTCATTAAGTATTCAGGTTAGTTATCTCATCATTGTAACAAATATAATCACCCGTGTCATCTGTATTTTGTTATGAGTATAGAAACTGGAGGGTAACAGTTCTCTAGGCAGATCAGTGTGAATAAAGAAGACTCTAATATATGGATAAAGAAGCAGTGATAGATGTAGCAAAAGGGAGAAGAGGTTGATAGTAAAATAGGTCAAGTAAAATAAGTCAATTTAAGGTAAATATTACCTGTCATTGCACGCGTGCAGCCCATTGACTTCTCGAGGGCCTCGGGGGAACAAAAAGGTCAGAATTTGGTGTATTCCGTGTATTTATCAGCGTTTACATGGGAAGAGTTTGAAGTCTGTTTTTTTTAATTGGCAGATTATCTATATGTACAAAAGTCTTCTTGTAACAGTAATTGTGTGTCTTTGCTGCCTCCTCCTTTTAGCAAAATGGGTATATTATCTATTTTCAATAACAGTAAGAATTAGCCAGATCTTAGAAAAAAATCAAGGGTCGACTGTGAATAGTTCAATGAATATTATATGATTGCTCAATGTGAACTCGCAGAAATTAAAGCTAATAGGATGATTGGAAGAATTAAAGAGGGGATAGAAAATAATGTAAAATACAGCTTGTTGATTAGCATTGCACAATATTTAATTCGTGATCCTGCAAAGACATATTCAAGGGATTACATTTACACATTATGAGTAGTCCTGTTGATTTGACCTAATCTGCAAATTTCACCCTTTTCTCTGTATATGAATTGTCTATGAGAAAAATCAAGATTTTCAACTTCATTGTTTTGAATTGTTTGAAAATAGTTTAAAAGTGAACAAATTGATGCTGATGGATTTCATGAGCTATTCATAGTATTTGATATTCAGAATTCATACTTCAAGCTATGTGATTGCTGTCTGATTGGATGACCAAACTTTGTTAATTATTTCTGCAATAAGTAATGACTGTCCTCAGTTGGATATTGGTTTTTAATTCAACCAATGACCTAAAATTTGGCTTACAGCAGACTTTCCTATGAATCAAATGTGGCTCATGTGAATGTTCATGACAAAATACCAGCGCATGGAGTCTGCTAGAACAGCACCTTCCTGAAACCATGAGACATTGACCCCACTCTGGAAAAGTCACCAGTGGATGAGAGATTGAGGCAGCTGAGACCAGCAGGCAACACTAATGACTAAGTAGACAGGCAGATGGGATGAATAAAATCAAATAGGGAATAGACAGGATATTAATAATCGTAAAATAAAGCCTTTGCTGGGTGAATGCAACCAAAGGCATTTCATCCTAATTCTCTGGGATTTTTTTTCTGATGGGTCAGAGATTTCATAACACCTCCTACAGGCCAGTCATCAAAGGATGTTTGTTTTTAGGTTTGATGTGCCCATACGCCACAAGTGACATTATTAAAGTGAAATTAAACATAGTTTGTTTCCAGTCTAATTTTTCTGAACCTGCCGCCAACATCTAATAAGATTAACTGAATTTTATGTGTTAAAATAAGTTATAAAGATGAGATCTATCTTATTTTATGACTTTATGCAGTTGCCACTCACCATATTATCTGTTCACCTTCTACATAAAATTGATAGTGGTAGCAAAATACCTAGTGGGCTTCATGGAGTCTCTAGATTTCTGCCTTTTGGGGGTATAAACTCTGCTGGGGTAAGATTTTTGGTTTTGATATTATTTTATTTACTTTTTTTGGATGATTTATTTAGGATGTTTCTTCTGACACCATTGGTTGGGTTTAATATATAAGAGGGGGCGTCAGTGATGTCAGAAAAGTTAGCACATATAACACTATCACATTAAGTATTCTAAGTGTAATTAGCTAATGAATTTAAAAAATATTGTACCCTTTTCCCAGTCTGAAATCTGGTCCTGGAATTTCTCTTTCTACCAGTAGACTTTAGTGATTTTTTTTTCTACCTGCAGTATGAGTCATCAGGAAAAATTGTAATTGAAGGGCTGCATTTACAGATCACTGCAAAAATACATGAGACTTTGCTTTACCCTCAGAGTTTACTGCTTTATACTTTTATTGATGAATATAATGAACTTTCCAGTGTGTGATTTTTTTACAAAATAAATACCGATAACCAGAAACCTCAATTGTTGTACTACAGTGATTGCTGACTTAAGCATCTACCAGAGAGCCCAGTGGAATCCAGTTGCCTCACAGAAGGGGTGTATAAATGAAAATTAAACAAATTTTCTGTATTTGAAGGTCAGCGAACACAGTGACTTGCCTATTGATTAGCAGTAGTCTTTGAATAGAGACTTCTTTGTATATTCTTATGTATAAGAGAGTGTCAAAACTAAATATTCAGTATCTCATAAAAGAATATGCAGATGCTGAGGTTTGTTGTTTATACTGTGCTTTATCAATGAAAGAATTTAAAACAACTGTTTTTAAATTCAGTTTAGTTGGGAGCCAGAATAAAGTCAGAGGTTTAGCAGAATAACAGGATTCTCAAAATAAGTGCTGGACATTGTAGAGGAGTAGACTGCCTATAGCTCACGGGGTAAAACTGGCTAAGCAAATCCAGCACAAAAACTCTATGCTAAACATTAATGCTCCATCTGTGAACAGCCCTTTGCATTGCATTCCCTTCCTTCTTTTATTTGCCTCTATGTGTTTTGGAATTCTCATCCTGAAGTAGTAATTTGTTTTTTTCACCTCTTCTTCTTCATTTTTTAAAAATAAACAAAAGCAACTTATTCTACTTCATAGCAGCTGAGAGCTCATTGCAGCTGTGGATGGTTGCAGCATTCTCTAGGAAGAAACTGACATATGGTAGTTTTGCTCTTTGCAACTGTTCTTATCTCTAGAGTAGGTACTTCATTTTTAGTTTTATAAATAATACAATGCACACTGTATAAAACACTGTTGATTTTAATAATTCCTGCCTTTGTAAGACATTAAATTATACAGGGACACATCTTTGGCTGCGCTGCAATAGCTTTGTATTGCTCCAGCAGTGCAAAGCTGCCCTGAAGCCAATTTACAAGCGTACTTGAGGATTCCCTTATGCAGAGAAAATCCTTAGGTGGCACAGAGTTGCTGCAGTGGTTCTTCATCATCATCCCCTCCCGGTTCCCAGCATAGAGGGTGTGGCTGGGGAATAGAAGTGTTGCCAGAGCCTGCCTACACTCCCAGCTACTCTTAGCTTGTGCAGTTTAAGCTTTCAAGATAATTCTTTTAGAGCTATTAGCTGTTCAAGCAGCAGTCCCTATTTTAAGTATAGAGAATATTTCTCTAAACAGTAGAATATTTCATAACAGAATGTGTGTACATATGCTTTGGTGTGTGTGTGTGTGTGTGTGTACACACACACACACACACACATATATATATATATATATATAATTCCTAAAACTAGGCCCCATATCTAGATTTACGCACCTATTTGGCCTTCGTTTTTTGTGTGGAATTCATCTAATGTTAAAAGAATGTTAAGGCTGAAAAATAATTTACTTACAAGTTAGGAAAGGTCCAAATTAAGGTTGCCTGTATGTATTAATTATGATGCAGATTTTAATTACATAATAGCATACTATTGTTTGACAGGAACCCAGCCTCATTCACAGCAGAAGATGGACAGTGCTCAGTAAATGATCAGTTATGCAATATTTTGTTTTATGTGTCACCCGAGACTTTATTTACCACACACTATTCAAACCCTGATCTGAAGTCAGAATTATTAATTTCCTCATGGGTGCTGATCACTATAATATCAGAATGGTTCACAAACGTTAATTAATTTGTCTCCATTCACATCACACCACCTCTCTGAGATGAGGGGTGTTGTTATCTCAATTTTACAGATGGGAACCTGAGGCAGTGGAGTCATTAAGGTCAAAAATATCCACCCATTTTGCCTGATTTTTCCAGAATACTTAGCATTATGTAGCAAGTCATATCTGTAAAGCACAGCTCCCACTGACTTCAGTTGCAGCTGTAAGTGCTCAGCACTTCCACAAATCTGACTTCAGGGTCTCAAGTTGGGCACCTGGAAAAATCCAGAAATGTAGGGCTAGAAGGGACCTCAAGAGGTCATCTAGTTCAGCCCTCTGTGCTCAGGGAGGATTAAGTATACCTTGAGCATCTCTGACAGGTGTTTGTCTAACCTATTCTTAAAAACCTCCTATTATGGGGATTCCCAACCTCCCTGTTTCAGAGCTTAACTATTCTTACTGTTAGAAAATATTTCCTAATGTCTGACCTGAATCACTCCTGCTGCAGATTAAGCCCATTAGTTTTTGTCCTACCCTTGGTGGACAGTGAGAACAGTTGAGCACTGTCCTCCTTATAACAACCTTTTACATATTGTGACGGGGCAAGGCCGGATGGCTATAGGAAAGTGGTGAGGAACCAGTATGTTACCCCCGGGCTAAACAAATCCCTGATACCTTGTTAACCAAATGGCAGTTGCTCCAGGTTAATCAAGACACCTGGGGCCAATCAAGATCTTTCTAGAAAAAGCAGTGGAGATGGCTAGGTTGATTGGGACACCTGAAGCCAATCAAGGGCTGGCTGGAACTAGTTAAAAGCTTCCCAGTTAGTCAGTGAAGGGGGGGATGTCAGGAGCTGTGGAAGGAGGTTGCGTGCAAGGAGCTGGGAGCAAGAGGCACTAGGAGCTGAGAGTGAGAGGGTGTACTGCTGGAAGATCCTGTGGTGAGGATAAAGAAGGTATTGGGAGGAGTCCATGGGGAAGTAGCCCAGGGAGTTGTAGCTGTCGTGCAGTTGTTCCAGGAGGCACACTAAACAGCTGCAGTCCACAGGGCCCTGGGCTGGAATCTGGAGTAGAGGGTGGGCCCGGGTTCCCCCCAAACCTCCCAACTCCTGATCAAACACAGGAGGAGTTGATCTAGACTGTGGGTTCTACCAGAGGGGAAGATCTCTGAGGCAAACAAAAATCCGCCAATAAGCGCAGGACCCACCGAGGTAGAGGAGGAACTTTGTCACAATATATTAAGGCTGTTATCACATCCCTCCTCAGCCTTCTCTTCTCTAGAATAAACATGCCCAATTCTTTCAAGCTTTCCTCATGCGCCATGTTTTCTAAACCTCTAATAATTTTTGTTGCTCTCCTCTGGACTCTCAATTTTTTCCACATCCTTTCTAAAGTGTGGTGCCCGAAACTGGATGCATTACTCCAGCTGAGGCCATACCACTTCTGAGTGGAGTGGAACAATTACCTCCCATGTCTTACATACGACAGTCCTGTTAATATATCCCAGAATGACAACTGTCTTTTTTGCTGCTTATGACTCCTATTTAATTTCTGATCCACTATAACCCTCAAATCCTTTTCTGCAGTACTGATGCCTAGCCAGTTATTCCTTATTTTGTATTTGTGCATTTAATTTTTTTCCTTCCAATGTCTAGTACTTTGCACTTGCCTTTATTCAATTCTATCTTATTGATTTCAGAGCAAAGTTTTCAAGATCCTTTTTAATTCTAAATCATGTCTTCCAAAGTGCTGGCAACCCCTCCCAGCTGGGTGTTATCTGTACATTTTATAAGTATACTCTCCACTCTATCATGCAAGTCATTAACAATATTGAATAGTGAATATTGAATAGTGTCAGTCTGTTGCAGGAACTCCTTGATTTGTCTTTCTTGTTGGACTACTCTTTGAGTATGGTCTTTCAACCAGTTGTTCACCCACCGTATAGTAACTTATATCAGCAATTACCACATGAAACTTTAGTCTTCCCTAATAAGCATTACAAATGTTAACAATATTTGTATGTGAATGTGAACCCTTTTACATCATCCAGATACATGGAAGGGGTATCCTTTTACATATTGGGAGCATGTCATGGTAGCTTAAGAGATGTTTCTTGAAACCTTGATGTATCCTTAAGATCAGGGCCCCTGTACTGGAAAGGATCTTCATATTTAGCATAATCAGCAAGTCATGCACTGCTAACTGCTCATTACCAGCTCTCAAATTAAGTGGGGAGAGGAATAGCAGTTTGTACATCTTGATTTGTTTGGGTTTTAGAATGTGACTTGGTGACTTACTGGAGAGACCTGTGGACACTGCCAAATAAGTTTAGTCCAAAATTGTCCATCAAAACTGTTTTTTTTTAATGGAATGTTGTCTTTGACTAAATTAAATTGTTTTTGTTTGTTTTTTTATGAAAAGTGTCTGCTTTTCATGGGAAAAAATTGTTGGAAAAACACAGAACATCTGAAAAACTAAAAGTTGCCCCCCCGTACTGTATGGGCAGGGCTCCCACACTGGGTAACACCTTCCATGAGGCACTGCCTCTCCAACCAAGGGATGAGTTTGAGGTGCATCATGAGAAATGTAGTCTGATGAGGGAGCCCACCCCTACAGAAGATAATGGGAGAGTGAGGCACCTGGACTACAACTCCTATAAGTCATTTTGGTGGCATTTCTCATTTGAAATTGGCCTAATATTTTGTTTTTCTTTGATTATTTCCCCATTTTTGTTGATAATTTCCATGATCATCCCCCACAGTTTTTTTTTTCTTTTTTCTTTCCCCCACCAAGCAGGTCTAACATACACAGCACTTTCCCTCCAGGGTATATAAAAGGAACTTTCAAAAGGGAGGGAGGCATTATTTGGACATGTAGCAGGGACTGTGAACATACAGTTTTGAATACTTCAGAATTCCAGGGAAGTTTTCTAAACAGCTGGTGGGTAGAGCAGGAGTTCTGAAAACAGTTCTTGATGTGTGTGTCCAATCTGCCTAGGAGCGCTGATCTCAGCTGAATGCTCTGTCACTGGGCAACTAATACTCTACTGAAAAATCCCCATACTCTGCTCCATTTAGATCATGCAAAAGACCACCTCCATTTGCACAAGCTTTTCAAAATACCAGCATTGACATGCACAATGGATGGGCTAAAGCTAACCTCTGGAGCGTCCTGAATCCTCTTAGGAGAAGAACAGGATAGATATCCAGGCTGACAGTTTCAAAGCCACCTAAAAGCCTAATATTAATTGGAATTGCTCATAGTCTCAGACTGAGATTTGAAAATCTCAGTCTGAGACTATAAGGAGAGAATGAACACAGCAGATTGGGCTCTTTGGTTTGTAGTGGGATAGTGGATGAGGGAGTGTATTTCTCTTGACTGCATAAACGGTAAGATTCACAAGATTCATTATGATGATTAGAAATCTTATTGTATATTCTGAAAATTCTAAGAAATGCCACATGATGGAAATCATAACTGATTGGAGTAGAGTTAATCATGCTTCCAAACAGTTGGTTTGTAATGATCCAGTTTACATTCATGGAAAAGATAATGGCTATATTATACAGTTATAGTAAAACCTAAACTCAAGGGAAAACATTAGTCTGTTTTTACTCTTTGCATCAAGTTATTTACATCATCCATAATATTTTTTACAAGAAAAATGAGACTATGTTCCAGACCCAATCAGAAATTGCCCATGTACTAATGATACCCTAAACCAAAGTAAGTGGAAAAAATGTCTGTAATTTTCAGATGAGAAAAATATATGTTTTTACAATGAGTTTTTACAGCTGTTGTTTCTTATGTATGGGGAAAATGGGACAAAATATATTTCTGAATTTCAGGGCACGAGATAATAGAAGTTGCTCTTCAAAGTAGTTTCCTGGTTGGTTAATGAATTTGTGTACACCAGGTGAACAGGATTTTTTTTTGTGCTCATTTCATCTAGAACTGGTTGTAACTTGATTTATCTGTCAATTATCTGAAGAACTATGTTGTTATTCAGGATGCTTACAGGCATCTGTAGCAACCATGACACCCAAAACTGTGGAGTGAAATGAAAGGAAACTAGCACTGCTATGAGGGCCATAAGGAAAGCCCTGGCTCAATAAAATTTCAGATGTGTGATTTCATTGCTTTAATAGTCAGACTTGCTGGTTTGGTCAGAGTATTTGTGGTATTGTGTTATATGTGATTGTATGGTGGCAATGTAGTTCCTAAGTCCTTAAAATTCATCCTCAGAGACTAGAGTTGATATTACAGAGATAGTGAACGCTTGGAAAGGGGCAGCCTGAGGGGACACGGAGAAAGGAAAATAATTGGACTACTTCACAATTTACAAATCATGTCTTGCCCAGAAAATCCCAACGTTTCCTTCAACAGTTCCTCAGTTGTAAGGGCTCATTCCAGCATAGCACTAAAGCATGTGGTTAACTTTAAGCAAGTGAGTAGTTCTGTGAAGGATCAAAGCCAAAGTGCCTAAGGGTGAGACCTTCAACTCTTCTCTGGCTACTGCATGCCAAATAAAGGATCTAGGGTAATGTAAATGATCTCTAAAAAACTTGATTCTGGCTAAAGGAGAATTTCCTTAGCATAGGAACTTCATAAGACAGCCACCAGCTGCCTTCTGAGGAGGCCCTTGAAATTCTTGGCATAGGAGAATGGCCAGGCAGAGCAGAGGTGGGAGAAGCCGCTGAGAGCAGAAATGTGAGTGTAAAGGAGGAAAGCCAGCAAACAGTGCTGCAGTGATTCTGAGTTGAAAATTACCTTTCTCCTCACCCCTGAGTGTAAAGGCTGTGCCTTTAAGAGACAAAATCCCACTGCTAGTTTAGTGCTCTAGTAATCTTAACACCATAAGAAAACCAGTGGTCTCTGACAGACATCACTGTAACAAAAAAGTAATTCTTGGAAGCTATCACCATCTCCAATTGTAGTTAAGAAGAGGTTAGAAACTGCTATTCTTGAAAGAAAAAGAACATATGCTAGAAGTACAAAAACCATGTCAATAACACCTGTTAAGGAAACCTTATGCAGAAGGATATGCTGACTGAATCTATAATACATAATATGCCATGGTGATGTTTATGCAGTATGGAAAAATACTTGATATGACCACTGTTCACTAATCTGGTTAGCGGAAAAGTTTGCAACAAATGTACATTTAGATATTTTTACAGGAGCAAACAATACTTTATCATGTTATGACCAATATATTTTTGAGGAGAGAAGGAGAGGGAAAAATGAATACATTTGATATAACTTAATGAGAAATACTAAATCCAGAAATAGTAAAAACAGCCACATTTATAGTTAATACATACTGCCCATGTGCACTAATATAATTGTCTTGTGACTAATTTATTAAAAAATCAGTTAAAGTTAATTAAAAAATTAACAGACAGAGGTAATGTCAATATCGTCTTATTTATAATTACAGCAAGCACATTCACAATGAAAGGAATGCTTCCCAAAGACAGTGTTCCTTTTTTATGATGTATGAGACATAATTAGCTAATTCAAACCAATTGTGACAACTTGTATTTACTTGAAGTGTTTCATAACAGTAACAAATGATGTGTATCCTCTCTGATTTTCAGTGTCACACTTGGAAGTGTCTGTTGCTTCTGAGCCCCAATTGAAAACACCAGTTTCATAGAATCATAGATCATCAGAGTTGGAAGGGACCTTAGGAGGTCATCTAGTCCAACCCCCTGCTCAAAGCAGGACCAATCCCCAATTTTTGCCCCAGATCCCTAAATGGCCCCCTCAAGGATTGAACTCACAACCCTGGGTTTAGCAGGCCAATGCTCAAACCACTGAGCTATCCCTCCCCCCGGGCATCTCATGACATGATGCAACATAGACATTTACAAATCTGTAGGATTTTTATTCTAGTCTCTGTAGGTTTTATACTCCACATAGTATCTGAGAGTTTCTCATAGAGTACTTCACTTCTTTACATATGTATATTATCTGTCTTGTCCTTATGGTATTGATTGAATTTCTCTATTGTGCTCACAGCTCACAGCAAATTGTTACAGGAGACAACCTACACAGCCATTGCAATCATCCACTACTCCACAGCTCTTTCAGTGTTGTGTATTGCCAATATCTTATCTACTGGCAGTGGGGGTGTTTCTGAAACGATATTGGAAACGTCCACTAGATTGTCACAGTCATGCATCCTTTCTGCTTTTAATTTCTAGAAGAAGTGTCCATAGTAACGTGTGAGGGATATAGTTATAGAATTTAGACAGATTGTTCCCCTGAGTAGGGTACAGAGATAATTATATTATTGGATAAGTTCAACTTCAGAATTCCTTCTGAGTCTGAGTGAATCTAATTGTAGAACTGCTCCCAAGAAGAAAAGAACTTTCACAGATGCATGGTATGCTGGTTACCTTAGGGCAGCGGTGTCTAATACGTTCACCACTAGCCACATGTGGCTAATAGGCTATTGAATTGTGGCTAATACATGTGGCTTTTTATAATGTGGCTTAATGTGGCTTTTTTATAATGTGGCTAATAAGAAAAATTCAAAACCACAAGTGTGGCTAGCATCGGATTTCTATTGGACACCGCTGCCTTAGGGGCTTCTGGTTACCTTAGGGGCTTCTCATGATATTTAAAATAAATGTTTCAAAGTATTAATATGTACTCTTTCCTCGTTCCAGATGGCTACAGTGTGGCACTCTTAGACTTCGCTACACTCATCTTGCTCAGAAGTAGTTTCTGTAGGGGCTTTAGAGCCAATCCTGCAATCTGGAGCAATGAATCTCATCAATGGACTACTCAGTCCTAGGCCTCATCCAGAGTGGAAAAGTTGCAGGATCAGGCCCTTCAAGTTTTGTTGATCCAGGCATAACTGCAACACATCATAGACAGCGGTTACACCAGAATTCAGTGTCTCGCTGCTTTCCTCATTAATAAAAATACTTCTTAGTTTGGTTAGAGATCCATTGTGCCTTCCATCACTATGGCTATCACTGTGGAGGCAGTATAACCTAGTGGATAGAGTGTTAGACTGGGACCCAGGGAACATGGGTCCTATTTCCAGCAGTGGCCTGCTAGGTATCCTTAGGCAAGTCACATTACCTCGTAATGCCTCAGTTTCTCCATTTGTAAAACAAGGATAATAATGCTTTTGTAAAGCTGTGAAACACTATATATATATTTTTAAAAGGCCCTGCTAATAAATTATTCTAAGCAAATACCTACAGCCAGGATACCTAAACCAGTCATCATGGTAATCCATTAAAAGGACATGTTCTAGTGACCTATACTGACACTTCTGGCTTGCCTCTTTTCCTTCTTGCATGTCTTTATTACAGTAACACTGCTAGTGGTTTGCAGCAGCATCTGTTGTGCACAACAAAGAAGTTTCTTCTACATTCTTCAGGATTATTTTTCGGTCTTTTAGGAAATATGTCTCCATATGAACAGTTTTTGACCCACTCTAACACACACTGAAGTCAATGGGAGTATTTCCATGGATTTTAATGGGAGTAGGATTAATCCCTTACTTTTCTAGCCTGACAATTGTATAAAACAGCACATTTAATTGCTGATATTCTTTATAGTTAATGACCCTTGTTAAATTCAGGATTTTCTTGTCTGGTTCCTTGAAAAAGGAATTTGTACAGCAAATGTGAGCAAGTATCAGACCTTGCTTCCTAATATAGAGCCATTACCACAACCCTGACTATAATAGTTTGGCATTTTCACCTATTCCCTACTGTTTGTATTTGGGACCCTAGAGACTATAGGTTTTAAAAACTGTGATGCCTCTGACTTTGGTATCTTTGCCTCCTTTTTATCTTTCCCTTTATCATTTGCAGACAAAGAGGCAATTTGCTGGATTTTTATTCTTTCCCCCCTTAGCGTCATTCCTTTTTCCTCGTTTGACCTTTTAAATTTTGTTTTGTTGGGCTTTTTCCTTTGTTATTTTATCCAAACTAACCACAGTCCAAAGAGCCCAGGTCCTAGAAAGGAAAGAATATATATTGTAAATGTAAGAGGATTAAACACAAAAACCAAGCATAAAATTACACACCCACCCACACACCTGCACAACCTGCCAACTGTTCTTCATTGTGAGTACTGATTTATTACACAGGTACTAGCCAAGTGAAGAGTGGGTGATACCAAAAACTACTGATACCCCCAAACCTTTTCTTTTGACACACATTGTTTTTCTTTTTTCTTTTCTTTTCTTTTCTTGCAGTACAAAATCCGTTCTGGCCAAAGCAAAGCATTGCAAACCAGGGCTCATGAAAAACCATATATTTGTGGTTTTTTGCAAACGGCAAAAGAAATAAACACAAAATTCCAGCTATACTTTGAGCAAATAACATTTTACTCTGCCCTTGGCATAATTAATCCTAAAAATTGCAGGTTATGTGAGGAAAACTGCAAGGTAATATAGTAGAGTTTTTAAAATGTTTGTGTAACTTGCCTTCTCGAGGCTCATATTGGGATTAGCTCGCCACAGCTTCCTGCGGTCACTCAGCCTATTGTCTCAATCTCACCTTTAGGACTCTGGGTAGTCGTCTTCTTTGTAACTGAGCTGCTGTCTCTGCGTGACTTGGCTCTCTGATCTTGGCTCTCTGCTGTTCCAGGCAGTCCTCCGTCATGTCTAAGGCTGCACCCCCAGTGACTGGTAGGGGAACTCAGGCCCAACCTCTACTCCAGATTCCAGCCCAGGAACCTTATGCTCTGCAACTATGATCTACTTTCTCCCAGCCCTTGTTGCTACTTTCCTGGGGTCTGACCTACTTTGTCCTTCTATCCTCTGGCACTTCTGCATTTACCACCTGTCGGAGGTTCCTCTATTCCCTGTGGCTACCTCCCCCTTGGCCTTCTTGCCCTGTAATCTCTAACATACCTCGCTCCTGTCAAGGAGTGACTGCAGACTATTTTCCCTGCAGCCTATGTGGTTAATTGACCTATCCAGACTTTTTTAACCCCTTCATAACTAGTGTGACACTTTGTTATTAATTGCATTGCTCTGCCACTTCCTACAGCTTTAGAAAGGCTCAGCATTGGAACACACAACAAAAGAAAAGACAGTAAAATAAATAAATAAAAGTGGCTATGGGTTGAGGCATGGAGAGGAACAAATAGGAACAAGAGGAACAAAGGATGCAGGATTTAGGTGCCTGTTTTACTTTGTCACTTGCTGGTAAAGGTGGTTGTAATTTTTGACAAACATTTTTTCATTGAAAGATGCCAATTTCGTTGCAACTGAAGCTGTTCATGAAACTGGGTCAGTTTCAGTGAATCTCCTGACTCAAAATATTTTTGGAAAAAGTTTTGAAATTGTCAAAATGTTTCATTTTGACATATCTGAGATGTAAATTTCCAGTTTGAAATTCTCTAAGTTTAAGATAATTAGATTGAAGAAAAGGCTTAAAAGGGTCAAAAGTGAAACGAACCATTTCAAAATTATTGAAACAAAATGTTTCATTGTCCAAAACAAATTACATTTTGCACTTTGTAAAATATTTTGAGATTTCAACTTTTCTCCCTAATTTTGGATGTGAAAAAATTTCCAACTCTCAAAAATATTCACTGGACAGGAAAACTGTTTCCTACCCACCTGTATTGATTGGCATTAGACTACAGTCACGTTAGTCACCCAAGAATGCATCAGTTCTGATGAAAGGCCACTCAGAAAATGTTTTGAATACTTGCATCAGAGATATTCTCACAGACATATTTGGACACATTTCCTTGTGCGAATCTGATCTTTATACATTCTACAGTGAAACAAACTGCAACCCTACAGTTCTGTTAGGCAGTAAACATGATTTGCTTCTCTCTTTACATATTCCAATTTTGCATATGTTTGTGCATATGTGATGAGATTGGAATTTTTGACCAATTGTAACATATGCCTCCCGAATAAGATAGAGGTTTGAATATAATGGCATGACCTAGACAAATTTATGATGAGGACCAAAAAGAAAACAGATATGGACACTGAATGTGAAAGATCATGCATAGCGTGGTTGCTGTGTATAATAATCAAAGCTGGAGATAACAAATGGAGATGAATATGGCAGATGAACATGACCAGGACTACAAAAAAGATCAGTGAGAAATTAACAAAAAAAAAACTAATTAAGGAGCTATTGTGAATGCTGGCAGGCTCAAGTTATAACTCCTGCCAAACCTTACACAACCAGATGGTAGCCTCACCTTTAAGTGGAATTATCAGGCCTGTGAAACAAAGGCTGCAATAGCCCTAAAATTAGAGCTTTAATTTTTATCATTGTATGATTAATACAACAGCCATAACTAATAAAAAAACCTTTCTTCTGTTTACATGCCAAGTTACAGCTGGGAACATATTTGTTTATTTGTTAAATGGATTTCTATTTCAAGAGTAATGATTTGCAAGTGTTTTATGGAAAAGCAAAGAGTGTTACTGTACCATACATTAAAAATAAAAGGAGACAATCCCAAACCTTTTAATCAATGGGAATGCATGTGCTATTAAATGCTACACAGCGTGTGGCAGAACTGTATAATGAGGCCAATAGGAAGTTGTTGTTTTTCCTCTCCTGCTTTCTAGAAGAACAATGAGGAGTCCGGTGTCACTTTAAAGACTATCAGATTTATTTGGGCATAAACTTTCATGGGAAAAAAACCCACTTTGGGTATTTTTCCCATGAAAGCTTATGCCCAAATAAATCTGTTAGTCTTTAAGGTGCCACCGGATACCTTATTGTTTTTGTGGATACATGGCTACCCCTCTGATATTTCTTTCTAGAAGGTTTAGGCTTGTGTCCCATTATTTTCTAACCTACAGTACAGTAGCAAGGCACTCTTTGCTATAATACACTTGCAAGTATTATACTCTAAACAGAAGTCCAATTTCTCTTAAGTTGGCCTCCTTGTGTGTATGCATTATGGTACAGTTTTTAATTAGCTGATTGGATATTGTTTGTGTATAGGATAGAGATTGAATGAACCACAATTTTGCAAGAAAAGATATTCACTTGTGTTTGCAGCACTGGACTGAATTCCCAGAGAATTGGGTTCAATACACCAGACTGCCTACATGATGTTGGGCTGATAATCATAATGCATGGACACAAGGGGGATCAATTAAGGTTGCATGGGCATTTCCTAATTTTACAACATTAATGTTATTTTAAGGATGTCTTTTGTATATAATTTTCACATTCATCATGCCTTTTGGTTTATTAATAGTGTTTACGTTTTCAGAATTATTTGATGAAGTAAAGAGATGAGAGGCAGTCAAAGATAAAATCTGCACCTGAAAGGGAAAATAAACATTAATGCATTAAAAAAACATCAAGAAGACAAGGTCAACTTTCTTTGCCCTGAATTATGCATTTTCTGTCAAGCAGACAGAGGTACCTTATGTCACATGCTTTCAACTGCAAGACTTAACAGTAATAAATTGAGTTCCTGACATCTCTTTGACAATGTCCTTAGAACTGACCATCTCAAAATCCTTAGACTATATATAAAGGAGGGCATTAGTTATATTCATATGAGTATTCCCATTAAATTGAGTGGATAATTGCCCAGCATTGTGAGTAAGGCATTCACAATCTAGCCCTGGTCCTCTTTTTTTGATTATTTAGATTTTCTCACTCTCATACATTTCCCTATTTTCTGCCTCTCTAGTGGGATAGTTTGTAATATTGTTTTGCTTTGCTTTGCTATGTGCAAGTATGTAATCAGTCCTGGGCACGGTCAGGGTTTTTCAGTTTAGGGCAAGCCCTAGAGGTGAATTCTCTTCCTCCATATTGGCTCATGATGCCCCTCTCATATCTAGTATGTATCTCTCCATCTTTTTGTTTCCATTTGCTTTTGATTATTATTCTATAAAAACATTTGGCTCCATATCCCCTTACCAGTGCCCCTGACCCACTGAGTCCCCTAGTTTACTACACTGGTTTCGTTCTCAGAAGGTTTCCACATCATCACTGAATGCTGTTTTTTCAGCACACACTAACATCATACATCTTGAAGAAAGCCTTGGGTGAAGCTGGATATTTTCTAGAATTCTTTTTGCTGCAGAGAGTCAAAGAGAAAACATTATTCTTATCTTGCTGTTTGAAAATTGCTTGAAATGGGGACCTAAGTTGGAAAAAGTGCGCAAGCTGGGTGCTGGGAATAGCTGTCGTGTCTGTGTGGGAAGGTGGCGTGAGCAATAAAGGGAAAACATTTATTTCAAATATATTTCTTTTTATGGCATAAAGAAAATGATTAATCATCCAGAAGGCAGACTTCATGAGTAGATCACTATTTTAATTTAAGATATATTTATTATAAGATGGTTGAAAACAAGGAAGAGTATCTGCATTCCGAAGAGAAAGTTACAATGAGGAAAAAAAAGCTCACTTATTCATTTCATGCCTTAGAGCTGCTGTGCAGCCAGGGCCCTTTTGTGTGAATTATATTTTCTTTTATTGCTCTGTTGTATGAATCCCTTTTATTATTGATGAGACTGGAAACATTATTTATTGGCCTAAACAATGTTTGGTGTTATATCCAGATGGGCTCATATTTTCTTCTGCACCAAGTTAAAAAAGAAAGAGAGGCACAAGTGACAAGGACATGATCCAGACAATATCTACTAAGATAGTAGAAATATTCCTCTTGAAGCTAAAAGCACAATTACTTAGGTATGATTTACCAAAGAGGACATTACTGCCTGACTGTTTTCTGTGCAGTTAGCAAGTAAGGGTGTTGGTGTTGCTTATATCTGATGAGCTAGTGATAAAGAGAGGTTAAATGTCTTGCTCAGTCTCACACAGTAAGTCAACAGCAGAACTGGAGATGAAATCTAGATCTCCTGGCTCCCAGTTCTGTGCTGGGTCCATTAGACTATTAGTAATTTGATTTATGTTGAAGTCCTAGAGCACTCAATGAGCCAATACTCAGCATTGTGTGGCGCTGTTAAATACTTACACTGTTGCTTTTGCTGCCACATTTTATTTTCCCATTTAAAATAAAAGATTAAATTGGCTATAACAATATATGAACTATAAAAATAAACATAACGGCATGTAAAGGATTTTATATATGATTTTAGAGTAATGAGCTATAGTAACATAAGTGTATTTTTCTTTTGTTTTCTCTAAATGTGTTAAATAGATCAACTCAAAACCAATAAAGATGCTCACAAAACCAATACTTAGTTTCTGATAAAAATACAGCCCAAATTGGTAGTAACTGAAAGTTGTTACCATGTGATCTGGTTGAACTATTTGGGGGCCTTACTTCAATGCATCCAAATCAGCAGTCTGATTAGAGAGGCAAAGGAGTGAGTGGCATGTAAACTAATTTACAATACCTTCTCAAGTCTAGTGGGGGGGGGGGGGGCATCTATCTCAGGATTGATGGGCTATTTGTGGGGAGGCTTGCCCTGTTTCTGCCTCTGTTATAGCTGTTTGGTTAAATAAAGGACTTTGATATCCATGAATGTTAATTCAACATCTTTCATGAGCGTTACCTGCAAATTCCCTAAAATGAGTATGACTGGGATTTTCAAAGGGCCCTAAGGGATTTAGGTATCCATCTCCCCTAGTCTCAATTTCAGTGGGATTTGGGCATCTAATTCCCTTAGTCTTTCTAGGGAATGTATAGGTAATACTAAGATTCACAGATTTTCAGGCAGGAAAGGACCATAATGATCATTTTGTCTGACATCCTCTCTCTATAAATGCAGGTCAAAGAACATACCTGATAAGTTTCTGCATCAAATCCATAATTTTTGTTTGAGATATAGCATATCTGTTAGAAAGACATCCAGTCTTGATTTAAAGACTTCAAGTGATGGAAAATACACGACAACCCAAGGTAAGTTCCAATGGTTAATTACCGTCACTATTAAAAATATGCACCTTATTTCTAGTCTGAATTTGTCAGCTTCCAACCATTGAATCTCATTTTGCCTTTTTCTGTTAGATTTTCTGATAGAAAATGCCTCTTGTGCCCGTGTACATACCTATAGGTCATTATATTATCCTTCTCTTGAATAAACTAAACAGACTGAGTTCTTAAATGCCTCACTATAAGGCAGACAAGGTGGATGAGATATTATCTTGTATTGGACCAACTTCTGTTGGTGAAAGAGACAAACTTACACAGTTCTTTTCCGAACCCTTTCCAATTGGTTCAACATCATTTTTGAAGTGTAGAAACTAGAACCGTACACCTTATTCTAGTAATGGTCTCACTAATGCCATATACAGAGGAAATGCCACCTCCTCTTTCTTGAAATCCCCCTGTTTATACAATATTCATCATCCATGATGTTGAATTAACAACCCTGGATACTGAAGTCCTCTATTTAACCAAACTGATTAGAAAAGCGTTTTCTCTCAATAGCTTTTTTCATAGATGCTAAAGGTATCAATGGGCTTATTTTCTGAGATATACATTTATTTGTGATGTTAAAAAATCAGTGTATTTTTCTCTCAAATACTAGCCTTAGGTGCCATTACACAGATTAAAATATAAGCATTATCCAAATTATTTTCAAACTTTTATTTTTTATCAGTCATTTAACACAATACATAATATATTATATCTGCATTTACCCAGTTTCATCTGCAATCCCTTTTTTCTGAAAGAGACAAAAAATCATAAAAAGAAGATGTAAGGTAAGTATTTCATGTGGTGTCTACAGGGCCGGTGCAAGGATATTTTGCAGGCAGCGGCCCCCGTGCGCCCCCCTCGCCGTGCTCGGGCTCTGCGGCTCCCATCTTACATGCCCGGGAGGCGCAGAGCCCGAGTGCGGCGAAGGGGGAGCCGGGGGGCGCATGGGGGCTGGTGCCCGCATGCATCTCCTGCAGCCTGCAGGAGACTCGGGGGGGAGGAGGGCGGCACCGGGCCACAGTCTGGGCAGGAGGGGCAGGGGGCGCTGCCGTCTTTGCAGGGCTGCTGCCTCCCTGCACACCGCCAGCTCCTTCATGGCTGGAGCTCGCCACCCCTGACGCTTTTTGGTGCCCCCAACCACTTGGAGCCCTAGGCGACCGCCTAGTTTGCCTAGTGGTTGCACCGGCCCTGGGTGTCTATAGCTTTTATGGTTTCATTTCCTTTGTAGTCCAAATCTTATACTTTACAGATGACAACACTGAATTTATTTTCAAATCTTCTCATAAAAAAAAATCTGTCCAAAGTACATTCCCTTAAATCATTTCTTCTTTAATGATTCAAACCACTTTTTAGCTCTGGTTACTCCATAGTCAAGTAAGGTCAGTGAAGGTCTTTCTCACCTCAGTGGTAGCTGTGAGGTGCTTGGGCTTTCTGGAAATGTGACCAGTTTTATCTGCTTAAATAAGGACTTAGGAGCTCATTTTCAAAAACCTTGTCCTCACTCTCTTGCGTGGACAAGTTTTGGTTTAAAATCACCAAGGCAGGAAGTTTCTGTATTTAAATTCCACAGATGCTGCATTTCTTTCTGACCTTCCATTATGACCCTGTGCACCGATAGCATTCTAGTTGTTTCTCCAAATGGCACTGGAATGTTTGACAGTGTCACTCCCAGCAGGAATCAGTTTTCAGATGAACTAACCAACCACAACTAAGGTCAACAGAGTATTCAGTATCCATTTCTGTAGGATTTGCAAAGAGGGGCCAGTGCAAATGAGACTGATGCACTGGTCTCCCAAATGAGCATAACCATCACTACCATTGGCCTTCAAATACACCTACTCTGGTTGTTACAGATATTGCAATTGCATGCATCCTCTTTCGGGAGTATATTGTATTAAATCTGTGAATGGTGTATGTATGATTATATTCTACTGCTTGGGGGCATGTTACCACAGCTCCTACAGGAACTAAAAAACTGTGTATGTGTGTGTGGTAGTGGATGATTAAGGTGAATCACTAAGACTAAATAATTCTAGCGAGGTACTATCCCCTGGAGTGATTTGCATATACTGAGTCAAGCTGACTTTTCCAGAGACTAGGAGAGAAAACAGGGCTTTTGGTATAAAAGGATGAGTTTGAACTAACATAGGGCCTTCTTTCTGATTCAGCAAGTGGTCAGGGCATTCTTGTGGAAGGGATAAATACTAGGGCCATATACAACTGATGGGTGAGTCCTGGTATACTTCATGTGTGTTTAAAACTGTTTATTGGTATTTTTTGTCTTGTTTTGTGATTGTTTAACATTTTCTTTGCAATGATTTTACCTTAAGAATAAAGGTGCTTGCTGTGTGGTAACTTGTAATTACTGGAAACACATTGTTCATAGCCCTTGAAGACAAGGCAAAGCATAGGCATTGGCCTTTAGGCAGACTGTCTTTCCGGGGATATGCTGTAGGTCAGAGAGCTGTGCAGCCTTAAAACCCCCAAGCCACGAGGAAGAGTGGTGATGGTCATTGCACAGTGACAGGTAAGGGCAGTAGACTTGAGACATGACTGGGAACTTATGGAATGGACTGGGGATGGGGAGATACCGGTGCAGTTATCTCAAAACTGTGATTGTTGCCACGATGCCAAATGCTAGTGAAGATGTCTGCTTGTAAGTACACACAGTTTGTATATTAGTGTAAACCGACACTGTTAAGGCCACCAGCAGTGAATGAACCTGAGACTCAGCATTAAGAACATAAGCTGCTACAACTTTAGGTAACGGACTAAGCCTCCTACAAAACAGTGGCAGATCCTAAGCCTCACTAGATCAGCTATTGAAAGGGAACGTGTAATACACACAAATAAGAACCAGCAAAAGATGCTACAATTATGGTTCTCTGATCCTAAGGCCAGGCATGTGGTGGCTGTTAGGGGCTGTTCTAAACTATGAGCTGGTAACAATCCCCATATGAGAGGGTAGGGACCATCTGAATGGCCCTTTCTGAAGTTCTTTGATGCAGTGTCATGAGCATCTCTAGGGTTTGCTTTTTTTCTTTCTGCCTTAATGCTTTGGAGTATAGCTACCTCCCTGTCATGAGTGTTGTCTTCTGTGTCAGTGAGCAACAGTTTTCTAACTGGCATATTCAAGACTCTTAACCTGTCAATTGCATCATTCTTGCTCACCCACTATACCTGGGACTTGGATTTGTTAGAAGTCCTTCTCTTGCAAAAGAATCCATGCCATTCAATTCTCAAACTCAGGTGGAATCCCACTGACTTTCATGGGAATCTGTGAAGGCCTAAGAGTCAGGATGCATGAATCCCTTACAAGAGAGACATTTAGATATTTTGCCCTACTGGATTCAAACTTGTATTGCTTATTTGAAAATTGCCCCAAAACCTTTGCTTAATTTAAACCCTAATTTAAAACTATTTGACTTCTGAATTTGACCCTTTTCTTTATGTAATTTTAATGGTCATCTCTTCAGAACAGGGCTCTTTTCTTGTTAACAGATGTGCCTAACAGATTTGGGCACTATGTAAATATATTTAAAACCCTGTAGGCAGGGATCCTATAGAAAAAATAGCATGTGATCATATAATTACAAATTGTACCATAATGCATATATTCCTGAGCAAGCTCACCGAGAAAGTAGCCAAAGCCTAACTTGCATCTACCTGAAACCAATATTCTAGACCCAGCACTATCTGCTTTCAGGTCAGGTATAGGATAGAAACAGTTTTAGTAACATTGATGATCTCCTGCTGTTGATGGATGGAGGGCAGACATCCACTCCTATCTTTATAGACCTCTTTACAGCATTCAACAATATTGACCAGAAGATACTGCTGTTCTGCCTAAGAGAGATAGCAGGAGTTCAGGGGAATGCATTAATGGGGGTTCAGTTTGAGTCCTTCCTGGAGGGGCTCGCTCAAGGTATAGTGATGGAAAATTGCACTTCTACCACCAGACCCTGACTTGTGGAATCCCTCAAGTCTCAGTCCTTCCCTATTAACACTTGGTAACATCTCCGACAACCAGGAGACTACACCCCATCCTGATGGATGATTACTTGGCATCAGATATATGCTCCTTCAACCTCCTGGCTATAGTTCAGCAATGCAATATACCTGAGCAAGAAGACATCAACTATCAGGAAACTTCAACTGGTACAGTACAATGCAACATGTCTCCTCCGTAACACAGGCTACCAGGAGCATATCAAACCTATCCTCCTCTCTCTACACTAGCTTCCCACAGAATATCAAGTCAAGTTCAAGGTCTTGCTCCTTTTCATCAAGGTGTTCAGTGGCCTGGGCTCAGGATAGCTAAAAGTTTGCCTAAAATCTGTTTTGAAGACTGTGGTTGAGAGAACCCCTCTCAAGACATAATGGTATTTCCTATTAAAAAAATAATATGTGTCTGTACAGGAAACAAAGATTTCTAAGGAGCTGATACTAGACTCCCACAGGAATGAACAACCACCAAAAACCTCACCATCTTCCATTCTTCCATTCTCTAACATAAACATATAGCAATATGTACTTATAATTTTTTTTAAAAAACCCTTAACAAACAGATAAACGTATCAAAACAAAACACTATGCTGAACCCACAATTATCACCATGGGGGGGAGAAGAGAGAAAGAATGAGCCATGCTTGACAGCTGTTAGACATGTTGCTCAATGCACTACTGGAAGGCGCTCAGATACTATGGTGATGAAGGCCCTAAAAGAACCTGTATGAAATGGATAAGAGCTTCAGCTACATGAGTAGCTGCACTATCTGGCAGCAGGAGAAGGCTATTAGCCCAGAAGTGGGGAATTGGCTCCAGGTGCCATATCCTGGATCCAGGGCGTGACCTGGTCTGGTTCTTTTCCCCATACTCTCCCACTACAGCTGTTCCAACAGCTTCTAGGCATTCCCAGTGCAGAGTGTTGGTGGTGCTGCTGCTATTTTGTTGGTGGCATGGCTGGCTTTTTAGAATGTTAATTTTCAGTTACTGTTTTGACAGCCTGCCAAAGTTTCCTAAGGAATATAAGGTAAATGGCAATTTTTAACAGTTTATAACACAGCCACACTGGAATAGAATTTCATGGGACAAGTTAAATGCATATCTCTAGCCCAATGGCTTTGTTCTTATTGAACTTCAAAGGCTGCTTCAAACAATGAAGATGTTAGGTCTTCTCTAAACAAAAAAAAATGGTCACAAGACTTTTTTAAAATGGTGGGGGGGAGGTAAGCAATCTAACTATAGGGCTTACTACTAGCTCCCTTATAATACATATTCATAGCAATATTGGATATTTTAAAGTATTTTTAAATGTTCAGACTACTACTTACTGTAGCAGCTGAAGTGACAGCTAAACAGAAAATCCATTAGGAAATGTATATGTCTACTGTGGTTTAGAAGTTGGAAGAAAAAATATTTTGATGTTGAGGTACAAGTATGATGTTCAGGGACTGGAATAATCCCCATAGGACACAATTCATACACAATATATCATCGAAGGACAGTCAGCTTCAGGCACTACTTTAATTTTCCAGTGAGCTTCCCAGTAATATTTATTGTAGAGACAAAAAGAAACTTAAAAGCATCCAGTGAATATTTATATGGGAAATGCAAGGATTTTCAATATGTGAAAGTACTTAAATCCTTGCATATGACAGGATAGAACAGCAGTCTACAAGTAACTATGCAGATATTTTAGTTTTAATTTCTAATTAAAATGGAATATAGGGATAAGCATTATAGTTATTACTCATTTTTATGTAGGTAGAAGTGTAAAGATCCAATTTAGTATTTTACAAGAATGTTCACTAAAATGCTTATTGTAAAATAACTGGAAATATGTTTCTTCTGCAGTACCTGCTCCTGTCAAGGTACAGTACACAACACAATGCTGCAGCACAGTTATATGGTGTTACAAAATGTACAGACCACAAATACTGTATAACAGAAAAAATGTACTTTTCCATTATGTCTACTATACATTACTTTAACAAAAGATAAAATCAGGTATGTTAATATTGTTCTCTACTTCAGAAACAATTCCCATCTTCAGAACTGCTGTTTGTACTAAATGAAACATCACTGTGAAAATCAAGTAGACTGTTTGCATCTTTTGGCAATTTTTTTGTTCCGAATGAATTATTGCAAGACTGAAATTCTCCTTTGGCCATTTCTATTTTCAGTTTTAACTCAGTGGGTTCACATTCTGTGACAGTATTTAGCTTGGGTAATGCAGATAGCCAAAGGGACCACCTGATTCTGTAATAATATTTCAGTTGCATTAAGAAACTTGGTTGTGCCCGAGGAGTGCATCTCAGGAAAGGAGGTGAAAATGTGGGTTTAATCAACTTTGTGCTAATGCATTCCTGGGTTGGTTGTGTGCCCATACAGTTCCCTTATGTGAGCTGGAGTGTCTAAGGGACCAATATGACAATTTAGATAAATTGGAAACATTATCTTTTCCCATCCCCATGTTCTCAGCTGCTAGCCTAGGGTAATGATGGGGTAAGAGACACTAAACTAGCTCTGCACCACTGGGTGAGCATCCTATGCCCAGGCATACCACGGTTAGGGCTGTTTTGGAATAGTGGTACAGCATAAAGTGGGCACATGGCAGTGGAAAATCTATATTAAATAAATAAACTCCCCCTAGTCAATTTGGTTGACCTTTGAGTCCTTGTTCACATAAGTAGTTGCATTAATTCCAGTCGGACTGTGCTTATGAACAAAGACTTCTTGTATGAATAAGGACTGGAGGATCAAATTGTCTGATTTTAAGGTCACCCAGGCAGTGAATGATCTTTCATTTGGATCTGTCTGCAAAGCATTCTCTCATCTCTACCCCTTAGTGCCCCCTATAGTTTGTTTGCTTTATTGCTTCCTGGAGTCTTATACAAGTGATTCTGCACCTTAAGGATGCTTGGAGCGTCCTTTGTGACATGGTCTGCCATATAACTTCTCTCTCCTTAAAAACTCTGAGTGGGTCAGCCTTCTATCATTGACCTCCATCCAGCCTTAGGAGGAGGGTTTTGATGAAAGAGAGAGGCTGTATGGCACACAGGCTCAAGGAAGTTTGGTTTATTGGAGAACAAGTCCAAGGAAGCAATAAGGCAAAATGAACTGGCAGAATACAGTGAGCAAATCAGGAGTAGGACAATGAATGATGAACTGGGCCAGGATGTTCAGAGCTCAGAATGCAAGAATGAGGAGTCTGAACATGATACAAGAGTAATTAATGTATATAAAGCCCTCTTCTGCAAATGCTTACAGACACAAGTAATCCTTGTTCACACAAGCAATCAATCCATCGAAGACAATAGATTTTCACCTAAGCAGATCATTCCTCACATGTGTAAGGGCTTGCACTTATTTAGTAGAAACTATAATGCTTTGTTCACATGTGACGGTAATATGCAGTTCTAATGTGCAATACATACTGCATATTGGTTGCTCCTAGACATAGTACATATAACAAGATTTTTGTTAAGGGACAGCACTTCTGAAATACTTACCTGATGAATCCAGGCTATTTAGAAAAACTTGTTACCTCTAAAAATACAATCCTGGCTCACTTTTGATATTTCAGAATAAATGAACAAAACCAGCAAGTGCCAGCTTTTATGGTACTTTACAGAAAAAGAGTACCCTCGCTAAAGTTTTTTAATATTCCATAAAAAGATATCTAAAATTAGAAAAGTGAAGCAGACACAGCTATAGTGTAAATAACAGATTTGGAAGTAAACATTATGTAAATTGTGATTGGAGAGTCATTTCCAGAAAACAAAAGCCACTATTGAAAAACCACAAAAAATGCTATGTTACTTTCAATAGGCAGTCAAGATCCATGAAAATCCCATTTAACAAATCCCTCACTTACAAAGAAAATCAAAGATGAAGGAAAAATGAATGAGGTATTTCAGAGCAACCATTTAAAAATAGATAGTACAAAGTATGCAAAAAAATCACAAGAAGTGATGATTTGCAAGCACTGGGATTATAGTTATCAAAAGACAGCTGATGAAATCATGAAGCAAAGTCAAAATATCTTTCAACAAAGAGCATTAAAGACAAGCCACACGCACATACAAAATATCTTCTCAACATGGATAAGTCCCCGAGGAACTGAGAAAAATACACTGGAAATTATAGACCTGCTTTTTCAGTAAGGCCTCAATTTGACCTTCGCTTGGCACACACAACTCTGAATGCACATACACCTGTTTATTTTGTACTACTGGGCAGAAAGCCAGCACAAGTTGTCTTAACTACTTAAGTATTTCTCAGACCAGGCATCAGGCTTGTGCCAGCTCTGTGTATAATGGTGAATTTCACCATGCATGCACGGGTGATAAATGCTATCACTCACTTGTACAGGTGATGCATATAAAACACATTATTTCTATCACCTGCATAAACAGGACCGGGGCGGCAGGTTTGTATAATTTTTGGTGGTGCCCAGAACGGGTCCAAGCCTCCCCCCTGCACCTGCCTAAGGCTCTGGGAGGGAGTTTGGGTGCTGGGTGCCAGCTCTGGACTGGGACAGGGGGTTGGGGTGCATGAGGGGGGCGTATGAGAGGGTTTGGGGTGCTGGGTGCAGGAGGGGATTTGGGTGCTGGATGAGGGCTCTGGGAGGGGGTTTGGGTGCTGGGTGCAGACTCTGGGCTGGGACAAAGGATTGAGGTGCAGGGCATGGGGCTGGGCCGGGGATGAGGAGTTTGGGGTGCAGCAGGCAGGCTACCCTAGGGCTGGGGCAGGGGGAGGAGCCCTCTCCCCACCCAAAGCATGACACTCACCCAAGCCCCCCTAGGATGCTGCTCAGGAGGTCCAGCCAGGATAAGCCCCCCACCCTTGGAGCCGCCTGCTGGAGGGTGGGGGGCTGCCATGAGCCTCCTCTCTCTGCAGCTGCAGCAGCCACCTCAGCCTGCCCCCGCCGCCGCTCCCTTGTAGCCAGCAGTGGCAGTGGCCAGAGAGGGAGTGTAGCGCAGAGCTACAGGGGGCAGCCGCCCGCTGCCCAGGGCAGGCAGAGACGGTCAGGGGAGGCACGCGGGGGCAACAGGTGGGTGCTGGGGGACACTCCAGAGGAGGCGCGCGGGGACAGCAGGCGGGGTTGGGGGAGAGACCCGGCCGCAAACATTGGTGGAGCCACGTCCCCCCAGGCCCTCAATTTGCTGGAGCCACGGCACCACAGGCCCATATAACTCGCCATCCCTGACAGGACATTCAGATGCACTGAATATAGAAATGTAGAGATGGAAGGGACTTTAAGAGATCATCTAGTCCATACGACATTCTTGTTAATACACCCCAGAATGAATTAGCCTTTTTCACAGTGGCATCACATTGTTGGCTCATATTTAATCTGTGATCCAATATAACCCCCAGAGCCTTTTCTGTAGTATCACTGCCTAGCAAGTTAATCACCATTTCATATTTCTGCATTTGATTTTTCCTTCCTAAGTATAGAACTTTACATTTGTCTTTTTTAAATTTCATCTTGTCGAATGCAGATCAATTCTCCCATATGTCAAGGTCCTTTTGTATTCTAATGCTGTCCTCCCAAGTGCTTGCAACCCATCTGAGACTGATGTAATCCATACATTTTATAAGCATTCTTTCCCCTCCATCATTTGAGTTATTAATAAAAATATTGCATAGTACTGGATCCAGGACAGACCACTGCTGACCTCCATGGGATACATCCTCCCGGTTTGACAGCAAATCATTGATAATTACTCTTTGAGTACAACCTTTCAACCAGTTATGCATCTGGTTTATAGTAACTTCATCTAGTCCACCTTTCCCTAGTTTGCTTACATGACTGTCTTGTGTGACTGTGTCAAAAGTAGGGCTGTCAAGTGATTAAAAAAAATTGTGATTAATTGCACTGTTAAACAATAATAAAATACTATTTATATAAATATGTTGGATGTTTTCCACATTTTCAAATATATTGACTTCAGTTACAACACAGAATACAAAGTGTACAATGTTCACTTTATATTTATTTTTTTATTATAAATATTTGCACTGTAAAAATAAAAGAATAAGTATTTTTCAATTCACTTAATACAAGTACTGTAGTGTACTCTCTTTATCACGAAAGTTGAACTTACAAATGTTCAAAAAATTATGTACAAAAAATAACTGCATTCAAAAATAAAACAATGTAAAATATTAGAGCCTACAAGTGCACTCAGTCCTACTTCTTGTTCAGCCAGTCACTCAGACAAACAAGTTTGTTTACATTTGCAGGAGATTATGCTGCCCGCTTCTTATTTACAATGTCACCTGATAGTGAGAACAGGCATTCACATGGCACTGTGGTAGCCAGCTTTGCAAGATATTTACGTGCCAGATGTGCTGAAGATTCATATGTCCCTTCATGCTTCAAACACCATTCCAGAGGACATGAATCCATGCTGATGATGGGTTTTGCTCGATAACCATCGAAAGCAGTGCAGACCAATGCATGTTCATTTTCATCATGCGAGTCAGATGCCACCAGCAGAAGGTTGATTTTCTTTTTGGTGGTTCGGGTTCTGTAGTTTCCGCATTCGAATGTTGCTCTTTTAAGACTTCTGAAAGCATGCTCCACATCCCGTCCCAATCAAATTTTGGAAGGCACTTCAGATTCTTAAATCTTGGGTCGAGTGCTGTAGCTATCTTTAGAAATCTCACATTGGTACCTTCTTTATGTTTTGTCAAATCTGCAGTGAAAGTGTTCTTAAAATGAACAACATGCTGGGTCATCATCCGGCACTGCTATAACATGAAATATATGGCAGAATGTGGGTAAAACACAGAGCAGGAGACATTCAGTACTCCCCCAAGGAATTCAGTCAGAAATGTAATTAACACATTATTTTTTTAACAAGTGTCATCAGCATGGAAACATGTTGGCCAAAGCATGAAGGGGCATATGAATATTTAGCATAGCTGCCATGTAAGTACCTTGCATTGCCGGCTACAAAAGTGCCATGCGAATGCCTGTTTTCACTTACAGGTGACATTGTAAATAAGAAGTGGGCAGCATTATCTCCCGTAAATGTAAACAAACTTGTTTCTTTTAACGATTGGCTGAACAAGAAGTAGGACTGAGAGGACTTGTAGGTGCTAAAGTTTTACATTGTTTTGTTTTTGAGTACAGTTATGTAACAAAAAAAATCTACATTTGTAAGTTGCGCTTTCATGATAAAGAGATTGCACTTCAGTACTTGTATGTGGTGAATTGAAAAATATATCTTTTGTTTATCATTTTTACAGGGCAAATATTTGTAATAAAATAATATAAAGTGAGTACTGTACACTTTGTATTCTGTGTTATAATTGAAATCAATATATTTGAAAATGAAATTTATTAAATGTTGTGGATGTTTTTCTTCAATTGGTATTCTATTTAACAGTGTGATTAAAACTGTGATTAATCGCAATTAACTTTTAAAATCACGATTAATTTTTTTAGTTAATCATATGAGTTAACTGCGATTAATTGACAGCCGTACTCAAAAGCCTTACTAACATCAAGATATATCACATCTACTGCTTCATTCCTTATTCAGTACGCCAGTAATGGTCAAAGATTGTTTATCACCATATTATCATCTAGGTGCTTACAAACTGATTGATAAATAATTTGTTCCAGTATCTTTCCAGGTATTGAAGTTAGGCTGACTGGTCTATAATCCCCCATGTCCTCTTTCTTCCCCATTTTTAAAGTTAGGTACTACATTTGCATTTCTTCAGTTCTTTGGGACCTCAATTATTTTCTATGAGTTCTTGCAGATAATCGCCAGTGGTTATGAGATTGCTTCAGTTAATGCCCTAAGCACCCTAAAGTGAATTTTGTCAGGCCCTGCTTGAATACATCTAACTTGTCTATGTATTTTTTAACCTGCTTTTCCCTATTCTGGCTTGTATTCCTTCCTTCTTGGCATTACTATTAAGTTACTATGTTAAGCACCTGGTCACAATTAACCTTTTTAATGAAGACTGAAGTAAAGTAGTTATACATCTCAGCCTTCTTGGTGCAGTCCATTATTAGCTCTCCTTTCACACTAAGTAATGGACCTATACTTTCCTTTATTTTTCTCTTGCTTTTAATGGTCTTACAGAACCGGTTCTTATTGCTTTTATGTCCCCTGCTGGGCACAACTCATTTTGTGCTTTTGATTGTCTGATTTTATCCCTACATGCTTGTGCTGTTCTCTTGTGTTCAGCCTTAGCAATTTGTCCATGTTTCTACTTCATGTACTTTTTTGATTTCAGGTCATTAAAGAGCTCCCAATGCAGCCATACTGAACTCTTATTCTTCCTACCTTTCCTTTGCATATGGATAGTTTGATGCTATGACTTTACTATTTTCTCTTTGAGAAACTGTCAGCTCTCCTGAACTCTTTTTCTTCTGTGTTCTTCCCATGGGATCCTACCTACCAGTACTCTGAATTTGTTAAAGTCTTTTTTAAAAGTCTATTGTCTGTATTCTGTGGCTCTTACTCCTTCCTTTCCTTAGAATAATGAAATCTACCATTTCATTGTCACTTTCACCAAATTGCCTTCCACCATTAGAATTCCTCCCTGTTAGTTAGAATCAAGTGTAAAATAGCTGCCTTCCTAGTTACTTCCTCCACTTTCTGAAACAAAATGTTGTCCCAGGCACATTCCAAGATAATCATGATGATGGGCAGGCTATATGAACCTAGCACATGCAGGTGTGTGTGTGTTGTGTGCATGCATCTGCACAAAAATGCACATTCCAAACAAGAGACTACCTCCAGAAAATTAGATGCCATGTGCTTCTTTTTCTAGCAGTTAATCAGAGTGCCCAAATGTTGTATACTAATCTGGATCCAGAGGTTGGGATGTGGGGTGGGAAATGGTGTTCCCATTAAATCCATCTTTAAATTTTTCACAATGGGTTCAAGAAGGTAATTTTATGCTAGAAAAAATAAAAAAGATGTAATATCAAATATTGACTATTCTCTTTTCAGCACCTGCCAGTTTCCTGTTGAAAGAAATGAATTAGTGGTAGGAGCAAATAATAGAAATCAAATTGTAGTTCTATTATAATGATGGAGAACAAATCTTCTACATGCTTAATATATTCGTGAAGTTACATTATTGTAGCATTCTTTAAACTGATGATATTTATCAGTTGGGAAAAACAAATTGCTAGAAACAGAAGAAAATAATTAACAGCAAGGGAAGAGAAATAGCCACACCACAGCAGTCAAGTATTCCAACATCTTAACAAATATTGATGTTCTTTTGAAGATGTGTCAAGGAGAAATGGAAAGCTAGCAGGGCAATTTTCTTTACAGTTATAACTACAAAATATCTTTAAACTCTTACAGTCATATATACTCAGTATATAATCCTGTTTCCAGAAGACTTGCTTTCTCTGAAAGGAAAAAAAGAAAAAATGTTAACAAGGGAATTTTTGTTTATTTGTCTTTTTGGAAACTGTTCTGTCATCTTTGCTGTGCTTAATATGTCTCTGTGAAAAACAGAAAAAAATACAACCCATACCATAGGGAACATTATGGTAGGACCCAACTATGTTATACTTATTTAAGGAGTCTTTCTGCATTTTCATTATAGCCCCTAGGTTTTTTCAGTTATTTATAACTTGGCTGATAAGTCTGCTGTGGGTGAAGCATGTTGTGTAAGTTCTCAGACCAAGAACAAATTTGTTTTATAGAAGTATTTTTAATTCAGGGTTTTTGTTATTGTTTTTTAGAGTTAGAAAAGGGCACAATATATTTTGCACGGGAAGTCGAGGAAGGGAGTCATCCTCTGAGTGTGTGCTTCATCAGCCATAATTATCTGAAATTACAGCCATACCAACTAAGTTTAAGGACAGAGTGAGGCATCAAACTATAATGAATTCACATCCACATTTAAATATTGTCAGCACTTAGAGGCCCAGATTCTGACCCAGCCTAATCCAGCTATCATAGGGCATGGGGAGAGTAGGCCAGCTCCTCAGTCTCCTTTTGTGATCTGTTCGGATAGTTCCACTAGGTGCAGGGCAAATGCAGACTCTATGCAGAGCAAAATCTGGCGAGGGAGTGAGTAGAGTCAAGCTTCTGCCCCAATCTACCCCTTGTCTGTGCCAGGAGCAAATTACTTCTACCGTGCTGGCTCAGAGCAATTTGTGGTTGTTTTGTTGAGAGTGTTGCATTTGGGGGGCGGGGGACCTCTGCCGGTCCTACTTCTCTGTTCATTTCTGGCCCATATGAATGGAGTTCAGAGTAGCAACCCCAAGAAGCCTGCTCAGCCCTTCTGCACACAGACTGGGGAGTCCATCATGAGGGAGCTCTCTCAGTTTTGTCTCACTACATTTGATACATAATAATTAGGCAGATATCACCTTGTTATCTAATTGCCAGTGCCTAGTTAAATAAATTATATAACATTGCATATATAATCAGATAAAATATGAACATATCAATAGTATCTGCTAGGCATTTTATCAGAACATTGGAACACTGCCACTGCTAAACCTGTCATAATTTACATATCTGAAAAAATAATTGTTTGGTTTCTGAGGACATGGTTAGTGTTTAACATAGGGTAACTATATTTCCCTAAACTGAAAATGGGACATCAGGTAAGAGATAGTCAGTGCTCAGGGGGATTTACTTACAGTATGCAAAAAAGATAAGGCAGTTTCATATATTTCAGAATTCCTTGATATTTTACTGGAATTGTTCCTTGTCTTGCCATTCTTCAGGGTGTGAAGCTGCTTGATACCCATTGTATTTCTCTGATGATGCTATTTTTCTGAGGATTTGCTTGTCTTTCAGCAACGTGTCGTAGAATGCAGTACAGTCTAGAGCAGGGGTTCCCAAACTTGGTTTATCCCGAACAAGCTGCGAACCAAGCTTGGGGACCCCTGGTCTAGAGAAAAGTTAACTCACACACACAAGACAGCCTTCATGGTGGAGACATTCAGATGTGATTTTTCAGAAGACCACACATCATTCATAATTGAAAGGACATGTTCAACAGGCACTGTAGTACTAGGTAGATACAGCACAAATTCCACAGCCTTGGCTAGATCTATGTATTTTTACTGCATTACGGTCCATCTCTTGAAAAATCTTCTGCTATCTTTCAGTGACGGGCGTTCACTGATGGTTCCAGTCTGAAAGACAACTGGCGACATTTGATTTTGCACTAGACAACTCGTCAAAGAGACGATTCTCATCCAACATATTTAAGGTGGAAATTCTGGTCTGGCATGCAGGGTGGCTGTCTTGCATTTGCACCCCCTGTGGCATATTCCTCCTCAGAGTCCACATGAACTTTTTGGTGCATTCAAAAGCAGGTCTCCAGTGCTCTAAGTATGACAGACATGCTGTGTAAAAATTGTCAACAACATCACAAAACTCCTTTCCTTTCATTTGCCCACATTCTGCAAGAGTGTGCAATGGGTCTTCACTTCTGTTGTGACAAATCTTTCTCCAAGCTTCTCCGATAAGTTAACGTGCAGGGAACATATTTGCAGTGCAACTTCTGTCACTGATAAAACATGTTTGTCTATCATCTCAAACATGGCAGTTTGTTTACTGGCAAATAGAAGCCACAGTTGAGTGGCAGGATCATCAAAGAGCTTCTTTAGCAATGTTGGGCATTTATTTTGAGAAAGAAAATACACTTTAAGCCCATTGAAAATCAACAAAATCCTGTGTATTGCTGGTCCCAATGAGAGGAAGCATGTGCTGCCATGCTCTAGTAATTTGGCATACTTGATTTCAACAAAGTGATAGAAGTCTTTCAGCTCTTCAACATGCACCGTGTGGATATGAAAGTATTTGTAAATCTTTGCAGCAAAGCTCTCCACATCTAACGGAAGACCGTCGACTGCAGTTTGGAGGCAGGGGAGGCTCCAGGCACCAGTGCAGCAAGCACGTGCCTGGGGCGGCAAGCAGCGGGGGGCCGCACTCTTCCCCGCCAGCGCCCCGGCTGGGGGAGGGAGGCCATGGGCATGCCGCCCTCCCTGCCAGCGCCCTGGCCAGGGCAGCGGGGCTGCGGGCATTCCATCCTCCCCTCTGGCGCCCCGGCCAGGGCAGCGGGGCCGCGGGCGGCCATTTTTTTTTTTTTTTTTTTTTTTTGCTTGGGGTGGCAAAAAAGCCAGAGCCGGCCCTGTTTGGAGGCAGTTATGCACAATATGTGCACCACACCCAATACTGAAAATCTTTTTTCCTAAGTTGGCCTGGAGCTTTCGCCACAAATTGTTTTCCCCACATCTGCCCCCTCCCCCGCCCAAAGTTAGTATTGGTGTTGTCTGCACAAATTCCAACTATCTTGTCACTAAGAGAGTACTCCTCAATCACTTGCTGGATGAATGCACACTGCAAATCTGATGTTTCTCCGAGTAGAGATGAAAAGGCAATATTTTTTGTGCAAACTCCACTCAGTGGGAGAAAATACCATATAAGAACAGGAAATAGTTTTTACTCCTTTTTGTTCGACGCATCCACACTAAGCATAATAAAGGAAAACTTGTCCAACTCAAGCTACACTTCTTCAATGGATAAAGGGGCTAAAACCTTGCAAACGATTGCCTCAGATTTTGTGCAAGCAGAAGAAAACTTAGGTTGGTACAGTTTCCTAATTAACTGTGATGTACAGTCACTAACCCAGAAATGCTGTCCATGCCACACTGAGTGGTAAGCAAACACTCTCTCACTGGCAAAAAAAATTTCAGTTTCTGTACCTTGTCTCAGAAAAAATCCTGGAACACTTACTTTTATCAGCATCTCTGTGTTTCTTGCTTTGAAGGTTGTTGGGTAATGTCATTTCAATCACTATGGGCTATGGAGAAATGTGCTCCACATGCGTTGCATACAACTTTGCTGTTGTCCAATGTTGAAATATCTTTTTTTAAAAAACTTTAAGTGTTTTTACACAAACATTTCCTAGACATTTTTATAGCAAAAAATGACCACACACAAACTATTGATTTTTCTAAGAACATGGGTATGCACAACCCCCCACCCCTCCTCCACACACACACAAAAGGAACAAAAGCATCCCCTGGCAACATCATGTGATTGGTGTCAGCACTAGATTCACAATTGGGCAATGGAGAGCATCAGCTGCTTTCTGGGGTGCCCAGCTCTGAAGACAGAACCCCTCCGGCAGCAGCATAGAAGTAAGTGTAGAATGGTAGTATTGCCACCCTTACTTTTTAACACAACCAGCCCTTGACAGGAGAACATGTGTGTGTCTGTGCTCCTTGTGGAGATTTTTTTGGATACATAATGTTAGTCTGCTTCTGTTTTGCTGAACCAATTCCTTGCTAAGAGCCAAGTTAATCTCCAAGTCAAAGGGTTTACATCAAAGATCTCTATGGCCTGGTAAGTCTGCTACTGAAACACTAGGGTAGAATTTATTTGCAAGTGTTCCTTCAAAAGGCATTCTTTGAACACTGGCTCAGCCCTGCATCTGAACACAGCACTCTTGCATCTACGGCAGGCAGAGCCTGTTTGGCTCAGGGGGACTCTTAGCTACCATAAAATGTGCAATTAAAAACCCTTCCTATTTCAAACTGTCTCATCACTCAGGCTCCCAAGCTAGGCAAAATTGGCTCTGTGAAGAGACCATCATGCTGCTTTCAGCCTGCAGCTGCAACTCAGCTACCCAACAAAAGTCAGTGTTTACAAATTAGAGCATTGCCACTAACTCCCATCAGATGACCTGCGTACTGCATCCTTCAACTCTGCTGATGCTGACAATCCATTTAGCCGTGATTTGTGCCCATCAATAAATGGGGTTCCTCCCTTCTCATTGCTGATTGTGCACTGAGCTGATAGGAAAATTAATTTAGTGCTTCTATACAGCCTCCTGGTCAAGTTGTTCAAAGCCTTTTATATTGAGCCTCACAGTAAGGAAGGCTCAGACTCTGAGGCAGTGCAGAATTAAGGGTGGCAATACCATGTCACCCTTACTTCTCTGCTGTGCCTTGCAGCCGGCAAGTGAGGCTGCTGCCCAGGGGGACAGATATGAAGGCAGCGCTTCTCCGATGCTGTGCCTGCCTTCAGAGCTGACCCCCTGCAGCAGCCTCTGCTCTCCGCTCTGCCTTGCAGCCACAGAGAGAGGGCTGCTGCCCAGGGGAACAGCTCTGAAGGCAGCGCTGCCCGCACAAATCAGGGACAAATGCTCAGTTTTGGTGAAAAAGTAGGGATGGCCAGAACAGAGCTGAAAAAGGGGGACTGTCCTGGCCAAAATGGGACATATGGTCACACTAGTTTAACACAATAAATTTTCTTGTTCATAATATAAAGTATGACTTTGATTTACTGCTACTGCACTTTATGGGTCTGATTCTCAGTTGCCTTTTATCTTGTTTTGTCATTTACACCTGTGCCAAGTGACTGCAAATCCAAACATCAGAAATCCTGCATCCAGTTCTCAGCTTTCTCACAGACTTCCTGTTGAACTTGGTTAAGTCACTTACACCCTGTGCCATGGGTTCCCATTTGTGGAATGGGGATAAAAATACTACTTTTCTCCCACCCTAAATTGGTCTTGTCTATTTAGACTATAAACTCTTTGGAGCAGGCACTGTCTCTTACTATGTGTTTGTGCAGTGCGTAGCCCTGTGTGACCCTGATATTTTTTTAGACATAAGTTAAATCTAAATGTATGAGAATTGATGGGTAACTTTACTCAAGATTTCGTAACTATTACATGCTTATCTTTAACTTTAGTGTACTTTTACAGTTCTTGTAAGTAAGAAGCAGCTTATTAATAGTAGTAAAATGTAAATTTCCTTCTAGTAATATAAATTTAACAATATACATTTATGAATGTAACATTTTCAGTGTAAAATACAACACTTCTATACAGAAACAAAGATAACTATATTACATATGAAGCTCCAGTGCATTGTAGCTATTGAAAAATACATTATATTAGCTCAAAAAGCTGCATGTTGTTGGCATCCTGAATCTGACAAAGCAGTGGGAAAAATGTGTATTGTATATTGTAACTAATGTAGCTACTGTACAGGGGAGCTAATTTTCATACAGACTGTAACTGTTACAATATAGTAAGTGAATTGGATTGTGGTAAGTGCATCTACCCAACAGTACAATTTCAATGCTATTAAATCACTGTACTTGCACATTTTTTGTTCTGATATGTGCAGGACCACTGGAAATATATTCCTAAATAGTTAATATGGTGTGATCCAGACTCATTCTATTATTTTATTCAATGATAATGACATTCAGACATTGTAAACAGCATGTAGCAGTGGATATGAATGAATAACAAATGAACATATATTCCTATAAATTCTCTGTTTGCTACATAAATATTAATAGACCTCTGCCAAGCATATCTGTTTCTTTGCTTGATTATAAGCATAAAGCCTTTGCTGATATTGTATTTTTACAGTAACCTTACTGTACAGCAACATTTTCTATTTGCACTCTATACATTCTCTATTTTCTGAAAGATATTAGGACTATTTTTTTCAAATAATGCAGAAGTCTAGCAATCTCAACATATAAAAAGTGAAACTGAATCAGTAAAGATATTTAAGAATTCTAATAGTTCTGTTGCAACATTTTTGTAACCTTTTACACAACTGAAATATATTCTATCTGAAATGAGAAGCAGTCTTGTATTAAAGTAAAGCAAAAATGTAATTTTTGCTAATGGATTATTACATTCTGTTTACATATTTTCCCCCAATTATTTTATGAATAAAAAAATCATTGCCCTGTTAAATGATGTGAGGCTCTTTTCACTGTGGGGTTCCAGCAATTGGTCTGCCTCATATATGTAATTAGTTTAATTAGCACTACAGTTTTAATGGGAAAACTATGTCTGGTGTGTGTGCTCTGCTTCTTACTGGACAAAATTGAAAGTTATAATTCTAATTCAACTGAAACTTAAGTAGTGTAATTATAGTTTTTAAATTCTATTCAGATACCATACAAAGAATCATAATACCGTTTTACAAAGCATAATTTTGTTCATTTCAGCATTAATGCACATGTCTACTCAGCTTTTATTAGAAAATTAGCTGCAGCACTGTATGTGCTCAATAAACTAGTTGTTGTAACTTTTAAAATACATGTTATTTAACATATAGGACACCTAAAAGACTTTATAGTACACAAAACAAATAATATTCCTATTATCAATGAACAGGTATATGCTATACTGGATGTGGAGATACCAATGCAATATGTCTTCTTAATACATAGCAAAACCTAGCAAAAACCTGGTGTGGAAACAGCTCTTGTGGAGCTGTCGGGATGACAAAAGAAAAACCACTAATGATGTATCAGTGTGGTGTCAGCTCTGCATCCTGGACCTGATAAAGAACATTTTTCCTTTATTCAATAATAAAATCAAAAGGTTTTTGGGAAGATGAAGACCTCTAGGCAATATTCCATTGGAAGAGAAGTATGAAAAATACCCTTCTTTGTAAAATACAAAGCCACATTCCATTATATCTATGTCTGTCAGTCTTGGTATTTCTAGCGAGTTCATCCCAATGTTACCTAACTATCAAGACTTGAAGAACATCTCTGTGCAAGTTTGAAAGCTTGTTCTCTTTTGCCAACGGAAGTTGGTCCAATAAAAGATAATACCTCACATGCTTGCATCTCTAATATCCTGGGACCGACAAGGCTACAACAACACTGAATATATCAATACAAAAATCATGCAACTCAAACTCCATAACACAGCTCATCATTAGGAAATGCAATAGATTTCCCAACGCTGACATAATACTCATGATTATGCTAGTTTTCAATGCTGAAGGGTATTTCCTTCATCCTCCAAAACTTTTTCTTTTCTTTCTTTCTTTCTTTCTTTCTTTCTTTCTTTCTTTCTTTCTTTCTTTCTTTCTTTCTTTCTTTCTTGATAGTTATGGCTACTTAGGAAAGACTGGTTGTTAGTTTTGTTTTTGAGGTTTTTAAATTTCTTTTTTAACATCTAAGGGTCTTCTGACAGCTGACCATTGCCATCTTCCCCTATAATGGGGCAGAATTGGAGGCATGGGTATAAATAAATTGACTTGAGAGGAGAAAGATGCTCTCTATAGACACTGGAAGGGCCTGGCCTACATGTAATCTAACCCTCTAGATGACAGCGGTTAACTGACAACCCCCAAATATTCCAGATGGGGGATAGGAGGCGGGGAGGCCTTTTCACAAGATAACAAATTGGGGAAGATGGGATTTGTTGGCCGCAAGAGGTGTAACATAGGTATGTGCTGGTATGTTAGATGATCAAAATGAGAGCAAGGATAGACAGTTTGAAGTGCTGAGAATTAATATTTGTTTTGAAATAATTCAGCAGTATGCACACAAAGTCCCCGCAGAGGCTGGGATTTACTGGTCTCAGAGCCTGACTAATTTGGAGATTTTTTCCATGGAAGAAGTGTACTTACCTCAGCACCAGTAGTGGTGGGTATGACAGTCTGTTGCTTTCTTGCAAATACTTTGTTGTGGTAAGCTAGCCTGTATAGGAACAGGGCACTCTTGAAATGATCCTTGTCAGAATGAGCAGGCTGTTTAGGCACATCTATGCTCAGCTGCACTCAGAAGACACCATCAGTTGACACAAATCCTCTTTGAGTACAGTCTTCTACATAGAGAAACAGAGAGAGAGAGAGAGGGATTTTTTTTAATGGAGCACTATTTTAAAGTAATTAAGATTATAATATACTTTTTTACTTAAAAAGAGATATTTTTAAAAACTTAAAATGTTTCTTTAAAAATTCTATAACCCTCAAAACTTTTGGGATTCAAAGTACAAAGTGTTTTTTCCCTAAACATTCAAATAACATGTACATGCTAATTTGCACACTGAAGCACACAAATGAACCCTTTCAGACCCATTGTAAAATCCAAGATTAGCTATTTTATTTTCAAATAAAAGCTTTCATCATTGAAACACCGCTGTGTGTCATCATCATTTTATAGCTGAAGACCAGATTGGTTTGGAAGATTACATTTGACCTGCAGGTATTTGTAATAAAAGGTGTCAGAGTAGTTGTATTGTTTATATGTTGACTGCAATGAAAGTCATATTGTGCTTAATGTTGGGTTGCTATTCATTGGAGAGAAAATGCTATAAATTCAAGAGACTATTGAAATGAGAGATTTCATTTTTAGAATCACTACTGGCTCAGATAAAGGCTATCCTGACAATAATAGCTGTTTTATATTGTACAGAAACAAATTGAAGTGGACTTCAGTGATGAGATTTAAGTGCTCTCCTGGACCATACAACTTTCTTCTCAACTTTTGTACTCAGCAGCAATTTCAATTTGTTTTAATTTAATTTCAGATTACTATATTACTCTGTATTATATTGCTGGTTTTTAAATGACTATTTTTATTGATTTAAGACAGCAAATGTGCCATGATGATAGAGTAACAAAATCATAAAACAATAAAAGATCTGTTTTATTTGCTGAAAAACATATTTTCTTGGACCATCCACTAGATCTGAGACAAATGTGGTCCACATGGGTACCTAAAGTTGGGCATCAGAATACATATTTAGTCGTCTAAACACATGGCCTGATTATCAAAGGTGCTGAGTACCCGCAACTTTCAATGAAGTGAAAGGTGCTCAATACTTCTAAAAAATAAGTGGCTTGGATATAGGTACCTAATGGAAGATAAACAGGTATGCCCAAATAAATAGGACCTGATTCTCTTCTCAGTTAAATGGATGTCAATGGAGTTAAACTGGTGGAAAACTATATGAGAGAAGAATCATGCCAAAAGTGAATATTTATTCTGACCAACGTTATAAACTTGTAGTTACACTTACTTCATTTCCATGCTTGAGGAAGAAATACTTTGCAGATACAAAAGGTGTGAAATGAACCAGGACTTCTTCTGTTGTATTCTATGCCCTTCCTCAGTTAAGAACAAAGCTCAGTAGCACTCAAGTCATATTCTGAACTCCTAGGGTATGTCAACACTGTAGCTAGGAGAATGTCTCCCAGCCCAGGCAGACAAACATGTGCTAACTCTGCTCAAGCTAGCATGCTAAAAATAGTGGTGTGGACATTGTGGTACAGGTGGTGGCATGGGCTAGGCACCCGAGTACAGACCTGAGGGTTGGGCAGCCTTGTACTCAGGTTGATTGTGAAAACATTTTATTCTGTTTCTAAGGTAGTCCCATCTGGTTAAAATACATTTTATTTGCCTTTTAGTCCTGAGTGTTTGTAACCATGTTTTCACTTCTTCTATTCAAAGCTCAAAGCAAGGTAATAGGATTATGTATAATGTTGACATAATTATCGCCACTTATTATTCATGATCAGGCACTGTAACAGGGATTATGGATTTGGAGAGTGTCTTTCTGAAACATTTTAATTGTTAATAAACATAGTTAATATTTTTATTTTAACTGGGAATGTTGAAATGTGTCTGAAGAAGTAGACTACCCCTAAGTAATATTTGTAGCCCATTATATGCCTCCCTACAGGGTCATAAGGGGAAGTATGCTCCTGCCTGTACTATAGGACCTAGGGTCTGGGTATGCAGGGGTAAAAGACACCATGTGCTCATTTACTTGCCAGGGCTGTGGATGGATGGGGAGAGATTGGATATTGGTGGAGCCTTGTCAGACACCCATCTCCAGTGGAGTAGCTAGCAGGAGAGCTAGTGCAGATAGGGTTAATCGTTTGCTTCTGATTTGTACAGCAGCAAATTACTATTCACTACCTCCCTGGTTTGGGGAGGGAATTGTACTTTATAGACCCACAATTCTTCCCCTGGGACAGCACAACAATGGGCTGGACACTTCTATCTCTAACTGAGTTTTGGTGTACCTGAGAGACAATGTAAAATGTTATTTACACATCTGACCAGAGGACTCTTTTGAAACTAGAGATGGTTGAAATTTTTCAAATTTGGAGCATGAAAAAAAAAGGGGGGGGGGGAGTTTAAAATACAATTGTTGTAAGGCTTGGAAGGATGAGTTTTTTTATTGGTAAATATTAATAAACATTGATTTCACCATACACACACACACACAAATTTCCATTAATAATAATAGAAAATTATAGATACGCAGAGTAAGAAAAATGCTGCTTGAGAACTTAATAAAGTCAAAATCCAATTAGATTTTTGAATTAAGCTTGTTACAAATGGACTAGTGCAGGGGTTCTCAAACTGGAGGTCGGGACCCCTCAGGGGGCCATGAGGTTATTACATAGGGGGTCACGAGCTGTCAGCCTCCACCCCAAACCCCACTTTGCCTCCAGCATTTATAATGGTGTTAAATATGTAAAGAAATGTTTTTAACTTAAAAGGGTGGGGTGGGGTCACACACAAAGGCTTGCTATGTGAAGGGGTCACCAGCACAAAAGTTTGAGAACCACTGGACTAGTGAATGAATAGTAAAAACATATATGATTTGTTGATTTCATGATATTTACTTTGTATGTTTTGACATGTGATGTTGACAAATTGCACTATAATGGTTTATGAAGCTTTAACTGTTTGAATCTCAGTGCCTATCAATAATTTCCCACAACTGTGAAAATTTAAATTGATAAAAATGGGGAAAAATGCTTAAAACCCATAATTTCATACAACTGTGAACATTTAAATTGACACAAAATTAAAAAAAATGCTTAAAAATAAACAATCAATATTATCTGTCAAAATTACCAAAAAAAATTGAATAATGCCAAGCCTAATTATTATGAATGTGTTTTCATTTTTTCAACCATTCTGTTTAAAGATCCCCAGTGTTCTACTGGGAGGTGTTAAGGGCCTGATTCGGCCTCCAGGGTAAAATCATCCTTTATAAACATGTGTTTCTTTGTGGTTTGGGGTTCATTTGAACTCAGATACTTAAAGTAAAACTCAAAGATGAAGAGGAAAGATGTGTCTGAACCACAAACAGAAAATTTCATACAGCTCTAGATCGAAAAGCTTCTGATTACATCAGACCCACCATTTAACAAATTATTTATAATTATATGTAAACCAAATGCTCGAAAAACAATCAATTTGTTCCCACAAGTGCAGGAAGAGAATTGTATTTATCCCTATTCCTTTGTCATAAAAATGGACCTTTTATTTTGTTAAATTATCATTTTACTTTACAGGGAAGGGAAGATAAATTACAGGCGAGAGGCAAACTGTGTGATGCCTTATCAGATGATGTCTTCGGTACTGGACAAGAGTTCTTTGCGGTTTTCTATAAAAGGTTACTGAACATCACACAGCCTCAGTGCTGCCACTGTGAGGGTTGTCACAGTCACTTTGGATGATGTCAACCTGTCAGCACCAAAGCACCTCTACAGCTTTGAGTCATATTGTGCAATGTCTCAATCTGTAAGAGAGTATCTGCTTCCCATGCAACAGATACTGCAATATGTAGAGCACCTGGTCTGATGGTACCAGACTGACATTGCCCAAATGGACTGTGACAGCTGGCAGAGGAGCAGCTTCTACAGTAATTTAAAAAAATGGCTCCACATACAGCTTGTGATGGGGTGATTGCCCCACACTCACCCTGCAGGGTTTAATGCAGGCCAGATGGGCCAATTAACCCATTAGGCTGCTGATTAAGGAGGCTGAGCTTGGCAGGAATAGGTGGAAAGCCCAGGAGCTGAAAGGAGAAGGGCAGCTTGGAAAAAGCAGACAATCCCAGAGAAAGGGAGGAGTGAGTGAGCTTGCATGCCAAGACTTCCAGTTCTTCTTGTTTATTCCACATACTCTTTGCATCTAAGATATTGAGCAGATTTCCCCACTGTATTCTATCTTGTTGCTCCTGTGCTACTGTAATTTACCTTCCTCCGCCCCCCAAACTTCCAGCCCTCTGTCAAGATCATCTTAATTTATACCTACCTTTGCACTTTTGTCACCTGCCCCCTTTGAACTTAATTTAAATCCCTCCTCACTAGGTTGGTGAATTGGTGTCCAATACCTCATGCATTTACAGGCCACAAATCTAGAAACAGTGACCCAGTGATTCCAATTTATCCAGATCTGCCATCTAATCTAGTTCTAGGAAGGAGACAGCTTTCTGGGAAGAAGCTTGTTTCTGAAGAAACAGTCTGTCATCCCCAATGCAAATGCCACTATAGTGTCTTCTCCATTAACACTTTCCAAAGGTGGTGACAACTTTGACATGTGCCCTTCTTTAAGATGTAATGCATATTATAAATTAAACTTTTGTTTTTCCCTACATTTCTAATAAAGAAAATTCAAATTGCCTCTCAAGGGTTCTACTTAATGTAACATGTAAAACTGTAAGTAAAAAGTCAGGAGAGCAATATCACGTATTCCCCAGCTGTATTAATTAGGTGAAAACTCACTCAGTCATAGAACTGGGCAAATAAAGATACTTACGTTATTTTAAAAAAATTATGAAAAAGCATATATTCATACATATTTAAATTATTTGCCTACCTATGCAAATTGAATAAATACTGGGAAATATTAATTAAATAATGTATTTAAAATAATTACATTTTTGAATAAATTATTCAATCAATAGGATTCAGCTAGCTCTGTCCAGCAGATGCCAACGTTGTGCCTCAGAAAAGGATCACTATCAGTTCTAGCACTATAAGCATTTTTGCATTTAAAATCCGAATTTCAAACCAATGTTGAGATAAGGTATGCTGTGTAAATGAATTCAGGTTGCCCAAAGAGATAAAGATTTGCACAAGATTCTAGTTTAGGACAAAATTCTGTTACAGTTCTCTAAAGGAAATCAAAGCAACTTTTCCTCTCTTCCTTAGTCACTGTTATATTTCATCAGGCCCTGAACCTTCCTTGAGCTCAGTGTGGGTGGACCCCTGTGCCTTTGAGAAGATGATTGTAGGAATAGTGCCATACTTTGTTTTCTGTTGCATTTAGTTTGTAAAATCTGTTGCCAGTTTGAGCATTGGTAACCATGCTAATTTACAACATGCTAACTTGCAACCTGATTGAAGCTAATAGAGGTGAACTGTGAAGTCTGCATTATTGCTAACTGTCTGTAATACTTATTTTCTCTTAGGTGCAGATTATCTTCTTGTTAAATTCAAACATAAAGACCTTGCTCATCAGCTGTGACCGAGGAACATAGTGCATTTCAAGGAGGGTTAGGTGAGAGCTTTCGGACACTTTTGTTCTCCCTTCATCCTGGGGGCATTATATGCCAAGCAGTCCTCCAGTGCTCCAATGTATGCTGGCTGCCAATGGCCCTGTGGGCCTATTATTGCAGATGGGCATTGCTAGAAACAGGCTATATGCCCTCTCTCTGGGTAGATTATCTGGTACAAATTGGCACAGTTCTGGGCTAAATTTTTCATAAAAAAATCAAAGAGGAAAGATTTTTTTAACAGTTACGCATGATTACATTAGCAAACAAATCCTTGTTTTCTTTAGGAAAAAACTATTTCTTACTGTGAGCAGCTTTTTTATTTCTTACCAGCTTGTCAATATTCATTCTATAAATTAAACATGTAATTATTATGCATGAAAACTACCATTTCCAAGTGTCCTTAGTTAATTAAACAAAAAGAAAATATTTTTTCTTTTTAGTTTTCACAAGATTAATATATTTGTTATACAAGAATTATGTCATTCCAGTCTTAGGCCTTCAGCAATTTATAATCAGTAAAATGTGGATTTTATTTAACCAGCTCAGATTATTTTAGAAAAGATGTTTGCAAGTTTTAGCTCCTAACAGTAATAACTCTTCCAGATAAATTAAAATGGAAACTCCCTTGACATCCCCCAAATATTCAAACTCTCAGTCAATGCCCTTCCAAAATAATTTGTATTGCCTTTACCAGAGGTTTCTAACCTCTGAGGTTTTCTAGTAGAGAATTTAATGTGAGGCAAGATTCTTTTGCTGTAATCTGGGTTTAAAGTAATCCCCAAGCAATGAGGGAGTGATGATTTAAAAGTTAAATAGTTGTTTTGTTTTGCAAAGTCCTCTGATCAAGTTGTTTAGACAGCAGTTAAGAGTCACCTGGCAATAGAGCCTGGGTTTTTTGTGTTAGGTTCATATTGAGGGAGAAATAGTCCAGATCAGTTGGGCCCAATACAAACTTTAACTGTTTTATATTAAATGGAATTTAAATTGATAAATGTAAAAGCAACTCTTGGCTTTTAGATTAAAGTTTACTGAGTATAATTTAAGAACATGTACCTTGATGAGGTCCCATACCTACTTCCCTAATTATCTTTCTTGTTGCAAGGATGTGGCAACTGTCCATGGCTAATGAAAGGATGTATGAAAGAGTATGAATCTGGCTAGGCCATTAGATATTTTTAAGAAATGGCTTAGGCCTATAACAAGGAGTTGCTGCTAAAATTGGGCCCCATATCTATCTGTTTACTCCAAATGGAAGGCTGGGGTAGCAAGTTGCTCTGAGGGTTTATCTATGCTTTGAGCTGGGGATGTGATTCCCAGTTTGAGGAGACTTACCTGTGCTAGCAGGGCCAGCTTTAGGCCAAATCCCCCGAATCGGGCCCCGCGCCACCCGCAAGAGGGCCCCACGCCACCCGCTTGTACTCACCTGGCAGCGCTCTGGGTCTTCGGCGGCACTTCGGCGGCGGGTCCTTCACTCGCTCCGGGTCTTCGGTGGCGGGTCCTTCTCTCACTCTGGGTCTTTGGCGGCACTGAAGGACCTGCCGCCGAAATGCTGCCAAAGACCCAGAGTGCTGCCGAGTGAGTAAAAATTAAAAAGGTGAATCGGGCCCTGCACTTCCTAAAGTCGGCCCTGCGTGCTAGTTCTGATGAACCTAAAGTGCTAAAAATAAAATGGAACTGTGGCAGTGTGAGTGGCGAGAGGGGCTAGCCACTTGGAATACATACCTGTTTGAGACGATAGGAATGTATTGGAGCAGCTTCACCCTCATGCGACTCGTGCTGCTGCAGCTCCACTCTATTTTTAGTGTGTTAGCTCAATCAGAGTGAGCCTGAATATGTCTCCTCAGGATGGGAATCGCACCTCCCAGCTTGAAGTGTAGACATAGCCCGAGGGCCCCTAATTAAGTCCTGTTTTTCTGTTTTGAGAGAACAGACACTTTATGATTGCAACAGTGGATTTTTCCAGACCACAGCCATCTTGAGCAAGACTTTCTCTAGTGACTTCAAGCTTGAAACCTGCCACTGTGACAGGATTGGACTACTTTGACTGTATTCAGAGCATATGGACCACATAATTGGCTCCATAGCTATGAAGATGGTTCTTAAGGTGGAGTAAGTGGGAGTCATTTCTTATAATGGTAAAGATCATGTGGAAGAGCAGTTTGCTCTCTCGGTCCACAAACATCTGAGAAATGTAACTCTCTTAGTTCCCTTGGAAAGGCCACCCAGAGGAATAAGAAGAGATGACTGATTGTTGTTTATACTAGCTTGACTGATCTGTTACCGTCTGAGAGACCCTCGCTGGCATCAAATGCTCTGACCAAGTTACTCCTTAGCCTGGTTCCAATAACTGCAGCCATGTGAGTCAAAGATCACAAGACCACAAAGAAAAAGTTCAAACTCTTTATCGTAAGGAAAGAATGCCTCCTTCTTCTATTAAGGCGTGAATATGTGGATTGGGTGCATTTGTGTGTCTTTTTGGGAAATGGGACGAGTAGTGATTCCCCAAACCCTAAGTCTGACACCTAGTCAGTAAAGTGTCTTCTTGATTAAAGAAATGTTATTCTGAGTTGCTATTGTGAAGCTGTAAGCACTGCATCTATTCTGAAGTCACTTGTTACTTGCATGGCCTGCAGGAGCAGGAGGTAGAGTAGAAGAGGAGCTACCCTAACAGTGAGATTTAAAAGAGGAAGCATGTAGTAGCATTGAAGTTTGGTTAAGGAAAAAAATGGTCTCTGTGTTTCCCTAAGACTAGTCAAGCTGAGGTTTACTACTGGTGCAATCTTTCTTGGTCAGGGCCTAAAACCAAAATAGGCAGGTATGTCCCACACAGCTAAATTTATTTCACTGTTGAGAGAGAATATTTTAACTGGGAGTTTTCAGATTAAAGCAAAACAGTTACATTCTTCAGTCTCTTGATACAGAACTAATGAAAGGCAATTCTTTCTTGGGTCAACCTCGTGATTTAATTACCTGCTATGTTAATTTGATGTTTTGGTAAATTGATGATCCAAGACAGCATCATTGTTAACCCCTTGATCTATTGATTTAAATTTCACTTCTGACCTTAATTTGTTTCAATCTTAATTAGGTTAGTGAATTTATAGTAGATTTAGTGATATTTTCATTTAATCTTAATATTTGCTTGCTTCTTCTTTTAAATAAAACCCTTCAACACAGAATGGGTTTATTCTTTCAAACAGAAATATGGGTGCAGAATGACATGGAATAAGGTAAATTAGCCAAGTTATCTCAGAGCCGTTTGCTCCCTCTCCTTTAATTAAAACCTTTATCCCTTAAAACAAAATGCAAGCTCAGAATTAGCCATGTCTACTGGCTCCCCTAACCTCTCAATCTGAACCTGTGTTAATCTCCAAGAGGTTGGGAACAGAATTTCACACAAACTCTAAAGTATCTCTGAGTGGGATAGCATTCTCGTGCCCTGCATTATCCCAGGCTCTGTCTTTATTTTATACTTACAGCGTCATCAGATGTAATCATATACCCAACCTTGCATTCAAGGGACTCTGCTCCCTTAGAAGCTTCATGCCACCCAAGCACCTCCACAAATAACTAGTACGGTATCTGCCTCACTTGTGGTACTTCCCTTATTCTTTAAATTGATCTCAGATTATCAAAAGTTTTAAATAATCAAAAAAATGAAATTAAAAACAATTTTATGCACCATTTGGTTCTTGAGGATTTATAGATGTTATACACAGATAAGTTTGTACAATCTATATGTGTTTCTGAAAGCACTGGGCTGGAACTCAGGAGATCTGGTTAAATTCCTGTGCCTACAAGGGACTTCCAAAGTGACCTTTGGCAAGTCACTTAATCTCCCTGTGAATCAGTTTTCTCATCTGTAAACAGGGCTTCTTTGTACCAGCCCTGTGCTGCCCCCCCCCAATGTCGCCCCCCCCCAGCCAGCTCCCCCACCCGCAGGAGCTCAGCCTCCCCCCCGCAATGCTGCCCCCCCGCCAGCTCCCCCACTCGCAGGAGCTCAGCCTCCCCCCCCCAATGTCGCCCCCCCCCCGCCAGGTCCCCCACCCGTGGAAGCTGAGCCTCCCCCTGCCCCCGGGCGCTCAGCCACCCCCACCATCCGTGACCCACAGAAACTGAGTGGGGAGCCCAGGGCAGCGGGGCGGCTGGCGGCAGCTGCCCTGCGGCTCCCTGCTCAGGCGCTGAGCGGGGGGGCAGTGCCCCACGGCTCCCCGCTCAGGCGCTGAGCGGGGGGGCGGCTAGCGGAAGCTGCCCCGCGGCTCCCCGCTCAGGCGCTGAGTGGGGAGGCAGCGGGGCGGCTCACGGCGGCTGCCCCACAGCTCCCCGCTCAGGTGCTGAGCGGCGGGGTGGGGTGACTCGCGGCAGCTGCCCCCAGCTTCCCACTCAGCCGCTGAGCGGGGAGCCGGGAAGCAGCCACCCGCCGCCCCCCAAATCTTGGCGCCCTAGGCAACCGCCTACAGTCGCCTAGTGGGTGCGCCGGGCTTGTCTGTAAAACAGATATCAATATTTCCCCACAATGGAGATATGAAAATAAATTCAACAATATCTTCCAGATACTGAGGTGGCAATGGAAGCTATGTAAGTACCAGGAGAAACAGAGTAGATAGATATAGAAAGATATCCCAGGTACATGGAAGTACACTATGATATTAGTGGTCAGTTCATGGCTTTGGCATGAAAAGAACCAATAGAGCAGTAAGGTCTGCATACAACTCTAATATTTAGGTCTCCAACAGAGCACTTTTTTCATAATGGTGACTAAACAGCAATGCAAATAGGAGTAACTGTAAAAAATCTCTTCTTGTATTTAGAAAGGTTCTGAAGCCCAGTCCTATATCAAATATATTTGGTCCATGCTAGTAATTATAATACAGAATACATTTAACTGATATAAAAAGAAATATTTTCTAAAGTTAATCCTTTATAGTAAATTAGTACTGTATATACTGTGACGGGGCAAGGCCAGAGGGCTATAGGAAAGTGGTAAGGAACCAGTATGTTAGCCCCAGGCTAAACAAATCCCTGATACCTTATGGCAGTTGCTCCAGGTTAATCAAGACACCTGGGGCCAATTAAGAACTTTCCAGAAGGCAGGGAGGTTGATTGAGACACCTGCAGCCAATCAGGGGCTGGCTGAAACTAGTCAAAAGCCTCCCAGTGGGCCAGTGAGGTGCGCATGTCAGGAGCTGTGGAAGGAGGTTGCGTGTGAGGAGCTGGGAGCAAGAGGCACTAGGAGCTGAGAGTAAGAGGGTGTACTGCTGGAAGATCCTGTGGTGAGGATAAAGAAGGTGTTGGGAGGAGTCCATGGGGAAGTAGCCCAGGGAGTTGTAGCTGTCATGCAGTTGTTCCAGGAGGCACTCTAAACAGCTGCAATCCACAGGGCCCTGGGCTGGAACCCGGAGTAGAGGGCGGGCCCGGGTTCCCCCCAAAACTCCCAACTCCTGATCAGACACAGGAGGAGTTAACCTGGACTGTGGATTCTACTAGAGGGGAAGATCTCTGAGGGCAGGTCTTCACTACCCGCCGGATCGGCGGGTAGCAATCGATCTATCCGGGATCAATTTTTCGCGTCTTGTTAAGACGCGATTAATCGATCCCCGATCGCGCTCCCCGTCGGCTCCGGAAATCCACCTCATCAAAAGGCGGAAGCGGAGTCGACGGGGGAGCGGCAGCGATCGACTCGCCGCCGTCCTCATGGCCAGGTAAGTCGATTACGATACGCCGACTTCAGCTACGCTATTCACGTAGCTGAAGTTGCGTATCGTAGATCGACCCCCTCCCCTAGTGTAGCCCAGGGCTAAGGCAAGCAGAATCCGCCAATAAGCACAGGACCCACCGAGGTAGAGGAGGGACTTTGTCACAATACATTCTACAGTGTAAGAAGAAATATAATCCATTGCTAGCACTTTAAAATGTCTGGACACAATCCGCACATTAAACTTCACCGTCCATTTCTTGAGAAAGAGATCCAATGGTAGTTCAATGTGACATGATGCATATAGATCAATGTCTCCTTGACATATTTTGGACAATACACTAATAACAACAAACTCTGTGTGTGTATGAAACTTAATCAAACAATTCGGCAAAATTCTGGAAACACTGAGATGTAACTTTACCAAAGCTACTAAATAAAGCTAAAACAGCACATACACACCTACACAATACACTCATGTTCTCTTCTTAGCTACAATGTGAAAAAGAGTATCAGTCTGAGCTTAACTATAGTCGTCAGAATGTTATATACCATAGTCAGTTTTAGTCACCGCTTGTGTGTTCCACTACGCAAAATATCACTTTGCACTCTCTCCTAATTTGTAAACTCCTCCCTATAACTCAAAGAAAGAAAAAAAAGAAGACACTCAAAAGGAACAGAATTCACTTCTGACCAAATAACCACTAGGATCTGACATATCTAACCTGCCGTGGTGCCTGTCTCCTCTCAACAAGAGTACTTTGAAATACCCATTTATTTTCTCTATTCTCTCAACTTTGCCCACTTACTTCTCCAATTTTAATTGCACTCTCCTTTTCCTTGTGAGTTTGGGGAGTGACATTTCAAAACAAAACAAAATTTGCCTAGTGGAGGTTTTATTTCTAGTTATTAATGTAAGAATATTTCAGAAATACTGTGCAAATGGAATGCACAAACAAGCATCACAGCTGAACAAGGAATTTTATTTTAGAGAAGTCTTGTGGGACTAATTTGTGGTGACTTCACAGATACTTCAGCACACAACCAGATGGCATTTTCTTCTTTTTTCCTTCAGCAATACTTTTTAGCAGGCCAGCACACACAGGAATACTAGACACTTTATGCACATGACAATAGTACAAACAATTTTAATAGAATATTTTGAAATTCCTAGAGGACCTTTTTGTTAGGGGCCTAACAGGCTGTAAATAATTGAAGCATTAACAATTATTTTACACCCAGAGGACAAGCCTTTGAGGATTACAATCCCATGGAATCCTTTATCTTGAGCAAAATGACAAAATTTCCAAGGACTGATGGTTTCTTAAGAAAGGATTTGAAGCACAAGCTGCATTTGGTTTTGAGCATACCTGTTATTGAGCATACCTGCTATCAAGTCAAGTTCATACAGAGACATTATCTCTGATTATTATGTACATGCCCTTTCTTGCCCTTGAAATATTACCATTGTGGCTTTGAAGACAGATTCAATTAAAAAAAGTGATAGATTCTGACCTTTTTCAGATTGTTATTCTGTCCCTGATTTGCTTGGGGGAAAGAAATATTTCTTTTTTGTATAAATATGAAATAGCAAATAAATAACAAACAATTCACGTGTCATGTCAAGAACACAAGAGAGAAAAGAATGAAACAAGATATTCCAACACGGGCTTTTGTATTTGCTTCGCAATGCCTAAGGGCATGCTCTGCCACTCTTCAATGGGATTATTCACTGAGTATGCTACCTCTCATCATGAGTAAATGTTCTATAATACAGCCCTCAGCTGTCAACAGAGTATTTATAAAATAGTATTTACCAGGGAGTCAGTTTACATAGAGGAAATAATGTACTTTTCACTTTTTTTGTTATAAAAGACAAATTTTCTCAGAAACATGAAGTGATTTTTCTTTTTGTTGTTTATAAATAATATTCTCCATGGCATATAAGCTTCTTCATATTGGTATGAAAAAGAGAAAATATTATAAATGTGGGCAACTCTTCACAAGGGGAAAATATTGGTATTCTAGGGCTCAACTGAGCCATTAAGTCACAGTCCCTTCAAAGAACCAACCAGCATATGAGTTCTGGTCTTCTGGGAGATGTACGTTGCCCCCGGTAGAGATCTGGTACAGTGTATCTCCCTCCTACTGCGCAGAAAGCCAGGAGACAGATTTCTTGCTCTGTTCCTGTGTCAGTGCAACAATGCTCCTTGCAGAGCCTTGATTTAGCCCAGAATGAGGTACTGCTAAACACAAGAAAGGGTGGGCAGAATCAGACCCACTGTGGGGAAAGGTTTGGCTAGGTCTTCAGTGAGAGAGGTCTTGAAAAATGCAGCTAGCAGTTTTGGCAAAGGAGGTGATGCTCTTCCTTCTGTACTGAATCAGCAGCTGTTAGGTAGGAAACACACAGCTGGTAGAGGTGTTGTCTTGAAGCTGAGACATAAAACCAAGGTCATTAAAATTACCATAACACAATGAATGAAAACTGCTTTCTGCTCAGCGAATGCTGCAAGGCAAAAACTACCAGTATTTGCTAAATTTATATTCACATTCAAAAACTGATAATTTTACGCCTCTAAAATTCCTTTTTCTCCCACAAATTTGAGACAAGACCAAGTGTTTCACTTTTTTAGTGAACTAAGATGTCGGTTTTTGCCAGTTTTACTGGTGTAGCTATATATTTTGGTATAACTCTTGCTGTGACTATAAAGCTCTGTCAGACAGAATATGGATGAATACATGTCTTGGTCTATTCTTTATTAATCACCATTACTATTTTATATGGTGCTGTAGGTGTGAAGCTTAAATCCAGATAAGCACTCATCACTATGGACCCAAACCTGTCAACTTTAATCCTACCAAGTAGTACCTTATTCCGAGTGTAGCCTCATTTATATCAATGGGACTACTAAAGTGAGACTACTTATTATGTATTATTACTCATGGAATAAGGTACTATTCCATATGAACAAGGGTGGCATAATTTTTCCTTGAAATAGGATCTATACCCTTTCTCATTTCCATTGCTTTAGCCATTTTGGTTTATGTTATGCAGGTAGACGTTGTCAAACCCGTCTGCCACTCCACTATTGAAGGAAAGCTTTCACAAAAAAAGATGGAACTTGCAGAAAGTATGGCATGACTTCTGGATATCTCATAGTAGAGAGTTCTAGTAGAAAGCTGAATGTCTAGGCTGAACAATGACCAGGAACATATGTTTGTACCCTGGAACAACTGTTTGTGGAGCATCTAGACTTGCATTCAATCATGTTTGTTAATGCAAGATAATTACACAAGAGTCACAAAGTCTAGCCTAAGCAGACTGTGAATTTTCTCTAGCTACCTAGTCAACCCTGGAATTATTTTCAAGTGCTGATTCTTGATGGACTTGGCTTGAGTCAAGTGCCAACAAGTCATATGTATTCTCTTTGGCTTGTTCCACTTAGGAAGTGGTCTACTGCAAGAAGGGCTATTTGCAGTTCTTGTGTGGCCTTGGCCTTCAGTCCCAGCATGTTGTAATAGTCAGGTGTGGATCAGGTAACAGCAGGGCCCAGGACAAAATGTAGTAGCAGTCTGTTCCCCACCATATCCATTGGCATTTTACAGCTTCACTCTCCCCTCCTTTTTTTCCTTCTTGTCCCTCTAATTTTTACTGATTGACTCCTTCCCCAATCTCCTTATTTTCCCTTTTTGTATCCCCACCATTCTCCATTTACCCTCTCCCTCACCCCCTGCTTTACCAAGGGATCCAATGACAGCTAGCACAAGGCTTGCATTTCTGGGCCTCATATCTGGCCATTGGGTGGCTCAGTCTCAAGGCTTCTGTGTTCCACTCACCTCTCTTCTTTTGTCCAGTAAGTGTTCATGCAGCACCATATGTAGCTGACTGTATATATTGCAGACCCTCTCACAGATGCACCAAAGGACCTGGTAACACCTGCCTCAATCTAGTCCAGCCCAGGTCTACATGTAAGAATGATCAATATATAATAATGGATTAGGTTTATGCTATCTGTATCAATTGATGATTTTTAGATTCATCTGTTCTGTATCCAATTACACAATTTCCCTGTCACTCCCTACTGGCCAAACTGGCTAAGGCTTGTCTAATCTTTGAGTACATCCCTTTTCAAAGGGTGTTCTAAAATGCATTATGTAGCTTGAGTCTTATTAACTATCATTTCCTTTAAAAAGTGAACAGTCCCTATGTCGATGAAATGTTCATTTTCAAAATAACTAGGCTACAGGGGAACCAGTCTCACCAGTGAGCTCCAGGAATGTATCAGCATGGAGTCTGACCAATCAGCTCACATTGAAGTATGTTACCTCTGGCTCAGTAATGAAGCAGATTAGCACTCCTGCTGCCATCCTGTACCTGTTTTGTAATAGAGGATGTCATCTTACAGTGCTTTTTTGTTTAGCACACTTCACAAACACACCCCTGGAATTCTGAAACATAAAAAAGTGGTTGCAAATTCTTAAAGATCTATTTTCATTGTCACCACCGCTGTCCCACAGCCTGTTCTGTCCTCATTTCCGGTAGCACTAACAACCTGTCTGAGGAATCATAAGTTAACATGTCAGTTCATCATATGCTTAGGATACCTACCATTATTAAAATAGCAAAGTGATGGATGTACAGGTAGGCCAGCATAATTGTAATATATATGACAATGCACCCTGCTCTTTACTTTCAGTTCCGTTCCAACCCTCCTCCCCCATTGATCACCCAAGTAGCATTTTTAAAAACTTGACGATAACAGCCTTGGTGATTTGATTTATAAAAGAGATTTATTTTCTGTTTTGACAGAAACTGTAGACTTTTCTGCATAACTTATTAAAGCATAGATTAAAAGTGACATGTTGATTTGCTACTGACTTTGAGAGTTTCTTTTTATACTGTTTGCCTCCAGCATTAAGCAGTCCACTGAACAAATAGCTTGCATATGAACCCACTTTTCTTTTTTTAAATGTTGGGACTTTTGTGTTTCTCCTTCTAATATTATGCATGCTGCATTCATCTGAACAAAGGAAAACAGAAAGACTGAACTAATGTTGGCAAATCTCAGTACACTCTGCATTGGCAAAGTACTTAATCACTCTAAAATTGGACACTGGGCCCTCCCACATTTTGTAAAGGTCAGAGTTTCCAATTTCCATATTCTTGTGCTGGTTTTTCTGCTAAGTTGTTTCCTTTTAATATTCCTTCTTCTTCTGTTTTACACTAAGTAGTTCTGACCTCCTACTACAATGTTATGGTTACTTTTTTGTATGAAATTTCATTACTGTTTAGTGTACACACCCCCCCCCCCACACACACACACCCTTTGCAATTATGTTAATCAATTCATATATCAATAAGAGCCAGATTCTGGTCTTTGGTGTAATTCTGGAGTACCTGAAATGAGCTCTATTGCATTTTCCAAATTTAGAACAGTATATAATTGAGATCAGAATTTGTCCCTGTTGGTTAACTATTGCATTTAAATAGTTTGGCTTCTTTAACTTATGAACGAGCCAGAATCCATCATCTTAGCCTTGGTTTTTCTCTGTGCTTTCCAAATGCAGCAGTTTACTTGCCAATTACATAACAGCTAGTGGAAATCCACCTCCGTTTCGGTCTTGAATGTTTTTAACAGTAACTTAACTGAATCCTCAAGCCTTGTTTAAATAACACATTGAGTATATCTAAATTGTAATATTAGAGTTACATAATTCAATCAAAGAGCCACAGCCCTCTGTGGCTCTTTCATACATTTTTATCATTAAAAGCACCTTTAATCATTATTATCTGTAATAGGCGCTTTAGGAATGCAGACAGATAAATAAATTATCTAATTTAGAATCACTGCACACCCCAGAGAATTTCATGAGTTTTCTCTTTAATAAGGTAAGTGGTATCATTATTTTAGATTATTTATTTATTATATGTTAACTCCAGCCCTTGTTCAGCATAGTAAAAGGCAAAAGCATTTGGTAATGGTTTGCTTGTTGGTTGCAATGCCTCTTATTGTCCTGTTTCCTTTTGTCCTTTTCTTTAGGATATTAATTTGATTCTTTTATTCTATTTTTTCAGAGGATGATATCACTATCTTTGTTTATTTCCTTAAGCTAATTAGTTATCTGTCTGATCCAATTCCATCTAAAATTTGTATTGGACTTGGCTGGTTCCATCATTAGCACATTTGAATGCCGCAGAAAGACTTCTGAATCACTCCAGCTTTGAAATAGATTCTTCTTTAATTAATAACTCTCATCCTATCTCTGTTGTTCTTCGCCCATAATTGTTCAGGGTCATATTATGGCTCTCAAAGTGTGGTGTGATGGGGAGGAGAAGGTGCAAGTCCCTTTCCCCCATTGCCTCTGGAAGAAGCAGCAATAATGTCGGTGGTTGAAGTCCATGGACACAAAAAGGGCCTGCTAATGCTGTCGGCAAAGTGGGTGTGCTGGGTAGATTATTGGTGGTGTTAGGGTCCTGTCCCATACATTGACTTGCACTGGAAGGGAGTGTAAGTGGGTGCAAGCTATGCTTTGTGTAAAGATATAACAAGAACTACTTGAGTTCCAAGTGTAACCAGAGACAAAGTATCTGACCCTGAGCTGGAATAAATTGGGTAGCTCCATCAAAGTAACTGGTGTTATCCTAGTTCATACAGCAACTCCTCGCTTAACGTTGTAGTTATGTTCCTGAAAAATGTGACTTTAAGTGAAACAAAGTCAAGCAAATCCAATTTCCCCATAAGAATTAATGTAAAATGGGAGAGGGGTTAAGTTCCAGGGAAATTTTTTTCATCAGACAAAAAACTATATTTTTATATGTATATATATATATACACACACACAAACAGTATAAGTTTTAAACAAATAATTTAATACTGTACACAGCAATGATAATTGTGAAGCTTGGTTGAGGTAGTGAAATAAGAGGGTGGGATATTTCCCAGGGAATGTCTTACTGCTAAATGATGAAGTAGCATTCTGCTGAGCCCTCAAGGGTTAACACATTGTTGTGAATGTAGCCTCACACTCTACAAGGCACCACGAATGGAGGGAGGGGAGACACACACCCTGTATGTGGGGAAGAGAGAGAGATGAGCATTGCCCCTTTAAGTACACTGACACCACTCTCAGTACATTGCCTTTTTAAGTATATCAGGAAGTTGAGACAGCAGCTGCGGCCAGCAAGCTCTCTCCATCCTGAGCCCTGTTGTGTCCTCACCCTGCTGTATATGGAGAAGGGGTAAGTGGGAGGCAGGAGCAGGGGAGAGGGGGACAACCTGACATTAGCCCTCCCTGCCCCCCACTCCCCGCACAGCAACCAGGAGGCAGTAGCGTAGCCATGGGGGGAGCAGGGGGAGCGCCCGCTCCCCCTTGAGCAGAAGCGGCGGAAGCGGCGCCTTTTTTTAGCAGCACTAAAAAAAGGCGCCGCTTCTTTTTAAGCGCCGCTTCTTGCACTCACCTGGTGGTGCTCCGGGTCTTCGGCGGCATTTTGGCACGGGGTACCATCAAAGACCCGGAGTGAGCCGCCGAAGTGCCACCGAAGACCCGGAGCGCCGCCGGGTGAATACAGGGGGAGGCGCCTTTTTATAGCGCCGCTCCCCCTGCGCTCCGGACCTGGCTGCGCTACTTCCAGGAGGCTCCTGGTAGCAGTTCCAAGGCAGAGGGCAGGAGCAGCACATGGCAGTGGGGGGAGGGACATCTGAACTGCCGGCAATTGCCTGCTGAGTAGCTGCCACAAAGGGAACTTAGGGGAGCGGGAAGCTGATGGGGGGCTGCTGGTCCACTCTGGTTCCAAGCCCCCACCAGCTAGCTGCAACAGGCTGCTCTTTCTGCAAGCAGTGGACAAAGCAGGCGGCTGCCAAACAACGTTATAAGGGAGAATTGTGCAACTTTAAATGAGCATATTCCCTAATTGATCAGCAATGTAACAACGAAACAATGTTAACTGGGATGACTTTAAGTGAGGAGTTACTGTAGCAGTCAAGGATCAGACTGAAATAGTCATAATGCTTCCCTTCACAAGCGCGCCATTCCTATAGGAATTCTTACCCAAACCTTCCAAAAGTCATAAGAGCCATACTTTTGCCCTTAAAGAGCATTGCCCATCATGTTTTACCAACCCTCAAGCCTAATTTTGACTCACTTCATTTGGGATTTCAAGCAGAACATTCAAATGAAAGTGGACAGGAAACCTTTCACTTTTTGCTACCACTTCTAATCCAGCCCATTGCAGTATTGGAAAAATCACTGCAATCTACTTGGTATTTGGTGGTCTACTGAAATTAGTTGGTAGACACAGTCCATCTCCTAAAATAGAGCGGAGGCACACTGGAAAATCTTCCACTGCCATGACCTGTGCTGTTCCTGCTCACCGACTTTAATCACCAGCATCATCAGTTTAAGCACATTTCATAAACACTAAATTTACTTATTTTTTTCAAAAGGAAGTACAGTAATTACAGCAACTGTAATTAATTTTTAATACCACTGACACAAACCATGTTATGTATAACCATGTTATGCATCATCAAGGGCAGCAAGGTGTTGTAGTCCACCATCCTATTTTAATAGTGTATTCCTCCACCATGTTTCACTGTCTGCATCACTGCCCCACAGTCACACTGTGAAGATTGGCCAAAGCCAAATTTCTGAATTGTGTCAGCCACACTGGCCATTCTAGTCAGCAGACTTGTTATGTCTAGTCCAGGATATGTGTCTCAGATTGCAAACAGGTGAGTGTGAATTAGGGTGTCATAAATATAAAGGGAAGGGGTTAAGAAGCTCTGATACACTACTATAAAACTCTCTTACCTGTAAAGGGTTAAGACTCAGGTAACCTGGCTGGCATCTGACCAATAAGGGGACAAGATACTTTCAAATCTTGGGAGGGGGGAAGGTTTTGTGTGTGGCTCTTTGTCTGGGTCAGAGTTATCTTGGGGGACTAAAAGGACCGGGCAGAAAATCAATCTCCTCCAACCCAGCCTCACCAAACCTCACTATAAAAACCGTAAATTAGTCAGGCATTACGAATAGGTTTTGTTTGTTTTGCTTGTGGAGCTTTCCCTGTGCTAAAAGGGAGAGGTTATTCCTGTTTTTTCTGTAACTTTAAGGTTTTGTCCAGAGGGGGAATCCCTCTGAGTTTGGAAATTGAGTACCCTGTAAAATAATTACCATTCTGATTTTACAGAGATGATTTTTACCTTCTTTGTTTTAATAAAATCCTTCTTTTAAGAAGCTGACTGTTTTCTATTGTTCTAAGACCCCGGGGGTGGGTTTTTAGATCACTGTGTAACCAATTGGTTAGGAGATTATTCTCAAGGTCCCCAGGAAGGGGGGTATGGCTTGAGGGGGTATTTTGAGGGGAAGGGGAACTTCAAGTGGTTCCTTTCTCTGGTTCTTGTTTTAATCACTTGATGGTGGCAGTGAGAGAAGCGTTTCTCAGGGTGCAGGGAATTTTGTACCTTGGGGGTTTTAACCTAAGATGGTAGAAATAAGCTTAGGGGGTCTTTCATGTGGGTCCCCACGTCTGTACCCCAGAGTTCAGAGTGAGGAGGGAACCCTGACATAGGGCTTCTGATGTTCATCAGCCTCTCTCTGTGCCAGAGTTGCTGCGACTCTGGGAGGAAATAGCTGTTAGCTCTGGTATTCCGTTGTTCATCTGAGATTAGCATCTCCGGAATGAATGCATGTACAGCCACTGCAAAATGATGATGCAAAGTCAGCTGTGGCAAGTCAGAAGGGATAGTAAGTGTATGGGTTTTCTTCCGGATGCAGGCAGATTTTACTGTGAGAAGTGTGCATTGCTGATTTGCACCTATCAGAACCATTGTCAGCCTTGTGTGCAGCAGGTTGTTTTTCTTCATCAGACATAGTCCCCCATCATAGTTCACCAACAGGAGTTGGTCACCCACCTTGTCTCCCTAATAGTTCCCCAGGCAGTTTTAAGAGTGATGACATTTCATCCAAGTTGTGAGGAAACTATATGAGCCAACACACACAAATTAGATATTCATGTGTGACTAAGGCAACCACTAATGATATGAGTGGCTGAATTGAGCTCTGTAACGACAAGATGCATATGCTGACTTCTGCCCCAAACTGCTGAATAATACTCTGCTGGAAGAAATACCAGCACCAGGACTTAGGTTAGTACACCATTTTCCTCTGCTCCCCAGAAGATCCTGCTAGCTTCTGGATCAAGGTCGTGTGGGAGGGGATCTTTTTCTGTAAGTGGGCTGAATGGAACTGGTATGTTAGGCTATGGTCCAGTTTGACTCCTAAATAAGTGATAACTGCCTGGAAAGGGAGTGGATGATCCTCAGCACACACTGCGAGGGATTGATTGGCCAGGCACTTGTTAAGATGGAAGGTTGTGGCCGCTGTCTTAGAGTCACTTAATATAAGTTTCCACTGACAAAGACAAGTGTCCAGATCATTCATGTCCTGGCTGGGTAACCCTTAGATATTGTATAAACAGTTACTCACATCAGTGAGATAGCTGTGTCCTGCATATATGTACTTATCAACCCCAGTTGCTGGTAGCCTGTAAGAATATATGTTGAAAAGGAGAGGAGCTAAAATAGATCATTGTGGGTTCTGACTTTGTCTCCAGCTTACAAGGTGAAGCTCTGATTTGTTATAATTTCTGTTGGGATATGTAAGGGTTAAGTAAAGACCTGGGTAACCTCTAGCATGGTATTAGGGAGTAAGGCAGGGGTAGGTACTGTCTCTTCGCTTGTTAGATAAAGTGCTATCCCTCTCCCTTCCCTTCTCCTTGTTAAGGACTGATAACGTTGCAGCTGCACAAGGAATGTAGGGCAGTGTTATCTCCCTGTCCCTTCCTTTCCCAGCTACATAAACGAGCTTGGGGTCATAGCCCCTCCCCTGTGAACTGCTGATTAAGGGAACTTGTGGCTACAGTTACTGCAAAGAAATGTATCTTCAAGGTAAAAATATCTGTATAATATGAGTAATGCTGTAAACAGTAAACTGTGGCGGGTATAATTATATTCAGTATATAACTATTAATATTCATTGTATGGGCATTCATATTACTCAATAAGGGTTTTGGGGGTGTTGTAGTAAATGTAGATATTTACATACTAACTTAGATAAAAAGAGTGTGCTGTAACTAATTCAGTGCTTACTCGACAACTGGGTCGAGGGGAACAACTTCCGCAATAAAGAAGCCCATCTACTCAATCCGCCTCTGGATCCTCCTGCTCATTCTCTATTAATTTTCATGATGAACTGCACCAAGGGCTTATGTAGCTGACAGATCCAACAAAATGGCACCAACTCTCTTGTCCTTTAATCCATGCCTGACGCCTTTCCTGCTTTCATAAGTTTTGCCTGATTGAGCTCAATAGGTAAAATAAGAGCCTCTAAGTTTGAATCCACACTAGAACCCTGCCACATCTCTGTAACCTCAGTTTTAATTGCAAGTCTGAAAGACTTATCCAAGTTTTGTGTATGGCTATTAGTCACTAGCTGGGATGCAATAACATATGCGGTGACCAGAAACTCCTTTTTGCTGAGGCTGGTCTCTTCAGAAAGTCTTTTGATGGTCTGCCAGTTTTCCAGCCAGAATAAGTAAAGTCCATCTTTGTGTGGACTGTGTCTCACCATCAATCGTGCCTGGATTGATCCAGAAGTTGAGTGAATGTCTTGCTCTTATTAACAGCCACCTGTTTGTTACTAAAAGATTTTAATTCCTGGTACAGCTTAATTACTTCTAATGACCATCCAGGTATATACTGTTCATGATAGCCTCTAAGAATCAACTACCTAGCAGCTGTCAGAACTAATTCACAGAAAATTTGGTAAAAGTCATTTATATTGGATGGACATATCAAGTCCAACTCAACCAAATCCTTGAAAGAAATCTCTAATTCTTCTTGAGAGACCCACCAAGATTTCTGCAAATTTTACTGGGCCTTCTGTAAGCTGTTTGTTATTGATATCTGTAGGCTCATGGTGATCAAATATGGCCAATGCTGAGACTTTGGGAAAGCTTCAAGCACTTTTCACTCTATGACTACCAGTAGTAGTTGCCCAGAAGATGAAAAATAAAAAATGGGTGAATACCCTGTTTGCCCATCTGCTACAGTAAAAGTGTGGTTTGCTCTGGCTTGTAGAGGAGTTGTATGTCAGCGACTGATGCCCACTCCATTGGACCCTCTCTGTGTGCGTGTTGTCAGGGTATTTCCTATTGACGTGATGTGAATTGAAGCAATAGTTGGAAGGACCTGGAAAGTTGGGCAGAGTGAGGGGTTGGCCAGATAACTGATGGAGGCTTGTAGACATTGATCAGTGTAAGCTCATGCACCTTTATTGCCTGCCATTGTATGATGTCATTTGGACCAGATGGTGACATAGTAATAGCAGACAGCCTTTCTGTAACATAACGTGCCATCCCATACTGCTTGATATTGGAAGAACAGCAATCATAACACCTACTCAGAAGCAGTAGTAGGCATTATGGTTGCTGCTCTTCCAATACCAGGGCTATTGGAGAGGAGAAATGTTCTGCCGCTTGCTCTTTAAAGAGATGGATCTATTTTAGAACCAAATATCTAAGGTTCCAGGAGTGCTACCTATAAATGTGTCATATGGAAAAAACTATTCCCAAGGTCCTCTGCTAATAATATTGATAATGTTGCTGCTGGGGCTGTGGTCCTGCTTGGGCTGTTTATGTCTTTAAAATAATAAAATCTTATCATTTAGGAACTTAGTTGGTAGTTTCCTCTTCCTTTTTGAGCAGGAGGAAAAAAATACTTTCCACCTCCTATTCGCCTTACATTCATATTTCTTCCTTCCCTTCCACTTTCAAACACTTATGCTTGCAGATATCACAAGCTGACTGATTTCATTCTTTCCACTGAAAGATGATAAAAACCAAAAGCATTAACTTGCACAGTTCTGCATTTCTAACTTTAGATTGGATCTTGTATTCCTCTAATCGCTGTTTCTTCATTAATTCCACTCAGAGTTTTGGATGTGCTGGTATACAGGATTGGGCCCATTAGCTTCTAGTCTAATTAAGCAGTAAGGCATGGATAACAATTATGGATCCCTACCTATAGTACTTATATTACCCCTCCCCCATTACCATAATGCCTCACAATCCTTAATGTATTTATTCTCACACATACAGGTAGGGAAGCACTATGATCCCTATTTAGAAATGGGGAACTGAGGCACAGAGAGACTAGATGACTTATCCAAGGTCAAACAGAAGGTCTAGAGCAGATCAAGGAACTGAACCCAAGTCTCAAATCCCAGCCATCACATTGGCTCATCCTTCCTCTCTCTTAATCACTGCAAGGATAGTCTTATAAATAAAACACTAGAGGATAATCTTATAAACAAAGGAATAAGGGCCATATCAGTTTCTTTACTTTGCCTCAGCTTCTAGGCCAATAACATGTCATAATAAAGACTGGATGAAAAATTTCTCCTAAGTTACACTAGAGTAATCTGAAGGAAACTCATTGACACCAATGGAATCATCCCAGGTTAATGCCAGTATATCCTACATTAGACTGTGTCAGAGTCTTTTTGAGAATGTGAAGAAAAGGAGAAGATAGCTGTGAAAGTGTAAATTTATTAGTTTAGAAACAGAAGGAAAAACTTTAAATTGGCTAGCTTGGCCTTTTTTCTTACCAATTCATTTGAGAAGGCCCCAGCTAGGCAAACTCAATCTTCTCAATAACTGTACAACAATAATTCCTATATAACTTCAAAGGATTAGTATAATTGTTTTCACATTGAAAAGTCTAAAGCAAGTGGAATGGTAGTATAGATGTCAGCTGTGGGGAAAAATTACTGCTTGACATTGGTGCCAATTAAAGATTATACATCTATTTGAACTCAAGGACTCTCCTTCCCCCTGAGAAAATCAGAAAAATCCTTCTTGCCCAACTCCCTGGATGTTTCAATGTAGTGAATCATATTATAGAAATAAGAGATGGAAAAGACCTATCGTTGTAGATCATATAGTCTATTCCCCAGAAAACATTAGAAAAACTGCATTTTAAAGGTCGGTTGCACTTTTGAACTCATAGACTCATAGACTTTAAGGTCAGAAGGGACCATTATGATCATCTAGTCTGACCTCCTGCACAATGCAGGCCACAGAATCTCACCCACCCACTCCTGCAATCATCCTCTCACCTATGTCTCAGCTATTGAAGTCCTCAAATCATGGTTTAAAGACTTCAAGATGCAGAGAATCCTCCAGTAAGTGACCCGCGCCCCATGCTGCAGAGGAAGGTGAAAAACCTCCAGGGCCTCTGCCAATCTACCCTGGAGGAAAATTCCTTCCCGACCCCAAATATGGCGATCAGCTGAACCCCGAGCATGTGGGCAAGACTCACCAGCCAGACACCCAGGAAAAAGTTCTCTGTAGTAACTTCTAACATCCCATCATTGACCATTGGTCCTATTTACCACTGATGGCAATTAATTGACCTTTGACTAAGATCATGTTATCCCATCAAACCATCCCCTCCATAAACTTATCTAGCTTAATCTTGAAGCCAGATAGGTCTTTTGCCCCCTCTGCTTCCCTTGGAAGGCTGTTCCAGAACTTCACTCCTCTGATGGTTAGAAACCTTCGTCTAATTTCAAGTCTAAACTTCCTGATGGCCAGTTTATATCCATTTGTTCTTGTGTCCACATTGGTACTGAGCTGAAATAATTCCTCTCCCTCCCTGGTATTTATCCCTCTGATATATTTAAAGAGAGCAATCATATCTCCCCTCAGCCTTCTTTTGGTTAAGGTAAACAAACCAAGCTCCTTGAGTCTCCTTTCATATGACAGGTTTTCCATTCCTCGGATCATCCTAGTGGCCCTTCTTTGTACCTGTTCCAGTTTGAATTCATCCTTCTTAAACATGGGAGACCGGAACTGCACACAGTATTCCAAATGAGGTCTCACCAATGCCTTGTATAACGGTACTAACACCTCCTTATCTGTGAAAGGGATCTTACTGTCCCTATTAAATATGTAAATGGACTTGCTCAGACAAGAGAAATAAAGGTTCCAATATTTTCCTAGCTGCAATTTCATATATTTCCTGATGAATGAATATAGGTGAAAAAGAAAAAGAGTTTCTGACACCCTCACACAAGAAATGTTCATTTTCCATAGTTTTGTTATTTACTTGAAACAAGCTTAATATGTTTCCACTCTTTTTTTCTCCTACTTTTCCATCAAAACTGTTGAAGGTCTAATATTCTGCTCAATGAACTGAAATATTTCTCTATAAAAAAGCCTCTTTGCTAAAATGTAGTGGGAACTGTTATGATTATCGTTATGTACACTAATATTAACTAAGGGAATGTTAAAAGGTTATAAGGTCTGCCTGTGCTGTAGAACTTTACAAAATGCTCTATGTGTGTGAAACAAAAAATTTAAATTGAAAACACTGTTTTTCCTGCATGAATGTAATAAAACATTTCCCTAATGGGAAAGAAATGTTTTACATCCTGTTGTCAGGAAGGACTATGGATTTTTTTTTAAAGTAGCCTCTTCAGACAGACCTAGACTGGTTTCTCCCTCGCCTTTATCTCTAGAACACCAGTCTTATCTCCCTTTTGTCCATCAGTGACCTCATCTTTTTGAAATAGCTCTTCCAATTCTTCTCTTCTTTTACCCCCATGGTTCTCTCATGTCCATAGACTTGTAGGGACCCCTGCCAATTTATTTATCTACTCTGAGACATCTCTCTCCTCTAGTTCCCCTTTCTTCCTCATAGCCTTTCCTCCCCATTCCTCTTTTTCTGTGTCCTTCAGGATCTATGGTACTAAACATTTTAGAGGCTTTTACACTTTTTTCATGCACAAAATGCACTCTTTTTCAAGGTCTCTATTCCATGACCCACAGATTTCTAAACTCACAAAGACTGAAAACACAAAACTTCTTGAATGGCTGTCTCTTTCAGCCCTTTAGGAATGATATCTTAAGTGTAAAAATTGACTGTGGCTGTATATTAAATTATATAAGTTCAAATAAAATAGTCAAGGTAGATAAATTAGATGATGATGTCACAGTTTTAAATAATTAAGTTATGGATCAAAGTGAAGACATATGAGTCCAAGTCTCCTTACTAACCCTCCTACTCATAAACAGGTTAAACAGATGGCCAAGGTAGAGAGAGAGAGAGTGAGTGTGTGTGTGTGTGTGGCGGGGGAGTGGAGGGTGGATTGTTGCCTGCCACACAGTGTGTTCGGGGGAGCTCTGTTACAGTGAGTAGGAAAGGGAGATAGGCCATACTCTATAGAGAAGGTGCACAGTGACCAGATAAATGGTTTCATAAAGGACTTAAACAGAAGGTGTTGGTTAAAGAAGCGGAATGGGGGGGAATGGGTTCAAGGCTCCTATGACTGGTACAGCAGCGAGCCAACCATCCTACAGCCCACCTTAACTCTTGTTTGTGTGCACGGGGTGGGGGTGAGGTGGGGGTGGGGTTGTAAGGTGCAGTAATGGATTGACTGGGGGATGTGGATGGAAAAACAGGGTGGGGGGGGACTAGTGGAAGCTCACAAGGTAGATATTGAATGAACATGGAGTTACTTGCACTGTACACTTTTATCAGCCAGATAGTCCCAGCCAACTAATAATAAAGTTGCAGCCTGATTAAAACCATATCAAGTGTCTCCTGTCCTCCTTTTGGTATAGCCAGACAATACAGCTGTGGCAGCACTGCACAAGGAGAGATGTGGATAAAGAAGTTCCAGGCTCCTGCAGGCTTTCTAGATCAAAACTAATACTTCAGGACCACATGGAAACCAAGATCACAGATCGCTGGTATAATATGCTCACTGGGACGTGTACCTCTGGGTCCTATGCTGTTCTGTGGGAGGAGCTGAGCAGCTGCATAATGACAATAAAGTAGATGAATAGTTTCCTATTGATACTGGATGTACTGTAGCAGCAGGAAATAAAACATCAGACAAATAAGGCCTGTTTTACTGAACTTTGTTTGATATTCCAGAAGCTGAAAAGCCTCTGAGAGTAGATCTGGCATAGATTACGTGTAGTTGCTAATAAATTATTCCACAGAAGTGAGCAAAGTGAAAAAGCTACTCGTTCAGACTGTAATAGCAGTCAAAAGTAGATCCCAATTGGTGTTTCCTGCCGTTACTAAATAAAGTTTACTTATGCCTCTTTTCACAGATGGGGAAATAGTTCAATTAAGCTCTAATTTCTGCATGTAAATATTGAATGGGTTGATTTTGGCACGACAGTGGTCTGATTTTTATCTCCCTATAGAGGGACGTGGTCTAAGAGTGTAAGCACAGGACTTGAAATCTGTTAGTTTTGAGTTTTAAACCTGTGTTTGCCTTTTCTCTCCTCTGTAGCCTTGGGCAAATCATTTAACCTCCTGCCTCAGTTTCCCCATATGCAAAATTGGGAGAATTGTATTTTCCTACCTACCTTACAGAGATGAGTTGAGAATTAACTAGGTGATGTTTAGGAAGTGCTTTGAACATGAAAAGAGCTATGTAAGTAATATGGGCCCAGTTCTACAATCCTTCAGCATGTGAGATTCTAGTTGACTTCAATGAAATCTGTGTTTTAGATGGGTTTAAAGAATCATTGTTACCCTGAAAACAGATTTAGGGTACCCCCAGAATATGACTCATCTATGACCCCTTCCCAGGTTTACAAAGGGGTTCCCTCAATACAGCACATTTTACAACCAATGTGTTCTCCTAAAGTATGGATGGCTAAGAAAATACCTGGAGGACACGGATACAACCTTCCGATAAATGATTGACACAAAGTTCACTATGTGAGAGATATATGCTTAAGCATGAATAACTTACAGAAATTATGCCTTTTATAACTGTCTGCTAACAGTTTGAAAGGAAATTTCAAAGAAGAAATTAGGGAATAATTTAATAAAACTGAAAAAATCTATTTATTGATTACACATGTTTGATCAAAATACCTGTATAAGGATTAACCACTGTTCCCATTGGCATCAATGGTAGAATCCTGTTACCTTCAGTGAGACCAGGATTTGGGCCAGGTGGTTTATCTCAAAATTTAATGTACCAAGAAATCTTTCAGAATTGATAATGCTTTAAATGAAATGAATTAAATGTAATTATTGCATGTTGGATAAATATCAGTTGAATACATTTATTAAGATTTAATAACTTTTGGTTAGAATTTGTCTTATTTCATAGTTATATACTTAGACGTCATATTTTTATTCACTAATGAATTAGTCATTAATTTCTATCTTACATGTATACTAATAAAGTTACAAAACTTCAAATGTTTTAATAATCTAATAGGAGATGCATCTAAAGGATTTGTGAGACAATTAAAATGTGTGAAATATATTTAACAAGTTTTTCATGTTTAGAAGAATTTCACAATTCTTTTAAAGTCACTTTAAATTCAAATTAAATTGATTACTTCAAATAAATAGAAGACAGCTATAAAATAGCATAAAAACACACCCAGGAATAAAACAACTAGGCCTCAATTCAGAAAAGCATTTAAGCACGTTTAAAACCACTAAAGTCAGTGGGAAGAAGAGTTTTTGTTATTCATTATTTGCCAACCATCATTTGTTGTTCATTATTCTACAGTTTAAAAAATGTCAGTCATCCAATCAGAAACAATGCCATGTGACTGAAGTGACAACCTATATACCAAATTTGGGATTGTAATACCAGATATTATAGATCAGAATGAATTGCTGAGAAGAGTGAAGTAATTTGGGTGGCACCTGTGCACAAAATGTTGTATGGTAGTAATGCTTTAAATTACTTATTTCAGTTCTGTTTCTGTCATCCTTACATTGAGTATCCTTTGCACCATGAGAATCCTAATTTTTTTTCCAGCAGAATTACTCTGACTGCCTGCAGTGGAAGCAGCTCTATAGAACCTAAAGATTCTTTTTTGACGAGGCAATCCTCTAGTGCAGTGGTTCTCAACCTATTTACAATTGTGGGGATATGCAGCTCTCTATGTGTTATGCAGCTCTCTGTGATAGGTGGGCCACATCTACAAATATATATACTGCCTATATGCCCCTGAGGATGTCACATGAGCCACAGCCTTGTGCTGATGGGGCCGTGGGTTGAGAACCACTGCTCTAGTGGCAGCTAGGGTGCCTTTGGGGTTGCATTGTGCTGCTGCAGCAGTGGAAAATACCTGGGGAGGTTCTGGCTCAGTAACGTACCATAATCCAGCCTGGAGGTCATGCATGTATGAACTACCACAGTCAAGAGGATGGATGCAACCTTCTGGCCAGTCAGAGATTGAAGTGGATGATTTTTTTGCTGCTATGTTTATTTGAGAATCTAATAGATACAGGACTCCCAAAGGACCTCTAGGCTGAAGACAGTAGATGCCTTCAATAGTGGAGGATATTGTAGCAGAACCAAATTATTTGATTTCTTTCTCTCTTCCTGCCAGTATCACTTCAGTCTTGCCTGGGTTCAGACTCTGTCAGCCCCGTTAATGCAGGCTCTCTTCATAGGAACCAGGAATAGCTGTTAAGGTGAATAATCACTGCATATAAACACAATTGGAATGATCCCTGTATAGGATGGAACAACAGAAGCCTCCACACAAATCTATTACTCCTTATTTGGTCACTCAGATAGTGCTCTCTAATTTACTTGTGCCCAGAGATCCTGAAAAAGGAGAATGGCTTGATTCAAAATGGAAGGTGTTAAACTCAAAATATAGTTATTCTTATATACCCACTGGAAAAAATCATCAGAGAGAGGACAATTTTTTTGAATGCAACTTCTTCCAGACCTTTGCTGGAATAAACAACACCATAGACCTCCTTAGATATATATTCTAAATGGATCTGTCCGGCTAGATAAAATTATGCTCATCCATCAACTAAAATGCAAATGGAAAATCTACTATTCAGAGACATCAGTTAGATTTGTGACCACCTGTAGAGGCTTCCCACTTGTGTTAAATATAATGGACCAGATTGTCAGCTGGTGTAAATCAGTGTAGCTCCATTGAAGCACATGAAACTAAATGAACCTGCTGAGGCTATGGCCCAGTATAGGTGATCTTTGCTTACTAACTAATCCAAGCATAATCTAATGCAAGGAACTATAATAAGGAGGAAATTATATTCTCCACACTTCAGCACTTTTATGTGTCAGTTCATGTAAACTAAGGGGCAGAGGAAACTAATTTATACTGAAATATATGTTATTTAACTTAGTCACATAAGTGAATAACACTTTGCAAATATGTTTGTCCTATCTTTATATGACTGAATTTTTACTTATTCTGTTCCTTGGTTTTATGTATTAATTTATTAATTTATTCAACAAATGAAATATTTTGGAAACACTTTCGTTTTGCGTTAGGGAAGCAATGAGAATTATTTCATATATAATTGCTTTGATGTAAAAAAGTTGTTAGAAATTTTAATACCAATACCCACTTAAGAGGATTTGAACTCATAACCCTGGCAATATGATGAAGCCATTTTATCTGCTAGGTTGAAATAATTCATTACCAGACAAGGGAACATCCACTTATTGGCATTACAAGAAAAACTAATTTTTATATAAAGCAATACAAGAGCTACCGAACTCCATAATTCTCTTATGTTCTTTGCTTAGTTCACATACAAATTTATATGCATGAAGCACATGAACATTAGCCATAATAATAAATATTAAGTTTGTTTCTTGAATACAAATGTGTGTATATATTTATATTAAATACAGAGTATTTGGGAATGATAACAATAATTAGGTCATCAGTAGTTCCATTTAGGCATAGGCCTACATGGGGAGTGGTGAGGTGCTGCAACAATCCAGGGGTGTTTAGGGAAGGAATTTGAATGCAGAGGGGGCCTGTCTGATCCTAAACTCTTAAGTGGTGCAGCTTACATGCACTTTTCTGAGTTATTCATGTTTGTTGAAGATCCAAACCCCACACAAAGGAGGAAATGGTCACTTGCCCTATGCAGGAGCTTGTGGGAAAGTGGGAAATAAAAGAGCCCTTTACTGCCCTGCATGGGCTACTCACAATGTAGCTTCATTCCCTGCAGTTGCCACTACACTACTCCCCTTCCTGTGCAGGCAGATGGGTTGGATGGCCAGGAGTGGCACAGGTCAACCAGCGCACAGGAGGTAGCATAAAGTTGATGCAGATTATTTCTCCTCTGGAGCATAGGGAGAGCCAGTAACTCAGAGAATCACAATCTGTACCCTTGTGTGGTTCTGGAGCAGCACAACTACCCAGGACAATGTCAATTTAACCCTAAATGTTTTGCTGATACCAATGGATCATACCACTAAAAATGTATCGTCACATTTTATATGTGCTGGAAATAGCCTAAATGTTTTACATTCTCATACATACTTTTATGATTTTTAAAAAAAACAACCCTTCAATGATAATGTGCAGTTCATTGAGGATTTACATTGAACAACTAATTGATCTATTAATTCTAAAGTATCAACTGACTCTTGCTTAAATTCATTCTCCCTATAATTCAGCAGCATGTTCAAAGGAAAAGAAACCTTGGCTAAAAATCGTCTGCCAGAATGGTTGATCTGCAGGGTTTTTTTTATGCCAAACAATGAGTTATACAATAAAGTGGTGTGATGAAATTTCTCTGAGTATAGTCTGTGTCACTATGAAAGCTGAAGCATTTTGGCCTTGACATCCTATCCATTTTCTATCAAAGCACTGTAAAATTGGAAACTCTGTAAAATTCTTCACACTATTAATGCAGAATTCCCAGCAAGTGATAGAAAGAGGCTTAGTTGTCAAATTCTTATGTATTTTAGGAACCTGTCATCATGATATGCCACAGTGTGACTTTTTCCCCACTTGGTAAATATGAGGAGGGAAAAAACTTCACTTGTACATACACAGGCTTCATTCTTTAAAAATAGATTTGTTACAGTAGGTTCATGAAATATAGTTTTATACTGTATTTACTTTCCAAGGGTGAACTCAAGGTTTTGGTTATTATTTAAACAATGAAAAAGGGAGTTCTGGGAAGTCTTTTCTTCTACTGTGAAATGCAGATTGTATGCATTGTGGGCAGGGCTGATGGATGTGAACACTAGGCACTTAGCAGGTGGAAAGACCATTAGGAAGAATATCAGCACAACACTTACTAATAATTGTTAGGGGTGAATAAAATACATGACTTGAACTTTGGTCCAGCTTTCAAGGTGAAAATGATCCTCTGGGGCCAGACCCTCACGTGTATCTGAGCTCTGCTCAAAGTACTTCAGAATGGGAGCCTAAGTGGCTTTTCCACCACTTCTAAAACAGGGAGCAGCTGTCCAGTGTAACTGAAAGTCTTTGCTCTAATTCATGCCAGAAGGATTGACAACCTTCCAGATCAGATTTATCTAATTGCAGCAGACTTCAGCCTCCTATCCTCCCATCCTCTCCTACAGTTGACACAAATTAACTGGAATGCTCATTACAGTAGGAGGCAATGAGTGGCTAGTGTAGAGTCAGCCAAGCCAGCATGTTGAGACTCCACTACACGAAATGAACCCTGAGCAGCTCTGTAAGGGTGGTTTCTTTCTCCATGCAAAGAGGACTGACTTCGGTTCAAGGATCTGGTCCATAATGTTTACATTCAAAGTGTGAAAAAGTGACCCCAATGAAATCAGTGGGAGCATAGCCATTGGCTTTGATGGGGCCAGGATTTCACTCCAGAAACTTTAGATTCCTTTCATTTCTCTGCTCCGCCACACACCTCTGTGTTGGTATGGCTGCCATTCTCAAATATTGCAAGTTCTTGTGCTTTGTCAGAGGGGAGGCAATACATTCTATAGCAGCCTTGACCAGGAGGACTCCAGAAATGATGAAGCTTTGAAGACAACAGTGAGGCTAGCAGACACTGTAATACCCTGAACTAAATTTCAGAAAAGTAAAAGGCTGATAGATGGGATAGTTCTCACATTTTTTAACAGCAACCTACTACTATGTTTAATAAGAAGCTGGGGCAGATGAAGTTACTACTCCCTATCTTCTCTGAAATGAATACCCCCTTTGGGCACATTGAGTGAGGCTATCACACAGAGGTGTAATTTGGCATCTCTAAACCTGACCCTAGAGATGAGAGTACAAGACATGAAACTAAATCAATGCACTTTTGTCAACTAAAGGAGTTGGGGAAAAGTTGTCTCTTGTGCTTCTCGGACGATCTGAGGAGTGAGAAAAGATGGCTATGTGTCAGCAGAAACAGAAGATTAGCCAAGGAAATGAGTAGACTCTAAAGGGATTAGAAGATTAATGGAATATGGCAAAGGAGGTGGGAAAATGAAAGTTCATTTAAATTTGGATGAAACCACTAATTTGAAGCTTTAAAACTTGAATTTCATCCAACACACTAGGAACTAGGCCACTGGACAATTACATCTGAGAATTCTGTACAATTAGTATAGAAGGTAAGTAATAAAGTAATAAGGATTGATTTTTAGCATGATATATAACTTTTCCCCAACATTCTATAATAATTTTATAGATTAAAAAATACATCATATTCACTTGTACTTTGGGATTTTGGAGATACTCACAGTACATTAGCAGCTATTGAGTTCATCTTAAGAATTCAGAGCTGTTGAGACACACATAACTGAGACAAATAATAGTAAATCAGTCAAAGTGTCCATTTAAAACATCGATTACCCAACATAGAGTTACAATTATTCAAAGATAAAAATAGCTACTATAAATTAGAAAATGTGTGTTATAAATTGACTTGAGTCTGCAGTGTTTATTTAGGTAAAGTGTAGGCTCTAGCACAATTTTAGCAGAATAGAAGTGTTACCGAACCATTCAAGTAAATACGATTGCAAATGAGATATTCAGACATCTACCATGGAACCTCATCTGAAAGAGTACTTGAAAACCAGAAGAGAAAACTATAGAATATATATAATACCATCATTTCCTTCTTTACAGTATACACTGGGTAATATAGGAAAATAAATCACTTAATAAGCATATACCATTTTGAAAAAAATGGTAAATCGCTTTATTAAAGAAACTAGCTTGTAGTAAATTGTAATTGAATTGCATAGCTATGTGTGATCAGAGGGTTTTCCCCCTCTGTTCTGTGTCATTTGTTTAGTACCAGTGCATCAATGTTCTGCAAACTGCAGCCAACATATCAACTATTTCCCAACTACATTTGACCACCCCTGTGTTAGCTTTGTTTTAGGATGAACTTAAGTGGCTGTTGTTTTAGAACCATCTGTTAGTGCAACATCAGCAATAAGGATTTAACTTAAATCATACAAAATAAACAATATTCTGGCAGTTCATAAAAGCACTTCGCTCAGAAAAAAATACAGTCAACAAGGCTAGCTTGTCAAACTTTATCTTGTATGTATTCACCCTTAGACATCCCATGGGGACTGTAGGAATTACTGCAGGTTTCTCCATTTACAATGGAAAAAAAAACTCTGAAGACCCCTTGGACTGCTCTTCTTATTTATGACATATGGCTTTTTGATATGAGTCTTTAACCTTACACATCATAAAGCTCAAATTAAAATATGCATCTCTGAACTTTCACATAGTTTGTGCAAATGCCATAAAGTGAGATGAGCAATGACAGTTAATGCCAACCTAGAGTGCTTCTTGATAGCTTTTATCTCCCATTATGTACACAACTTTTTGCAAAGCATCCTTTAATGTTCTTTTACAGTAGATTAGATTAGGTTTGGCTGTATAGAAAAGTCTATCCATATGCTCTAGGTGCCCTTGACATAACATAAAAATACATACTGAGAGCAGCAGTATAATTTAAGATAACACATTACTGGTAAGACAGGCAATTTCAAATCTCAAATCCCACTTCTCCTTGAACATTCCTTCCTCCCCTTTCCTCCCATTTTCAATTACCCGGTTCAGGGGGGAGGGGAAGTTTAGCTGCAATGTGCACTGAAGACTATTTTGGTTGGGGCTATTTTTGACTAAGGAGAGTGGGGGTTAGGGGAGTAAATTCCAAAGCCATGGGCCTTCACAGAGAATGTCTTGCTGCAGCACCTCTTGTTTATACCATTGGGCTCCATCTTGAACACCACTGCTGATCTCAGCAGTAGGGCATGGGGAAAGAGGTGGTCCCTAAGGTAAGTAGGCCATGAGCCATTGAGGGCTTTAATGGTGAAAATCAACACCATACACTTCACCCAGTAACCCACAGGCAGGAAGTGCAGGTCAAGGAACACTGCTTGTGGCAAGATATTCCATGTACTATTCTGTGCTGGCTTCAGTTTCATGCTGGTTTTCAGGGCTGGCCCTGTGTATTGCACATTGCTGTAGCCTAATCTTGAGGAGACAAAGGCATTGGCAGTGATGCTGGAACTAAGGGTGCTGGGGGTACTGCTGCACCCCTGGCTTGAAGTAGTAATAACAAACTACTTAAATGGTTTCCATCATTAGCAACCCCACTATAAAAATTGATCCAGCACCTGGGCATGGGTGACAATCACAAGGTCTGCATCTGAAAGGATGCATGTAGTAAACAAATCAAGCACTGCTAAAATGACTTGTTTTTAAGGAATTTCAAATTGATTTCAGTTTAGTTTGAGCTCTCTCTCACACACACATAAACACCCCTTATCTGTCACCGCACTGAACTGTCAAAGGGACACACCTCTTTTATCTATTCTTGGTGCTATTGTAATGCTTCACCTAACAAACAGTATGCTCTTCATCCTAGCACCATGTGCCCAAGAACACAATGATCAATAGTCTAAAGATACTAAACTCTGCAAGTGTAATACTGTCATTAAACACCAAAATGATGCTCTATGGGACCAATCCTTCTCACACTAAAATATGTTTCCAAGACCTATCTATCTACAGCTATATATTCCATATTATCAATTTGTAAGTCTTCATAGATAGGTAGGTAGATTTTTGCTGACATTTTTAGTACTATATTTGAAACAATTATTAAAAATAAAGTTTACCATGCCATTGAATGATTTTGTGAGTCACTTATTGCTTTCCAATTATCCAGTACATTTAAGCTCAAACAATATGAATGTTTAAAATAAATTCCGGTCCTTTTTTTCTATCCCATATATGTCCCACATCTGCCATTACCCTGAAGACCAATGAAAACATAACAGTGCTTGGTAAGGTGTGTGCAGCTAATTTAGCTTGCAGTAGTAGATTTATATAACCCAAAAAGCTTTCAAGGACAAGATGAAATCTCTCTGCTGGCCAATCGTTCATCTTAATTTCTCACAGTACAACATCTGGGACTGGGAGGATAAACTGGATTGGCATTTGGAGCATAGGGGTGCAGTTTACTGTGAACCGATGAAAGGATAAAGTGGGCCCATCAATCTCTTGTCTAAACTTGCAAGCATCTGGCTTCATTAGCCCAAGAGATTTACAAATGGGCATACACACAGGTCTTTGTCATCCCCTTAAGAGTATTTTTTGGATTATTTTTATTTCTTCTTTTTGGAAGGCCTCTTTTTTCTTATTACTGCTATTACCATGAGAGATTGGCTGCACTATTTCAGGAATGATTGGTTTGGGTACCCCTGGACCTTGCAATACCTACCTAATCCAACGTGCTAAAACTGAATATTTCAGAGTATATTTTGGAGCAAATGTCAAAACATTTCTTGTTAACCTTTAATAAAGCTCAGTTCATTTAATCACAATGCCTGTTTTACTCTTAAGATCTACTGTTTAATATAGTCACTCAGTAGAGGTGGGCCCAGACTATCATGCTGGAATCAGAAACGCCCCAAACTTTTGGCTGAACTTCTAAGTCTCAGGCCCCTCTTTACTTATCAATCATTTAAAGCTTTTAAATTACTTAAAATGATTAGCAATAAACTTATAAATTACTTTTTGGTATTTAACTATAGTATATAACGAAAGCTAGAGGAAAGAATATCTGAAGATATATAATGCAAAAGTGCACCTTTTGAGATTAACATATTCTGGATGGATCACTATTACTACACCCATCATAATCTTTTCTTTTGTTATGTATATTCTGCCTTCTGGAAATTTTCTTGGTTGTATGAAAATATAAAGCAGAGCTACAATAGTTGATATACTGTATTCTAATGGGCAACCTCATCACTGGTGAAAAATGATACTGTGAATTTCATAACACTTATATATGCGTTTTAGCAACACAATACACTGTATTTAGCTCTGCTTCTGTGATTTGATGCAATGGGAAGGTTCACTGTGCTGATTTCTACTTGTTCTTCAATGATTACACAACGTTCCCATTACAACAGCTGTGAGTGAAATGCTGGGAGATTGCCTGCCCCAGCCTATACTGGTAGCTTTAAATGAGCAGTGGGTTATGATGTCCAAAGCAAATGCAACTAAGTGCTTTTCTGACACAGCCGCATTTGTTCACCTCATGATGTGTAATGTGGCCTCTCTGTTTTCCCAGTATATCAAAATTAATCTCATAGAGTATCTGTATGTTCACCGGGAATATATTTGAAGTATGGCTTTTGTAGCCTCTGGAATCAGTGGCTACTGACCCCTGCTATATTGAAGGGGCATATGCACTTTTGTAACTTTTGTATTGCAGTCCAATGCCAAGTGACTGAAGGCACAAAATAAATACTATTAGTTTAGCAGCAATCCTGTGTGTTACACCATTATTGCCACTTTAAAGCAAGTAAGAATCTTTAATCCATATAGACAGCAAAATGTAGAGAAGGTCACAGGAAAACAGGGGGTAGAAGCTGGTGAGAAAAAGGTGGTATACATTTTTCACCTTGTGCAAAAGTGATAAATACTGAAGAGCAAATAAACTGGGAACTTCTTTTTAAAGATTAGCATGTTTTTTCTTCTTTCTTTATCTCTTCCCCATTCATGTCAATAGGAGTGGCACAGAATAATAATCTACTTGTTTTGTCTGTGTGTGATAATTGCACTTATAATTTAGTAAGATTTAAATAATCAAATTCAGGATGTTGTCTATGGGTATCTCTATACAGAAAAGCAAAACCCACGGCTGGCCCATGCCAGCCAACTGGGCTCATGGAGCTTGGCCTGCAGGGCTGTTTCATTGCTTTGTAGACTTCCGGCCTTGGTCTGGAGCCCAAGATCTGCGACACTCACTCCACACAGGGTCCTAGAGCCCGGGATCCAGCCCACGCCTGGAAGTCTACAAAGCAATGAAACAGCCTTGCAGTCTGAGCCCTGTGAACGCAAGTCAGTTGGCATGGGCCAGCCATGGTTTTTTCTTTGCTCTGTAGACATATCCTAAGTCAAATTCTGGAAAACGGTTTTTTTTAATCACCAAAGATCACAATCATGATGCGTTATATATAGCTAAAGAAATTATAGTACTATTGGCTGGTTCAAACAAATCATTCTTTCTCTATTTTATTTTAAAACAGCCAAAGCACTAGATGATTGATATTGCACACTTAAAGTTCACATCTTTTCAGTTTGGTAATGGATTTCTTCATCTAGCAACAGCTATCTTTTGTCATTTAATGTCTGTCCAATGCAACCTATACTCAAGTTTAAGTGCTATGTCAAGAGAATTTATGCTCTGACATTTCTCTGCAAACTCTCCAAATCATGATTTGCTCTTGCAGAGAACAGTAGTTTTTATATGGTAACCAAGTGCATTTCACCTTCCCACTACAAAATACCCCTTAACTTGTAAGTTGTCTTATATGCTCAGAATCCAAAAATGTTCAACTATGCTGTACACAGGTCCTAAATTCTCTGTATCCAGTTTGAAATCCACTTGGGAGATTACTGGATACATGCATCCTATCAATCCAAAAAGTGTGTGGGGGAAGCAGTGATATATCTTTCTATGACATGTTTCCCTTTTAGGTAGTTACTTTACAGTGTAGTGAATGCATCACTGAAGCTTTCCTGAAAGAGAGAATGTACCTTTTCTTAGATGGTCTACAAAGAACAAACTTTCTTCTATAGCTGTAGGCATTTGTGGAGCTTTAACAGTCAAATGTGAACATCTTTTAAAATGAAACAAAAAAGTCTCTTTTTGTGAGCAAATACACACTTTCTAGTGTAAAGCATGTGTGATTTACAAATGTTAACTAATAGCAAAGAGGAATGAAGCAAACTTGAAGAGATAAAATGCATTTATAGATAGATGATAGCTAGATAGATAGATAAATAAATAGATATAGATATATATATCTAAAATGAATTTTCTTTCTTCAAGTTTGCTTCATTCCTCTTTACTTGTATATATATATACACAAATATATATACACACATACATATAATAGTGGCCGAAATCTTGGCCCCATTGAAGACAATGGGAGTTTTGCCACTGACTTCAATAGCAATATGTGGTCATTGACAACCCAGCTGCTTGATGATCCTGGCATAGTGCAAGGGGCAACAGGGTCTTTTGGGACAATGGGGCTTCACGTATTTGGGCTGCTATAAAAGAGGCCATTGGGATATGTCTGGGAACCTGACTGAGTTCGAGGGGACGCAGCCAAGCTAATTACTGGTTCCTTCTTGTGGCGGATGTTTAGTGCAGGTATTCCATAGGGAAGGCATCCAGTGACCAGATAAATGGCCTGTAAAGCACTTAAAAGGAGGTGCTGGATAAAGGAATGGAATGGGGGAGGGGTGCTGGGGGACTCCTATGATTGGCACGGCAGGGAGCCAACCCTCCTTTCTTGTAGCCCACCTTAACCCTCCTATGGGGGGGGGGGGGGGGCTGGATGGTAAAGTCCAAGCCATGGGTTGGCTGGGGGACCTGGATGGAAAATGAAGGAGAGCTGGTGGAAGCCTCGGGTAGTTATTTGAATAAACATGGATTTGCCTGCACTGTATACTTTATCTGCCGGGTAGTCCCAGACGTCTATATATAATAAAGTTGAGGTTTGATTAAATCCATATCATGTATCTCCTGTCCTTCTTTCGGTATAGCTGGACAAAGGGCTAGTTTTTCACGCAGTGTGTGAACATTATATATACACATACACAAACATGTGTGTGGCTGAGATTGAGACTGTTATAGTGATGGCATGGCCTATGTAAGTGCCAAGTAAAAGTACAACCACTGTGCATGGAATTTCAGGGGCTACTGTATCCTTCATCCCTGGAGTATCTTTTTAGTCTAAACTCTGTGAAGCTGGAGGAAAAAGTGATAGACAGCTCCCGCCCTGGCCTTAAGGGATATATATATATACAGCCTGTGGAAGTGAACCTCCCTGCCTGGGTCAACAGACTTAGGCTAGCCGGGCTTGTGCCAGCATGCTAAAAATTACTGTATAGACAGAGCTTTGATATTCTGATTCAGGCTGGAACTCAGGCTCTCTAAACTAGGGAGTGGGGTGAGCTTCAGAGCCTCAGCTCCAGCCCAAGCTACAACTTCAAAGCTAGTCTTTCCTTCCTCCTCCTCCTCCTGCTCCTGCTGGACTTTGGGCCTATGATGCAAGCTCTGCTGGATTCGGAACAAGTGAGGACATGGAGTGACTGATGCCTTCCTTTGCCTTCCCCTTTATCCATGGATCTGGGGGGTGGGGATGAACAATCAGGTCATCTGAGTTTATGAAATCGCAGTGTGTGTTCATGGAAATAACTGTGTTTCCACAAATTCAGCACAGAAAAATCAATCAAACAAAAGGAGATGATGGGCAATGTACAAGGAAGTTCTTGTTTGAACACCAACATCTTTGCTAATTAGCAAAACATAAACAAAATAATGAAAATAAAGTGACAGTTACATTGACCTGTTTCTGATATGTTTGAATATTCTGCCTTGAATTCAACTCCTCAGCTAAATGAAATGCATTTCAAATTGTTACATGTGAATAATATATCACTTTTGTATGCTGCCAACCATCCATCTTTTCTCTGTTTAACTGTGGCACATCTGCCTTTGTGTCAGCTTTCTCCATAAGGGCATATTAATTCCATCAAAAAATGCTGCACATACTCAGAGATGGGAATGAAATTAAATGTGCACCACTCCAAGGAGAAATGGAATGGAGCATTAGCCACAAGGGTACCTCATTCACACCGAAAGGAAAACCTAGCCAAACGCACCTGAAGCTTTAACAGCAATGACAGCAGGATCATAAACAGCAACAGATGATGTGGTCCATATTGCAATTGTCCCAACAAGAACAAAGATTTCTCTCCCATGATTTGAACTAGTAGAAATATAGGAAAAGATCCTTACCTTCCATTAAGTTATGCTCATTTATACCAGTTGAGGATCTGGCCTATATAATAAAATAGATTTCTTTTATTATTTACTTTGGAGGTGTAGTGAATTTATAAAAAGCTCCTTTTGCATTGGTGAAAATATTTATAGGCCCACCCAAGGAAAACTCATTTTAATATATCAGTTACTGAGAAGAAAATTATAAGCATCTTTATCCGATTTTCCAGTCCTCTAGAGGTTACAGGCCAATTTCTACTCTCAGATACATGGGTTTCAATGTATAGAAATTCTATTGTCTTCAATTTTGATGAAATAATAATTGGGTCCTTTATGTGTCATTTTCCATTATAAACAAAGTACATTTGATTAGAGCGAATAAGGAACTGGTTAAAGGGGAGACTACCACGGGTCATACTGAAAGGTGAACTGTCAGGCTGGAGGGAGGTTACTAGTGAAGTTCCTCGGGGATTGGTTTTAGGACCAATCTTATTTAATCTTTTTATTACTGACCTCAGCACAAAAAGTGGGAGTGTGCTAATAAAGTCTGCGGATGACACAAAGCTGGGAGATATTGCAAATACAGAGAAGGACCGGGATATCATACAGGAAAATCTGGATGACCTTGTAAACTGGAGTAATAGTAATAGGATGAAATTTAATAGTGAAAAGTGCAAGGTCATGCATTTAGGGATTAATAACAAGAATTTTTGTTATACGATGGGGACGCATCAGTTGGAAGGAACAGAGGAGGGGAAGGACCTCGGAGTATTGGTTGATCACAGGATGACTATGAGCCGCCAATGTGATATGGCCATGAAAAAAAACTAATTCGGACTTGGGATGTATCAGGCGAGGTATTTTCAGAGACAAGGAAGTGTTAGTACCGTTATACAAGGCACTGGTGAGACCTCATCTGGAATACTGTGTGCAGTTCTGGTCTCCCATGTTCAAGAAGGATGAATTCAAACTGGAACAGGTACAGAGAAGGGTTACCAGGATGATCTAAGGAATGGAAAACCTGTCTTATGAAAGGAGACTCACAGAGCTTGGCTTGTTTAGGCTAACCAAAAGAAGGCTGAGGGGAGATATGATTGCGCTCTATAAATATATCAGAGGGATAAATACCAGGGAGGGAGAGGAATTATTTAAGATCAGTACCAATGTAGACACAAGAACAAATGAATATAAACTGGCCATCAGGAAATTTAGACTTGAAATTACACGAAAGTTTCTAACCATCAGAGGAGTGAAGTTCTGGAACAGCCTTCCAAGGGAAGCAGAGGGGGCAAAAGACATAGCTGGCTTCAAGATTAAGCTTGATAAGTTTATGGAGGGGATGGTTTTATGGGATAGCCTAATTTTGGCAATTAATTGATCTTTGACTATTAGCGGTAAATATGCCCAATGGCCTGTGATGGGCTGCTAGATGGGGTGGGATCTGAGTCACTACAGAGAATTCTTTCCTGGCTGTCTGGCTGATGAGTCTTGCCCACATGCTCAGGGTTTAGCTGATTGCCATATTTGGGGTCGGGAAGGAATTTTCCTCCAGGGCAGATTGGCAGAGGCCCTGTGGGTTTTTCACTTTCCTCTGCAGCATGGGGCACAGGTCACGTGCTGGAGGATTCTCTGCACCTTGAAATCTTTAAACCATGATTTGAGGACTTCAATAGCTCAGACATAGGCTAGGGGTTTATTACAGGAGTGAGTGGGTGAAATTCTGTGGCCTGCGATGTGCAGGAGATCAGACTAGACAATCATATGGTCCCTTCTGATCTTAAAGTCTATGAGTCTACGAGACTTCACGAGGGATGGATTTCTGTTTTCCAGTAGAATATCTGTTTGGCTCAAATGACTTCTTCTATCTTGCTATTTAACAATTTTGTTTTTTCCCTTATCTTCCTGATTTTTTTTGAAAGGGAGCATTCATGATTTCAGGGGCCATTACCATTTGTTTGTATACACTCCATGCAGAGCCTAAGGGCTTATTTCCTCAGTTTTGACATCAGGGTGAGATTCTGTGGCCTGTGTTGTGCAGGAGGTCAGACTAGACAATCATAATGGTCCCGTCTGACCTTGAAGTCTATGAGTCGTAGCCACAGGGTAGCCAGTAGCCACTGACATATGGAGATGGGCAAAGCAAATATTTTGATACTAGCAATGACTAGGTTTGCTGTAAATTGTTACACTGCTACAATATTATCATTCCAAAATTCACAATATACTGTGGAGAAAAGAGTTTACAAAATAAATGGAGAATAAAAATGTATTCCTTATAAAACTGACTGAATGACATGTCAATAAGAACGTGTCATTATTAAAAAATTGCATTGACATCAATGGGACCAATTACAGAATAAAGCATGAGTACAGATGGTTGAATTCTGTCCATAAATCTGAATCATAGAAGATTAGGGTTAGCAGGTTTTGAATGTGACATTTTATGTTCCAGCTTTGGTGGTTATCTTTGATTCCACCCTCTGGATTGGTGTAACATTTCGGTTTCCTGTGTGGACACTGGTGTAGAAATTTAACGTTCACTTGCCATTAACACTCCTCAATATTTGTTAAAATGTCTTGCTTCCATGAACACCCTTGCCAGCAAATTAGTTGATTAGGACATTCACAAAATGCAAACACCGAGGTGGCACTATCACACCCTAAGGGCCAGATTATATCATCTTTACTCTACCTTCTTTACTCACACTGAGTAGTGCCTTATCATTGCAAGTAGTTCCAATGAAATACCATTTGTGGAGTAACATATTACTCAGTATGAACAATGGTGATAGAACCTGGCTCTAAATGAATTTATTTAAAATTTTAAGAAGAAAATAGAAAAAAATGACAGTGTTAATCTACCTCTACTACAGTTTCTGCTACTGTTCCTCATGTTAACTAACACTCACACAACTAACCTAGGTGAAGACAGATGAGCTATACTAGAGTAAAACTGGTGTGAGAGGAGCACATAATATATGCAAGGAAATATTCACAAAGAGCCAATCGCCGCTCTTGGTTAAACCAGTGTAAAACAGAAGTTAATCCTGAGTGATACCAGTCTTAAAATCCAAACACCTGAGCGATGTACTTAAAAGGACCCAAATCCCCATGTAGCCAGCACTAGGTCGCCAGAAGAATTATTCCATTGACCTAGCTACTGCCTCTCAGGGAGGTGGATTTCACTACAGAGAAAGGACCCCTTCTGTCGTTCTAGTAAGTGTCTACACTGACGTGCTACAGCTGAGCCACTGTAGAATTTTAAGTGTAGACATAGGCTAAGGTCATAATCAGGTCCAAATTAAAATAAAAGAAGACCAGAAAATTAAAATACAGCTGCCTCGGGCTGGGTAAATGTATGCAATAGCTAAATTTATGCTGTGTGTTTGGTTTAGGTCTAGGGTAGATAAATTATTGTTCCACGCATATCTATATTCTGTATACCTATTATTTTGATCTGGGACTGGAAAGGATTTCATTAGTTTATGGATATTTATATCTGATTTTTGTTCAAAACAGAACCAAAGCTTTTCTGATTTGGCTGGATCATAACAGCTGAGATTGCTGAAATACTCTCAGCCCTGGTTTTGCCATAGTTCTTTGCTGCAGTGGCAGTGGGAAGAATTTATTACACAGTGTAAAGCCTTATTTGTACCTTTCACAAAATAGTTGATTGTCATTATACTGGATTTATGGTTAAATTGAATATTTGTCTCTGGGGAATTTGATCTGATCACTGTGAAGTGTGAGCATATATACACACATACTGCTGCACCTAACCCTGCAATTCCGCTTTCTTTTTAGTGACTGTTCTTGGAGTTTCCTAAGTGTCCTTAATGGAGACATATGTGTAAAAAGTTTTGTAGCTATATAATAGAATGAAAACAGTTGGATTTTTTCCCCATAGCTATACTGAGTGTTATAAAATGTGAGGCCACAATTTTTAATTACCAAATACAGTATTTAACAGCGCTCAGGTAGAATAGGCACAATGTCTCCAATTTTTCAGACTCAGCAATAGGTGATTAATCCCTCTTCTTAAACTCCTTTAATGGGGAAGAGCTTCCTCTTATCAGACGGTGAGCAAATGCAGGTAAATTAAGCTAAAAATTCTGCTGGATAAATTATGCAAAGAAAAGTTATTTGTATAAAAGCATTTGTGGCCATTAAAGTGAATAGGTATTCAAGATTTTCAATCCCTAATGTTATGATAGCATGCTATTTTAATACTTAAAATACGGGACTAAAATTGTTTTAAAAATTAACATGCCTTTATCATACCTCATACATTTATTTTTTCTACAGCTGATATTATTCCCTATAATGAGTTATTAAGACAATCAGCTTTTATGTGATGATCACATAAGGCCAGATCCTCAACTAGTGTAAGTTAACATAGCTCCACTGAAGTCACTTGGAAGAACTACCTGTAGGGGACTCCTCTGAAGTCCATGGAACTAAACAGTCTCATAGAGCTTACCAACTTTGAGAATTATTGCTACATTTTCTGTATGTAGAAAGTAACATGAAGATACCTTTGTCTGGTCTTACAGTGAGAGGCATAAAACCCAGATCTCTTGACTCCTAGTCCCAAACTCTAATGACGATATCATGTTGCCTTCCTAAATAGTGGTAGTGCAGCTGGAAGACTGAAGGACCTAATGTGCCTATAGACTAAGGTCCAGCTTCTCAAAGGTATTTAGGTCCATAACTTCGATTGAAATCAATGGATCTGGGCCTAAACTACTGTCTTCCTCTAGAAACAATCCTTCCAGTTTAACAGGATTCATGCGTGTTAATATAGAGCAGTGGTGGGCAACCTGCAGCCTGCGCTGCTTCCCACAGCTTCCATTGGCCGGGAACGGCAAACCTCAGCCACGGGGAGCTGTGGGAGGCTGTGCTTGCAGACAGTCAATGTAAACAAACTGTCTCGCGGGCCACCAGCAGATTACCCTGATGGGCAGCGTGTGGTGCGCAGGCTGCAGGTTGGCCACCACTGATATAGAGGCTTGGAGAAACACTAGAAGTGCCTGCTCTGCCTATAAAAAAACACTTTAAGCTGCCAGTTCTGTCTGCTGGCATTTTTCATTGGACTGGATTCTCTTTAAAACGTAAAGTCCTGCTGTTCTTTGCCAAGATTTTAAGTTTAGTTATGATCATGGTATATTTCTTAAGATTTTATTGCCAGTGTGCCTCCTATATTAGGTTATATACAGAAGGTCTAATAAACATGTAGAAAAAATATTTTGTCTTCATTTTTTCATGATGTTTCATTAAAAAAATGATTTAGAGTTACAATTTCTCATGAGATTCCCCACCTTTCTCAATAACAGTGATACTGAATTAGCTAAAAACTGATAGGCTTCATCAATATTACAGTAATCACTGGGATGCAAACACTCCTATTTTTAGCAGGTGTAGGTAGTGGATTTCCAGCAGGTTTTTAATTTGAGAGAGGAATATATATATATACACACATATATACACAAGCATTCTGAGGGGATTTTATTGTATCCTGTCCTCCTGACTGTGGCCTATCACAGAATGTGAATCAACATTTGATGTTAAAAAGTTGTTTCTCTGGGCGTAGATCGGTGTAGCTCTCTTGAAGTTACTTCACTTCCCTGCAGTTGAAGATCTAGATTCTAGTCAGAAACTTTAAAAGCTTGATCCTGCATCCACATCCACTAGCTTAGGGGTCTGCCTGTATGTCCTGTGCTCTCTCCCATTTGTTTTGTAGCACTGCTCACTCCACCAGCATCATTCCTGTCACCTAATCACTACCTTTGCATCAGATTTGTCACCTCTCTTTTCTCATACTGTTGTAGGAAGAAGGCCTGAAACATAAGCCCTTGTATCAGAGGCCTGGTATGAAGCCTAAGGCCTGAACTAAAGTAGTGGTCAAAGCTTTGCTGCTATAAAGCAAAGTTAAGTTGTGAGCAAGAGGCATGCCCTGCTCACAGAATCTGGCAAGAATGGGGCAGATATGGCAGAAACACACATTCCTAAGTAGTGCTAGGTTCACGAATATATTTGCAAACACATTCCAGAAGAGTGGTACCAGAACACCCCGACACTAGTACATTCCCCAAAGATAAAGGAACAGGCTGACCCATCTTAAAGATAAGGTCAGGTTGACAGCATGATGGATAGAGATGTTTTGATTAAACCAACAGGTACAGGGCAATGGTTGGCACCCAAATATGTCAGGGGCTGGCACCTAGATACGTCAGAGAGGCAATACATAACTTGTTTGTATTGGTGTATAAAGAGGTATCTCAGAGGGAGTGTCTTTGGCCAGCCGAGGGGGGAATGGAAAGTCCCACCATTCACAGAGCTGTGTCCATTGTTACGGGCATATATGTGCTAGTATAACTGTAGACATTGATCTGAGGAGCTAGGACCATGTTTCGTTGACAATAAACTTGATAATAAACCTTTGCACCTTAACGGATCTTGTGGTCATTGGGCAGTTTGCTCGAGGTCTGCTGTGCCAGCTACCTGTGCAGAGCTGGGATGGCATATGGAGGGAACTTACGCAGCCAAACATCTATAAACACTGGTGACCCCAATGTAACCACACATACTGTAATGCTGACAGGTTCTGGTGACTGCATGGATCACAAACCTCTTTGAAATTAGGTATGAACATATCCTTAAATTAGCACAACTGTTAGGATGAGTTAATCAGAAGTGCCTTCCCACATACACATACTTAAGACAGGAGGGATTATCACCCCCCCCCCCCCGCAGAAGTTTGGACTGAGTGGGCAGAGAGGTTTTGCTAAGCGTTGTTTGTGTTTGGTGTCTGTGGGTAGCTGAAGGTAGGCCACACTGAAACTGAGAACACACAGAACAGAGAGAGATGTAGAGGCAAAAAGCAAGAAAGCAAGCAGCACCCAGTGAGCTCAGTGTGGAAAAAGTTGGAGAGAGACCTTTTGAGTCTACTGGCTAAAGAGGCTTAGGGCTGTAAGCTAAGAAACTGCTCCTTTGTTCTTGGCTTCTTCTGTTTCAGAGAAGCAGGACTTTGTCAATAAACAAGATTGAATCAAAGAAAACACCAGACACCATCAATGCTACTTCCAACTGAAACATCTCTAGGGCTAAAATATTGATTAGCTGCTTGGGTCAGAAAAAGGGCAACAATACCATCTCATTCAGGTCTTAGTCAATTCCTGTTGTTTCTTCATCTAAGATATCCCCCAAAATCCCGCCTTCCTCTCTGATCATATAACTATAACAATACTATATTCTCTGGTAACTTCCCACATCAAAGACTATATCCTCCTTCACTCCAGTCCCACCTCTCCAATCTAGCCAAAACACGGCTCTCAAGATAATTTTATTCTCCCATCAGTCTAATCATATCTCTCCTCTTCCGAGGTCTTTCTTTGCATGGATTTCACAATTTTTTCTGCATGTAGTTCATGTTTCTTCTCCTGACTTCCAAAGTATTCCATAACCCTGCTTCTGCATATTACTCTATCTTCAACATCCTCTACTATTCCCTCTCCTTTACTCAACCCATGCTTTGTTCCTGAGGGCTCCCTTTGACTTCTTCACTCTTTCCTCAGTTTGTTTCTTCTCTCATGTAGGGCAGACACTTTCCCTTCTGCTACAAAAGTCTAAAAGCCCTGTATGTTCTCCTACCCAACCAGTGATAATTGTTCATATAGTCAATGGGTTTCACCCATTTATGGTTTAGATATTTAGCTCTTTAGGGCAAGGACTGTGCTCTTTGTCTAGTTGTGTTTCACATTGTAAAGCACTGTGTACACTTACAAGTTATGGCTGCCACTGTGGGAGTGAGCTTGGCTAGGATGTAAAGATTTTAGGAAGCCTCTTCCATCCAGTGTACCTGTGCAGGAAATCACCATAATGTAGATACCTACATCCAATGGACCTGGTCTCCTGATTTGCAGCTGTATAAATCAGGAGTAACGAAGCAAATGATGAAGCAAATGGAGCTATACCAGTGTTAAGTGACAGACAAGTGAGTCCTCATGAGTACAAGGGGACACAGCTAATGCTGCAAGCAGCGCAACGAAGAGAGGTTTCTGGATCCGTGCCTTCCCTCCCGCTCGGTTATTAGCAGGAGGCTAGCTTCTTCCAGCACATGCTACACTTTATTTCAAGACATCTCACAATTTTTTAAAGTAATACAAATGCTTGTCCTAGGGCTGGTGGAAACATTTCAAATTTTTGGTGAACATTTTCAGATAAATTTAAATTTTTGAAAAAAAAGAGAACATTTTCACTAAATGTTTGTCCAGTTTTTCAACCATTTTAAGCTTGTATCAAAATTCCTAAAATAATTCTTCAAGATAAATCACACACTTTCTGTAACTCTGGCCCCTGGAGGGTAACTTTGCTCTCTGACTTGAGGTGACCCCTCTATCCTTGCAAAGTGGCTTTTCACCAAGGTAATGGGTGCCAAAGGATGGCTTATAATAATAAATAATACAAAATAATAGCCATCCATAACTCACACTCTAAGCCCTTCCTCTCTCTCTCCAGGAAATGAACTGTTCCCACTGCTTGATGGTTCTTCAGCCCTTGCCCTCCTCCATGTAGGGAAGGACAAGTTATCATCGGCCAATCTTTGTATATTTCCAATAGCTGTCTGCAGAACTGTGAGAAGATATCTGGTACATGGGGAACCTGCCACAAAGATACTATTCCTAATGGATGTGGAACAATATAATCCCAATATTGACTGCTTATGCTTGTCTTCTAAAACCTTCCTCTGGCACCCTATTCAACCTAGTATGTTGTTCTCACGTATGGTCCTTTCACACTCTAGAAAGGCTCCCCCAGCACTGCACTTTATCAAGGACTGGTTTCCCTTTTTCTTGCCATCTATCTCCAGTCCATTTTAGATGAAAAAAAATGCAAAGTACCACATATGGCTCTTTCTCACAGTGTTGCCCTTGATATGGATATCTGTAGCATTTCACCTCTAGCTAAACCTGTCACCTTCTGATTACTTCAGCAATATGATACAGCTGGGAGTAACCTGTAATTCATTGGGTTTTTTACATATAAAAGTCAACAACCCTCTTCTCACAGCCAGGAAAGGAAAGAGGGGTGGTGACCGAACAATGAACTGATTCACCGAGGAAAGAAGGAGACTTGTCCAACAAGGAAAGCAATGACCTTGGAAAGAAAAGCTAGTGGGGAAAAAAGATTTATATTAATTTCATCTGTGTATATAAGTTTAATCACTGAACTAAATTATTTGATTAATGTTACTGTGTGGGATTGCTTTCTATTCTTAAAATGATAAAAATTTAATACAACTTATTGAATGCTTTTATTATCTTTTTAAAGCTAATTCTTTAGGGCCTGTGTATAAGATTTGTTTGATGTTAAGACTGGCCAGGATGAATGTCATGCTGAATATTGACATGGTTTGTGTGGTTGCAGTTGAACATAATGCAGAGTGGGACAACATGTCTTGTCAGACACAGCACGCCTTACTATGTCCCATTGCATAATGACAGGAGCCATACACAAGATACCAACTCTAGGTTTTGGGCAACTTTGGGCTGTTTTACCTAGCTCCCACCCAGGGCCGTCTTTAGGCCAATTCCCCTGATTCCCCCGAATTGGGCCCCGCACCTAAGAGGACCCCACAACGTCCATGTCAGGGCCCCACGCCTAAGAGGGCCCCGCAACGTCCGTCGCTGCCGTCTTCTTCGGCAGCACTTTGGCGGCAACTCAATCACCGCTGCTGTCTTCAGTGGCATTTCGGCGGAGAGTCCTTCGAACTGGGCCCCACACTTCCTAAAGCCGGCCCTGCTCCCACCCCTCTCATAACCATATATCCCTCTTAACTCAGCATACCACTGCTTCATGCTGCTCTTCATCCTGCTCTAAGACAGCGCCACAGCACAGGGAGATTCCATATTATTTACATGGATTTGGTATAAATGCTTAGATATACAGACAGATAACCCGGGCACTTCATGAATTACTCTGTGCTTTCTATACAGCCTTGCTAAGCTCTGTATACAGATAGAATAAATCCTTCAGATAACATTCTTTATATTCACTAACATGTCTTAAAAAACAGGATTCATTACTTGTTCATGTTAACTTGACACTAGATTTAAAGGCTCCATCACTAACCTGTTAAAGCTGTGTGACTTTTTTTTTCCTGGTGAAGAAAAAAAGAAAGAAAGATAGAAAAACAAACAGGATGGCAAGAGGACATGGAGCATTATTGACATTTGAGAAACCAGTAGTCTGCTGTAATGATGAATGGCAAATCAATGAACTGCAGACTAAAGTATGTCTACAAATTGGGGAAACTACACATTTTTTACAGGGGAATGAAATTAAGGGATTTTTTAAATGTTTTTTTTAAATTGAAAATACCTGGGTATTAAAAGTTTAGAATTGTTTGGTTACTTATTGCCTCTTTACAAACACCATATGTAGCTTGTTCTTTTGCAGGAACATTTTCAGCTACTAAAGGCTGCAAGCGGATGTTGGGGGATGCATTGCAGACAGATTTCATTGGGTCCCGTGGGACTGATTATTTCTCCAACCACAATAAAAGTACTTGTTTTCCCCACAAAATATTAGACTTCAGGAAGGGCGAGGATTACCCATGGAAGACAGAGGTGATGCTGGTGGGTATAAGGTCTCCCTTGAAGGTTTATTCCCCGCCCCGCCTTGGTTTTAACTGCTTTGGACATTGTGTATTGATTTAGAACAAGAACAAGAATAAAAAAAAATCCAGGTTGAATGTCAGGACCAAAGCACACATAGCACATATGAAATGCCTTACATACAGTCATCTTGACTTCGGTACTTTAGATTTGCCATGTTGAATTTTGAGTAAGATTCGATTTCTCATCCTTGAAGTATAGTTGTCAGGTAGGTGCTGTTGCTTTGCTTCATAATAATGGACTTGTGCTGATTAGGAATATAGGTATTGCCATACTGAATCAGATCCATGGTACATCTATTCCAGCATCCATGAACAAAAGAGGTATTTTATCTCTTCCTGAGTCCATATTCAGCACCTTTTGGCAAATACTTCACTTCATCTTTTAAAAAAAATAAAATTATAAGGATTAGTGGACAAAATAATTGGACATTATCAAAATGAATAAGATGCTGAACTATCACTGACAGAAACATGTTTGTGGGTATGAGAAGCTTTATGACCATTCACTTTTACTGGGCGCTTTTAGGAACAGAACTCCTGGCATAAATGGGGACATTCACAAAGTGGTAACATGTGACATGAATGGGGGCATAGAGTTTCCAGGTTTCACTTTGAAAATTTACGTTGAGTATTTTAAAGTCAAAATTCTTACCTAACAAGTAAAGCTCCCTAAAATGGACAGATATTTGTGTTCTTTCCATATCACACATACTCCCTATGCAATTTATCCCATCCAAAGAAAGAATAATTTATAGGGGCAGGAAACAACACTGTCACGGCAATGGACATATGTTACTCACAACGCTAACTTATGGACTAAGACTCCTATATCCACAAAGCAATGCTACACTGTGGGCCTTGTTGTGCAATTGCTTTATTTACCTTCTTCTGAGTGTAGATTTTTAGTAGATTCCTTAGTGAATTTCCAATAATTTGTCTCTTGGGGTTTCCCGAGTTTCAGTTTTCACTACAAGAAAAGCACAGCTCTTCTTCTTCAATGCTTAGCCAGACAGTCGGCTGTAGCGATCGTTTGCCATTTGGTCTGTTCCTGTGCAACCGCAAAGGCTTGACAGCCTGAGAGTCCAACATTGGAACAGACTTGATGGACCCATATAATACGGGGTTTGCCTCTGGGCCGCCTCCTCCCCTGGGTTGGTGGAATTTTATCCCAGATGTTACAAGCCACCCGGAGAATGGGGTTTGCTGGAATGTCTTGTGGCATCCTTGCGACATGTTGAGAAAGCCTAAGGCGCTGCCTGCGGACAATGGCCCCAGTAGTCTGAAGATCCGAGTGACCATAAACATCTGCGTTACACTTCATGCCCAATATATGATGTTGACCTTTGTGTGGAAAGCCTCCAGTTTTGTCCAGTCTGAGAAGCATAGTGTCCATGTTTTGCAGCCATACAACAGTATGGGAAAGATATAGCTTGAATAAATCCTGAACTTGGTTGTCATACTAAGATGATGTATTAACTGGTAGATATTAATGAATGACACTATTGTGAGCGTCCTGACTCAAAACCAGGGCCGGCGCCAGGCACCAGCCTACCAAGCATGTGCTTGGGGCGGCACCTTAAGGGGGGGCGGCGCTCAGGTGTTTTGTTTTTTTTTTAACATACTATGGAGCTGCCCTCGGGGCTGCGGCCGGCTCGGAGAGCGGGGCTGAGGCTGGGTTGGCCGCCCTGCCCCCGGCGCTCTGGCCGCGGCCGTGAGAGCTGGGCCAAGCGGGCTGCCCTCCCCGCGGCTCTCCGGCCGTGGCCGGGAGAGCGGGGCCCAGGCCGGGCTGGCCGCCCTGGCCATGGCTGGGAGAGTGGGGCCTGGGCCAGGCTGGCCGCCCTCCCCGAGAGTGGGGCCCGGGCGGGCTGGCCACTTTCCCCGCGGCGCTCCGGCCGTGGCCGGGAGAGCGGGGCCCAGGCCGGGCTGGCCGCCCTCTCCCGGTGCTCCAGCAGGGAGAGGCGGCGGGGGGGAGGAAATTGTTGCGGTGGAACACTGGGGGGGGGGGGGGGGGGGGGCGTTCCATGGACACGCGGGGGGGAGTCGGTTTTTTTTGTTTCGGTGGGGCGGCGCTTGGGGTTTGTTTGTTTTTTGCTTGGGGCGGCCAAATAGTTAGAGCCGGCCCTGCTCAAAACCCTGGATGTGACTACCCCCAAGTAGAGAAAGTTCAGGCCTGGTATTGAACTATGCAGATTGGGCCCATCTCTAATCATGATATTACATATAGGCCAGGATTTTGAAACATTCTCAGTGCTCCATTGAAGTCAATGGAAAATTTACCCACGAAAGTCCAACACAGTGCTTTTAAAAATCCCACCTTTAATTTTCAAAATGAGCTCAATTAAATATAAGTTCCTCGACCAAGCTCAGCAAAGCCACTCCCTTCACTTGCTATTTCAAAACTCCCTGATAAAATGAGGAGAATTTACAGAGAAAGCCTGACGGTGACAACAATTTATAAATACCCACAATTGAGCGTAAAACATTTATGGGTTAGAATTTGCCAAATGGGTTTTAGTACTACTGAGTGTTGATTTTTGTCTGTCAAGTTGAAGTAGAGGATAATATTAATACAAGATTCAGGGCTGAATGTTTGCAGCATGCCTCTCTGAGTAAAATGTTTTAATACAAGATCTAACAGCAACTGAGAAATCTTTTAGCATGGCTCAAGAAAGCTCTTAAAGACATAATGGACAATTTAAAGGCTCTGTAAGAAGGTGCTGCTTTTCATTAGTAGGTATCTATATCATGGAACACTCATTTGCCTGTACTTCCCAGGTGACTGATTGTGATGGTGGCCCTAGATAAGGGAGATGGTTCTAGCTGGCACTGTCCATCATCATATATTACATTGCAGTGCTCGGAAATAAGGCGAGCTAGGATTTCAGTTTCTTAAGTACCACAATTAATTATTCTTTCTTTTAGCTTATGAAAGCGCCAAGACTAATTAATTTCCTGTCAGATCAAGCAGCAGCTGTAGAAGAGGAACTAGGAGGAAAAGTAGATGAAGCCCAGGCAAGAGCTGCATTAACTGAAGGCTCAATTTGCAGTTTCTTCCTGGTGGCCATATTTCTTTCTTCATATCAGGCTTCCCATTTACCTCATTTATAATAAATAAAAAATCTGCCACTGTATTAACCCATAGAAAATTGTATATGATAGGACCACAGTGAGAAGGCCGCAGAGATCAGGCAGAATACTTCTTTCCCCCCCATCTTGACCATATATTTATGATAACTGAGGGTGAGCACATTAGACAAGCATTTATGTGAAACAGTCTTTGGAACTATAATTGTTTTTTTCTCATTGTAATTGTGTCTCTTTTCTGTTTTAAAAACAGCAAGACGTACTGTGCTGACACGTGAATTAATAAAGATGTAGGGTCCTACATTAAAGAATGGTGGCTTGGTTCACCACAGAGTTCCTTCACTTTTATTGCAATGGAGTTTGGACAGGGGCAAAGCTGGAGTAACACAGAGGTGAATCAGACCCAATATCTGAAAGAGGGCTAATTATAAAACTTTAGTATGTCTTCTTCATGATATGCAAGAAATTTAGTTGCATCGTTACTTTTTATGGGAGTCACATAATCAGGACTGACTCTATTGCTGAAGCTACCCTTGTTACTGTTGGCAACTCCCAGTCACTCATACAATAAATAGTCAGTAAATATTTTGATTGTCTAGACAACCAGCATGTTCTGCCCATATAGTATAACTAGATACGTGTTAGTCCAAATCTCTGCACTAAAAATGTAAGTTATATTATGTAGCCTAGTAGAGAAAGAATTGTATAAAGTTATATTGTATTATTTGACAACATTTATGTTGTTCAATATCATCTGACAAGCAGAGCCAAGTGAGAATTTTTGGATTCACCCTTTTTTCAATTAAAAATGCAAATTCAGATCGAACAAAAAAAATGTATATTTGGTCAATTTTGGTGAATTATTTGGGCAAAAAAATCAATTGCTTTGCTGTTTCTGAAACTAAACATTTTGACTTTTGATTTCCAAAAGACATTGCATTTCAGAATTTCCCTCAATTTTTTTTTTAATTTAAAAACATTTTTTTAAAACCTTGAAATTGAAATGCATTATTTTTGAGGGGGTCGCAAAGACTATTTTGCTCACCATAAAACAAACTTTTTTCCACATTTTATTTAACCAAAAAATTCAAAACATTTTCATTTCAGGTTGACCTAAAATAATTTTTTAAAAATTTTTCAGACCTACACCCAAATCTTATATTCAGTTGTTCAGACAGCCCTACCCAGAGTGTATGTATCATGGAGTTAAGGTATTGCACATGCAAACTTGTGTTGGCATTTCTTGACTTCTGAGTACTTAACATTGACATTTTAGAGTTCCATAGATGTATTTATTTTTAAAAGGATTTTAAAAAGTCAAAAACACAGACGGGGCGGGGAAAGGAGCTTCATTTCAAAACCTTGGAATCTGTTGTTTTGGGGGGAAATTGCAATAATGATTTATTTATTTTGATTTGTGATGGAATCTGTCATCCAATTCAAGTGCCATCTAGGCACTTACACAATTTAAAAATCAAACTGTGTTTAAATTCTACAAAGTGTAAGTGTTTGATCAGAAACCACCAGAGCACCCTGTCCTACACAGTTTAGAAGGACTGAAGAATGAAGCAACTTATCCATGCAACTGTAGGAGAAAGCCTCTCTTTTGTGGTTTATAGTGTGATTCAGAGTTGGGATCCCTCCTTCATACCCTTCCTCCAACCCTTTAAACCTTTTCTTCAGCCTCTTTCCCTCTTGCTATAATTATGTACATAATTTATCATCAAGAGTCATATTCATACTAGAAGAGCTCTTATCAAGAAAACACATTTATTTTTGTTTTCCTTACAGCCGAAATCCTCTCCATTATAAACTTTGAGCTACAGTGTGAACATGCTTTAAAGTAAGTATTTAGTAGTAAACTCCTTATATGACTATTTTAGGATGTTAGTGAGAAGCAATTGCCTTCTCAAAATGTGATCTGCACGTATCCTTTATAAGCTTCATTTTCAACTCCTAAAAATGGATTTGTTTGCTTTAGAGGGTTGCTCAGTTCTATGCTCTTCATAAATTGGGAACAGTTTCATTTTCAAGTACATACAGGCCTAATCAGGAAAGGTGCTGAGCATTCTCAAATCCTATTCTTTTAGCACCTGTAGTGCTAAGGGCTGTGTTCTGTGTAGTTAACTGTGTTCTGTATAGTATAACATAGACAAATGGTGGTTTAAGAACTTGATCATGAAATGTTAAGAACCCTCCAGTGAGGCACTCAGTGCTTTCAACTCATGTTAAGGTCAGAGGGAGTTGAGGGCACTCTGCACCAAGCCCTTAAAAGGGTGATAACAAGACATGATTGTTTTCAGGATAAGAAATAGCCCTAACATTACTTACAATATTGTTTTCACACATTTAGGTTTGTGAAGAATCACTCCCAGAACATAACAAGCAAACAATCCATTTGAGATTCATTTTCATAGGAAAATATAATTATTGTGTTTGCTAAAACATCATGAACAGAAATAGGGCAATATGTGTGTCATGATTTACAGTGCTTTCCTTCAGAAACAATTAAATGGCTTGACTTTTTAATAAGAATCAAGGGGAATTTATTTTAAACCATTTCATCTCTATCAATATTGTTCTTGAGAGAGCAATATAGCTTGAGATTGAAGCTAACGTTTATTTTAATGCAGAGGGTTTGGGTTTCCTTTCATTGCAAAAATGAGAGGCAAGGAAGTACTTGGGAAATAATAATGTTTTGTATTAAAAGGACTCTGTCAAGATCAAAATCAGGGGCCACATCCACACACATAGACTTCAGTGAAGTTACGCCAATTTACTTCACTGAGGCTCTCATACTTGTTAAAAGCTGAAGGTTCAGAAGTCTGTAGAATGTATACAAGTAACTTAATAACCCAATCTGAGCATGTGATTAATATGGATTACCTTATTTACACAAATGATGGCAAATGTTGTGGGTATCAGAATTTAAAGCTGACAATGCTGCATCATGGAATGAGACCTAGGAATTATTATTCACCTGGTTGGCTCTGACATCCATGTGGGTTAGTTTCTAAGTATATCTGCTGGTTCCGTAAAGCTCTGCCCCTGTCTGATACTTGTCCTGAACTGGCTGGAGAGCTATGGTTGGGTTGCTTGTGTGTGGTTCTGGCAGCTTCTTGTCCTGGCCTGGACGAGAGATTTGGTTGCATTCTGCCCGTAGTAGGTGACAATCTGCCTGGTTTGCTGATCTGTAACAAGCCTAGCTCCATCTTCTTCTTGCTCCTTGGCTGGTGGAGCTTTGGGCCTAACTGCTGCTCCCTGAATGGGGAGACTAGCCTGGCCCTACTGGCTGCTTCCTTGTTACTGGCAGGGCCAGGTGGCCAGGGAGGACTAGCAAGAGCACTGCCCAGTGTGGCTCTGGTCATGGTTCCAAGCCTATGGCCATGGGTAGTTTGAGGGACTATCCTCTAGGCAACATTTCTATGGTTAGTCTTCCTTGCAGGGTTATTATTGTTAGGAACTTGAAGGCCTGCAACCAGAGGGTCCTCCCCCCAACTCCCTCCAAATCAGGAGCCTTCTGGCAAAACATGACAGTTACAAGGTCTGGGATCTGGCCCAAAATATTTTCAAAAATTTCTTACCCATGTTCCTAATACCTTAAATTGTTTAAAATGAAAGATTTAAAAAAAAATGGATGTTGTTTCCATTTTTTGCTTATTTAAATACTTTTTCCATTTCACTTGGCTTGAGCAATGAAACTAGATTGATCAGTCTGAGCTTCACATTGTTTCTAGTCATTTTCATTTTGTGGTTCTTATGCCCTAAACATGCAGCTGAGGTCATCATACAACAAGGGAATGTTCCCACTGAATATAAATACAAGAATACACAAAAACATTTTTTAGACACAGTGGGGAAAACTCCCATGTACTTCAGTTTGAGAAAGATTGTGCTTATGATGGACCAAATCTTGAGAGATACTGAGTACCTGCAACTCTCATCAATAAATAATGGATGTTGGTCCAATAAAATCTTGGACCAAATCTTGAGAGATACTGAGTACCTGCAACTCTCATCAATAGGAGTTGCAGATACTTAACACTAACAGGTGCTCTGGACCTCTTAGCATTTGGCATACTTAGGGCCTGGTCAGTTAGTAGTAGACAAATTAAATAATGAGTTAACTAATGTCAAAGTGCATGCTAGTATGGGTTTGCAGCACCCAAAATTTGTAATGCGAACCCCTTCCCAAATGCACACATTTTTTTCTTATTGTGTGTTGGGGGGGGGGGGGTGAATTTACTGTTATTTGTACAAAGCCTAAATCTCTTTCTTGAAGAAAGATAAAATCCTGTTCAGAAAATGTGTGAAAATCTGTTTCTGTGCATGCTTTCAATTAAAATGTTCCAACTTCAAGTGTGTGCAGTTTCCATACCATATGTCATAGCCAGTACATTAGTAGAAATGATAGACCATTGAACTCATACACTACCAAAATATAGCATAGATGCTATTAAGCTTCAGAAAGGGGTATTTAAATAAAGTAGAGGAAGTTAGGCAAAAAGCTTCTGATGTCAAAACTGAGGAAATAAGCCCTTAGGCTCTGCATGGAGTGTATACAAGCAAATGGAAATGGCCACAGAAATCATGTATGCCCCCTTCAATAAAGAATCAGGAAGGAAAGGAAAAAAACAATATTGTTAAACAGCAATATAGAATAAGTCATTTGAGCCAAACAGATATTCTAATGGAAAACAGAAATCCATCCCTCGTGAAGTCTCATAGACTCATAGACTTTAAGATCAGAAGGAACCATATGATAGTCTACTCTGATCTCCTGCACATCGCAGGCCACAGAATCTCACCCACCCACTCCTGTAATAAACCCCTAACCTATGTCTGAACTATTGAAGTCCTCAAATCATGGTTTAAAGATTTCAAGGTGCAGAGAATCCTCCAGCAAGTGACCCGTGCCCCATGCTGCAGAGGAAGGTGAAAATCCCCCAGGGCCTCTGCCAATCTGCCCTGGAGGAAAATTCCTTCCCGACCCCAAATATGGAGATCAGCTAAACCTTGAGCATGTGGGCTAGACTCACCAGCCAGACAGCCAGGAAAGAATTCTCTGTAGTAACTCAGATCCCACCCCATCTAACATCCCATCACAGGCCATTGGGCATATTTACCGCTAATAGTCAAAGATCAATTAATTGCAAAATTAGGCTATCCATCATACCATCCCCTCCATAAATTTATCAAGCTTAATCTTGAAGCCAGCTATGTCTTTTGCCCCCTCTGCTTCCCTTGGAAGGCTGTTCCAGAACTTCATGCCTCTGATGGTTAGAAACCTTCGTTTAATTTCAAGTCTAAACTTCCTGATGGCCAGTTTATATCCATTTGTTCTTGTGTCCACATTGGTACTGATCTTAAATAATTCCTCTCCCTCCCTGGTATTTATCTCTCTGATATATTTATAGAGCGCAATCATATCTCCCCTCAGCCTTCTTTTGGTTAGGCTAAACAAGCCAAGCTCTGTGAGTCTCCTTTCATAAGACAGGTTTTCCATTCCTCAGATCATCCTAGTAGCCCTTCTCTGTGCCTGTTCCAGTTTGAATTCATCCTTCTTAAACATGGGAGACCAGAACTTCACACAGTATTCCAGATTCCAGATGAGGTCTCACCAGTGCCTTGTATAACGGTACTAACACCTCCTTTTCTCTACTGAAAATACCTCGTCTAATACATCTCAAGACCGCATTAGCGTTTTTCACAGCCATATCACATTGGCGGTTCATAGTCGTCCTGTGATCAACCAATACTTTGAGGTCCTTTTCCTCCTCTGTTCTTTCCAACTGATGCGTCCCCATCTTACAACAAAACTTCTTGTTATTAATCCTTAAATGTATGACCTTGCACTTTTCTCTATTAAATTTCATCCTATTACTATTACTCCAGTTTACAAGGTCATCCAGATCTTCCTGTATGATATTCCGGTCCTTCTCTGTATTGGCAATACCTCCCAGCTTTGTGTCATTCGCAGACTTTATTAGCACACTCCCACTTTTTGTGCCGAGGTCAGTAATAAAAAGATTAAATAAGATTGGTCCCAAAACCGATCCCTGAGGAACTCCACTAGTAACCTCCCTCCAGCCTGACAGTTCACCTTTCAGTATGACCCATTGTAGTCTCCCCTTTAACCAGTTCCTTATCCACCTTTCAATTTTCATATTGAACCCCATCTTTTCCAATTTAACTAATAATTCCCCATGTGGAACCGTATCAAATGCCTTACTGAAATCAAGGTAAATTAGATTCACTGTGTTTCCTTTGTCTACAAAATCTGTTACCTTCTCAAAGAAAGAGATCAAGTTGGTTTGGCACGATCTATCTTTTGTAAAACCATGTTGTATTTTGTCCCAATTACCATTGACCTCAATGTCCTTAACTACTTTCTTCTTCAAGATTTTTTCCAAAAACCTTGCACACTACAGATGTCAAACTAACAGGCCTGTAGTTACCCGGAATACTATTTTTTCCCCTTTCTTAAAAATAGGAACTATGTTAGCAATTTTCCAGTCATATGGTACAACCCTTGAATTTACAGTCAACAGAAAGGAATACAAACTATGGCAGGTAAAATGGCTATTAGGAAGGCTAAGATGAAATCTGAAATGCAAACATCTAAAGACCAAAAAATATCAGGAGCAGCAAGTCATGTGAAAGTGGGTGCTTCTTCTGGACTCCCCAAAAGCTAAAATGGTAACTAATAATTTTCTTTGCAGTGGTTTTTACCACTGAAGGTCACTGTGAGATTAAAAGCATGGCTTCTGCAAAGGAAAATTATGCTTCTCTAATCTATTTGAATTCTCCGTGTGTGAAAAAGTGAATAAAGGAGATATAAACCAGGTGATATAATTATTTGAACTGCCAAAAAGCCATCAACAAAGTCCTGCACAAAAGTCTATTAAGGAAATTAAATAGGCCTAGGGTGAGAAGTAAAGAATTGTTATGATTGGCTAAGAGAGGAATAAATGGCCAATCTTCAACATGACATGAGGCCAATTGTAGTGTGACCCATTATTCTGAACTCAGGATAATGTTGTATAGTATATTTTTGAATTATCTGGAGAAAGGCATGGACACTGAGGTAGCACAAATTCATAGAAACCAAACTAATTGAGTGTGTCATGGCTAGAGCAGACCACAAGGAACTTCAGAAGGATCTAACAGAGCTAGATGAAAGGACAGCACAATGGCAGATGAAACTCAGCCTTGACAAATGTTACAGGGCTCTACATTAACTTTAAAAGTCAGAAAGAAGACCTGGGCATTATTGTGGATAGTTCAGTGAAAACCTCTGCTCAATATGAAGCAGCTGTTAGAAAAACAAAACAAAACGTTAAGAGGTTTAAAAAACAGGATAGAAAATAAAACTAAAAACAATATTATAATGCCATTATATAAATCAATGATACATCCTCACCTCACCTGTTCATTTTTGGTCCTCCTAGATGTAGGAGAAATGCAAAAGGTCAAGCATGAAACACGAATATACATTGAAAAGATTTGAGACTGTTTTATTTAGAATGGAAATAAGTGGCATCATGATAGCAGTACATGAAACAACAAATGGCATAAAAAAGGTAAATTGTGTGCTACTATTTACTCCTTTTCCTAATACAAGAACAAGGGGATGTTCTATGGAATTTTAAAAAACAAATGAAAGGAAATATTCTGTACATAAGATATAGTTAGCCTGTGGAACTGAATGCCACGGGATATTATTGAAGTCATGAGTGTAGTAGACTTTAAAAAATGATTAAATATTCAGATTAGATTAAATTTAAAAGTACATTGTATATAATAGGTATAAACTGTCAGGGTTCAGTGAATAAACCAAACATGAATTGATGAGTTAGGAAGAAGCTTACCCTATGAGCAGTTTATTTCATTATTGTCTAGTGTTTGCATTACTTTGAAGCATCTGTTCCTGGCCACTGTCAGAGAAGAATGGCAATTCCTATATGACATCATTTGGAACATTTCAAAAATGTATAATCCTAAAGTCTGCTCTCACACAGGTGGAAAGCTACATTCACACTGTTGAAATTTTGCCCCTATATTCTAGAATACAAATACTTGCAAGATATTTCACAGGTTGGCTTCATGCCGAAACGGATAAGTCAGAAAAGGAATTATATGTATGGTCACAAATACATGCCTGAATTATATACTCTATAAACTCACACAGCTATGTTTAGAACATATAATGATATGGTGTGCACATCTCATTTTCATGAGTATAATATGGTCACATTGCTCATGCTAACCATGGGATTAATGGCAGAATTGCAGAGCCATACAGTACTGGTGTACTGGAACACCAAGCTTTTAATGAAACATTAGTCCATAAAACACTAGAAGAGCTATAAAGCTGGAATGTGGCAGATTACTAGTTTCCTCAGTATACAACTGTGGTTGAGTGATTTGAGGCACAATACCTGCTTGACATCCAGGAAGCACAAGGGGAGCATGGTTATGTCTCCCCCTTATCCCTCCAAAACCCTTTTGAAAGGAGCTAAAGATTGAGCACTCCTGTTCTGCTAGCCTCTGATTTGGGGTGGAGGGAGAAATCTGTCTTGAATCCTCTCCTTGCTTCCACCCTCATGCATGGGTCTAGGGATCTCTAGTGGGGAACAATCTTGCATTGATGAAGGTTGGATCTGAATTCACTTTACATACCTTAAAGCAACCTGTCAGCCTTCTTAAGTTTAAATTGTAAGGACCTGATTTTTAAAGGTATTTAGGCATTGCCTAACTTATTTAGGAGCCTAAGTCTCATTTTCAAAAGTGACTTAGGCACTTAGTACCCTAAATTCCAGAGTCTGTCATTGAGATTTAGGCTCTGAAGTGCCTACGTTCCTTTTTAAAATGAGACTTAGGCCTTGCAATGCTGAGAGCAGCAACACCTAAATACCTTTAAAAATCTGCTCCTAAGCTTTTACATTAGCCTCCTTATTGTAATTTACTAAAGTGCAAGTTTACTTTGAAAAATTATTTTAGATATAAGCAGCTGCATACAATTTTTGAAAAAAATGACTCAGTATAAATTACATGCCAAAAGTCTCTCACAATTTCTATTAATACAGTTCATAATAAACCTATTTTACTTTATCACTATTTGATACCTTCTTTTACTCACATCAGCACCAGAAAAGTCATAAACCAATTATAATCCTGATAACTCTCCCCCAATGTCACATACTCATTTTACTAAGTCCCGTTGTTACAGAGTTAGTATGTGCCAGCCATCATTCTGCTTCTGCTACATTTTCTGTATAGCCCCAGCTGAGTTGTAGGGCAGCTGTATTTTAGTATTTGTTTGCAGAAAAACAGCTTTTACCTAAAATTAAAGGCGATGCTTAATATATTCATTGGATTAGTCTTATAGACAAGTATTTAACATGTTTTTCTGGTATCAATAAATGCATTTTAAAAGTATCTGATGAGAGAGGGAAATATATGTTGATGGTACCAAGGTCTTTTAAGTACACATTCCTTTAGTCTTGAGCCTTCATCAAATATGGTGTATAGGAAAATGTGTGTATCGAGAAAACTGATCATATTCACCCTTACCTTCCTGTTCTGTCAGATTTGAGCCTCAGGAAATTATTCAAGCTGCTGGTGATCTGAAAGGAAATTATTAAAATATCAGGAATTTTATGCCATTGTTAACCAAATGCAAAAATCTGTCCTTGAATTATTTCCTTTTGGAAGTTCTGGGCCTTGTTCCAAACCACTGCTGCTTATTTGTCACTCTGGGATTTTTTTTAAACAACATAGGAACTACCACACTGATCAGATCACACTTCATCTAGTCCATTATAATGTCTCCAGCAGTTGCCAGCACCAGATGCTTCAGAGAAAGGAGCAAGAAACCTAGTAGTATGCACTGAGATAATCTGCCCCCATAAAAGGCTCATCTTCATTCCTACTATTAAAGATTTGTTTATGTTCTGAAGCATGAATTTTATAAATCTTCAAAAAATGGTTAGCATTTATTATCGTAACTCTGGATAGTCTTTTTATCCTTTTTATCCACTCCCTTTTTATATCTTGTTAAATTCTTGTCTCTCAATTTCCTCCTACTCCAGGTCCTACTCCTCTTTTCCCTGTCTTTTTTTCTCCCCCATTTCTTTCTAATCTCTCCTTTTAATTCTTTCTGGGCCTTGCCAGTCTATTACTGGCATTCTTTTATTGTGCTCCCTGTGTTAGGCCTTATGTTAATCTCTGAACTGTCAGTATCACCACCCTTATCTGTTTTTGTCACCCTAGGCCAATCTGATTTCTTTCCCTCCTGCCATTACTCAAATTTCCTTCCAATTTTTCCCCTGATCCATTCCAAGAATCTGTCCTCTGGTCATTAAGATTTAATCATGCACCTGCCATTTCAGTCCTTTCCAATGTCTTCACTATATATAAAGTGGTGGGGCCCTTTGTCCAGCTGGACAGAAAAGATGAGTTGCTCCCTTTAACTGCAGGGAGGGGGCTTGTCTGGCAGGCTGGTAGAAAGGGGGTTGTTGCCCCCAGGGCTGGTGCAAGGAAGTTCCGTGCCCTAGGCAAAACTTTCTTGCACCAGCCCTGCACCTCCCGCAGCTAACGCCGCCCCCCCCAGCTGGCCCCCCCACCCGTGGGAGCTCAGCCCCCCAACCCGCGGGCTGCGGGAGCTGAGCATGGAGCCGGGAGGCAGGGGAGCGGCTCGCCACGGCTGCCTCCCAGCTCCATGCTCAGCGGCTGAGCGGGAAGGCATAGGGAGCGTGGAGCCGGGAGGCAGCCGCCCGCCGCCCCCCAAATCCTGGCGCCCTAGGTGACCGCCTAGGGTCAGTGCCGGCCCTGGTTGCCCTCTTTAAGTTCCCCCCCAAAAGGACTACCTCTTCCAGGTAAAGAAGCAGGAAGCCATATAGTCAGATCAGGTCAGCAGGGAGGAATGCTGTCCTCTCCTCCTTCCCGTCCCCCACCCCACAGATAACCCAAAGATGCATGGGAGGGTGGGGTACTTATACCCAGGGCAGTTCTGGGAAAACCCTCTTTAACCTGGACTTGCCTAGCAGCAGCAGCATCTCTGTTTCCATGTCTGCACATGACACTCACAAGAGGGTGGTAAGACTGGGAAGGAGGAGGGGGAACACAGCAGGGTGCTTAGAGCAGGAACAGTGGGGGCATGTGGGGAATGGAGTGAGAGTCAGATGTTTATGAAAAGTTGCGGCCTAATTCAAACAACATCCAGTGCCTCCTGTCCTTCTTCCGGCATAGCCAATCTCTGTACACACAGATTTTAATAAAGCTCAATCACAGTTATCAACCTTGTACCCTATATTTTATTTAACAGCGATACTGCTTCCCACAATTCCATACTGTTTTTCTTTTCCTACAACCCCCTTCCATCTAGGTCTTTCCTGGATCCCATTCATTACACTGAATAAAATAATGTCATCGCCATAAACAGTCGAAGAAGACAGACTTTTAGGAACATTCATCAAGCAGAGATGGGCCAAAGCCACAAGGTCTACTTTTGGATTTGAACATCCTTGCAGGTTATGGCAGGGGTTTCATATTCAGATTTGGATTGGGCTTATTTCTATTACCACTATACTTAACAATAATTGGGCTAAATGAATTGTACCTGTGTAACTGAGAATAGAATTTGGTCTCTCATGTTTAAAATTAATGGCCTGGTTTTTTGTTTTGTTGTTTTTTTTGGGGGGGGGGGGTGGTTGGAGTGGCTGAGCTCCTGCAGCTCTCACTGACTTCAGCAGAAGCTGGGCAGGCTTAGTACTTCTGAAAATCAGGCCGTGGGTGTCTGCTATAATGCAGATGACTTATTATTACTTAAGTCATCAACTCAAATAATAAGCCTCAATATGGGGCTGATCCAATTCATATTGACTTTGATCTGTGTTAGGCCAGACCTTATACTGTTTGAATAAGCACATCTAATAAAATACAATATCAGTGAGCCGTGTGTGTTTAGCCATTTCTTAAAGTGACCTTTGCTTTCCGTAGTCTGAGCTACAATAGGGCACCTTTCTATTGCTGGTATTGGTACTACGCTATCCTACAGAATGCTTTCAAAGTGATTCTGAATGTATCTCTTCTGTGAATGAAGGCCATGGCTGGGACGCACATCTGTTGAAGTAAACCAATGGCTAGCTATACCTGATGGGCTTTAACCGCTATTTACACCATCTGAAAATCAAGGGTAACTTTTAGACATTTAGCTATGTAAATAAGAAGCAAAAAATAAAATATATTTGTATCACTCATAAATATGCCTTTTTAATAGTCTACGCAGCATGGTAAAAGCAGCATTCTTATCATGCATACACACATTGAAGACTTCTAACAGCATTGTCACTCATCAATAACAGGGCTAAATTTAAGTGACTTGAAAAATATGCTCAAGAAATTAAACATATTCCTATAAATTACTTATACTCCCCAGTTGGTGCTGCAGGTTACATGAGCAATATTCTTTTATTATCTTATATCCAATGTGTTTTAGAAGTAATTTTGTGATTTTTTTCCTTATTGAATGTCACAAAATAAAATCCAGAAAACTATGAAAAAAGATTATCAAACCATCTCATAATTTGTAATAATTTTCAAATGAAAATAAGGTTTTCCAGGACAGAACTGTGTGTTACTAAGTTCTGCTTATATGATTAAATTCACCCCATGTGTGGAAAGGTTTATTATCACTTCCACACTGGTGCATGAACTTTATGCTGTCCCTCCTCACAGCAGTGAATTTCACCCTCCGACTCAGAGCCCAATTTTTTAATCGGAATTCTTACATACCTGGTAAATATTTTTTTATTAATCTTAAGGCATCACAATATGCAAGCTATGCAAGATCCCAAGAAAGCTCAGAGATTCAGCTGTGCTGAGTTCATTGCAGGATCAGGGACTAAGCACACGTTAGAAAAAAAGGAGCAGATTCATTGTGATTTTACATGTACAATAATCGTTTTTAGAATTAGTAAGGATATTTAAAGATAGTACGTCAGCCCACAGCGGTACTGCACATAATTTCTTCAAAGTCTATCATATGACTTATGGAACAACATCAAAAGATAGGGGGCTTTGCCAACAAGAACTGGATCTGAGCAATACCTTGGCCAGCAATTAGCTACAGCTAAATTCTACAACTCAGCTGCCAACCCTGTGAACAGTGCCAGTTCTTCACTCTGTAAACTTTCATAAGCATAACTTCCACAGATTACTCTTTCTGCATCCTTAAGCATGCTATCCAAAATATAATAAACAATGGCACCACATATCAGAGATACGAGTTTGTATCATTCAAGAAATACCAAAGAAAAATGGGACAGTACGTACTGTTTGTTGTTAGAATATCAGTAAATAATAATATTATGAGCTGGACAAAATCTTGTTATGGGATTGCGATTGATAGGTATGAACTCACCCTTCACTTAACGTAACTGTAAGCATAAGCCCCACCTAAGCCAAAAGGAGTGCATGAACCCAGCCAGGTGCTCTTGCTGAGTATTGTTTTATGTGCATGTGTTGGCAGAACACAAAGAAACAGAACAGACAAGAAAGACAGGAGAGTGAGAAAGCAAAAAGGAGCATCTGAAAGCACGGTGGCTAACCTTGGAAGAAACCCTTGAGGGTAAGGGGTACTATCAGAGGTGCAGGCTGAGAAGAGTACTCTTGGTGCTTTGAGCAAAAGATGCGGTTTCCTGATATTTGATTCCTTCTGCATTCAGAGACACAGGACTTTGTACATTCTTTGTAAACAAAGAACTGCATAAAAGTACCTGACTACCACCAATTTCTACTCTCAAACTCCTGTAGTGCCCCAAACTTTGAGTAACCACTCAGGTCAAAAGGGACAATGTAATGAGCTGGCCACCTCCCAAGTGTTGCCTTCATGGCCGGAAGTCACTCTGCAGAACCTTGCTTCTGTTTCCTTTTCTTCAGGGCCCCTTACACAGCCTCCACACACTTTTTCTGTTGTCAAAATACCCTTCCTAGGTTTAGTCACAGAAAATAACAAAATAAAACTCAAAGTCCAAAATTAAATTCCAACTCATAAATATTCCTCTTCCTACTCCCAGGTTTCTCTGCCTGGAGAGCTTTCTCAAGATCTCTCTTGCTTTAGCATGATACTCCCAGCCTTTCCTGACTGGAATCTTAGTCCCACATCTTAGGACTCTGCTGAAGCTTGCTCACTCCTAGCAGTTTAGTTTAGTTTCATTTTGTTTAATCTAATATCCCTCTCCCTTTCCCGCTCCATTCACTACAGCCTCCAGTTGTTCTTTATGGGGGAGTTACCTGATCCCTTTCAGGTGGAGCTCAGCCTGTAATCAGTGTTCCCTTAGCCCAGTCTCCCCAGCCCATGGGACAAGCCACCCTGTTACAGGCAATAACAACAATATATAGTAAAGAACTTGGAATGAATTGCAAACATCAGCCCTAAAGGTCAGCTTCTCACACATAAAGCAGAGATTACCTCTTTCGCCATCACATGTGATGTGGTATTTCCAAATAGTTCCAAGAAACGTGAGAGTGAAAATGGCATCTACGGTATGTTGAAGTATGTGACACCAGGGAAAAGGAATGAAAACAAATTTCCTTGTAATTCTTTCTTTACTCATGTAGAATTTTCTAAGAGACATACTCCTGCTCTATCTCATTTTCAGTTCCACTTTGCCTATGATAAATATTTTTGTAATGTTAAACCAATAATTAAATACAATAAAAATAATAGTCTTTTGGCATGAAGGTTAAATATACCATTCATGTTATCTGAAGTTAATATGGCAATGATAAATTATTAATGTATGACCCAGTAATTACTGTAATCAAGTGTGGCATCCATACAACCTTGACCTGGGACCTCAATAGGGTTTCATCAGGGTCAATACTTGCATGGAAAATTATCAGAGAAAACAAGTAGCTTCAGAACAGTGGGGTTGGTGACTAAACAGATTTCATTATTCCTTCTGAGTCAGTATTAAACCAATGCCCAGCCTGGTGCTTGAAGATAATATAATTCTGGAAATGATATCTTTAAAATGAAAGAAAAATTAAGCTCTGGACAATTTGAAGTCATTAGAGATTCCATATCACATTTTATTTTGCAAGAGGATGTTTGTTAGCATTAGTGTTTTTGCCAAATTTGAGTAATTGCATTCTGACTACCTAAATCCCTCCCCTGTAGCTTCAGTTAGATAACTTCACTTCCTGACAAAAACTATCATGTTGTGTGGCTGTGCAATATCAAACACCTGTCATGTTTCACCCTAGAGATGGGTGCACTGTAGACTGTAGTGACAGGTGAAGTGATATTTAGGGTCTGCTCCTGCCCCAAGAATTATCTGTGATTTCAATGGGAGAAGAAGCAGGCTAATAGTTTATAAGGCATTTTAGGATGAACAGCACTGTAACAAGTAAATGTACTATAAATAATTAATACTAATAACATCACTGATAAAAGAGTCAGCACAATTGTGTTCAAAAGTTTTCATCTGAGCCGGAAATAACTCTGGCCCAGTTTATCCCACCACCTGATTTCATATTGGTAGCCTGCTTAATGGTGAAATGTCAATTTGTACAATGTTTGGAAAGTTATAAAAATATGCATTTCAATCATGTCACTTTTCTTATTTCTCTTTTCTTTTTGTTCAGCTGGAATAAATAGAAGGTGGTAGTATACATGATTTTTATATTTTAATCATCTTCGCAGATTTGAGCGTGCAATTAAACAAGTTTGTCAGTTATATTAATGCTAAAAAATCTGATGAAGACCCTTTAAAATGGGGTGAAACTCACCAAAATGTTTGATAGACTGTTTCAAAATAGAAAATATACCTAAAATAGGTGTAGTTTTAAAGCACCTGTGTTCCTCTTTTATTTAAAATTGATGGCAAATAAGATCTAAAGCTAGTTCCACCTTTCCACTCAAATTCTCAACACTATCTAACAAACAAAGAGAAACCATTATAATAAACACTGAAGGTGTGAAATGAAATGCGGTGCATGAACAATTATCATTGGTGCTATGGGACTTGATGCCATTGTGTTAATTTTATTCTACATCTTGGAAGTACAGTTTTATTACTGCAAAACTTTAAGGTTAAGTGCATAAGATTTCACATGCTAATGGTGAAATTATGGCAGGGTATATCACTGCAATGTGTCAGTATTAAGACAGACATGGATGTTCATGACAGAGACAAGAATGCACTCATGGTACCTTCTTATACAGAAAAATCTTGTTAATAAAAGCAATCATAGACATCCCCCCTTCCAAACGTTGTTTTTAATTTATGTTTACAGTAGTAGTTTAGTTTAAATTATTTATACTACATAATACATCCTACTACACTAGTAAATGTACAGTACTATATTATACATCAGTGATATCTGAGAGACATCATCACAATATTCTCACATAAAACTTTGACTGGCAGGTGAGGAAGACTGCCAATTGTTTTCAGCAGATCGGCAAAGTGTGCATTATCCAGGTTGTACTCATTCACTGTAATTTCAGAGTAACAATGAGAAATAAGGCAACACACATTATTAAGACCTATCATTTTATATTCTGCTGTAATTTTATTATCATATAAAGCATGTAAGGGATGTAGCAGTATACATACACAAATAAGTGTAATTTTAAAAAGGTTGACCAGTGGAGAAACAATGTATTTAGATATTAACAATAACGTCAGGGTTCTAAAATTTTTTGATTTACCTTAATTTCAAGTTATGCACGAGAATACAGGAATATAAATTCCTCTAGTTAGACAATTTTAAAAGCAGGCAAAACATTTTGATTAGAATTGTAAAAGACACAGACAGAGGAAGACAAGCATATGGCTCACATATATTACTATTATATACACACACATATTCTAATATACAGTTCTATTTATTTAGTAGCACCATAGCAAGTTCAATATGGCATTTATAACTGCGTGTAGTCAGGAACATCGTGCACCTTTCTTGGTGGTAAAAATTCTTTTAAGCCAGGGGGTATGGGGACCTTTAGGCCATCCACCCACACAATCCCACCAGAATATTAAATGAAAGATCTTACAGTATCACATCATTCATTCTCATTTGTGTTCCCCTCTTTTAGCCTTGCAGGCTAAAAATACCCTTGCAAAAATTGTGCAAGATTATATGGGAAATACTACGAGAACACCTGCTTTGGTGATAGCAGATGCTAGATGCATGAGAGACAGTTGCTAAAGAGTTATTGTGGATTTTTAGATCTCCCACCCCCACTACCGCTCCAGAATAATGAGCCAATCTTCAAGATGGGTTAGAGAAAGGCATTATTGACTATCTTATTCTATATGATTAGGCTTGTTTTTAATGGCCTGATTCCCAGATATACTAAAACCCTTTTATGTGGCTCTCGCAGAAAAAGGAACATTAAAGTCAGTGTAAGGTACATTTATACCCATTTTACACTGCCAGAAAGGGATCTGCATGGAAATGAGAATTTAGGCCATTATTTCCAGGAGAAGGAATAAGGGCTAAGGGAGAATTCACAGTACATGAATTCAGGAAGCAGGAATTAGTGTCTGGAAGAACAACTGATCAACACTGTTGCCTTGCCCTGCCGAAACTGCTTTTGGAACAGCTGGAGAACAAAACAAATTAGAGTTATTTCCTAACTTGTGAATCAGAATGGTATGTGACCAGACCTTTACACACCCACTGGGCTAGATTGTGACTTCAACTACATGCTCACATGGGAGAGTTAGAAGTAGTAAGATTGCCTGCTACCAGCCTTGCATGGGCTTCTAGGACTTTTGGTCTGAACATACAGTAGAGGCAACCTGCTCACCATCACCACTCTAAGCAGGTAGGCTGGGAATTGGCCAGAAGGGCTGAGGAATGGACACAGTTCAATTTCCTGGCTAGCACAACTGAGCAGGTGCAGCGGGTGTTGAAGTTTGCTGTTGGTATAGGCCAGCATCAAATTACTGCTCCCCACTCTATATGAAGATGGAAGCAGAGAGGAAATTGTTTCAGAGGGAAGTCCCTGAGGCACACTGCCTCTGGGTTGATATAGCTTACTTGGCACCCTTTACTTAGGTCTGTGACACTGAGCTGAATACCTGATGAATATTCAAAAACTCATACAGTCAACACAAAGATAAGGAAGCCATCTATATTACTGATAGTTCACAGCATTCTGAGATAGGCTGATTTCACTCATATTTCCACTCTCAAAATGTGTTACTTAGACTGCTTCCTGATGGTCCCTGGAGAGCTGTTGGGTCATAAGATGTTGGCTCCCATCCTTGTTTCCACATTAAAAGACGCTAAACTATACATTAAATAATTTCTGTGGTTGTAGGTTGGGTAGAACATCTTTGAAACTAGTGAGTGTCACAGCTGCCCTTCATTAGGGATAAATGGAACAAACAATAACACAGGCACCAAACAGAGGCACTTGTGAGGCTACTCAGGAATTTCAATTATGTGGGTGGAGAAGCTTTGCTAGGTATTGTTTTGAGTAGTTTGTGTGTGAGTGACAGTAAAAAGATAGAGCCAGCCTGAACAAGCACAGACAGTGTGATCCTGAGAAAAGCCTACAGTGAGAGCTTTTGGGCCACGTGATGGCTGAAAGTGGCTTGGAGCTGTGAGCAAAGAAACCTGTTCGAGTCTTCCTGTGTAACTGTGTTCAGGGAACAGGAATTTATACGTTCTTTGTAGATAAACAAAATGACATAAAACACACCTGACTCCATCATCAATTTCTCCCTCTGATGGAAGTAAGCTGCAAGGCTCCAAACTTTGGCTTTCTACTTGGGTCAAAAAGGGATAACACAATTATTGTTTCCCCTTTAAACAATTGCTATAGTTGTCACCGGGCTGTCATGCAGTTATTAATCCTAGGGGATGTGATCAGCACAATCATGAAGTGTCCAAGAACATTCACTATTAATAGGTGAATCACACTAGTAAAAGTTTGAAAACTGATGCATTATCAGATAAACAGCCAATGTTCAGGAAGAAGAGTTATTTCTCCAGCATGAATATAGAAGTAGTATGATGACTGAGATATTATTTTATACATAGTTCCAGATGTCAGCACTCTATTTGGCACCTCTTGAAATACCATCTCATTATGAAGCGGTAAGAGTTCTTAAGTTATATAGGGTGAGATTCTGCCACTCTCAGTCATGCATTCCTTTGTATACATGGTGTAGCATTGGTTAGATTGTTAGTGGAACAATATGTTAATTTTGTGGCATATCTGACATACTTAAAAAAGATGTTGAGAAATTGGAACCAGGTCATAAGGCAGTTAACAAGAAGGGTTTGAGGTCAAGAAAACTTGCCTTACAATGAACAATTTAGCAATATATTTTACCTATCAAAGAGAATGTTAAAAGGTGACATGAGCACAATCTATATGTACCTACATGGGGAGAAGAATTCTGGTGGTGGGGGGCTCTGATCCTCAAGTGTATCTCCCATTGATTTGAATGTCTGTGCTTGTTAGGCATCTAAATGAGGATTTGGCCTTGTAGCCTTTCTGCTACTTCCTCCTCCGCTTTATTTTGTGCAGGGCCCTATCTGGGAAACGTGCTCAGAGGCTGCCTTAGAGCACACCTAAAGGATCAGGCCCCACAGGCAAGATAGGTGGGAGAATGCCTAGTTTGTGATACAAATCTCAGCAGGTTTTAGGCAACAAACAGCTTTGCAGCATCAGGATTTAGGTGGCTTCGCGCATGTGCACAAGCAGAAATTTAGGCACCTAGGAAATGTAGGTGCCTGCTATGTACGGCGGCAGCTAAGCAGGGGTTTTGAGGATCTAAATTTGAGACTTGGCCACTTAAATGTCTTTTTGAATCTAGCGCTCAATGTCTGGCATTGTGATTGGTGGTTGGTGAGGAGCTCATCAATTCTTTCCCGCCTTCCATCCAACAACAGAAAACTCTTGTGGAGAGCTATTGCATACAAGTTTAATTAATTTGTAATTGGCATTGTACATCATATTCAGCCTTACTTTTGGATACATTTGGCCATTACTTATTGAGAATACCTATACTATCTTCTGGGCTTAAATTTCACACAGGATGGCACCTATTTTTGACTTGGTAGGGCCTAGAGCTGGCTAGACAATGATGATCCCGTTTCGTGAAGGATTTTGAAATTTAGTTTAGTTTCAACTTGAAACTAAATACCTGAAAGGAAGGAAAGAAGTCCATGAAGGAAATTCCACCCACCCCCTACAATTTCAACATTTTTAGTATTATATTATATTACAATATATAAGAAAATATTTGAACTGAACAGTTTCAAAATAAAAAAATGAAATGTTTCATCCCAAAAATGTTGATGGGATTTTTGACATTGTTGTATGTTTCTTTCTCCATTTTTATTCTAAAATGAAATGATGATGAAATAAATACAATTTTGCAAAGCATTTCGATTTTGATTGAACTGCATTTTCTGACAGAAAATAGTTCTGACAAAGTTTTTCTGACCAGTTCATGTAGGGCCTTTCATGATGTATTTTGAACTACCACAGGATGTCTGCTTCATAGGCTTTTTAGACACACATATTCAATAGACATGCCAGGGTCACAAAGCTATCCAACTACTTTTGTGACCCTGACATGTCTATTGAACATATTCCTAACAGGAACAATGAGACTATTTTTAAATATTTTACATTTTCATTTCTTATGGTAAAGATTATAGTGATAGGCTATATAGCACAAACTAAATCCTCATAATAAGAAATGAAAATGTAAAATGATTAAAGAAGTCTTTCTTTGGTGATGTTAGGAAATCTGTTCCAGTGAATTTTTAGGCAAACAACTGGGAAAATGCAAGGACATTTGCAGAGTAATTCTAATTAGAGTTCATTGGGTCATATCATGTTACTCAGCAATTATATATAAATCAGTATCTTAAGGGGCTGAAAGATAGTAAAAATATGGAATATAAATAAGATTTGTTTTGTCTTTAAGAAAGAACAATAAAATAACCTTCTGAGTATATTATTTTCTCAGAACAGGTCTACACTACCACTTAAATTGATCTAATTTGTGTCACTGACGGGTGTGAAAAAAGACATCCCCCTGAGCGACTAAAGTTTCAGCAACCTATGTGCTGTCCACACCTGCCCTATGTTGGCTGTAGACGCTCTCTCACTGACATAGCTTCCGCCTCTCGTGGAGGTGGAATAATTATACCGACGGCAGACATACATCACCAGATGCACTACAGTGGTGCAACTGCATCAGTGATGTAGCGCTTCTAGTATAGACCTGCCCTTACTGCATATGGATTTAAGCAGGTAGCTCTCCTGCATCAAACTACATTGCATATTTCTGAGTACTGTACACTGTTAGATCTTGTGGTTTATCACAGAAGTGATAAATGGAAAAGTTATTTTCAGTCTCACAGTCTGCTCCCTGCCGTTGTTGGATCACTCTACAGTATATTCTCCGTACTTTGTCAAATCTATTTCATAGAGAATTAATTTTCTGACAAAACTTCCAGTTCCATAATCTGCTGGGAAGGTCTTCAACGTTTTTTTCCTATTAGGGACAGAGAGGCAAAATGGCTGCTGTCTCTGGAGAAGTCACCCTTTGCAGTTCCTGGGACAGAAGTCCCAGGATTCTGAAGTTCCTGCTGGGAAGACAGAGGAGACTGGTGGAAATCCTTTCCCGGGGGTCTGTGAAGCAATGACAGATGCTTATGTCATATTCTTGGAGAATCTATTTAGCCTTTGGACATGTAATAACAGCAAAATATATCCAATCAGACCTGAGCTGTTCCCATACTTAAAATCAGAATTAAAGAAGTCAAGGAAATCTGAGGACTTCATGTATTTCCAGCCACAACCTAAAGGTTTCCTTGCCTGCATGCAAAAGAGGAAGATTAGGGAAAGAGTGATAATTGGTATGAAAGTCCACATCAAGAGATGATTCCTTGAAGAGGCTTCTAGAAATTGCTTCTTTAAGAAATATTGGTACCTTACTCTCCTGATCAGAGGCACTGACAAGCTCTACCAATACTCCATCAAATGGTTTCTGCGTGTTTGATTTCACCAGCAAGAAGTTTTAGATTGTGGGCCATGGTTTAGAGGTCCCAAACCACTTTGAAACCTCTGAGCAAAACCAATAAAATGTGCTGGGGCATGGAAGGAGATCGTTTGGGTAAAAAGGGGGCATGGTGTGTTTTTTAGTGAGGGTCCCACAGGGATTTGTTCTTGGACCTATGATATTTTAACATTTTTATCAATGACATGGAAGAAAACATAAAATCATCACTGATAAATTTTGTGGACAACACAAAAATCAGGGGAGTGGTAAAGAAGGATAGGTAACTGATATAGAGTGATCTGGATCACCTGGTAAACTGGATGCGAGCAAACAATATGCATTTTAATACTGCTAACTGTAAATGTATACAGTTAGAAACAAAGTATGTAGGCCATACTTAAAGGATTGGAGAGTCTCTTCAGGGCAGCAGTGATTCTGAGAAAAAAATTGGGGGATTGTGGTGGATACTTAGCTGAACGTGAGCTCCCAGCGTGACACTGTGGCCAAAAAGGGATTGTGGGATGTTAAACAGTGGAATCTTGAGTAGGAGTAGATAGGTTATTTTACCTCTGTGTTTGGCACTGTTGCAACTGCTGCTGGGATCATGTACAGTTCTGGTGTCCACTACTCAAGAAGGATGTTGAAAAAAATGGAGAGGTTTCAGAGAAGTGCCATGAAAATGATTACAGGTTTAGAAAACCTGCTTTATAGTGATAGACGCAAGGAGCTCAATCTATTTAGCCTAACGAGATAGTTAGGGGGTGACTTTATCATAGTCTATAGGTTCCTACATGGGGAACAAAAATGTGATACTGGGCTCTTCACTCTAGCATAGAACGGTATAATATGGTCCAATGGCTGGAAGTTGAAGCTAGACAAATTAAGACTGGAAACAGTCATAAATTTTTAACAGTTAATAATTAACCACTGAAAAATTTACCAAGGTATATGGTAGATTCTCCATCACTGAAAACTTTTAAATCAAGATTGGATGTTTGATTTTATATCTCATCTAAAATAAAGTACCAAAGTCCTGTCCAATTTTTAGGAAAAATCCTAAAGCACTTTCTTCCAGATTACAGTACTAACCTCAGTTTCTGGGCAAATTCCAGTTTAGGTAATTACATTTCATTTTCCTGTAATTTCAGAAAGATATTGCATTCTTTACTTGCTATAAATCACCCTGGATGTTTGCAGAAGACAAATACTAGTATGCATCATGGCCCCAATTTCGCAAAGCTCTGTCTTAACTACTCATGTACTTAAAGCTAAACATGTGCTTAAATGCTTTGGTGGTCTGGGGCCTATATTGTAAATACTAGAATCCCTGATTAAAGGACAGTTTTTTAAAACTCCAAACTAGCCCAGTACAATTTTGCCACCTGTAAAGTGATAACTCTGGAAAAAGCACACTTGTCAAACCAAAACCCATAGAGCCAGAGCCTTCAGTTTGCTCATATAAGTTGTTCCATTGACTTCAGTGGGACTAGTTGTGGAAAAAGGACTTGCGAGGTCTAGCTATATATCTCTACCTATTATAACGCCTCTAGGAAACCAAAATAAATCAATGTAAATTTAACAGTCAGCTAAGCATAAGCTTAGGTCATGCAGCATAGCCAAAGCTCTCTACAGCTTTCTGATACAAATAAAGTACACGGATTTTATGTTGTTGTTACTTTTTGGTATTTTTCCAGGCAATATCACCTGAACATTGTCCTAGAATGATCTCCATAGTCGCAAAGGCCCTTCAGAAGAAACATTACCTAAAAGGGTGCAGTGAGAGTTCCTCTGGATATCTTATTTTCTCAGGAAGCACATCTTGACCATGGCCCTAGGGCAATTTTCATAACAAAGTAGCTCCCTCTTGCATTCCAGGCACATCCACAGCAGCAGTAGCCTGAAGCTCTCCTGCAGCTGCAAAGCAAATGTTAGGTTAAATCCAACCAATGTGTATAAATGAAAGCCTATGTACGGTATATGATAAAGACAACCTTTAAAATGTTTAGATTTATTAAAACCCTAGCAAAATAACCCACTTATTTTATTTTTATCTTGATCATATATATCTTATTGAGTTTTTAATGTGAGAAATTGAGACAATTTTGTATACATGCAAACAGTAGCGCAGCCAGGTCCGGAGCGCAGCGGGAGCAGCGCTAGAAAAAGGCGCCTCCCCCTGTACTCACCCGGGGGCGCTCCGGGTCTTCGGCGGCACTTCGGTGGCTCACTCCGGGTCTTCGGTGGTACCCGCCGCCGAAATGCCGCTGAAGACCCGGAGCGCCGCCAGGTGAGTGTAAGAAGCAGCGCTTAAAAAGAACGGCGCCTTTTTTTAGTGCTGCTAAAAGAAGGCGCCGCTTCCGCCGCGTCTGCTCAAGGGGGAGCAGCTGCTCCCCCTGCTCCCCCCCGGCTACACTACTGCATGCAAAGGAATATGTCAGCCTAAAACTTCCAATATACACAAGAGTACAATGTTAATACAGCCTTGTCACAAACAGCTTGACCCCCTTTCATGAAACCTGTCTGAGAATACAAAACAAAAATAATCTAAGAACCCCATTAAAGCCCCGTAACAGAGCTCAAGCTGACAGAATAATAATATGAAAGAGAGCAGAGACAGTGGAGGTGGGGAAGAGGAGAGAGGATATCTTGCTCCAAATGTATTTCACACATAGAGTGACTGCATCTGATCTTCAAGTAACATTCACTAAGCTCTCAAGATTTTATAAGGAGAAAACTTGAGTTTGTACATTAAAAATAATAATTAATAAAAACAGCTGCTAAATAGGAAGAGTAAAATATGAAAGCTAGATGAGGGTAAGATAAGGTGAGTCACTCCTGCAAATATCTGTGTCAGACAAGAACTCTAGCCATGATTCTCCTTCCAGTGACAGCATCAAGTTGATTCAATTTGAAATAATTAAAACAAAACAGCAGCAAAAACACCAACACATAAAGAAAATATAAATCCCTCTCAGGAAACCTTTCACCTTGCCAATCACTTATATCTCGTGTGGTATTTATGCAATCACCACAAGCAAAATTCTATCGCAGTATATCTCCCATTTCTGCAATATGCTAAATTATTGTGGATCTGGAACCGACTTTTTCAGTTATGTTCTGATTCCACTTGATTCTGTTTTCTTCCTAAATGAGAATATCTGCAGATATGTATGCCCTGAGCTGACATGAACTGCTCTTTGATGCTAATGAGATATGTGCAATGGCATCATGTAGTAGTAAATAACACTATTTGTTGTTCATGTTCCTAATGGTAGATCTCCAACTGCTGACATATAGGGATACAAAATGGGTTTAATAATCAGTCTTTTAATTCTTTTTATGTTATCTTTTCCAAGCTCATTTTGACTCAATTGTTTTTGAATCTAGATTGAATAAAATAATCTTTATTTCTGATCTTCTTCAAATATTATTTGCCTGAGAAACTATGGTTATAAAAATCTCAAAATCATAAGATGTTTGATTTTGAATGGGATTTTGCTGTATTTTCCTATGGGCATTTATTTTTATATATTGATGACCCTTGATAATAGTTGAAAAAGTTATGGCATATTCCTTCTATTGTATTTCTGTATAGATTATATTGCTCAATTAATGCTATTAAATCTGTGAAATATCCAATCTGGACTATCTTTTCTCTATTTTTTTCCAAATAGTAAGAGGAATACAAACTGTGAACACAAAGGAATTAAAAATATATTCGATTAATGTAATTCCCAGGATAACTAAAACAAATGTAATGTGAAACCTAAATATTAAAACAAATTACACCCCACAAAAATTCACTCAAACCAAGATCCTGGAATTAAACTTTATACAGAAACATTGCAGCTCACTCCTAACTCTTTTTGGAGACAGCATGGTGAATTGGCTTGAGAACTAGACTGGGTCCAAGGAACTTGGGTTCCATACCCTGCTCTGTCATTGAGTTGTTGTGTGAATTTGGTAATTTGCTATAATGATCTATGCTTCAGTCTCCCCATCTATAAAATGTGAATAATGATCCTTACCATCTTTTGTAAAGCATTTTCAGATGTGTAGACAAAAGTGTTATACAAGTTTAGTGTTATGACTATCACTCTATGTTAGAGAAAACTGAAATACCCCAGTGTTGGGAAGGCTAAGTTTTGGTCTGAACATTAACTCCTCATGCTGGAGAATGCTCAGATCTGGATTTTTTTATTCATACTCATCTTTCAAAATGGAAAGAGCTTGAAGAGACTGCTATCTCTTACAAGACAATATTAGGTGGATTTTGCATATATTATATATATCCATAAGTGTTTGTTAGAAAAAATTATTTCAGATTGACATGACTAAAATATGAGAAATTAAATTGCAAGTATCATTAACTATATGGACACTGGAAAAATAAGTAAATTAATGTTGTTAATACTTTTCAGAAGAATGCCATGGTTCTGCTCTTAACACATCATACTTTCATGTGTGTGAACTGAAATAATTTAAAAACTGAATAATTTGTAAGCATCAGTTGTACACTGAGTATATATTTTTTGTGGAGATTGAGGGAGATATAATTAGGAATATCATATGTGTCTCATTTTACCTGCTTGATATTCTTTATGACTGCACAGAGTTAAATCAAAGGAGGCTAGTAGGAGGGATCATGCAGGAAAAAAGATAACAGATATTAGGTACCTCCACAGAGACTACTAAGGATCCTTAAGAAAATAGTGAGGAAGGCATTAAATGGGAAATGCCCAGGTGCATGGCTCTACCCATGCTAGCAGGTTTATTTTTGCCCAGGCCCACACCTAGGAATAAAGGAAAACTAAACCATTAAAATACCTAACCTAGAAAGACATTGGGGGTGGGGGGACTCAGTGGAGTGGGCAGAAGCTTCCGGAGCAAAGATTCTGAAGAGACACAGTGAGAGAAAGCAGCAGCACAGTCTATTTTCCCTAGTCCAGTAGTAGGGGACCTGACTGGTGGAATTTAACAAAAACTTTCCAGGAAAGGATACATTTTAGATGAGACAATCTGCATATCGACTTTTGTTATTTTAACCCTTTTTTCTGCTTATTATGTACCCTTGGATGAATAAAACACATTTGTTTTGAAAAAGCTGTTTTGTGGTTATTTTAAATCACCAGAAGCTCCCAGAGAGGAGCAGGTGCCATATAACATTGGACCTCTCATAAGAAGCAGAGGGCTCCAAACCAGAGATGTAGTTCAACAGAGGGTTGACTATGGGGTGCCACCCTTGAGACATGTGCAGGAAGCCAAGTTTGTCAACTGAGAAGTGCACTCGAGATAGACTGCAAAGAGGTCTAGAACACAGCTTTCCCGGTTACTGTGACAACTTTTAACAAAGATTGCATTATCTTAACACTAGTCTTTATAGTAGAGATGTCTGATTCAAGCACTGTGAGTAATTATAAGTAATAAATAATATTATAGTTATGTCACTAAAAAGGGCTGAAAACATTTACTTTTTAAAACAGATGTAGGAGGTACATTGAAACACTGATGGCTCTTCCAAACTATCAGACAAAAAATGCATGAACACATGTGCATCTGATATATTTGTGCAATTTGAACAACTGCACACAAACTGGGTACATGTGCAAGCCAAGTGGCCACTTCCAATCAATCAGTTTCAGATTCATGATACTGTATAAAATAATTACTTTGGTTGTTTTGTTCCCAGGAAACAAATTATAGATTACTCAGACTAGTACAGTAATAATCATAATTGCAATTGCTGGGTATCCCACAAACTAATGAAATTACTTATTTCCAAAGTGGGCAGTGAGAAACTCTTTTGTTTCAGCACTTTACTCGGTTATGGTTATTAAGTTTACTGGGTCATGGTCATTAAGTTGGATACTCTGGAAACTTCAGGTAAAAAATAATTGGTAGCAGTACTTTATCTAAGTAGTTCTGGCATTACTCTTTCCCATGTTACTGTGCTTACTTATGCTATCCAGCATCACAAATTGACAGTGGTGATAATTATACAGCATTTAAGAAACATAGTTATGTCAGCTAAAATGAGCAGACTAAAAAATCCACATGTAGGATGCAATATCAACAAGGCCTTTTCTCATATATGAAAGCACAGTCCAACATAGTGCAGATCTGTAATAAGGTAGGAGGTAATGAAAGGTGGCCCTGTTATCAACAGGGCTACTTGTATTAGAAAAGTGAACAGGATTGTCTCATTGATTTCAGTGTGACCTTTTTTTGTATTTCATAAATAAGAATCCAGGAGTATTTTGAACAAAGTATAACTAGTGCCGCTGTAACACAAAAAATACAAAACCACAGCCTTGCTGTATTATACTATAGTGTTCTAGCTGATCAGATATGATTAAAAGCACGCTGTATAGGGTACTAGTTATTTATTTTCAGATGATGACCTTAAGCATTTTGTGGCTTCTTCATCCATTGCAGCTCAGGCGATAAATGATATGCACATCTCTGCACATTAAAGGCCTAATCCAAATCCTATTTAAGTCAATACGAGTTTTTCCATCGACTTCAATAAGCTTTGTATCAGGCCCTAAGTGCACATCCTTAACTGCAAACAACACAGACTGTTCATTAGTGTAATGTAAGGTTAAAACTTCAGCAATGATGAGGTTACAGAACATGGTTTTCACAAAAAATTTCATATAAATGACAGTATAAATGGTCCTGTTATTGAGAGGGACAAGGCCAATTCTATGGATGAGGGGGAAATACAGAGATAGAACAAGCCACTGTTTTCCCTCAATTGAAGCTCTAAGCAAGGTCATCAGAGATAGAACCACTGTTTTAAGTTTATTTTAAAAGAAGTCAGTCACCATTTTACCAATTTAAATACCTGCCTGTTACTTATGCATTTAATAAAATAAAACAGAAGATACTAATAAGTGAAAGACCAAATCCTGCTTTCATTTAAGTTAATTAAGTTTTGATGTGATATTAATAGGACCAAAATTTTGTCCCAAAAATATGTACGTTGGAAAACTGCATGCCCCAGATCAATGATGGCTGAAAGTCATTGGCATCTGAGGGCTACTGACAGCTAGTGTGAAACAAGTTGTGTTTTCAGTTCCATTTTAAATGCACTTTGTCATATATATTTATGAGTATATTTATATACATAAAGAGGCCCAGGCACCACAATTCTCATCTGTTTAGAGAGGCTCAGCAGCAACTTGAACTCTGATGTGGAAGGAGGCCAGAAGAGGGATTCGAAGAGGGGGAGTGACATGGCCCAACTTGTGGGAAAGCATGATGTTTTAGCTGTGGTGTTCAGATAACCTGGAGTTGGTGGGGAAAACAAAGATGAGGTGATTGCAGTCCTCAAAGGGGTGATAGGTAGGTGACCAAAACACAAACAAATATCTTACCCGTAGAGTTAGAAAAGAAGAGGTGTATTTTAGAGTTGCAGGAAAATAAATTATACCATTTGGTGATAGCCTTGGTATGGGAGGGGAAGGAAAGAGCAAGAGAAAAGCTGAGGGTATAGTATTATTATAGAGGTATTATCAGTAGTGTATGAGTGATATCAAGAGTGATAAAGAAGGTTGGAAGAGGTGATTTTCAAATTACTGTCATACAATGTTTGAGTTTTTCAACGAGCCCTGTGTGGGAGTAATTAGTATGAAGACAGCAGTAGAAGTCATGAGTGCAAAGGAGCTCACCCAGGGATCTGTCTATCTGAAAAAGATGAGGGAGCCAAGGAAAGAACCCTGAAACATAGAGCATTGAACGGGAAGGAGGAGCCGCCACAGAAGTAAAGCTGAAGTTGTTTAGGGGAGCAAAGAGTTGTGGAACCCAAGGAAGGGCAATGTCCATGAGTAGGTTGTGTGGAAAACACTTCGTAGGAGTGGAGAAGAAGCACTTAAGATCAGGAGTAACTGATATCTTTTCTGATTTCACTAGAATGCTGGGCAGATAGCTAACGAATATGACTGATTTTGCACCAGTAACAGGGATCTTAAGTTGGATAGACATGAAAACAGAAAGGATAACAAAAAGCAATCCTAACTTTAAAATCCACTTTATAGGAGGCCACAAAATTTACATTTACTCACAGGTGATATCACAAATTCAGAATGTTTAATGGACAAAACATCTAGCTTAATACAGAGTATCCTGGCAGCCAGTACATAAACATACAAAATAACCTCTGCACATCAAATGAGTGAAACCTAGAACAAGAGTAAGACATAAGGACAGGAGAAAAGCAACTTCCAACAGATGAGCCTTCAATCTCTAGCCATGCATGGGAAGGCTCATTTATAATAAATGAAAAGCCCACATTTCATATTTATGTTTTAGGTAGGAGTAGTATGGTATAAAAAAGTTCAGAGATGTCCAAATATATTTAACACAAAGATAAAATCTTGCATTCTATTTGTCTGGCATGCTAAAATATCATCTTTGTTTAGCCAATAAAAAAATACCTCTTTAAATCTATTTCCTTTGTATAGCATGACTTCAAAGAGAATGCTAAAGAGATATTAACATGTATTTTATAGAAGCTTATGTTTGTTTTTAACTTTAATAGAGTATTCTGAATTTTATCAATGGTAGACCTGAATGGATAATTCATAGCCAGAGATTTATTTAGATAATTTTGCAAATTGTCTGTGTGTAGATTATGATTTCCTCAAAATTTATAAATTATTCAGTTTAATTGAGCATCTGATATTCAAGATATGAGGTAGGTTGGTTAGTTTTAATTGAATACATATGCTTCATAGTAGTGTTTCTAATATTGGACTACTTCATCATACGTCTTCAATTGAGCATCCTGGTGTGAATACTCTCATTTCCAAGTTTAAATTTGCTTTTAGTGAATGTGCTCACAGTTTGTTGTTTCTACAAACTTTCTTTCCAGTGAACTCATTTCCTAGAACATCTGCAGAAAGCACACATGAAAAGGACTGAACACAGATGAAGCAAATGTGTTGTTCTATTTCTATCAACGTTCATCTGTTGGATGTTTACCTAAAGACAACTAAAATAATTGCCAGTTTAATTACCCCATAATGCTTCATTAATTGGCCCAGAAGACAGTATCAGAATTTGCTATAGAAAAGATACGGTAAAAAACTGTAACTATGTTGTTGTTGTTGTTTTTTTAAATGCCGTTATCTGTCCCAGAAAGTACTATACTTAATGCAAAATGATGATCACAAATTATAGTGTTGTTTAGCTACATCATATTATAAGTTAAGATAGTCAGAAAGAGGCCTCTCGAGGATTATTCTGCTTGTGACGTGGTAATTCATGCATTCACTACTTCAATTAAGGAATAGTATAACTGGCTGTTTAATGCAGTAAAATAATTTAGAAGGCTTTAGTATATGTGACTATGAATAGACTTCTATCTATCACTTTTCAAACCCTTTAGTATTTACTAGAGAACAATAAAGCATCTCATGAAATGGATCTAATTCTCTATTCAATTCTATAGAATAGTTAAAACCAAACCAAACCAAACAAACCTATAGCAAGAGTATGATTTTCTATTACATTCTGTAGGACTTTTCCATAAGGTGCAGGATTGCAACCCTTTGAATCACAAGCCTTTACCTTGTTAGCTCTGAAAAAGGTTGGTCATTCCTAGGCCAGGATTAACTCATATCGTATTTATTGTCAATGTCTGTAGGTGCAAAAAGTTTTGATATGATTATTGGCAACTGACAAGGACTTTGTTAAGAAAAAGGAATGGAACAGACAATGTTATAGCCCATTGTAGATCAATTTTCTCTTTAGTATTATACTGCATTTATTTTTTGTGGCCTCTATGCCCTAGCACTGAGTCAAGTACAGTGAATGCATTAACAGCATTTTCAAGATTTGACCTCTTGTCTCTTAGTGGGAATTAAAATGACCTCCTTAAGGTACAAGAACTCTGCTTTGTAGTGTGCAGGACAGTGGTGTGGGAACAATTTTTATAGAGGATGTTATGAAAGCCACTGAACAAAACTGTAAACCCTGTGTAGGATGGAAACCACTTCAAGCCATGAGTGTGTTGCTGCACCCCAACACCCCTAGTTCCAGCACCCCTGGTGTTGGATGAACTCTGGCATGTATTGTTGAGATTTTTAGTTAATAATAAATTCACTGATATGGATTTTGGGGGCACTGAAACTATTCATGAATGTGGGTTGAATTTGTCTAATAGTTTCAGATGAAAAAAAGTGACTGTTCCCCCCCCCCCAAAATGTCAAAACATGTTGTTTCATCATTTTGAAAATGAACTGTTTCGACATCTAATGTCAAAATGACACTTTCAAAATAAAATGTTCTGTTGATTTAACCTTAGAAATGCTTCATTTGACCCAAACATTTTTTTTGTTTTAGTGTCAAAACTGAAAACATTCAGTTTCAGTTCAAAATCAATGTCTTTCTCTCTCCCCACCCCCAGATTCTTCAGGTTGGCCACCAAAATGAAAGAAACAATTATTTGCTGATCTCTATTTAAGAGGTAGCCATGATGTAGCAGCCAGAGGTCCTCAGGCACAAGGGATGCAGCTGCTGGAGCTGTTAGAACAACTAAAGACCACAGAGGGAGTAGCCGAGTTGCAGGGATAGCCCCTAGGATGAACATTGTCAAGAAACATGAGGTGCATCAGAGACTGCTTAGTGAGCATGTATCCAATAATTAATATTTGAATTGTGCACCATCTCCCAACAATCCCTCAAGAAACATTTATTGAGTTGTAAGTGTTTATAACATTTTATTGGAAGATTATTATTTATATCACAGTAGTTCCTAGATGCCAGAGTTTTATTGTGCTTAGAACTGTAAACTATCTAACCAAGAGACAGCTACTTCCCTTAAGACCCCACTGCCTAAGTAAAATGGTGTTGCAATTCTGAGACTAAAAATGTATGTCAGTGTATTTAAAATACATTAGTAGCATTGTTTTACTTATGTGTGTACGTATAAATATACATATTTATCTACATACACATGTAATGTATCTATCTATCTCCATACACAGACAGTTATTTACATATACATGAATATAATTTATTACTAAATGTTTGTCATATTCTGACTATCAGATCTGGGTATATTTCCAAAAATTCAAACAAAAAACCAAAAACAGTTGACATGTGATTATCCATCCACAGACTTCCAATTGATTACTGCACGTACAGAAAAAATTAAACTACCTACAATGGAAGCTAGGTACATTTTATCTGAGAGATGAACTTGGCCCAAATATAGAAACACAACATATGCATTGTTTCAGTCTTAGCAGATAAAACATATATTTATGCAACTGCTATACCTTAAGTAGTTTTTATATCACTATTTTGAAAGATCAATCAACTTTATGCTTATTTTCCTCTAAAAACAATGAGGAGTCCTTGTGGCACCTTAGAGACTAACAAATGTGTTAGTCTCTAAGGTACCACAAGGACTCCTCATTGTTTTTACTGATACAGACTAACACGGCTACCCCTCTGAAACCATTTTCCTCTAGTAATTTTGCAACAACTTTTATAAAAAAACACCCAGAAAGGACTGAATTAAAGACACAGGGAACAGCTGTGGGGTTCTTGAGACACTGTTCGGGGATGCTATTTGGTTTCTGTTCTGCACATGGAGTTAGAGCCTTTACTTTGCATTTGAGTCCATAAGAAACATGTGGAGGTGCACGCAGAAACCATGGAAAATATCATGTTCACAGCTCTGTCAGCACAGGACTTCACCATGCAGATGCTGGGCACATATATTTTATTAAATTGGACCCTTAGTGAATAAAAGGTCTGGCATTAAATTCATCTTGCTATGTGTTCAGTTTGAAATATTGTACTTGGTTAGTTATGTTTCTCTTTTGCAGCTTATTCCAATATTCTGACAGACCTGTCTATTATGCTGCCTTTGCCTTTTCTTACACTGTACAAAGATTAGCATTTGTAATTTATTCACCAAGGAAAAATAAAAAAAGGCTATGAACGGATTTGGATTTTAATGCATGACAGATAGCAAAACTGATGAATCAGCACAAAATACTTTTTTTTTAACAAATAAACTAAATTGAATTTAATTTAATAAAAGAGATAAGGACAAGAGTACACAAAGCTTTTATATGTACTGCATTTAAAAAGATTTAAACTTGATGCTTCAGATGCTCATTTCTTTTATAAGAAAATATAATTCTTCATAAAAATACTGCACCAAATGTGCAGCTTCTCTGAAGTTAATGGGAGATACAACAGGGAAGATTTTGGAACACTGACCCTGTGGGTTGCAGGAATAAGAGATGTAAGATATAAATAATGTGTGAAATTCTGGCTCTAATAAAGTCAATGAGAATTTTATCATTGATTACAATGGGGCCAGGGTTTCACCCATTATGTATTAGGAAGAAGTTCAAACCAAAAAATAACTTACTGTACCATATTTCTCCCTTTGTATTACAATCGTTCATCCAACTAATTATTTTGGCAATTTTATCCATTGGATTTGATGCAGATTTGCTCTCTGAATAAGAATTTATTTCTATATATATCTACAGAGTCAAATTGTCCTCTTGGTTGTGCATGCATGGTTCCCAATAAAGCAGTGAGATTCATACATCTCAGGAAAAAAATTGGTTGCTAATACTTTGATTTAAATTTCTTTTTATATTACTGTCCTTGAAATTTGATCACTTTTGTACTGCAAAAAATTCAGCATAGATTCATGAAGATCAAAAAAATAATAGACCTGAGGTTAGGAGACCCCAGTCTTCATCCAACTTTGGCTTCCAGTCCCATCCTCCTCATCCCAGTTTACTCCCAAGGCACCTTGCACAGACAGTCCCTGTCTCCCATCCCCAGCTCCTATCTGAACTTAGTCCTGATGTTATGGTTTATGTTATGGTCCCAATGCCAAATTGGGAGAGGTGAAACACAGAATAGGATTACTGCCAAGAATAGGCTAAGAATTGCAAACACAGAGAGCCTGTGCTGTAGCATCCTATCATTTTTATTACCCCATGGCCCACTCCTCTATACCTTATTCTTTGTCTCATCCACTGGTTATGGCTTGTCTCTGAGGCCAGGTCTACACTAGGGGTGGGGGTCGATGTAAGGTACGCAACTTCAGCTACGTGAATAACATAGCTGAAGTCAATGTACCTTGCTCGACTTACCTCGCCGTGAGGATGCTGCAATGTCAACTGCCGCCGCTCCCCTGTCGACTCCGCTTCCGCCTCTTGTCGGGGTGGATTACCAGAGTCAAAAGGAGAGCGATTGGGGATCGATTTATTGCGTCTACACTAGACGTGAAAAATCGATCCCCGAAAGATCGATTGCTACCCGCCGAATTGGCGGGTAGTGTAGACCAGCCCTGAGACTGGAACCACATTGGGACAACCATTATCATTTCCTATACATTTGTGCAGTGTCTAGCACAATGGAGCTCTGACTTGGTTGCAATATGAATGTTAGATAAATAAAATATTGTATTCTGAGGCATCCTACAAACAAAATACTGTATACTGTTGCTATATAGCCAGGAAGCAAAAATATCCATTCTAAGAGCAGATCAACACTAGAAAGTTTTGCCAGTTTAACTATGCTGGTAGTGTTAAACTGGCAAAAACCCTCCTAGTGTAGGGATAGTTCTAGCACTATAAAGTGTTTCAGGAAACCAGCATAAACTATTCTGGTATAAGCAGTTTTATATAGATATAGATATAACTGTGTCTACACTAGGTCTTTTTCCTGGCATACCTATGTCAGCACAAAATCATCCCCTGACTGACACAGCTATGCTGATAAAACTTAAGTGTATACCATGCCTAAGAAACATCACTGTTTTTTTTTAGTAGGATAAACAATAATAAAATACCTATGTTATTTGTGGACTAGCTTACAGTCCAGGTTTCCAACTGCTGAATGACTAGGAAACATAATGACAAATCTCTTATTAGATTAATTCCTTTCGTAACCCCTGCAGGTTTAAAGAAATTACCCAAATGACTAAAAGAACCACTCCATAGATCTCAGTGATTAAACAGTTTCATTCACTCCCTCTCCCTGTCTCACTCCTGGGACCAGTTATATGTCTTTTTAGTAGCTTAAGAACCAAAGCTGTTTTACTGTCTCTTAACCTCACTAATTCCAACAAAATCACCTAATAAAAACCATGAACAGTGCACTTTTTCCCAAGACACACTGGGATAAACACCTAACATTTTCAAACTCAGATGATTTACAGGGCTAATCCTGCAAGATGCCTCTTGCAGTGTGCTGAGGACTCTCCATTCCCATTGACAACAGTGGAATTGAGACACTTTGCAGTTGGCGGAATCTTTGTTGGTATGAATTACTTACAGATAATACGTACCTATACAGCTGCAATATTATTAAACGTGATCAGGATGCCCTTATCCTCTTCTAGATTTCCAGAATATTATTCTATGAAAGTTTCCAAATATGGATGACCAGCAGCCACTGGAGAGTCCAAGAGTGTTGTACCATTTGGAGCTCTGGATATTATTATCAAGAAAGGCTCAGATACCTGTTTCTGGAGGATGAATGTTCACAGTTTTTGCTTCTATTTCTCCTTTCTAATCTCTATTAATCCTGTTTTTCTCATGATGCAACTCATTGGTTAGATGTGTCTTTACAATCAATGTTATTCTAAGCAGCAGTCATAATGGACACGGTTTATGAGTGGTTATGCAATTGATTTTTATTATTAAGTGTGACTGTGGGCATTCTGAACTCTGAATTTTTAACAAGCAATATCCTTTCATATTGGCACATGAACCAGGCACAACTTGTATTTTAATAGCATTTTATTGATTTAGTAATATGCAGTAAAAATTCCACAAAACAGACTAATTATACTATACATGGAGTCTGAAGTATTTCCATGGCTATATACTTACCACACACACACACACACACAAGCAGTACATAGGCCTGATTCTCCATTGTGTCACATCATATTTATGCCAGTCCGATTGTGTTGACTTCAATGGTGTGAAACTGGTGTAATAAAATGAAGAATCTGACCTCATATCTTTAAACTTATGTTGACCCGTACATGTTAAAAAAAGAAGCAGGTCCAGAGTTGGAGGTTATTTCATCTTCTATTTTCAGAAATGGTATAACGATGGTTCCTGGGGCATCCAGGACTTGGAGTCACCTTATTAACCCCTGCTTCCAGTGAGATGGAGTCTTTCTTGTGGTAGTTGGGTGTGTCAGCTCCCTGACACCACCAGCCTTTCAGCCTATCAAGTACTCTCCTTTGGGGTATGCCAGCCCTAACTTCACTTTGCAGGTTAACAATAAGTGCATCCCAATCCTGAGTCCCTTTGAATCATTCCCTGTGAGATCCAGCCCCTGATACTAGCTACTCATAGAAATTGCAGATCCTCTGCACCCAAAGCTGCAGAGTACCCCAATTTATCAGTTTTACTTAAACCACCTCTTCTGTAAACACACAGAACTTGTGAGCACTTATAATGAAAGAAAGTAGTTTTGTTTAGGAGAGAATAAATATTTAACTAGAAGTGAGAGAACATGATGAAACCAATGGTTACAACATAAAAAAAATCATAAAATGCAAACCCTTACCAATTGTTACCTTTCCAAGATCTAATAAAGTAAACCTCCCCCGCACTTCCTAAAGTTCAGTCTACTGCAGAACTGTCTGGTTTCACAAGAACCAGGATCCAATCATTCATAAAATTTCCAACCTGCTCCTTAAGGGGTTGCCTCAGTGAATGGATACAGAGTACTTTTCCCTATACCACTGTTATACTGAAACAGTCTTTTGTCTTTATACATAGCGAGGGCAATCTCCTGCCTGTTATAATGTTCCTTTTCACTTCCAAGTTGTTCCAGTCCTTATATATAGATATATAGAACCTTGCATTAACTTGTCAGCTGGCTAGGGAGGGGAAACAACTCCCTCTTGCTTGAATGGGTCATCACTGAGACACATTATCCCAGTGATTAATTTTTACTCCAAGTCCATAAATCATACTTTCAGTATTAATACATTATTCCTTAAATATTATTCGTACATATATTTTAAAGTGATTATGAGTCTTGACAAGTTATGAGCTTTCTATAGATACCTTACAACTTACTCTTTATGGACAAACATCCTGTAAGACATGATTGATGTAGTGAGGGGGTCAACAAGCATGTGGACCAAGGGGATCCAGTGGATATAGTGTACTTAGATTTTCAGACCGCCTTTGACAAGGTCCCTCACCAAAGGCTCTTACGCAAAATAAGCTGCCATGGGATAAGAGGGAAGGTGCTCTCATGGTAACTGGTTAAAAGATAGGAAACAAAGGGTAGGTATAAATAGTCAGTTTTCAGAATGGAGAGAAGTAAATAGTGGTGTCCCCCGGGGGTCTGTTCTGGGACCAGTCCTATTCAACATAAATGATCTAGAAAAAGGGGTAAATAGTGAGGTTGCGAAATTTGCAGATGATACAAAATTACTAAAGATAGTTAAGACCCAGGCAGACTGTGAAGAGCTACAAAAGGATCTCTCAAAACTGGGTGACTGGGCAACAAAATGGCAGATGAAATTTAATGTTGATAAATGCAAAGTAATGCACATTGGAAAGCATAATCCCAACAATACATATAAAATGATGAGGTCTAAATTAGCTGTTACTACTCAAGGAAGAGATCTTGGAGTCATTGTGGATAGTTCTCTGAAAACATCCACTCAATGTGCAGCAACAGTCAAAAAGGCAAACAGAATGCTGGGAATAATTAAGAAAGGGATAGATAATAGGACAGAAAATATCATGTTGCCTCTATATAAATCCATGGTATGCCCACATCTTGAATATTGTGTGCAGATGTGGTCACCCCATCTCAAAAAAGATATATTGGAATTGGAAAAGGTTTAGAAAAGGGCAACAAAAATGATTAGGGGCATGGAACGGCTTCCGTATGAGGAGAGATTAATAAGACTGGGACTTTTCAGCTTGGAAAAGAGACAGCTAAGGGGAGATATGATTGAGGTCTATAAAATCATTACTGGTATAGAGAAAGTAGATAAGGAAGTGTTTACTACTTCTCATGACACAAGAACTAATGAAATTCTGCTCACCAAATGAAATTAATAGACAGCAGGTTTAAAACAAATAAAAGGAAGTATTTCTTTACACAACACACAGTCAACCTGTGGAACTCCTTCACAGAAGATGTTGTGAAGGCCAAGACCATAACAGGGTTCAAAAAAGAACTAGGTACATTCATGGAAAATAGGTCCATCAGTAGCTATTAGCCAGAATGGGCAGGAATGGTGTCCCTGGCCTCTGTTTGCCAGAAGCTGGGAATGAGTGACAGGGGATGGATCACTTGAGGATTACCTGTTCTGTTCGCGAAACTTCCGTGCACAGGCCCTGCTGATACCATAGGCCCTGTTGCAGGTTCCTGATGGTGCAAACATTTTAGTGAACTTCATCTATTGAATGTAAACTGGTGTAATTCACACACTGATAGAGAAAAAAGATTTAGTTGTAACAGAAAAAGCAACCAAGAGAAAGGTGCAGGAAGATTAGATCATCTTACTTACTGAGGTTTAACTTATATTAACAATATGTCACTTCTGAATTTGAGCCATGATGTTAACTAAGAGGGACAGGGGCTCTATTATGTTCTATACATTTCAAAGATATGCAACATACTACACACACAAAAAACCCTCTTTTAAAATGTCACTGAGGTTATAGCACAAACTCATAAAGAAAGAAAATGCTCAGTTAAGGAAAAAACTTACATCTTCACATCCGTAGAACACTAAGCACCACCACAGTGATCCTTAATTGTTTGATCGATGATGGTTATGTATCGAGGAGACATGTGTAGTTAGCGTTTTAACTGTGAAGTTCTTGCTTTTCTTAGTTTGTGATAACAATAACCTTATTTAAATGTAGCTTTTTTTTTAGTTTGTGAATATAATAATTTCTGAGAGTGCATTTTAATGGCTTGACTATGTGCTCAAGATTTCTGTTTGCTTTCATAATTACTTCTTAATTATTTTCCAATTGCTGAAACAACAGTTTCCACAGTTTATTAAAAAGCACTTTTGAAAGCATTACCCGAAGGTATTGTCAACATTTCATTACTATCACTATCATCTAGAACAAATGAATAATCATCAGCACTGGTAGCTTGTGTCAAACAGATGAAAACTGTTTGAGGCTTATGTTAGAGAATGGAAAAAATATCTAAATACTGAATAAATAGATGGAAGTTACAGATTATTTGAATTTCATAAAATGTTCAAGAACTGGAACAACTGAACTTTCAAATATTTGCTTCTTATTCAGGATCTTATTTTGGCCCGAGGTTCCTGTTTAATAGGCAGCAAACTACACTGAATCCCTCTGAAGAGTCCAGCTAAAGACCTGATCCTACGGCTTTTGTATTCCCAGATGTGCAGACATTTTAAAAGACTAAGTTTTAAGGTGTGTCCCCTCTTGTCCCTTTCTTTCTTGTCTTGTTTCTCTACCATATTAATTTTCAGAATTTTTCAAATTTTCTAACAGCAAATAAACATTATAGAGTATGTCTAACTACCCACATGTACCATCAACATAAATCCAAAACAGTCTTTTAAGTTTAGTGACAACACTATTGATGCCCCTTGTAAATAAAGTTAAAAATAGTCAAAGATTAGTATTCACTATTGAACATGAAATATTGTAACCCAAAATTTGCACTCAGGTCTGTTGGTCTTGGACAGTTAGTATTTGAGAGTCGAGAGGCAAGAAAGAAAACAAACAATTTTTATGTAAGAGATTTCTTTTAGATAAACTTAAATGAAGATGTGGAAGTGAGCTGGAGAGAAGTAGGTTCTTTGCAGTTTGGAGAAATACCATCCACCAACTATCCCCAGCAAAATATCAAGTTACAGATGAACTTGTATGAGGTGAACTGAAAAATACAATTTCTTTTGTTTATCATTTTTACGGCGCAAATATTTGTAATACAAAATATAAAGTGAGCATTTTACACTTTGTATTTTATGTTGTAATTGAAGTTGATATATTTGAAAATGTAGAAAACCTCCAAAAATATTTCATACATTTCAATTGGTATTCTATTGTTGAACAGTGCGATTAATTGCAATTAATTTATTTGAGTAATCGCATGAGTTAACTGCGATTAATCAACAGCCCTACTTTTAATGTTGTCTCACCAGTCCATTGACTCCAGAGTCCTATTTGCTCTTCTCTGTCCCCATTTGAAACTTCCAGAGTTGTGATCAGTCAAAGTGCTGAGCCCCCTCAGTTTACATGAGAAGAAGCTGCTGGATGGCATCTTGACATTAGAATGTGCTCCTCAACTTGATGTAACATACCATATTTTTGTTGACCGTCTGGGCACACTGCAAACCCTATATTTTTGTGCTGGAATGTGGTGAGGTTAGTGGTCTATGGATGTGTTGAACTGGAGCAGTTTGGTGAGAATCGAGAAGGAATGTTTTGTTTTTATGGCTTCTGTTGAATGGCTGTTCTGTTGCTGAGGGGAGGATTGGCCACAGGCCTTACACACACACACACACACACACACACACACACACACACACACACACACACACACACACACACACACACACACACACACACACACACACAAGGTAAAGAGTGCTCCACGTACACAATTGTTCAATGCTAAAATCACATAGAGAGGAATATTGGGGCCCCTGCTTTGTAACATAAGTATGTATACGCAACACACTATTTTATTTCCGTAGCAAACACAAAGACAGAAATACTCATTTCCAAGGTTCCTAATCAAGCTGAATTTGTTCAACTGTTAACTTTACTGAGACCTTTGCTGGATTAAACCCAAAGGACCACTTTTACCAGAAGAAAGAAAGCATTTTTTTTTCTCCCAGAAGCATAAACCTACTTCTAAACCGTACAAAGTGGGTCATATAGAGGTGGAGCTGAAGAGCAAAGTTGAAACACAGCATGTTGAAACAGGTGTTGATCTGAACATTACTCTCATAAAGAAACCATAAGGCCTCACTGACACAAGAGTGAAATATTAATATAACTGAGGGAGTCTGTGAATGGACTGGATGAAAATTTAGAGGGGAAAAACCCACTAAAGAACATATGCCAGAAGTACCATTATATATGCCAATACAAATATAGCTGCAAAAAACCCCTAAACTGAAACAAAAGCCATCTACACCATCACTTATTTTCTTTTGAAGAGGTTGGTACAGTATTGCCAACCCCAGATGTTCAAGAATTAAGAACCAGGCCCCTCCAAAGACATAAGAATGTCTTAAAATACCATGAGATGTTTTAAACAATAAATACATTTGGTGTTTTTTGTTTGCCTCCTGGTTTTATGAGCCGTCAGAGTGCACTTGGGTCACATTTTGGGCTTTTGTCTGCAACCACAAAAGGTTTTAAAATGAGAGCGGAGATCCTCGCATAATCAACTGTTTGCAGGAATCAGGGGTTTAAATAAAGCATCAAATGTTGTGAGAGTTGGAAACATAGTTGATGACAGGAAGACATACTATATTTGGCCTACCTCTCATTTTAGGCCTATCAGCCAGGAGTAACATGGCCTTGATGAAGAATCTATTTCTCCTTCACGTTCTGTCCTACTCACCACTTTTTACCTTATGATTAAAAACGCCATATACTATACTTGTGCTGTGCAGGATTCCTTTATACCCATCTTTGTTCAAAGCTATATTCTCTACTAACTGCACAGATTGTAAACAGACTAGGTGTTTAATCCTGGGTCTACGTCCACTAATTTCTCTTCTCTTATTATTTGTTGAGTGCTGCCAATGTGCTTAGGGTGGTACATAACCCAAAATGAAGACAGTTCCTGCCCCAGATTGCATACAGTTTGGTTTTATTACAAAGAAGATAGCCCGCTTTTTGAGCCAAGCTTAACCCTGGTGTCACAGCATTGATTAAAGTGGAACCAGGGAAGATTTTGACCCTGATCACAGCACAGCTACCTGAACTCTCAGAAATTGTCATAATATATAGTTAATACTATACTGTGAGCTTGCTCAGATGTACCAGAATGCCTGATAGTCCTGAAGGGCAGCAAGCTGAAAGAAAAGTGCCTTCAATAAGCAAAGGAGCAGGAGTATTTTTCTATAACACTTTCCAGTTAATATAATTTGGTGTCCGTGTGATTTCAAAACTTCATGGGCCAGTTAGAATAATCCCTTTATTCAGATAAACCCCAATCCAGCCGGACAATTACACACATTTAACTTCAAGCATACAAAGAATCCCCTTGTTCCAATGTGAATAACTATATGCATGTGCTTAAGTGCTTTGCTGGATCAGGGCTATACTCCAGTTCTGCATTCCGATACATGGGTATAAGTACAAAGGTGATGTATTGCACACATGTATCTGAGGACAGACTTAGGCTCATGGTGTATGAAGACAATGGTTATTGTGGGTGTTGAAATGTTTGGGAAAGCGGTCTTCCATTCTTTTCTCAAAACACGTGTAGAACTTCTATTGGGAGGAACTGGGAGGGGTCCTGTTACTTAGACAGACTTTCAGTGCTGTTTAAATTAGGCCAGAGGAATAGCTCAGGATTGGAAAGAAACGAAAGTGGCTTAAAGCTACCTACATGCTGCATGTGCTGCAAGCTTGGAGAGTAGGTGTGACAGAGTGCAGGGAGTAAGTAGGTGACTCTGCACTCTGATCACTTAGAGGTTAATTAGTGCCCAGGGGAAGCTGATTGGAGGTAATGATCTAACTAGGCTGGTGGGCTGGATAGGATAAAAGCGTACAGGGCTGATAAAAGAGGCACAGGAAGGCAGTGGAGGGGGCAGGGGAAAGAAACAGGGCTAGCTGAGCCTAGCCATACTGAGACCTCAGAGTAGAGAGATCTCTGTTCCCCTTAGATCCTGCTGAGAGCTTGGCGAACATTGTAAATAGGCAGGTGCATGGGGGGCTGTGATGATATTGGTGAAGGGAAATTGAAATAAAGTGTCACTACGAGCACACCTGGTGCAGTCTGTGTGATTTCTGCAGAGAAGAGGACAAGGGCAGAGTATAGTAGGTTACAGTTACTACTGTTACAGTAGGTCTACAGTGCTACTCAAGTTGTGATTGAAGCATGCACGCTAGTTTTGCCTGCTCTTGCACAGTTAAAAATAGCAATGTAGGGTTCCAGTTAGGGATGTGACTAAGTACCAGGGTCTGCGTGCTTGTATAGCCTGCAATGAAGCCTGTGCCACCACATCTACACTGCTATTTTTTGCCAATCTAGTATGGGTAAATGACATCTCAGATTGCAGTGCACAGAATCTCAGCCATATAATGCAAAGGAGCTATGTTTCTCAAACTGTGGTCCATGGACCACCAGTGGTCCCCGAGCTCCATTCATGTGGTCTGCGGATAGTTCCCTCTAAGGTGCACACCTGGGTGGTTGCACACGAGAGAATGAAGGGCCACCCACCTAATTAGTGGAGCCACACTAATTAGATGCCTGGACCCTGGAGAAGACGCACATGTAAGGTGAGGTGGTGGGCTTGGGGGAAATAGGGGATAGTAGGGTGAGAAGGGGGCAGTAGGGTGAGAAGAAGGAGTTGGGGAAATTTGGTACGTGCAGGGCTGCAGCAGCCAGAGAAAGAGGCAACTTTCTCCAGCTCCAAGGCTGTGGCTGCCGGAGAGAAACAGTCCTCCTTCCCAGGCTCAGCTCTGTGCCTGCTGTGGCAGGGGAGAAGGGGAGAGACCCCCCTCCTTCCCAGCCCCAGCTCAGGGGCTGCTGCGGTGGGGGAGAGAGGGAGAGACCCCCCTCCTTCCCAGCCCCAGCATGGGGGTTGCCGCGGTGTGGGAGAGAGAGCACATCCATCACATTAGAAAGGTAAGCTTACTGATATTAAAATATGAGTAGTCAACTTTTATTTGTAGAACAAAAAAAGTTAATTACTACTTTTTTCTATATAGCGCTTTTATCCAAAGTGCTTTACAATAGTTAGCTAATGCTACAAACAACATTTGGAAAGACCATTAAGTGGTCCGCCGAGACCTTCAGCAATTTTCAAGTGGTCCATCCAAAAAAAAAAGTTTGAGAACCACTGGTGTAGAAATTCATAAATAGGTTAGATTAAGTAGCTAGGATCAACTTCTGCTGCTGTTCCAATGTATGTAGTACTCTTTAAGGAATTTTTGCATGCAGGAGGATTATAGGATTGCACACACTGACACAGTCAGTTATACACATTCATCAAGATAAATCTTTGATAAGCTCATAAAAAATTTAATTTTCTTTTCTGATAAAAATAGCATTACTGAAAAAATGGGCTGAGCCTTCAAAAAAAAAAAAAAAAAAAAAAAAAACAACCCAGCAACAACCCCAATATCTAAGACACTCCTGAATAGTTGAGTAGTTATAGGATGTCAAATAAGACTACTTTAGTGTTGCAGGGCACCTATTTTAATTATACTTTTAGAAATGATTCAAAACCAGTTGGGAAGATTGTTGGGGTTTTTTTGAGACTGTGTCATTGCTATCCATCTGAACAAACTTCACATGATTACTTGTTTCTAAATGTTACCAACTGAACATTTGTGAAATGAGAATGTTCCTTCATGGTTTATCAGAGAGCTGCAGCTGTAAACACTGGGAAATGAGCAGAGCACTGCATTAGCAAAATGCTTAAAAATCTCTCAAGTATAAATGCCCTAAACAAATAATTTACATAAAAATGCATTTCTCCAAAATTTTCTTTAACAGTTGATTTTTCATAATGTTGCACATCTCTGAGTTAGAGACAAATGGTCACATGGACACAAAAGAAACAACATGGGCACCAAAGACTTTCAAGTGATTCAAAGAGCCTTTCTCTAGTATTTCTTTTCAAGTACATTTAGACAAATGAGTGTGTGGAGCTGTTAGGAGTTGAGTCCTCATGAAAAGTGCCATAAAGACAACACAGGAATTTCAAGTCCTCTATTTATCCACAGAACAGGTACAGCATGGGTAACTTATGAGAACCTCTTGGGATGAGAAATTAATTAAGTCTTATGCCTCTAATCTTTGGCTGCATTCTCGACGGAGACTACTAACAAGCATTCAATTTAATGCAAATTGTAGCAGTAATTTCTGTGCTTTGAGCACTGTCTAGTAAGCAGTAGATAGAGACCATCAACTCATTTCACGGAGGATATCAAGCATCAGACAGTAACTTATGGACGCTATAAACCTAGATGGGATCCAGTGAACCAGTGACCTAACAGTGAAAGCCAAAAGGCTATTCCATTACAAATCCTTTTAGAACTTCACCTCTGTATGTACTGTATACTTCCAAGTCAGCTTCATTCACTACATTATTATCATATTTTCTATTATTTATACATTGCCCAAATGTGTCCTGTTCTAGGCACTTTGTGGACCTATAAAAACATGTATGGACACACCTTTCTCTGCAGAACTTACCATACTAAGAACATAGACTTGGCTTCCTCAGATTTTTAGAGTGTGGATCACTTGTTAAGAGAGAGATTTTCACCTCTCTTTCACAATTGTGCAGACCACATTCCCTTGCATTTACAGGATGCAATTTGAAACCACTACCACAGGCAATATAGAAAGAGATATGTCAGAGGAAAGGACTTCAGTGGGGCTCCATGTGGCTACAGGTGATCTGTCCTACCAGTATGCTTTGTAGGATCAGGCAGTGTTAGTTAGTGCTGCCCTGGGACAATGGGGCTTGCTAACTTTTATTATTATTAAATTTATTTAACCCACCCAATTACTCCTTAACCATTTGGCTCTTTTCCTTCTCTCCCCCCACCCCCCGACCTTTTAGTCTTAAATTATTGCCTATTTCTCCCTCCCTCTCTCTCTTTTTTAGAGATTTTAACCCTATTTAGACCTACCATTGTTCTTTATTTTTTTCATTTTTGTTTTGAAAATTTTCTGTTTCTTAACTCTTATCTATTGTTTTATATAATGTATTTATCTAAATATGACATTCGCCCCGATGATGTTTTATGTTTTGGTGGAAGACTATGCTCAGCTCATCTTTTATTTAAGTGTCATTTTATAAAATGTCTGTAATGAAATATTGGTACAAAGTATAGTAAAGGTTGAGATCCCTAATGTAAGTTACAGAATCCTTGCCTTTCCAATTCATATCAGTGGGAGCTGCAGGCATTCAGCATGACCAGGATTGGGGCTTGTGTAGAGAGCCGTAGTGTCAACACCAAGTCCATCAGTAAATGGCAGAAGCCTATTTTTGAGATGACTAATGGCAGGAAGTCAGACGGCTGACATCTGTAAATACTGCTGGAATTACTTTTCTGAGTTGTGTATTTCCAAACAAGGCAGAAGAAAACTCAATTTTACCACAGGTCAGTGAAGAGACAAGCTCTTGTGACTTTTTATTTCCCTAACAATGTACTACTCTGAGCTCTTACACAATCTACTACTCCACTTACTTACATGTATACAACATACAACAGAGAACTTTCTGTGTCTTGTGTTTTTAACCATTTTCTGCCACTTTGTTTTGGCATCACCACCATTTTATACACATCACCATTTTCCTCTCAACACTAGCTCTAATTTAACAAATTTATTTGGGCAAAAGCTTTCGTGAGCTAAAACCCACAAAAGCTTATGCCCAAATACATTTGTTAGTCTCTAAGGTGCCACAAGGACTCCTAGTTTTTGCTGATAAAGACTAACATGGCTACTACTCTGAAAGCTACAGTTTGTTATTCATGAAAACCATACCACTCAAAGTTTTTCAGTTCTGTAAACTGGTTGTTTGATCAGTTATTGTAATGCTCTCCATGTGTTTAAAATGGTGGGACAACAACAAAAATACCTAGCTCTGATAAGTGCTTTTCATCCCTAGATCTCAGAGCACTTTACAGAGGAAATCAGGACCACTATCCCCATTTTACAGAGGGGGAAACTGAAACATAGGGAGTGGAAGTGATTGGCTAAAATCACAGTGCAGGTCAGAGCCAGGATTAGAACTCAGAAAACCTGAGCCTCACTCCAGTGCTCTATCCAGATTACCTTCTCAAAGAAAACCTTATTTCTATTGTCTTATAAAGTGAAAATAGACACACTCGCTTTTGGTAGTCATTGTCAAAAGAGATATGAAAAAAGTATTTCAGTATTGCTGATATCAAATTTATGCAAGTTATTGGACCTTTGCTTTCGTTCTTTTAGAATATATTTATGATCTCTTATGGAACTATCTTGAAATACTGTAAGACAAAAAAAGTGTGGAATTTCTATTTAAACTGCAGTGCTTATTATGGAGATGGTATCATTGCAGTAGAAAGCAAGTCAACTATTTAGTATTGTCTACAATCCTCAGGACAATTCTTTTAACCCAAAGTGTTCCCTTTTCACTGCTGCTTATCTCAGGAATATTTGACATGTGCTTTTTAGGTATAACAACCTGGAATACTGCAGCACCTATATCATTAACAAAATCACACACTCTTGGTTTATAGAGGTCTCAATTTTAACAGTATTTTTATGCATACTCCTGATTATAAATCCTTTCAAACTGGCAGTTTAAAAAAATTAGCAAATCTTGCCTGACCTTATTCTCACCTATGTAGTATTTCAAATCAAGCCCGGCATAATTAAGGATTCATAATAACAGCTTCTAAGGAATCCATGTTTTTAATCTATTTGCAGGTGAATTGACTAGAGAATGTGTTTGTGTAGCATTCACATATATGGATCATTAAACAATGCTGAACAACTATTGGCCAACTTCTGCCCTCAGTTTTATTCATGCATCTCCATTAACTGTACATCCATGAAAAATATTTACAATACTCCCCCACAAAATAGTCATTAATTTTGAGTTGCCTGCCAGACTCCATAGCTCATTACACAACTGTACAAATGCAAGAAAATGAGCAGTTAAGCCATTCAAGCTAGCTGTTTTCACTCATCAGTTCTCTTCAGCCTCAGCTACCATCCTTCCATCATCCACAGCCCTCATATCTCCATCATTGTCCTAAATAACCAATGTGTATATATAAAAATTGATAGTATTTCTATATGGGACCAAAGTCTGATTCTATTATAATCAACGGGACTTCAATGGGACCAGGATTCTGGCTCACAAATAATGATCGATGTTTCATCTCCCCACAGCACAACTCCTTCTCTGGGACCCCCACAAAGTTGTACTCCTCCTTCATGTTCTCACTTAGGATACTGGCCCCATTAGTCCTGCTTCACTGAAGGCACAAGTACATATCAAGGGGCAGATCCTCTCTAATAAACCACAAGTAAGAAAACTCTTTGCCACCCTGACAATAGCCCATTCTTGAGTAAGGACTTCCTTAACACTTCTAGCTACTTGCATAGGTAAATTGTTTCTACTTTCTTTCTTATATGCCACTCAGCCCTTATAAGACAACTGCCTTCTGCAATATGAAAGAAGTGCCGAAGCTGCCCATTCATGCCAGACATTGGCAACAGCAGGCAGTCTCAGATATCTGTCTTCAAGCCTGATACATTTTAAATTCTTCCACTGCCGTGCCAAAGGAATACCTAAGATCATCTAGTTGACCTCCTGCACACAGCCAGAACCTCACCCAGTAATTCCTTCAGTAGAGGGAATTTTTCTTCCCTACTGTGTAAGTGAGGACCAACACTGGATTCTGGGTCACATCATAAGCAATTATAGTCCTTTCTTAATTTTGACTTTATCTAAGAAACTTGAACAAAATTTTATCAATTACATCAGTGTCTAAATGATAATCTTTATGAGGAGTTTCTCTCTGGCTTCAGGGTTTGTTTATTTTTTATCCTATTGTACTCAAATTATGTTAGTCAAGGTTTTTAGAGATTTACTGATGCTGCCCAGTTCTGGTTGTTTGTCTATTTTAGTCTCTGAGGTCTTCAGCACTGCTTCTAATAAATTAGATCATAACATTTTGCAGGCTGGTGGAGAAAAAACTGGTCTAAGGTTGAATTGGTTAACTCTTATTTAATGAATATTCTTCAGTTTATCAGTACGAAATTTTTACTTCTCTTTGCTGATGTTTCTTGAAGGGGCCCCCATAGTTTTCTGCACTTTACTCACTTGCAATTTACAGATAATTGAAGCAACTTATCCTTTTCAAGTGAGGCATCATTTGTAATGATTCCTCGTTTTATATTTATTCAAGTCTAATGTCAGTTTACCAATCTTTGTGATGGATTTAAAATTCAGAATCTCTAAATAAATATGCTGGTTTGGGTGGGGGGAGAAAGAGAGAGACAGAGAAAGAGAGACTTCTTGTTTTAGGGTCCCTCAAAAATTTTAAAATAATCTACTAATTTACATCTTTACAATTTATTACACTAGTTTGGAGACAGAAAATCTGGGTGGCATTTTGAGTCCAATCCTTCATTCTAATGCCTAACACACATTTTTTTCAGTCGGTAACTGTGACCCAACCACCCTTTAATTCACATCTTCTCCATTGTCCTGTTGGCTTCTCTCGCTTTTTGACTGGGACTTGGCAGGTAATGTAGGTCCCATAAACTCACTACCTTGAGCATTTCTCCTTTCAGGTTGGAGGGTTCTTAAAACACTCCTCACAACAGTAGAATTCCTTAAACAAGATTTATTTTTTTTAAAGAGATAAAATTGATTTAAATCAATGTATGGAGGTTTGGAGTCAGAAATAAAGGTCTAGATTTGCTCTTCTCAAAAATTAAATCAGATAAGAAGTATCCTTAGTTTAGCTACAGCTACAGAAGAGAAACAAAGATCGTATTTGTTCAGAGAGCAAATCCTGGCTCTGAGCCTCTCCTGGCCTCTCCTGTGAGAGATCCAGCCTCATGATGTTCAGAGAAAGGGGGAAGCTTCTTACACTCACCCAATCTGTTTTTCCAAGTGTCAGGAGATCACTTGTCTTCCCCCAAAAAGATCTATCTAGCCCTGCCCCTATTTGAGCTAGACAGTCTTGATTCCTCAGGAGGCTTCACTATTTCCCATTCTTAAGCATACTTCCCCAGTTGTTCTGCAAGTATCAGCTTAACTCATCAAATTGACAAATTGCTGATGGGACCTATTCATTGTTATCAGGGAAGGAAATTCAGTCTGGCTGGGTGGAATTTTTTCTAAAGCTAAAAATAACCTTGTGTTCCTTAGTTATAAATAATAAATAATGAATCAATTTACTGACAGACCATAGTTAGTCTGTCACATTAACATTGTTAAGATCACATACAGACCATATGCTAGCAATTGCAGGATCAGGGCAATAAATAAATAGAACAAGAAGCATATTATCCATGCAGATTTCAACTGTAGAACTGGCTATTATAACATACTTTTTCTTAAACCAGCACACTGTCTTTAAGAGCAAACAGTAGAACTCAGAATGCAATTTTCCTTTATTGACAAAAGTATCATAAACAAGACTAGATTCTTAGCTGGTGTAAATTGGCATAGCTTCATTAAAGTAATTGAAACTCTGTCAATGTACACTAGCTGAAGATGTGACCCATATCTTTAATATCTCTTCACCTACTTCCAGTCCACTGGGCTAGGGCATAGATTTTAAACCATTTTACTGATTTTTAAGTGAAATTGGGATTTTATTCCCCTATGTTATTTAAATTTCAGTGGCACCTACAAAGCAGTTCATGGCCACTGCATGCATCTGAAGAAGTGTTTTTTTAACTCACAAAAGCTTATGCCCAAATAAATCTGTTAGTCTTTAAGGTGCCACCAGACTCCTTGTTGTTTTTGTGGATACAGACTAACACGGTTACCCCCTGATACATCGCCATTGTGTAACCACCAGTAGTCTAATTAGAACACATATGTTTGTAGCTCTTGTGAATAGGAAACTCTGCCACTTCACAGTAACATGGGGAATTTAACAGTACTTGAATCTCACCGTTAACTAATAAGAAAAATAACTCTCTAATAGTAAGTATTATGAATACTGCTAATTTGAATTTAGTGCCAAATCTTTCAATCCCTACTGTAGCAAAGCAGTTTTAGAATCTGTCTGTGTTATTTTTTTCAATTACTCTTTTTATAGCTTCCACTTAAAAATGATCTGTACCATACTTTTAAAAGGTGTATCGCAAGAGAACTATTTACATATGAATAGCCTAATCAGCACAGCTATGCAGAATCAAGGTTGATAATATGTTCATGAGTGAAGTGTGGGTAAAATTCCTGCATGCTTTGTCCAGGTCAGGTAAAAGCACTGAAAACATGCAAAACTGTTCACTGAGCTGGGATTTCAAAGAAGCCTAAGAGAGGTAGGTACCCAAATCCTATTAAAATTCAATTGGAGTTGGGCATCTAACAACCATGAAAATTACCAAGTTTTGCAGGAGACCTCTCCCCTCCCTCCCCCACACTACTAGCCCTGCCTTTCAGCCTAAATAAAGAGTAACCCCATTGCAGACAACACAATTATACCAAAGTTAGATTGGCAGAAATAATATCAGAATCAGGTCGACTCTAGTGAAGATACTGCAGGAAATGTAGGATTGCAAATTACCCAGCAGCAATGTGCGGTCTATTAGGAATATTTCATGTGTCTACACCACAATCTACAGATAAACTACAGGTGAACTCCACAAGAAACTGCAAAATACAAGTGAAAGGCACTCGTCTCAAATCACCTCTGTCGGCACAAGGGATGTAAATTTAAGCCCATTACACCAACAGAGTCCATTACATGATAGTGCCATCATCTGCCTTCCCAGGTGTTCCATGAGGGGAGGGCAGCTTTAAAATACAGTTGCTCCGTAGGAAGTAAACGTGCAGAGACTGGCCTCAGTCAGTGCCATCTAATTTTAGGGGCGCACTGGTCAACAGCAGGTCTGTCAGTGGAGTAGACAGATTTTCTGATGCCAATGGCACTTGTTTATGATGTCAGGTAGCCAATATAAATCAGCACAGCATCAAGGGCTTTTTCTTGTAAACCCTGCAGATTCCCAGTAAAATGGAATTCTGTCCTTTTTATAGAGGAAAACCAGAGTGTGAACACAATGGTGGTTATGTAGATTATGCTCTGTATTAAATCATTGCTGCCTTCTCATTCCAGTATAATTTGCTTTTGGGATGTAGGGCTGAAGGGCCTTTGCTTTATCTCTCTCTCTCTCTCCGTTTTTTTTTTTTTTTTGGGCTAGTGCTTGTCATCCTTCTGATGCTGCTATCCCAGCTAACAGCTTTCTGCATCTTTGGATTACTTCTGTATCTATAATATCTGCAAACAGCTGAGAATACTTTCACTTCTGATATCATATATCGTGATCATTGTCAGAAAGCTTATTGCAAAAAATGCCTTATTTACACTAGAAATGCTACAGGAAGAAGAAGAGGGATTTCACTTAGGAATTCACAAAACATATTTTTGAAATTGATGTTAGGTAAAGGTTATCACATGAAACATTCAAATTATCTGCACAGGCTGCTAGCTTCAAAGAGATAACTGAGAATTCTGAAATAATCAACAACACAATGCTGAAATCAATGCTATTAGACTGCTTTGAGGAGTATATAGCTTTTGCCTGTAAAATGACAATAATGCAGAGAACTGAGTGATGAACTTAAAGATTTGTATCAGTGTGAGATTCATTGCTGTCAATCTCTGAAATGAAGATCAGAAAGATGTAGGCAAATGTAATCCCTGCTAAAATGCCAAGGAACTCATTTGCAAAGGCTTATTTTCAATTAGATGAAAGCACATGCAGTGTATTAGATCATATGTCTCTATCTGTCTCCAAGAAGGTTTTATCAAATAAAAGCTTATTTGGAGATGGCAGACTTGTCTGTAGCACATAGATAAAAGAGTAATGCCACTTTCCTATAATCCATTCAGACATATCTTGTTAGTCATTGTTATTTATCACCTTATTTAAAAAACAAAACAAAAACAACCCCTCCCCCAAAATCCATTATGAATCTCAATCATTCTGGGCTCTGTGTGGTTTTAAAATATAGCTGAACAGCTATTTAGGACATTGTGGAGCATGGTGATATGGTGATTTTTACTGATACTGTTACACTGAGAGGTACTGGTGACTACTTAGTTCACAAATCTCTTTGAGATAGGTTGTGAATGCACCCTTTAATTAATGTGACTCTCAGGATGAGTTAATGAGAAACCCGCTCTCCCACCTAAGGCTAACCCTAAAATGGTTGTGAACCCATCCAGGAGTTTGGATTGGGTGGAGGAGTTTTGCTGAGTACTATTTGTGGTTTTGTGTGTGTGTAGGCAGACCATACAGAAACCGACAACAGACAAGAACAGAGACAGCGGCAGAGGGAGAAAAAGACAGATGGGTAACTAGCAACCTGTATGGACAATGTGACCCATGAAAAAATTAGAGAGGGCTTTTTGGTCTGTTGGCTAAAGAGGATTGAGGTTGTAAGTTGAGAAACTGCTCCTTTTGTACTTGGTTTCTTCAGAAAAGCAGGACTTGTATTCTCTTTGTGAATAAACAAGATTGCAGCAAAGAAAATACCAGACTCCATCCATTTCTACTTCCAGTTGGAATGTCCCCAAAGCCTTGAACTTTGACCAGCTGCTTGGTTCAAAAAGGGGCAATAGTATCTATCTCATCTCATATGGGGGAGGGGGTAGCTTCCTGGACAATTGAATGTACAGAAATTCAGAAAGAGACTCTTCATAGAATTAATATACCCAATATTATTTTAGAAAAAGGCTGCTGCACCAAGGGTATGATGAAGCACTGTTCCAAAGCCAACTATTTTAAAAATAACTGAATGAATAGAGTATTAATAGCACTGACCAAAACTAGAAATACTGCAGCTCTGTGCAACACTGCATTCTAACTTAAGCACCTTTGCTGATGCACCTTGGTAATGAAAAGTAACCTAACCCCCTGTTATTGTATAACTCTATTAGTACATTCATTTGTACTTGAAAATGAAAAGAACCCCTATTACACAAAAATTCAATTATGATAAGGTAAGAAGGGACCACTGTGATCACCTAGTCTGATCTCCTGCATAAAACAGGCCATAGAATTCCCCATAATTAATTCCTGTTTGAATTAGAGCATATCTTTTAAAAAACCATTCCATCTTGATTTTACAATGGCCATCGATGAAGAATCCACCCCAACCCTTGATAAGTTGCTCCAATGGTTAGTTATCTTCATGATTATAAAATTGTGCCTTATTTCTAGTCTGAATTTGTCTAGCATCTACTGAATGTTATCATGCTTTTGTCTACTAGTTTGAAGGACCCTCTGTTATCAAATTTCTTTTCACCATGCAGGTACTTATAAACTTTGATCAACTTACCCCTTAATTATCAGAGGGGTAGCCATTTTAGTCTGTATCTTTACCCCTTAATCTTCTCTTAGATAAGCTAAATAGATTGAACTCCATGAGTCTTTCACTATAAGGCATGTTTTATATTACTTAAAATCAGTCTCATGGTTTGTCACTGAACCCCCTCCAATTTTTCAGCATCCCCTTCTTGAATTGTGGACACCAGAAATAGATATAGTATTCAAGTAGAGGTCATATTTGTACCAAATTACTCCTCCTCAATATTCCCATTTATGTATCTAAGGAATGTATTCACTCTTTTGGCCAGAGCATTACACTGGGAGATAATGTACATCTGATTATCCACCAGGCTTCCCAAATTTTTTGGAGAGTCATTATTTCTCTCTGTAGAGTTCTCCATCCTGAAAAATGTGGCCTGCATTCTTTGTTACTGGATGTATGACTTTACATTTGGCTGTATTGAAAGACATATTGCTTGTGCCTTGCTTACTAAGTGATCCAGATAGCTCTATATAAGTGACATGTTTTCTTCCTCATAATTTACCATTTCCCTAATCTTGTGTCATATGAAAATTTTTCAGTTATGAGTTTATGTTTTCTTTGAGGTCATTGATAAAAAATGTTAAATAGAATAGCGTGATGCTGTATGGAATCTGGGAGACAATTTATGATATTGTTGATACCAATATTATCAAATTGCAAGGAATCTGACCAGATATGCCATGTAAGGTATCTGTGAAAATGTTATGATTTGCCAAGTATGATGATCTTGTTTATATGTTTGTATCACCTTTGTATTGTGAGTTATAGTTATGTATGCTACATCTGTATTTCAAAACTTGTGCTGTGTTTCTGGGTGTCACCCCCAGACAGATTGGCATCAGCACTGCCTAGCCTGTTTGATGGCGCATCAAGGGTCATCAACTGTATAATGAACCCGCTGAAAGGAACCAGGGGATACACCTTATGATTCAGCAAGGCATGTGATATGCCTGTGAACAGAGAACTTTTCCATACCATCTGCTGGGCAGCTTGTGTTTGGGACAAAGGAAGTACAAGCCACATGGCAAAAGGAAAATAAAGGACAGCTGCATCATCTTTATTTAGTCTTCATTCCTGCTTCCTACCTCTGGAGTAACTTTTTTAGAAAGCTCTGAACAAAGGACTGAATGTCCCATCCAAGCTGTGGATGTATTCCAGAGGGACTTTCAAGCCAGAAAACTTACCAATACTGCTAAGAAACCCGATACTCAGAGAGACTTCAAAGTCCATATATCTGAGTGCTTTACCAGTTAACAACTCTCTTCTTGTTCTTTCTTTTTTCTTTATAATAAACCTTTAGTTTTAGATATTAAAGGATTGGCTGGCAGCATGGTATTTTGGGTAAGATCCAAACTAATATTGACCTGATAACGTGGCTGACCCTTTGGGGTCAGAAAAACATTTTGTACAGTGAGCAGAATTTTTAAATAACTTCTCATTGTACTGGACCTAGGTGCTGATTGGGAGCCAGAGAACTGGAATGCATTAAAGAGGGCTGTGTGGGTTTTTCTTTAGCTTCTTGATAACCAGTGTGGGGGATCAGGAGCACAGTTTGTGACTGATTGGTAAGTTTAACTTCAGTGTTAACAACCAGTTTTGGGAGTATTTGCTCTCCCTTTTGTAACCTGCCCTGACCTTGGCATTTTCAAATGGGCTGCCCCAGGCACATCGGGTCACACATAGGAACAAGAACTGATCCCTGCATGCTTTTACTAGAAACACAACTGCTCAATGATGATTCACCTTTTACAATTACTTTGAGACCTATAAGCCAGTTTTTAATCAATGTAATGTGGGCTATGTTGATTTTGTATCTTTCTAGTTTCTTAATCAAAATATCATAAGGTACCAAGCCACATGTCTTATAGAAGTCTTGGTATCTGGTGTTTTCCCACCTGGGAAGTGGGAAAATTCATGAATAGCCATAATTTTGCTCTGCCCTCTCACCCTCATAGTTATGACCCCATGTTACAGCTACAATCTTTTAGATCAAGAAAAAGTGATAACTTAATTAGCTAGAGTGTGACAAGCCATTGGTGTAGCTGCACCAATACAGTGAGAAAACAATTGCTATTTGTACCAGTGTAGCTTATCTCAGCATCAATTAAGGCTATCAATGGTGGGAATCAGGTCAAATCCCTGACAAGATCTCAGTGCACTTGCATTGTCTGCTGCTTTAAGCCAAACACAAAGACCAGAAATTTAACATGAATCCCACTTGACAGCGTTAAGCTTTTACCAAGAGATCATCAGTATTTTCTGGTAGCATGGGCTTATGGAGAAAGACTTTTGAGGAACTTAATTGAAAATATTCTTATAATTTCATTTGTGACTGTGATGGCATGGGGGAGTTTCCTGTTTTCCTTGTTGCCTATGGGGGGTTTTCTTGGTTTTCTAGGGGTTGCATGCAGAGGGGGTGGGACTCAGTTTCCCTGGGTGTTATGGGTTTAACGAGGTGGTGGGAGAGGGAGTTTGTTGTTACAGGGGACTGGCGAGGGAACTGGAGACCCCAGCCATGGACGTGGAGAATGGAGACCCCGGCGACAGGTGACCTGGAAGCCAGCTCAGGAGTCTGCAGCCGGTTCTGGCCAGTGGGAGAACAATAGGCTGCGAAGAGAGGAGCCCTGGGGGCCTAACCAACCGGTTCCAGCCACAGGGGGCCAGAGACAGAGAAGAGGCCCAGATGAACCTGTTTACAGGGCTGTTTACCTGGAGAGAAGACAATGGACAGAGGCGGGGCTTGGGGGCCAGTGAGATCCACCACCCAGCTGGGAAGCAGGGGGGCTCTGGGCTGGAGAGAGGAAGCAGGCAGAGCCCACCTGGATGCAGGAGAGCGGGATGTGCTGGGCTGGGGAGAGGGCAGGCCTGATGACCCTGAGAGTTCCTGTGCTGTGTTCAATGCTCAATAAACCCTCCTGTTTTACGCTGGCTGAGAGTCACTCTGGTCTAGAGAACAGGGTTGCATCGTCCCCTTCGGGGGTGAAGGCCCGGGAGTCCAGAGTGCGTGGACTTCCTGAGGGGGCCCACGGCGAGAGACAGGCGTGCTAAGGCTCAGAGAGGTGCAGCTCCAGGAGGTGGAGGGGCTGAACCCCGAGAGAGAATGGACCCCCGAGAAGGGCTGTCTCACTGAAAGGGGCACCTCCCTACGGACCGCATGGGGCCAAGAGAGGGCACGACCTGTGAGTCCGTGACAGTGACCCATGACATTTTCGTTTGTAATATCACAGATAAGTATTTTGTATTGTCAAGGATGAATCACCAATGCTATATCACAGTGTAAAATAATTTTAGTAATGAATTGGAAACTGTTTCCTTGACATGCTTTCTATATCCTGCCATCTATTGATCTTCCCATTACACAATGCTGTGTTTTGCTATTAATTGGAGCACTTTGTATAAAAGTGAATAAGCCAGTGTGTTGTCACTGGATTTAATTGTTATTGCTGGAATTGGTGAATTTGATATAGTCAAGAGATTCTGTTTTCGTACCACTGGGGATCAGGACTAACAGCCTTGAAGTCAACGCAGCTACACCAGTGTGAGATCAGAAATAAAGGCACAACATATTATATTATTTGGGGAATACTTAGGTTTCAGTAAAACAGATCAGTCTGTTGGACTCTTATGAGTCTGGAACTGATTCCTGTCTGTAATATTAAAAAAACAATAAGAAAAAAAACCCTTCTCTTCAAAGGTATGAATTTCATGAGAGAATTTCTCTCTTAGGAAAGCAGAGAGATGAGGCTGCTAACTATAATGAGTTAGTGAGCACAATGAAAGAGCACTAACATCATTTCTGACAAGAACTTTGGTACAGCTCAAATGACTGGATCACATTAAAGAATTCTTGGTTATGAATGACTTTTTAGTTTGGACTCATAATTCCATATATGAGGACCATACTTATGCTTACAATAGCAAAAATGGTTTGTTTTTATGCTCTCATACTTACCCTACATTCCATTCTACAAACCAGCATGTTGCCTGATGTATCCAAGAAGCAGAATTATCCTAGTTTGGGTTTCATTAGTAATGAAAATATGCTGAGGCTTTCACAGAAACAGCACCATAAGTACATTTTAAATTTCAACAGAAAGATAATTTATCAAATTTAATTGCCTCTGTCTCTTCTTTTAAGCAGACTGTCAACCATGTTTATCACAGGGGTAATGATAACTCTGTACACACTATTGTTGTCTTTACTTTACCACATAATGAAGAGGTCTCCAGACTGATTCTGAATCTGGGTTGGATTATAGCCCTGATTCAGCATGGCACTTAAGCACATGCCTAATTGTAGGCACATGAATGTTCCAATTAAAATCATTAGGATTATTCATGTGCTTAAAGTTAGGCACATAACTAATCACCTTGCTGAACTGAGGCTTAAATTCTTGGGCATTTTACCAACTGGTATTCCAGACATAGTGCAAACTATTCTGCCAAAACTTTCCAGAAATATTGTTATATTAAAATAAAATGGTTGTGATATATGCTTTTAGAGATTGAGCAATGCTGCAGGAAACCTAAAAATAAACCACAAAGGAACAGCTAAAAGTTACATGTGGAAGGAAGAGAATTGTTTTCATTATCCCTAACCCATTGAGGTTGCTGACATTCTCACTCTATATATCTCCAATGATGGCAATTCCACAACTTCTTTTGGCAGCTTGTACATTGCTTAACAGTGGTTATAAAGTTTTTCCTTATTTGTAACCAAAAAGAGGGTATTCAATCAATGAAAAAAAAATGGAGCAGAAGAAAATTGCAAGAAACAAGACTGTCACATATTATAGTTAAAAACGTACAGATATTCACTACAATCATTTATTGGCTAGATATATAATTTCATAGCAAAGCAAATCACAATTTGGCTGTACACATATCTACAAGAAGACACATTAAAAATCATAGAAATTATCACTGCAAAAGAGGAAGTGAATGTTTCCATTAATCAATAGAAATATGAACTATGTTGTTGCCATAGTAAGACCACAGAAAGAGCGAAGAGCAGGAGACTGAAATAATATAGAAGTAAGAATCAAGTATCATTGCTATCTGCTCTCTTTAATAATAAATACATTCCCTCAACCCAGAATGAGAGACAATTAACAATACTTTCTCTTTAGAACACAGAATCAAACTTGAAAGAGAAATATAAAAGATGGAGGAGTATTTCTCTGTTAAAAAACCCACCTAAAGTGGAGTATTTCACGTCATTAATAAGACTTTCTTTTTAGTGTCTTAGTTTCCATTTTTATTATTGAGAATCATATGAGTCTACACTTAGTGCTGCAAATGTTTTATTGCTGTGTAGACCTAAGTCTCAGAGCCTGGGTCAATTGACTTAAGCTTGCAGGGCTCCGGCTCTAGGGCTAAAAAATTGCAGTGCAAATATGCAGGTCTAAGAGCCAGCACTTACTGCAGTGTAAATGTTCAGGCTCAGGCTAAAGTTGTGGCTCTGAGACCTACAAATTTACACTGCAGTTTTTTAGCCCCACAGTCAAACCCCCTCAAGTCTGAGTCAGCTGACCCAGGCCAGCTGCGGCTATGCTGTTGTTCTTTAATTGCAGTTTAGACATACCCTACAATGCCTACATAAAGATCCTGACACAAGGATGGCCATTTACACCAGGCACGATGCTGACAAGACCAAATTTCAAGAATAGTAATAGTCACAAGATATTGATGTAAATGTCTTGAGATGAGTCTATAGTTCTCTGTAATGTGAAACACGAATGCTGGCTGAAGGAAGGATCTAGAAATTACCTACATCCATTTTGTGAATTCATACTGTTGGAGTGGACAGGTACCACATGGAGACTAGAAGCTGAACAGCTTGCAGGAGGGGATTATCTCTCTCCAGCTCCAGGAGGCTAGTCTGTCCAGGCACAAAGCCTTTGTTCTGGATTCTGAGTTTTGGAGCTCTGAACAAGGTCCTGAAGTAATCGTCTTTGAACTGTAATTCCAAATGCTTCTTCCCTGGGTCTTCATTAAAGGACACATATTCGATTAATTTGTTTTGGCTTCTCATTATCCCTGTACAAGAGAATGTGTTGATGCTGAATTGGGGGGGAAAGAAAGGCAGGGCTCATTCACAGTGCCACACCTTGCCACAAGGGGGCACCTAGGGCAATGTGACACTACCAACAAGATAGGGAACAAAATCCCATGTTAAAATGAGCAGTTTCAAAAGTTGATGACCTTTCCATCCTGTAAAAATTATCAATGTTAGCTAAATAATGATGGAACAAATGGAAAAACTGGCAGTCAAGAATGTAAGTCCAAAAGATAACTGCAACTTACATGAACTCAAAGAGAATCTTTATGACCAACACATCAATTCACAACTGTCTCCAAGCCGTCCCTATGAGCTTTCAACAGAATATTCTTGGAATGAACTTGCAAGTATGAATCTGAAATAATTAACTGATGTTAGTTTGAGAAGCATTATATGGCCATCAGCAAAACATGTTCCCTTATTAAACCCAGTATTAATCAAACCAGGGTAAATACTGGCTGCTTCAACAATACTACTTGATCTACATCAAGGTTGCATGATGCGTAGGCAAGATCTGTCAGTGTAACCTGAAGCAGATAAAATATTATAGCATTATTATGACAAACCCAAGTAATTTGATCATACATCTTTATTTTAGAATGCGTATTACAATACAATATTAGTTTGTGTTATGTTAGAGTATATAACAGTATTTTATTTTGATTAAGTACACATAATAAAAACACAACTCCTAATACTGTATATTATTAAAAATGCCATTCAGTTTAACTCGATTTAGTGACTTATATTTATCATCTTTCCAAAAGAAAAACTAGGCATTCACAGTCCATTGTGTCTTGTTTTAGCATTCTTGATTGTGTCTTTTATGTTTTAGATATCATACTTGACTTATATACCATAGTGGTAGCGTAGAACTGATCCACAAGACTATTCTCCTTTCCGACAGTCACTTCAAATTCTCTTATCTTTATCACATAACTGTTTATTTGAATTAAGCGTCACCTTAGAGTGCCTTTGATTAACCATTTCAACAAATTACCTTAGAGTACATATGATCAAGAAATAATTAGTTATATCCTTCAGTGCCTTACACCCAACCTATGACTAAGCCCAGTGAAAGAAAGACTGCAAGCATGTTCACAAGAGCAAATAACAGGATTGCTTCAAATTTAATTAGATATTTTAAAAGAAAAAAGGGTCAGTAAGAAAGCAAGGATGAGAGAAAGTGTTAAAAGAAATGTTCTTACTTTATAGAGCCAGAGTTCTTACTCTATAGAGCCAGTAGATTGACTTTGTTTGAAAGAAAGAAACTAATTTAGAAGTTGAAATTACTCTCAGGATTCAGTCTATATCCTGGAGTGGAGACTATTCTAGTCCTGTAACCTCCAATTCAGGCTGTTCGAAGTAAAAATGTCTTAACACCCCAAACTAGATAGTGTGCATATGAGGGCCGGCTAATATAGTGCCAATTAGGACATTTTTTTCCTTATTAAATATCAAAAATCTTGCAATTTATAATGGACACATTTACACAGTGGTTGTTAGTGAAGTGATATTATTAATGGTTTTGAGGTGAAATCCTTGAACTTGACAGATACTTGGAAAAAGTTATTTTTAACTACATTAAATTATGTGGAGAGAATGGTGTGTGACTAGGCCCCAATTGAACAAGTTGTCCTGCCTATGCAGACCCCAGTGCTCACACAAAGCTCCATTGAATTCAATGGGGCACCATGCAACTGCACGGGTCTGTATGCATGCTTAGGTTTCCCACCACCGCAGTGTTATAAATTGTGTTGGAGGTTAACTATAAATAGACACACTATAATGAAATATAACTTACACCTAACTTTTCTTCTACTTGTGTTTTCCTTTGATATGTCACAAATGTCATAACTTGTCTCTCTTTTTTTATTTTGGCCTTTATGAATTCCTTCTTGGATGACTCCAATGTGTACTGGGAGGGTTTTTTTGTTTGTTTGTTCTTAGTTGAAGAGGGAGGGGTTTTAATTTCTCCTTATTATTTTAGAGAGGTAGATGTTAACAAAAGACAAAATTTTATGGAGCCTGAATAAAAAAAAACCCCTCTCCTCTCAGGTTCCACTTCCTTAGTATTTGTGGTCTTCAGTTTTATGTAAAGCCTTCCAGAAAAGAAAAACCTTCATGTCTAAAGTCAGAAATTAGGAAAACAAAAATTCTGAACTTAAAGTACCCTTTCAGAACATCTTTATACATCCTTTTAAAAAAGTTTATTTTTGTCATCCTTTGCAAACAGCTGGATGAAAATTTTGATTAAGATCAGGTTTTTTTATTTAGAAGATTTTTGTCTTGCTAGTTCTTTACTTTGTTCTCATATTATAGTCTTAAATTGCTAAAAGGGACATTTTAATTAGTTTCTCAAGTGCTGGCAGAATTTAAGATTTCACACTGAGGTTTCATGGGCTAAGTTTCACTATTACATTGTTCATATTCTTGTATTGTATATGTTAGGCTACATCGAAAGCAGATTATTCTGAAAAAGCATTGGATGTGAAAAAAACTATTTTTTAAAGCCTTTGAGAATATTCTGAAGAGTTTTAGACCTACCTGCAATGCTGACCTCATTTTTACTTTAGATAGGCCAAGACATATTGCAGGGGTCAGTCATATGTGTGACTTCTTTTCTTGGTTGTCCCCAAATTACCAACCACTTGCCTTTAGATGCAGAATGGATCTACAAGTCAGATTAACTACAAAATCACAGATACATTTCAGTATCCTTAGCTGCCACTTATGGCATTCACTGAATGAATAAAAGAGCCAATGAAGGAGAGCTACACATATGGTTAATTATTCCCAGCAATTAAACCTTGAGGATACAATGCAGTAAATGCCAAAAGCTAACAACTAATAAACAGCCTAAGTGTCCCAGCAGTTCTTTGCTGGCCCCATCAGAGGCTGGCTCACTCTCTGCCTGTCTTCACTTAGATAGGGCTGTGTTTCTACTCCAGAGAAAAATGGAAGCTGGCTGGGTTTCCAAACCAATCAGGATTCAGAGGGCAGAGCCATCCCCTTCACAGCTATGCTGTTATGTGGGCTGCTGACTCTACTACCACATTCTTGGCCAATCAGAAGTCTTCTAGCACATAATCTACATAGGTTGTAAGACTATAAATATAGGGCCTCAAGGGAATTTTGCATTAGTACAAGGTAGAATATTGCATGACTGTGTGAGATTAAATGCACAGAATAAAAATGTCTCAGTTTTTAACAGATTCTGAATTTAAGAGTACAAGGGAAGAGTAGACAGATCCTAATTAGAAAGAATTTTTAGCAAAATAATTTTAATATTTTCAATATTTTATTTTTTAGCCTACAGAAGCTTGTAAAACTAAAAGATACCCTACCATCAGTGACACTGAAATGAGACAGTTATAATGTAGTTCATTACCAATTTCAATTTGAAGTTACACTAGCACAAATTTGCCAATTTGGCTTTGTGAAAAAGATTCAAGTCAAGTATTTTAAAAAATCATATGATTTAAATCTTCATGAAAATTTGTTATTTAAATCACATTTATTCAAATCATGTAACAGTTTTTGCAATTCACTTTAAAGGACCCAGCAACAACAGCTTCTAGGGCATCTGCCGTGGTTGTATCAAGGGTATTCACATTCCATATGGTAAGGAAAATTGTTTATTTTCCCCATTTAATGATATTTTATTTGTTAATGCATAAGGTATACATTGTACTTTCTCTGCCAGGGCTGCATTTTATTATAAGAGGAAGTCTTCCTGACCTCCTATGAAATACAAGCTCAGCTATACGGTAGGCAAAATTCAACCTAGTTGCCGATAAGCATAGATAGTTTAGGCCCTGATCCTACAAAGACGTATGCATTTACTTAACTTTACACACCGAGTAGTTCAACTGAAGCCTTATTGTTTCCTTGGGCTCTTCCAGTCTATTGTTGCATCAACCTGTTGTCTCTCAACATCCAAAGTTCTTTAGGGCAGTGAACATCTTTTTGTGTTGTGTTTGAACACTGCCAAGCACAGTGGGGCCCTTATCCCTGACTGGAGTGTGTAGGTGTTGCCAAAATACAAATAATGAATGATAAGGGGACAATGGGACTACTCATAGGCAGAGAATTAATCTTAAATCTTACATTTTTGCAGAATTGGGGGATTAGTTATTTTTTTCTAGAATATGATGCAACTGTCGCACCTGTTCTTCAATACATAAAAATGACTAGAGATGAAAAAAATGATTGGCAATGTATATTTTGATTGATTGCTGTTTACAAATAATCTGGGGTCAGATTACAATTTCCTCTAATGTATTTATTTTCCAGTCTGATTTACTGGAGAATTTCTGTGAATACTTCTTGATTTGCAGGTTGTTCATGAACACTTTAATGCAAATATTAATTGTCAAAAGTTTGAAATGTGCATTGTCTTGGTGAGCAGATACATAGGCCACATGGTGTTATTTCTCTTTGTGATTAGATGAACCTAGCTCTTTGAATCTGGTTTCTAGTGAGAGTACTCATGTTTATAAAGTTCAAAATTTTGATTCCATGAACACACTAATATTCACTTAAAATTCTGTTTCTGCAAACATCTCAGCCAGTAAATAGATCACTAGCATATTCATGGAAAGCAAACATTTATTCAAACAGGGAATTTCTTGAATAAATGGCAAATATTCTGCCTCGCTCTAAAAATTACATTTAAAAATGCATCAACAACTGCATTTGTCCACAAATGTCAGAATAAGATCATTACAAACCATTTTTGTTTAGTTGAATATATACTGTGACAAAGTTCCTCCTCTACCTCGGTGGGTCCTGCACTTATTGGCAGGTAGAACCCACAGTCTAGATCAACTCCTCCTGTGCTTGATCAGGAGTTGGGAGGTTTGGGGAGAACCCGGGCCCACCCTCTACTCCGGGTTCCAGCCCAGGGCCCTGTGGATTGCAGCTGTTTAGAGTGCCTCCTGGAACAACTGCACAACAGCTACAACTCCCTGGGCTACTTCCCATGGACTCCTCCCAACACCTTCTTTATCCTCACCACAGGATCTTCCAGCAGTACACCCTCTTACTCTCAGCTCCTAGTGCCTCTTGCTCCCAGCTCCTCACACGCAACCTCCTTCCACAGCTCCTGACATGCGCCCCTCACTGACTCACTGGGAGGCTTTTAACTAGTTTCAGCCAGCCCCTGATTGGCTGCAGGTGTCTCAGTTAACCTCCCTGCCTTCTGGAAAGTTCTTAATTGGCCCCAGATGTCTTGATTAACCTGGAGCAACTGCCATAAGGTATCAGGGATTTGTTTAGCCTGGGGCTAACATACTGGTTCCTTACCACTTTCCTATAGCCCTCTGGCCTTGCCCCGTCACAATATATATATCCTACTGTAGCTCCAGCACACAAACAGTACTCTTCACATGCCACTCGGAGACTCTCCCTCATGAACCATTTTAACACACCACTTCAGGAAGCACCATCACAAATACATTGCCCATCTGGTACAGATATCAAGATCTTCTGTGCCCAAAACACTTGGTGCTAGATGGGTTCAGTTTATTAGCAAATACAGAAGATTAGCAAAAACGAACTTGGTCACCTAGGATACAAGTAATATGTTTATTTTATTAATTTAGACTATGTTATCCTTCTGCTACCTTCGGGTTTGATGCCTACTGATGGCTGCTGACTACACATGACGATGAGTTCTCCAGAATTCCTAATTTACATAAACACTTCCTAACTATTTTCTATCATTGTTACAAAATGATGTCAGTCCTCCATTCATTATTCATTACTCAATCATTCTATATTATTCCTCTGCATAATAAATCTCTGATTAAACAAAGCACATGCAGAGCTCTATGATAAACAAAGTTGTTCTACATGCTCTGAGTTTGTGCAATCCACCATTCTAAAGTACTTGCAGCAGGAACATATCATTCTGAGGTGAGATATGTTACAATTTACAATAAATGCTAAACATTCAGTATGTGTTTTGGCTCCTTCTAGACACAACATGCAGTATTTATACTGTGTATACTGTGCTATGTTTTGCCTTAGCAGCTGTTTTTCAAATGAGTTCATGTGCTTATTTAGATTGTAAGGTCTTTGAGGCAGGGACTGATTCTCACTCCATACAGTGCCAAGTAGAACAGGGCTCTGATCAAAGTTAGTTTCTAGACACAGCTATAATATAAATAAATAATAATAGTAGGAGCAGTAGACTGAGTCAGATCTCATCATTTCTATCTGTGGAGTGATCTTGGACAAATAATGTAATCCCTCTGTGTTTCAGTTTACATATTTGTAAAATATGCATAATACTACTTAATGGACTATGTACTAAGTAAGGGATTACACATTGCATATGTCTACACTTGGTGCTAGGGATGTGATTCCCAGCTCACACAGACATGCTCGCGCTAGCTCTCATCAAGCTACAGTGCTAAAAATAGTAGTGTGTAGCTGTGGTAGCATGGGCAGCAGCAGCATGGGCTAGTCATCCCTAGTATAAACCTGCCTGTACCAAATGGGCACATACTTGGGGTGGCTAGTATGTGCTATGGATCACCTGACCTACTATTTAATACTATTCAACATGGCTACTTGTAAGGGGGTTTGGTGTCTCAGCTAAGTAGTATTGCCCTGCAGTGAGAGTCTGCGATGATATCGCCCAGTGGTGAAAGTCTGTGGGGCTGGTGGTAGGGGAGCCCGGGACCTCCCTGCTTGACCGGGTTCCAACCCAGGGCCCTTTGACTGGCAGACTGGGTATCCAGACTGTGGCCAACCACCACACCCTGGGTCACTTTCTATCATGGACTCTGCCACTCCAAAGTGACAAAGAGTGAGGTGGGGTTCTTCCTGCCTGTGGTATGGAGGCTCTTCCCCATGAATCTGGACCTGCCATCCCTGGTCTCCACAAGGACTTCAGCAGTTTGGCAGTGGGGTCTGGTCTAGGAGGTGTGGAACTCCTGCAGCCTCTCTGCAGGAGCTAACAGTGGAGAACTGATCCTGGGCCACTGTGAGCTGGAAATTTGCATTCACCGTGAGCATTCCTAGCAGGTGTCCCTGGGCAGGTCCTTCTGGGCCCAGAGATACTTGGTTGCTCTGTGTGGGGCTTATCCATCCCATAACACTACTCTACTATTTTTAGTGTGCTAACTTGATGAGAGCTAGCAAGACTGTATCTACATGACCTGGGAATTGTATCCCTAGCTCCAAGTGTAAATGTAGCCAATGTGAGATAGGTGGGAGAATCAGGCTGTAACTCTTTAGTCCTCTAACTTTCTCCATACTAATCAGAATCACTTTCCAAATGATTCAGTGAAATATAGTGTCTGATAAAAAGGGTCTTGCTCCTACTCCTTTGGCCACGGGAATGTGCACAGAACTGGGAGTCAGGAGGTCATGAGGTCTGTGTCCACATGTTCTGTTGACTGACTATAAAAAACTTTCTGCACTTTGTAACCTTCATTTATTGAAGCCTCACACCATCCACCTAGGAGAGCTCTGTGTAAGCTCAAAAGCTTGTATCTCTCATCAACCGAAGTTGGACCAATAAAAGACAGGTCTCTGATGTGACAATCATTCTTTATCCACTAATTAGAGCATTAAATGACTCAGAATGATTGCTTCAGAAATGAGATTATTCTATCTTGAAATGGGATTCCTGATATTTCACACCATTGTCAATTACTTTGAGATTTACAGATGAAAAAATGCTATGAATTTTTATTCATGGTATTATTATTAGTCCCATTACTATGTAGTAGTGGGTTGGTTATGCCTTGGCCTCTGTGCAGAAAGATCTCAGATATGGTTGAAATTTTCCAGTTATTTAAAATTTCAGCAAAATTTTCTCATGAAAATTTTTGAAAGTGTTTTGAAGAATTGTTATATTTTTTTGACCAGCTCCAACCTGGATTCAGCTCAAAGATCTAACACTTACTTGAGTCACTTAAATTCCCTGTGCCTCAATTACCCAATCTGTAAAATGGATTTTCAGTTCACTTTTGTCAATGACTTTGAGATCTACAAAAGAAAATGTGGAAATACCTATTTTACAGATGGTAAAACTGAGATACAGAAAGGCTGAATGGCTATGTTGACGTGGCATAAGCCTCCATGTGGAGCAAAAAGTCCTAGATTTGACTTCTGGTTCTGACATTTGCTGTGTGACCTTGGGTAAATAATTTTACCTCCCTTTACCCCATGTGTAATAAGGGGATACTAATACTTAATGTATTGGATTACCTCACAGGCGGGCTGTAATGATTAAAGATATATTTGAAAAGAAAAGTTCTATTACTACTTACCATTTTTATCTTCCCAAGTGATGTGACTTCTGCTCTTTATACAACATGTGAAATATGAAGGAACCACACAGGCACAGTGGGGTTCAAATAATCATGGTAACAAAATAGATATGTAGTGTATATATAGCATGCACACACACACACACTTTGCTCTGAAAGGGTTCTGGTAGCTTCTGAAACAGAAGAGAGTGAGGGCCACAAGAGGGCTTACAAACCATTTTGAAGGGATATTTCCCAATTTCTGTGCACTACACCAGGGTAGGAAAAATCCCTCCTTTTCTCTATTGTACATGTACTTCCTTACACAGAGCCCAATGTGGGAGGGAATGATTTTTAGAGTAAGGCAAATTCAGGGGTTGGGAAGAATGACTGATATAAAGGAAGGGAAGTTTAACTATGTAACCTGAATGTTTCATTAATGTAGCTTTTTTCCAACATAGCTACAGTATGTATAAACAAAAATCAAGTGATAATTAATACCTTTCAATATCTGTAGGAAATCAGCCCGGAATATGAATATTTAATAAAGCATAGGGCATAAAATAGCTAGACAAAAGTATAACTTGATATTTGTGAGCACCAAATTTCTGTGCAAATAGACTTTCAGCAATTCTAGCAAGAGCCATGATATTTATTTACTTTTTGTGAGAAATGTCATCAAAAGCCTCCAGACATGTTTAGAATGACCAATTTAATTGTTCCTTTGTGACTAGAATGTGAGGTTCACTGTAAATTAAAAACAGATTCTAGTCTCTCCTTTGAAACGACTCCAGAATAATCCATGTTTTGCTCCAGGGAATGCTAGGTCAATATATCGGGGGTGGAGATAAGGATTAACTACATGACAGAACTTTTAGTTGATGATGGCCTTATATCTTCTGAGAGTATGGTAACAATGTTTAGCTTACTGCAAACTACCACATTCACTATTTCCTCTTTTGCCTACCTCCTGGCAAGACATTACATGTTCCTTGAGAGAAAATAATCCAAGTGTGAAGTTCTCTTCCCTGATGGATATCTTTTATGTGGCCTGAGTTATAGACTAATCCTCTTGCCAGTATTTAAAAATCTCTTGTGTGTTCCTGTATATATGTCCAAAATGCAATAACTCAGAAGTAGATTCATCTAGCAGGAAGGATGCATTTTTAAGCACTGAAAAAGCTGTGACTTAATTCAGACTTGCAGAAAACAGCCCCCTGCACTGCAGTTCTATTTCCTCTGAATTGAGATGAAGAATGGGAAATCTATCATGAAGTACAGTAAATATAAAAAAAATACAAGATTCTATTTACACTACTTCTAGATATGCTCAGTGACTATTCTTTGCTATTGATGACATATAGTACACTGATATCTGCCAGTGGTTTTACAAATTAATTAAATAAGGATAATAATTATGTCTAATTAAATTGGTTCCCTATGTTTTTAAATATATACATATACTTTGTTTGATCTCCAGTTCTGTTATATATTTGCTGAATGGAGGAGACTGAAAATAGTGGAACTGGAAATTATCATATGTAAAATAGAGTCTAAAAACCCTTTCAGTGAAAATATTTTTCTAACAACCTTTACCACAGAATACAGTACTATATACTCGTAATTTCCTCATGGAAATTGGAGAATGCAAATTACATTGTATTTGAAAAATTCTTGACAGCTATTGCTAATTATTATTTTATATGTATTTTACAGTGGCTGCCTTACAGTCTAAGACCCCAATCCTGTAATCAAATTTGCTAGCACAGACCCCTGTGCCTTTGTAGAGCTCTCATGGGGCCTCAAAAGACAAGGGGGATACACACTTTTCAAATGCATATGCTTTGGGACCCCATATTTACTTCTGAATTGGTTAACTGACTTTCCAGATTATCCCAAGGACTTGGATGTAGGATTGTACAATGATTTCACCTCTTCAGAAGTAGGTTGTGCCACAAAGACACAACCCAGAGTGTATTGCAGTGCCGCCCAAAGAGCATCCCAGGGAAAAGAACTGGCTCAGGGATATAGAATTCCTCCCTGCTCTCCTTTGGTTCAGAAGATTACTAATTTTGCTGCTTCCCTATACAAGCAGCAAATTATAATTCTCTCTCCTGCACAGTCTTAGCTTTTCAGGCTGATGCATTGATGGGGTGGAGCCACAAAACTACCTACGCCCTACCCTGCCCTTTCTTAGCCACTTGCTCCAGGGGGCAATTCCAGGCGCACAATGCCTGCTTACCCCTGTGTACTGAGAGCCAAGGTAAGGATAGCCCACACAGTGATGCACAGGGGTTCTTACTTCCCTGCATAGGCTAGTAGTCTGAGCCACAATCTAGCCTTTATTATTATAAAGGGTATATTATTTTGTAAAGAAAAGTGATGAAAGAAAGTGTAGGTCCTCTAGTTACAGATGACATAAAGATGGCTGAAGTGTTTAATGCTTATTTTGCTTCAGTTTTCACTAAAAAGGTTAATGGTGACTTGATACTCAACACAATTAATAGTTAACAATTAACTTAGCTAATGGAGGTGAGAGCATGCTTATAAAATTTGCAGGTGACACCAAGTTGGGAGGGGTTGCATGCCCTTTGCAGGGCAGGATTAGAATTCAAAACCTTAACAAATTGGAGAATTGGTTTGAAATCAATAAGCTGAAATGCAATTAAATAAGTGAAAAGTTCCTACACTTAGGAATGAAGTATCACATCTACAAAATGGAGAATAACTGGCTAGGTGGTACAGTGCAGAAAAGGATCTGGGGGAGAAAAGAAGACTTAGAGGAGGAGTGGGATCTGATAACAGTCTTCAGATATGTTAAGCACTCTTATAAAGAGGACAAAAAATCCTCAACTGCTGGAGATGGGACACTAGATGGGAAGGCCTCTGAGTTATCATAGATAATTCTTTCCCAGATATCTGCCTGCTGGGTATTGTCCACAGGATCAGGGTCTAACTGATCAGCATATTTGGGGTTGGGAAGGAATTTTCCCCCTGGTCAGATTGGCTGAGACCCTGGGGTTTTTTCGCCTTCCTCTGCAGCATGAGGCACCAGGTCACTTGCAGGTTTAAATTAATGTAAATGATGGATTCTCTGTAACTTGAAGTCTTTAAACTATTATTTGAGGACTTCAGTAACTCAGCTAGAGGTTAGGGATCTATTTCAGGAGTGGGTGAGGTATGTGCAAGAGGTCAGACTAGATGATCATGATGGTCCCTTCTGACCATAAAGTCTATGAATCTATAATTGTTCTCCATGTTCACTGAAGGTAGAAAAAGAAGTAATTGGAGTTTCAGGTGGATATTATCAAAAACTTGCTAACTATAAGGGTAATTAAGCTGTGTAATAGGCTTGTAAGGGAAGTTGTGGAATCCCCACCATTAGAAGTTTTTAAGAACATGTTGGACAAACATGTCAGCAATGATCTAGGTTTACTTGGTCCTGTTTCAATGCTGGGGGCTGGACTTGATGACTTCTTGAGTTTCCTTCCAGATCTACATTTCTATGTTTATTATTTATCATTTGTATTGTGATAGTGCCTATGAGCCCCTGTCGTAGACCAGAACCACATTCTGCTAGCCACTATACAAAAACCAGAGCAAAAAGATGGGTCCCTGCTACAAAGGCTTACAATATAGATCTGTCTGTCTATATTCTTTGTCGACTGTGTGAAATATCAGAAGGTTTGAAAACTCATACTGGATATATCATAAAGTTCTACAGCCCCATAGATATCTATGTCATTTTCATAGAATCATAGAATCATAGAATCTCAGGGTTGGAACGGACCTCAGGAGGTCACCTAGTCCAACCCCCTGCTCAAAGCAGGACCAACCCCAACTAAATCATCCCAGCCAAGGCTTTGTCAAGCCTGACCTTAAAAACCTCTAAGGAAGGAGATTCCACCACCTCCCTAGGCAACCCATTCCAGTTGTACACCACCCTACTAGTGAAAAAGTTTTTCCTAATATCCAACCTAACCTCCCCCCGCTGCAACTTGAGACCATTACTCCTTGTTCTGTCATCTTCTACCACTGAGAACAGTCTAGATCCATCCTCTTTGGAACATCCTTTCAGGTAGTTGAAAGCAGCTATCAAATCCCCCCTCATTCTTCTCTTCTGAAGGCTAAACAATCCCAGTTCCCTCAGCCTCTCCTCATAAGTCATGTGCTCCAGCCCCCTAATCATTTTTGTTGCCCTCCGCTGGACTCTTTCCAATTTATCCACATCCTTCTTGTAGTGTGGGGCCCAAAACTGGACACAGTACTCCAAATGAGGCCTCACCAGTGCCGAATAGAGGGGAATGATCACGTCCCTCGATCTGCTGGAAATGCCCCTACTTATACAACCTAAAATGCCATTAGCCTTCTTGGCAACAAGGGCACACTGTTGACTCATATTCAGCTTTTTGTCCACTGTAACCCCTAGGTCCTTTTCTGCAGAACTGCTGCCCAGCCATTCTGTCCCTAGTCTGTAGCAGTGCATGGGATTCTTCCATCCTAACTGCACTTGTCCTTGTTGAACCTCATCAGATTTCTTTTGGCCCAATCCTCTAATTTGTCTAGGTCCCTCTGTATCCTATCCCTCCCCTCCAGCGTATCAACCACTCCTCCCAGTTTAGTGTCATCTGCAAACTTGCTAAGGGTGCAGTCCACACCATCCTCCAGATCGTTAATGAAGATATTGAACAAAACAGGCCCCAGCACCGACCCTTGGGGCACTCCACTTGATACCGGCTGCCAACTAGACATGGAGCCATTGATCACTACCCGTTGAGCCTGACCATCTAGCCAGTTTTCTATCCACCTTACAGTCCGTTCGTCCAGCCCATACTTCTTTAACTTGCTGGCAAGAATACTGTGGGAGACTGTATCAAAAGCTTTGCTAAAGTCAAGAAACAGCACATCCACTGCTTTCCCCTCATCCACAGAGCCAGTTATCTCATCATAGAAGGCAATTAGTTAGTCAGGCATGACTTGCCTTTGGTGAATCCATGCTGACTGTTCCTGATCACTTTCCTCTCCTTTAAGTGGTTCAGAATTGATTCCTTGAGGACCTGTTCCATGATTTTTCCAGGGACTGAGGTGAGACTGACTGGCCTGCAGTTCCCCGGATCTTCCTTCTTCCCTTTTTTAAAGATGGGCACTACATTAGCTTTTTTCCAGTCATCTTGGACCTCCCCTGATTGCCATGATTTTTCAAAGATAATGGCAATGGCTCTGCAATCACATTGGCCAACTCCTTTAGCACCCTCGGATGCAGTGCATCCGGCCCCATGGACTTGTGCTCGTCCAGCTTTTCTAAATAGTCCCGAACTACTTCTTTCTCCACAGAGGGCTGGTCACCTCCTCCCCATACCGTGCTGCAGAGTGCAGCCGTCAGGGAGCTGACCTTGTCTGTGAAGACAGAGGCAAAAAAAGCATTGAGTACACTAGCTTTCTCCACATCCTCTGTCACCTCATTCAGCCATCCCCTGGTCAAAGAATCCAAACCCTTCTCTCCGACACCATCTGCATAGCCATTCGTTGACTTCCACGATTTGATGGTCTCTACCCCTGCCACAGGGAGGATAGACGAGAACACCACTTGCACCTTAAACTCCTTTATCCTTCTTCCCAGAGCCACGTAGTCTGCAGTGATATGCTCAAGGTCATTCTTGGCAGTATCTTTGGTGCCCACGTGGAGAAGAAGGAAGAGGTAGTGATCTGAGGGCTTGATGAGTCTCGGCAGTCTCTCCATCACATCATGAATCCTAGCCCCTGGCAAGCAGCACACCTCTCGGTTTTCCCGGTCAGGGCGGCAGATAGATGACTGAGTCCCCTTTTGTAGTCCTGTGTAACTTTCAGTGTCCAGTATGCTGACACACTCTTATTAAATTAGCAGTATCCAGGACCCATTTATCTTCATGTACTTGTAGTATTTCATAAAACACTGTATAAAATGTTTTACATTTATAAAATACTGTCATACTGCATACCGTGAATACTATTATTGTCTATTGGCATAGTGAATCATAATGCCATACACCTCTATCTCGCTTCCCCCATCTCTAAATGATGCTGAGAATAATGCTTATCTGCCAAACTCACACTGCATTGTAGGGATTCATTTAATATTTGTGCAGAGTTTTGGCCATGTAAAGGGCTAATTAAATACTATGCATTTCCACTATGAGTGATTCCAATATTCTTTTTTATATAACTCATACCAAACAATTATATGTAAAACACTGAATTATCGATCTAGGTTCCTATATAGCCACATCACTGTGGTATCTAAGTGCCTATTGTGGCAGATTTATTATACCAGTCTGCCTGGGGCTTCAGGTGATCAGGCTGAGGCCACAGGATCTTTAGGGGAGCAGATGAAGGAGCACACCAAGTGACTTAAGTTCAAAGCTTTATTAACCAAATAACAGCAGTGAGTGCTGGGTGCGCCCCACGCCACTCAGAGGAAAGAAGAAAGCGTTAGTGCCCGAGCCCTAACCTACTTTCATACTTTCACATGCACAACCCAAGGCCGGCCAAGCCTGGGTGTAACATAAGAAGAAGAAGGGGGCGGGGAAAGGGTAGACGAGAGTTCTGCCCTGTGCGCAAGTCATCTGGGGTCCGCTGTAAATCTCCGACTTGCTTCAGCTCTCGGGTGGGTTTTAAGCCCTGGGTTCTTCTGGGGGCATTTCATCCTGGCCCCCCTACATTTTTCGTGCTCTCTGCTCTCTGCACCAGTCCAAACTGGTTTTGCGCAGCTCCATCAACTTCCCAAAAACACACCAGCTTCAGGGTCGCAAGACAGACTATTGATTTCTAGCTTGCCGACCTCCACAATCTTGCTAGTTTTGCAACCCCTTCAGTTCTGTCTGTCTCAGTTCTTATTTCTCACGGCCGGCTGGGGTGGAGACACAGGCTTTCGGCTGTTTGGCACGCAGAGAGAGCATGTTTATGTGAGTCGTCCTTGAACTGCAGTTAGTTCCCTATCTTTGGGCCTGGCTGGATCATGGAGTTAACGCATTCCTTTTTTCTCTTCCTCACCCTTCGGACTCTTGCAACCGGCAAAGGAATCTTCTACTCCACACACACACCTTTAACCCTTCCCAACCTACATTCCAATACATAGAAAAGCATTAGCAATGTACAACGCTGGCGCTTACTCAGGGAACGCCAAGTGGGAGGGGCAATTTTTACTGTGACATTCTAGACTTATGAACCCAGCATAGAGGTTATCATGGTTTTAGATATTGTTTGTTGCACATAGTTATCTTATTCACAAGGTATTTTATGGATCTACTTACCCAGGAAACAAAGTTTGAACAAGTCTATTTACTCTTTTATCCCATTACTTCCTGTGGAAAGCTGTTCTAGAACTTCATTCCTCTGATTGTTAGAAATCTTCATCTAGTTTCAAGTCTCAACTTGTTGATGGCCAGTTATAGCCATTTGTTTTTGTGACAACATTGGCCCTTAGTTAAATAACTCCTCTCTATCCCTGATGTTGATCCCTCAGTTATATGTATAGAAAGCAATCATCTCTCCTTCATTTTATTAGGCAAAACAAGCCAAGCTCCTTAAGTCTCCTCTCATAAGGCAGGTTCTCCATTCCTCTGATCATCCTAGTAGCCCTTTCTCAACACCTGTTTCAGTTTGAATTAATATTTCTTAAACATGGAAGACCAGAACTGCACACAGTCCACTTCTTTCTAAGAATTTAATTGACACGGAGAAATTTAAAATTGAAGCACGCAGTAAAATCCTATTTTCCCAGCATTTCACAGTAGCATCTTTCTGTTATTCTTACTAAGACACTGTAACATAATAGATATAAAGAGAGGGGGAAATACCTGACCTAACTAAAAACATTATTTTCTTATTTTTATAAGAATAATTATTGTGCTGTATTTCTACCTTTCATATATTTTCTACTCTAACATCTGCCTTCTAATCTTTTTCCAAATTATAACTAGCAGATTCCTTAACATTTTATATGACATATATTTTTCATAATCCTCCCAAAATTACACAAGAAACCAGAAGAATCAAGCAAAGAGCATCCCAAACTGATGGATTGTACTATACACACTTGCAATATGATATTAGTTCACACTTAGAAGCAATAGCTCATATAACAACCTTAATGTTTATACTGTTTACAACAGAATTTTAATACTGATATTCTGTGATGCTATTTCACTTCTTGTTAGCACAAGACACAACAGAACATGAAGCTAATCAATCGTGTATTGATTGGCTTGGAGCAAATGCTTTAGGAAGGTAGATCATTAGGCACATTATTGCACTATTCAGTTTCACCTAAAATGGAAGCAATTGTAGTTCTATGTGATGTTACAAATGTCTATAAATACACAATATCATGTCCTAGTGTAACCATGCCTTTATTCCAGAATAGATTTTGTTTTACAGTTACAAGTGACTCAGGGAAGAATTCTAAAATACACGGTAACATGTAACCCTTTGGGGGTTGGACTAGATGACCTCCTGAGGTCCCTTCCAACCCTGAGATTCTATACAATCTACATGACATGGATTGTGGAGACATGGCTAAATATTTTCCCATATGGACTACACAATGTTTCTAACATATAGCAAGGCTTAGCTGGCTTTCCTGTTTGGGGAGTTCTCAGGTATCATAGAATCAATGTAGTGACTCCCACATTACCTCTTAGGCCACAGGCTGGGGGGAACGACTAAGGAAAGGTGGTGTGTCTGTGATGTCCTTGTGATCCCTGGCAGCTGGAATGGACTGGCACTGCTATTTATGGACATTCCAGAGAAAGAGAAGTCAATTACAGTATCTCAAAATCCTTAATTATCTAATAAGTTGACTTTAATCATAATTATTTTCCTAACACTGCATAATTTGGTACATTTATCAAGTTACATTGATTTATTATGTGGAAACCCATCCATACCCCAGATCCCAAATTTAACTGTACCTTCTATTTATAACCTGTGTTTATCTTGTGTACTTGATTGTCTTTGCTGTACCCTGTTTGACTCTCACCTGTAGAATCCGTTATGGAAAGGATCTCTCACGTTAGATGCATTATAGGGGCGTAGCTCACAAAGAAGAGCCAATTCTTGAACAATTTCCCTGGGATTATGTTAACACATGCTTTTAAAACATCAAACATATATGGCATATATTGTTCTAATTTTTCCCCCATCATGAGCAAACAGATTTACTATGGCCTCTACAAGGAAATCAGCACTCGTCCTTTGTATTTGAGTTCCCCTGTGCCCTCATGCTTTAATATACTGTACGTTGCAGGCCCAACCCTGCCAAATTCTCAGCACTCTCAACTTCCATTAAAATGGGGATCAGTCCTCTTGTGACTTACTAGTGAAGACTATGGTCCTGCAAATGACTATCCATGGGGGAACCTGTGTGCTCACGTGGAGCCCCATTGAAGTCAAGGGTTTTGTGTCCACACAAAATCAGTTGCAGGCTGTGGGGCCTATGAATGGTCATTGGAATAGACAGATGATATTTAGTCAAACACAAACTACTGGTCTCAATATTGGAGGGAAATTTTATGGCCTCTGAACCTCAGGTAGACACATCATGAGTATATACCCACAGGTCCAATCTTCCTGCCTTTGTAGACAATAAATAATATTATGTGCTATAATAGTGGCTTCTTGTTTGATTATTTACAGTTTATTTTCATATGGACAGTATTTGAAAATATATATTGTTTTAAATTTTGTTCTGCTTTTCATTTGATCAAGTGGTTAATAATTGGTTTCTATTCCATCGATGTTTTCCCTTTAATGCTTACAATCAACCAACCAAGCAGGAACCGGTACATTCACATAACTTAAAATCGTAAAGCCCAAGAAATTATCATAACATATGAAATTTCAGTCATTTGTTCAGTACTATATCTGGCCACAAAAATATTTTAAACAATAACACTACTACAAGTGGATTTTGGTTTGTTTCAAACAGCATTATCTGTAATTACAGGGCTTCTAGTCTAGCTTGATCTTTTTTTCCTGAGGATGAATTTGTTATGAAACAAAGTGCTAGCTATGACTTACCATTGCACTATATTAAAAGCACAATACACTAAAATACTGTCATATCAGTGGAACAAGTTCTGAATTACAAAATATAACTCTGAGTCACACTACTACCAAGTGGGAAGTAGATATGTTTAAAATGAATGAACCTAGGCCACAGATAATGCAGAGTGACAGGTAAAAATGTTAACTGAGAAGCAAGAATTGCATGCGTGCCAGTGCCAATGAAAATAATATAATTCACTAAGAGGTGAATAAAATGCATTGCATTTTTGGTATCTTGCCTCCAGATATGTCATGCATTTTAAAATATTGGATTTTCCACAGACAAAATACCTTTGTGGCAAGATAGGCAACACTGCCACTACACTGAATATTAAAAATATTAAGTATAGCCTTTAGAGTGGTGGTTCTCAACTGTGGTCCACCGCTTCTCCAGGGAAAGCCCCATGGTGCGCCAGGCCAGTTTGTTGACCTGCCGCGTCCCCAGGTTCGGCCGGTCGCGGCTCCCACTGGCCGCAGTTCACTGCTCCAGGCCAATGGGAGCTGTGGGATGCGGCGGACAGCACATCCCTCAGCCCGCGCCGTGTCCCGCAGCCCACATTGGCCTGGAGCGGCGAACCGCGGCCAGTGGAAGCCACAACTGGCTGAACCTGCAGACGCGGCAGGTCAACAAACTGGCCTAGCCCGCCAGGGGCTTTCCCTGAAGAAGTGGTGGACCACAGTTGAGAACCACCACTCTAGGGGTAAAAATATTCATATACACAACTGATAAATTAGTTTTCTAAAATATAAGTCTACTACTGGATAGGGAACAATCCCTACATGTCAAACATAGCTTTCTCAAATGTGACACTTCCAGACTTAGGGCCCACTCTGTCATCCTTATTCACATTGTCCATACCTTACTCTAGGAGTAGTCGTGTTGAAATCACTGGGTGATGTGGATGATGCAGAGTGATGGGCCACTGGAGGCCCTGTTTTAACATTTCTCCCAGGCATTATACATCCTGGCTATGGCTCTATCTATGCTTAATATAAGTGTTACATGACCTTGTGGTCTCCTTTTGGTGGGTTAGTACAGCCATGTAGAATTCCCAGAATAATTACACCAGCTGGAGTTCAGTTTAACAGAAGAGAGGTTACAGAGGCAGCAAACAATTTCCCTTTCTCCCCATGTAAGAAACACACAAACTTCATCATCCTCTCAGAATTACTTCCAGAGATATGGACCCTTCCTATCATTAGGGAGGATGCACAAGGGTTGGATGCAGGAGTACAAAAAAACACTCACCCAACCAGCACAGTAACTCAGGGATAATAGGTTTCACAGGGGTGTTAGTCTGTATCAGTAAAAACAACGAGGAGTCTTTGTGGCACCTTAGAGACTAACAAATTTATTTGGGCATAAGCTTTTGTGGGATATAACCCACTTCATCAGATGCATGGAGTGGAACAGACAGTAAGCAGGTATAAATATACAGCACAGCTGGGAGTTGCCTTACCAAGTGTGTGTGGGGGGTCAGTTGTAAGGAGGCCAATTCAATTAGGGTGCATGTGGCCTATTCCCAACAGTTGACAAGAAGGGGTGAATATCAACAGAGGGGAAATTACTTTTTGTAGTGCTAACAAAAAAAAACTTCAAAAACAGACTTCAGTGAGAAACTGCAGAACTGGAATGAATTTGCAAACTGGACACCATCAAATTAGGCCTGAATAAAGACTGGGAGTGGCTGGGTCACTACAAAAATAATTTTCCCTCAGTTGATACAAACATCTTCTTGTCAACTGCTGGGAATGGGCCACATCCACTTTGATGGAATTGGCCTCGTTAGCACTGATCCCCCACTTGGTAAGGCAACTCCCATCTTTTCATGTGCTGTATATTTATACCTGCTTACTGTCTTTTCTACTCCATGCATCTGATGAAGTGGGTTATATCCCACGAAAGCTTATGCCCAAATAAATGTGTTAGTCTCTAAGGGTACGTCCACGCCCGATTCGGCGGGTAGCGATCAATGTTCTGGGATCAATTTATCGCATCTCATGTAGACGCGATAAATCGATCCCAGAAGCGCTCCCCGTCGACTCCGGAACTCCAGCTCAGCGCGAGGAGTAAGCGGAGTCGACGGGGGAGCCTGCCTGCGCCGCGTGGACCCACAGTAAGTACTTTGTAATTCGATCTAAGATACTTTGACTTCAGCTACGGTATTCACGTAGCTGAAGTTGCGTATCTTAGATCGATCCCCCCACAGTGTGGACCAGGCCTAAGGTGCCACAAGGACTCCTCGTTTTTCAGGTACAATAGTTGGATGAAAAATCCTTAGGTTTAGTTAAATGTCATTGTGAAAAAGTGGGCAGAATTGGATCCTGAGTAAACAACACCCCTTAGGGCCCAAACTAGCACTTCCTTTTAGTAGCTGAATCGTCCTTGATCGACCTTGCAATTTTTCCAGTAGTTTAGATCAGGGACCTTCTTGTCTGCTCTTATCAAAAGGAGCACAAACCACTCATGGATTCTCAACATATCAAAAATAACCTGTAGCTCCTTTTAGAAAGGCCAATAATTATTATAAAAGGTAATCCCAGCAGTCCTTTCACAAAGTTGAGTTTGTATATTGATGTATACAGTGTCCAGTCCTAACACTGCTACCTACTGGTGAATTAATTACAATAGCAATTCTACTTCTTACTGGAGGAACTGGATAAGAGAATATATTTTGAGACTATATTTTTGTTAGTCCTCCTCAAATCATTTGTTTGCAAATCTTTTAGAGGAACATTTGCCTTAATTATTTATATTTCCTTACTTATTACTTGGAATCTAATTGATTTTTATCTCCCCCCCCCCCCCGCCCCCACATTTCCAACTTTTGGATATGTAAAAATCAGCCAAATAGATTCAGATATTCTTAACAGGTGGGAGAATATAAATGAATAAATACATTTTATTTGAAGTTAGTTACTAGTATTCCAGTTATACCTATATCATTTTAGGCTGTACATACTCTCTGCACACATGGTACATGCTAATACTACCAAAAGTAAAATGCTTCCAATACTTTTAGCACTGCACAGAAAAATGCATTCAGAGGCACAATGCAAATGGCAGCTTACCATAAACATCTGTGTGAATAATATGTAATTACTTTAGTCACTACTAAAGGCAGCTTTCATACACTATAAAAACTATTAATTCAAAATACTGAAATGAATACAGATACTAAAATGAACAATTATGTTATTAAAATGAGGGTAATAAGTTATGCTGCTTTTCTATGGAATACAACCATATCGCACAACCACAGACAGCACACATTTCCATTTCTCTTTACTATTAACTTCTGATTCCCATTGGTCAACATTCAACATAATGTGCAGTACTCTGCATTATGCCACTACAACTAGAAAACATGTCTGAATGCAATCAGTCTTTTCTCCCTTACACTGGAGCGAATCCAGGATAACTTAATTGAAACTAATAGATTTAGTCTGGTATAAGTGAGCGCAGAATTTGGCCCACTGTCTGCAATCTAGCATTCTTTACACAAGAGAAGAGTGCTCCTTCCCAAAGTGCATTCACAACATATGGAGACATTCTTTGGTTATTGCTGATTGTCATAATGCCTCAGTGGTCTCACTGTGGTATCTAAAAAAACAAAACAATGAAGTAACAATGATTAAACAGCTCCCTGTGCATGGTCTTTTTTTCAACTAATTTCCCCTGCCTTCAAAATAAACAAATATTTAAAAAAAAACACCAATAAAAATAAGCACATTTTAAAATGTGTTTGATACATTCTGAACACACACAGTTCCAGGAAGACTAAATGAAGCAGTGGTAAATCATTTTTTAAAATTTTATTAAGCGAAGGATTATTTTTATTGAAGACACTCTACACATTATAAGGGAGCTTGCAGTGTGTGTCTGTTTGTGAGTCACACAGACACCTTTTTGTTGCTAATTTCTGCCTAGAAGTCTAGGCAAGTTGTGCTGATATAATTGTTGCTCTGATTACCAAATATATTATGTCTAAACAAGGCAGATCATCAAATCAGTCTTATCCTTTCAATGTTTTCCATCATTTCCTTGTGTGTGTACTGTTAAATCTCATCTACTCTGCAGAAGGCCGAATCCTGCAAGATACTCAGTGTCACTTTCAGTGAAAGTTACAGGCACTCAGCATCTCCCAAGAGGCAATTACAGTGGTTGCCTAGGTGAGGCTACCTGCATGGGTGATGATGAGTGAGTGAGTGTGGATCAGTGTTAAACTGAATATTTATGTGATGGTGAGTGAGTGTGGTTGCCTGGGGATTTACAAAAAACAAAACAAATCTCACACACCAAGGGTGCAAGAAGTGATGTCCCCTCGAATGAAAAGGGACAAGGCTGCAGGGGATGACAACAGGGACAACTGTTGCAGGTGGAAACTGTGCAGAGGGCTGAACTAGGAGGACCTGCTTTCACACTTCCCCACATAGTGCTGTGTGAATATTGGATTTTTCAATTTGCTGGCAATTCCAAAAAAATAAAAATAAAAAATTGCCCAGCTCTACTCTGGGCTCTACTCATAAAGCCTGGCTGCATTCCTACCCATACTCAATAATTACCTGCTCAGTTGTAGTAAAGGGCAGACAGTCAATGAATGACATGTGGGAAATATGTATAAACACCACATTTATTGTAAAGAGTGAGAATAATTAGTCCAAGCGGTGTTGTCTCCCTTTCTTTGTAAAGAAAACAATGGGTGATCTAATCACCTTTCCTTATGGATCTGTGATTGTTTTCCTTCTTAATATGGAAGTGATCCTGAAAAGAAAAAGCTCTCTTTAAAACCATGAGTTTTATTTGCTGAATTTTCATACGGATGACAAAGGCTTGGGGGAGAAATTGTAACTATGATCAAGATTAGAATTTTACCAGTCTTTTAATTGTCTATAATTTTTTTCATGCTAGGACTAAGAGAGCCAGTTCTAACCAGGAACTATGCTATACATTTTCTCTGGGTGAAAATTCAGAATTTACTCACTGCAAACACATTTCCCTGACAAAATGTAATATTACATGCTATTATAGATATGCACTAGACAAAAATAAAAACTACCAGAGTTAAATTTAAAATGTATAGTTTTCATGCTATAATGAATTACAAATTATAACTCAGGACACATATAGCCAAAAAACCCACAAATCTGGCTTGTGTTCCTCAAAGGAGTCTTTACATGGACATCAGCGAGATATCATGTGTGGTTAAGGCCAGCAGGATTTGGCCCAAAGTGGTTAACATAAAATCACCACTTAAAAAATTAAGGGCTATATTTTTAATAGAGATCAGTGTTTCAATTTCAATCAAAGCACAGGGTAACCGAGCATGCAAAATATACTTTTTCATTAAAAACCAAGTCATTCATGAGCATGTACTGGTTTGAGTTTGCAGTTACCCATTCCACATGAACAAATGTATGTTTTGCATGTGCGATTGCCTGTTTGCAGCCAGCCATGCCTATTTTGTAGGTGCAGATGAGTTGCTGAGTTATAAAAACCTGCCATTTACCTTTCAGTAAGTCACTGAAGAATACAGAACTACTAAAGTAAATTGTTAGCTCCATTACAGTTGAAAGAAAACTAGTAATACCCGTGTCTACACTAGCAGTTTTACAGTGGCAGCAGTACTGATACAGCTGTGCCTCCATAAAATCGTTCATGTAGTTACTCTATGCCGACAGAAGAGAGTTCTTCTGTTGACATCATAAAACCACGTTATAGAGTGGCGATAGCTGTGGCGGTGGGAGAGCGTCTCCCGCCGACATTGTGTTGTGCATACTAGTTCTTATGCTGGCAACATTTATGTCACTCGGGGGGTGGTGGTGTTTTTTTCACATCTGTGAGTGACAAAAGTTTTACTGACATAAATGCTAGTGTACACGTGGCCTTACAGTGAGACATCTCAGAATTTCACTTCTCAGAGTGCATTATTTTTAAAACAAAGTGTGAAAAAATGTGTCTTCCTTTGTCATGCTTATTTTGCTTTCTCAGCCACATATAGGAAAGTTAGAAGAAAAAGCAGTGGTTGTAATTAAAAATGGATGTTGACGGCACAGTGGTTCTTTACCATATTGTGAGTTTGTTTGTGGGCTTTTTTTTTCTTCTGTATTCTCTATGTTTACAATAGGAAATATAGCACACATTCAGTTAAAGTGGGTGGTGAAGATTGTAACAGTGCCCACTGTATAAAGATGTATCTTCCCAAATGCTAAACTGGTGAGTAAAATATCGTAGCTGACCCCTTCTTGTCTCAGATAGTCCTGAACCTGGTCCCATGTTCATAGTGGTCCACAGAACTTTTGTAGTGTCAGTAGCTGTAGAAACTGTACCACAAACCCTGAAGGCAAGAGCTGTAGATGCTCCAACTATTAGACCCGCCTTGACATTCAGCATGTGCTGGGTTCCCCCCCAAGAATGACACTCACATGAAGAGCATATGAAGTAAAAAAGGGCTTTTGCTCTAAGTCTGGCAGAGATAAGGTAATAGTCAAGGGTTGGTGAGAATAAAAAGTAATAAAAGGAGTTACTCTAAGCATCCTTAGGACATAACACCTTTAACAATTCTAATAATAATATCTAGCAGATCACAGTGACCCTTTCTGGTCTAGGCCATTTCCTGTCCCTGTGGGCCCGTGTTGAAATCTGGAGAAAACATGCTCTCAGATGTTAGCAGTCCTTTCTACATACGGATTTTCAAGACTTTAGAGATTATCTGTTCTGGGCAGGTGTCTCTTCTGATCATCTGAGCTGGACTTCCACAGAAGACTGGAACTGTGGTACCACTGGCTGCTGTAGTCTCTGGGCAGAGACTTCCCTTCTGGGTACATTTAACATTCCTGAGAACTAGGTCATTCACAGGTCCTTTGGCCCCTAACAGGCGCTCTGTCTGGACACTGTATTGAGCAGGAATAAGCATAATGGGGATGATGGAAATAAAGCACAGTCAGGGCACTGACACACTAGTCTTGCAGCCCTTTCCATTATTTCAGGATATCAATTCTGACAGCCTGGAGTCCTGCTTTACTTGAGTGTGTTGACAAGCTGATTTTCAGAGAAAGGGAGAGCAGAGGCTGTCCTGAAGGCAAGCCACAGGGACACATGCCTGATGGTTCCAGGGAATAGTTTCTCTCACAGCCAACTGCTCAATACAACATGACATACACTAGATGGAAGATTCTTGCCAGCTCATCAACATATCTTCCCCTCAGTCTATTTCACTGTGTTGGATAGTACAAAGGACTGTACTCAGTTACCCTGTTAGTGGCTCAGAGCTGCTTTCTATGGCATCTCTTTCTATCTAGTCCCAAATGTACAGGTAAGAACTGTAGAGTTGATCAAAATTTTTCATTCAAAAACATTGGTTTAAAAGGAAAACAGCCTTTTTGGGGGAAAGAACATTTCCACAGCCAATTCGTTTCTTTCAAATCTTCCCATTCTTTTTAAGGAAAAAACATAGTTCCAAAATTTTTCATTTAAAAAAAACAACACCAGAAAAGTTCAGTGAAAAAACTAAAAATATTTTTTTTTAAATTTATTTTGAATTTTCTTGTGAAAAGTGTTTACCATTTTCTGATCTTCTCTATAGAATTGATGTTTATTTGTAGAACTGAGTGCAGAATTTGTGCATTGTGATACAGGAGGGCCAGGGAGCAGCAGTAGTAGAGTGTGAGAGGGGAAATAGATAAGCCCTAGGCTAATTAAGGCATGGTTCCCTGGAGACTAGGGAGGGTGGCTACAGGTTAATTGGAGCACCTGCAGTCAATTAAGGCCCTCTCAGGAACCTAATAAAACCCCCTGCTTCAGGCAGACGGAGGGGGGTAGTTGTAGTTGTAGCAGAGTGGATTGGTGGTGGAGCAGAGAGCAGTTTGGCGGAAAGCAGAGGAGAGTTTGGAGAAGTGCTGCAGTGGGCTAAGAAGACCAAGACCCTGACCCTAGGTAAAGGGACACCTGACTTGTGCAGAGGGAAGGCCGGAAGCCCCACAAGCAGGAGAGGGAAGGAGCCCAGGGGAAAGTACCACTAATACAAGTGGTTTACCCGCTAACCTAGGGCCCCTGGGCTGGGACCCAGAGTAGAGGGTGGGCACAGGTCCCTCCCTCTCCATTCCCCTTCTCTTGGATACTAGTGGGACAGCTGATACCCCAGTTCAGGGGCAAGAAATGGTACCCTGAAACTCCCCCCGACAAGAAGAGAAAGCGCAGGACCCATCATAGTAGTGCCAGCAATTTGCCACAGCATGCTATGCCAGTGTACAAGCTAAAATAACTGAAGCCTATGTTATGCCATCAGCTGTTCAATGTACAGTTTGTATTGTTCTTTCAGGGCCAGATTCTTCCAGCTTTACTCACACTGAATAACATTTTACTCTGTGAAAAACCCATTGATTTCATGACTGCTTGTGAAGTAAAGTACTACTTCATCATAGAATCATGGAATATTGGATTTGGAAGGGACCTCAGGAGGTCATCTAGTCCAACACCCAGTTCAAAGCAGGACCAATGGAAGCAACAGAGACAGAAACAGGCAGTCAGCAATGATGATTAACTTTTAATAGGCAAGAGTAGGAAGCTCAAATAACTCTGAACCTGATGCCACGTTGATAGTGGTCCACCCACTCCCCACATTAATGATAGTGGTTTTCAGACAGTTACAGACATTCCTATTTTTGTGCCATGGCAAATATAAGATTAAATAAATCAAGGCTTTGAAAACTTGAGAAAAGTTAGTTAGTTATTATCTGGTCCAAAAAAACAATAGAATTAAGTTGTAAGCAATAAACGTTCCCTTAAAATATTTCCAAAGTTTACAGACTGCATCCCCCTCAAAAAACAGATATTTCTTTCCAAGAAGTTTGTTTCAGAAATCTGCTACAATTAGAGTTAGTCAAGAATTTGTCAACAAAAGTGTTTTTTCATCAGAACATGCCAATTTGTGAAAACCAAACTTTCACAGAAATCTATACGCTTCACTGAAACTTTTTCAGGCATCAGATGGAATTTTGAGAGAGAGAGAGCATGCCATCCCAGAATAGCCAATAACCCATTGGTAGGGCACTCACTTCAAGTCCCTGTTCTGCCTGATCTGGAGCAAGGGAGTGCTCTAAGCCACTCGGCTAGTGGCAATTCTGGGATGTGGGGATTTCCCCCCCCTCAAAATGTTCAAAAAGTCTCATCTTGTTCTGATGCAGAACAAAAACAGATTTTGAAACCTTGGCATTTTTCATGAAACAAAATTCTTGTTTTCCAGTCAGCCCTAGCTCCAAAAGCACTGATTAAATCATTAACGAAAACAACCAGTCAACCACCCCCGTACAAATATATTTCCCTTTCATCAGTGAATTTCTGGTCACAGTTATATATGGAGAGGTGAGGAGGGCATAAAACAATGACATAGAAAAATCTCCTACTGCCAGATGCAGCTGAAGGTTATTCCCCTCTCCTCACGTAGAATGCCAAGTGCATTTGCTCTACAGGTCTTTGATGCAAAAATTATTACCAATATAGAGAAGGTAAGGTTGTAATTTGGGCTGCATGCATGAGCTTAGGCAAAATGATAGATGGAAATGTTGAATTTTCAAACAATATATTTGTTACCTCTTCATGTTACCAATTGCTGAAGAGCAAGCAGGGGCTGGGGGAAAAGAAAGAAGTGCATGGGGAGGGATGACTAAGCCTTAAAACCGTGAATCACCTAGATGGCACCCAACTACAGGGTAAAGCCCAAGAGATCCAACCAGGGGTCCTGAAGTTCAATAGAAAAAATGTGTATCACACAGTATAACCTGGGGAAGATTCTGGTCATGGTTCTCTGATTCTGTTTGCCTCTGCCCCCAGTCCCTTCCCTGGTGATTGTCCACCGGCTGGGGATAGTCAGAACACATCTGTTCCAGCCATGCCTTCTCACTGCCCCTTGCACTGAAGTCTGGTCTACACTACAGAATTAGATTAATTTAAGGCATCTTACGTCAACCTAATTATATAAATGTCTGCACTAGAATGGTGCTCCCACCAACGTAAATTGTGCACTACATTGACCTAATAACTCCACCTCTGCGAGAGGTGTAGTGCTTAGCTCGATGTAGTTAGGGTGACACAGTGTCTATGTAGACACTGCATTACGTACACAACCTGTTGGCTGACAGCCTTGAGCCCAGCCTCTGGGGCTCACACCCCAGAGCCCTGCTGCTGCCTCCCAGTAAGGGATTGGGAGGGAAGGAAAGCCAGAACCTGGCTGAAACCTGGACTTGGGCTCTCCTCCCCTGACTTCAATCCTTCACTGGGAGGCAGACAGGCTCATGCTCTCCTTCCCCACTATCCCTCACCAGGGCTCACAGCAGGAGCTCTTCTCCTCTCTGGGGCTGACAGCCCCAGTTGTGAGCCAGGAACAGGGCTCAATGTCACAGCAGGGAGCCTACCAGCAATGAAATTTACATTTTTGTCAGTTTCACAGCTGCTATTATTTCACATTTAGTCTCTGTTCCCTGTCAGCAGGGGGAGAAGGGGGGGCTTCAGCTGTGAGTCCTGCCTGGGCTGACAACTGAAGCCAGAGAGGAAAGGTGAAATAATAGCAGCCATGAAACTGACAATAATGTCAATTTCACGGCTGGTAGTCTCCCTGCTGTGAAATCGATCCCTGCTTCTGGCTCAAAGCTGGGGCTGTCAGTGGAGGGGTGTGTGTGAAGAGGATGGAATCCAGCTGTGATCCCTGCATGGCTGTCAGTGCCCCATAATGCCCCACTTCGGTGCAAGCGCTCCTGGTGAGGATGCACACTACTGGCAGAAGGAGGGTAGTGTAGGCCAAACAATTTAATTACTGCAGTGGCTGTAGGTCGACCTAACTTAAATTCATCTAATTCTGTAGTATAGACAAGCCCTGGGTCTGTAGGTTGTGTCAACCTAGGAATAGTCTTATGCTGAATCTATTCCTGCTAGGGAATACCCCACAAAGGGGAATCCTCAGCTAGGGAGATCTGTGTGGTTTCTACTACATTTTTGACACCTGAGCAGCACAAGACACCAGCAGAGCTATGACTCTGTCTCTTTTTGTGGAGGAATCTTTTTATTTTAGACAATTAAAAACAATGTCCTGTCTGCTCAGCATGGTTATTAAAGAGCCCCTGATTTTTTTAAATTAAGAACAGGGTTTCCTCCCATATCCACTGACGTTCATTGTGCTCTGAAATTTGTTATTTTTAGAGCATGTGTACACCAGGGGAAAAGAAGGTGCATTTTTAACACATTAACTAACAGATGTTCAAATCTAGCATACACGAGACGGCTGTAGTTTCAGCATTTGTTTTTTAGTTGAGGTAAATTTTAGTGGGGAGCCCAGGGTTTATCTCAAATAGAATCATAGAAACATAGGGCTGGAAGGGACCTCCAGAGGTCATCTATTCAGGTCCCTTGTGCTGAGGCAGGACCAAATAAACCTAGATAATCTCTGACAAGTATTGGTCTAACCCCTTCTTAAAAAACTCCAATTACCGGGATTGCACAACCTCCCTTGGAAGCCTATTCCAGTGCTTAATTATCCTCATAGTTAGAAATACATTACAACTCTAAAACTACCATTTATAGACTCTTCCTTTTAATCTAATTGATAACTTCCTGTCACATACTACACCACTTCTCTCTCTCCATTGGACCCCGATATTTATTATTGTAGCTCTAATTTCATCCTCTATTTTCCCAGATTCTGGAACCCAGCTACTTGGAAACTTTTCATTTTCCATCTACTTTCAAGGATAATTCTTCAGTGTTCACATTATTGAAATTACATATCACATACTTTTGTTTTTTCTCTGCTTATTTTGAGACCATTTCTCTCCAATGCATCTCTACATTTATGAAGATTCTCTCCTCATTGCATAGAATGATATTATCTGCAAATGGCATGCATCAAGGGGCCTCCTTCTGTATGTTCCTTGTTCCCTAAAGTTCATCATTTTGAAGTCAGATTGCTCTCTGGGGTTTCCTTTATTTAAAAGCTGTTCAAAATACTTTTTCCATCAACCTTTTATGTGACTATCAATAGTTTCATCTTTGATAAGCCTCACTTCCTTTTTATTTTTAGTACTTCTGTCCAATGCTTTTGCCAGCCTATACACTTCTTTCCCCCCCTTCCTTTGTGCCAAGTCTTGTGTAAAATTCTTTGGAGATCTTTGCTTCTCCTTTTGCAACTTCATTCCTGCCGTATGTCTTTACATCTTTTGTACTCCTCCAGGTCTCATTTGCCAGAATTTAAACATTTCCCCCCCGATCTTTTATCACTTCTTATACTTCTTCAATGTACCTCAAATTTCTTTTTGAATACAGGCTTCCCCTTTTGTGTTACCCACAACTTATTTAGCACTCTCCAATATATTTGTTATAAAACTCCAGTTTACCCATTCCTTCCACATGTGGTGCTGACCTCATCTTCTCCATAACCAATTCCACCAAATCCTTCTCTGTAGTTAGCATGTAGTTTTTGCCACCTTATCTTTGGTGTTAATTGAGTTGCCCTCTGATTTTCTCTGTACCTTCATTATAAAAACATGTCTAAAATGCCTTGTTGTCTTTTATTTTCCAGTGGTCTCTAGTACTTCCATTCTTGTAAGTACTATGATGTTCATCGCTTTTTATGAAGAATGTGTTTGATACCACTAGGTCATAAGTTTGTGCTAGCTGCAATATGCTTTCTCATTCATCATTTAAAGTTCCATAAGCTGTGGCCACCATGTACTCTGCTATACTCATGCCTGTCTCTTCCAAAATGTCTGTTTAAGTTGGTGCCAGTAACTATGTCCTCATTTCCTGGAATTTGCTGAAGAGCAGTGTCTAACATTCCCCAGAAACTTGTCTTCTCATCCTTGCCACAGCCAGACTGGGGCGCATATGCTCTAACTATGTTTAGTAAGCCACATTCAAAAGCCAACGTGACCATCATTAATGTGGTGCTAATTCTATTTGCTGGCGCCACTCGTTCCTTTATTTTATCAAGAGCTAGGATTACTCCGTTTCTTGAGTTGGAGGCCCCTCAGTAAATTATTTGTATCCTTCCCCAACCTCGTTGACCTTCTCCCTTTTCAATTTTGTTTCCTGGATACTTGCTATCTGTACCTTCCTCCTCTTCAGTACTATGCTACAGCCAGTTAGTGTGCCAACATTCCAACTTAACAGTCTGATATGATAGGTTTCAGAGTAGCAGCCGTGTTAGTCTGTGAGTTTCCTGGGCTGGCTTCTTTAACTGCACATGTAAAAGTTGTACAGTAGCCCTCACTTACTTTCCACAACACTTGTGTGGGGGCACTGTGCATCCTTTTTAGAATACCTCTCATTTTCTTGATTCATTTGGGGAAAATTTTTACAGATGGCTGCCAACCGTCCTTTTTCATCCAAGCTTCGAACTGGCTATGGCAGAGTTGTTACTAATATCTATTCTAAATCTCCCTTGCTGCAGATTAAGCTCACTTCTTCTTATCCTACCTTTGGTAGACATGATCGCCCTTCTTTTCATAGCAGCCAATACTATGTTTGAAGGTAGGGGAGATCAGATAACAGGCTTATTCTCTCAAGACTACACATGCCCAGTTTTTTTAAATCTTTCTTCATAAATCAGGCATTCTTAACCTCTGGACTTACCAATTTGTCCTAAAGTGTGGCACCCAGAACTGGACACAGCACTCCAGCTGAGGCCTCAACAGCATCGAGTAAAGCAAGACAAATACTATCTCTTTCTGACATACGGCAATCTTGTTGGTACATGTTAGGATGATATTAGTCTTTTTTAAAACTGTATCACATCTGTTGATTCACATTCAATCTGTGAGTCACTATAACCCACGGATCCTTTTCTGCAGTGCTACCACCTAGCCAGTTATTCCCTATCTGATATTTCTGCATTTGATTTTTCCGTGTAATACTTTGCACTTGCCTTAATTTAATTCCATCTTGTTGATTTCATACCAATTCTCCAATTTGTCAAGGTCATTTTGAATTCTAATCCTGTCCTTTAAAGTGCGAGTAACCCCTCCCAGCTTTGTGTTCTCCACAAATTTTATAAGCATACTCTCCACTACATTATCCAAGTCATTAATAAAAATACCAAATAGTGCCAAATCCAGGACAGACGCCTGCGGGACTGCATTAAAAATGTCCTCCCAGTTTCCACAGCAAACCATTGATACCTGCTCTTTGAGTGTAGTCATTCAACCAGTTGTGTACCCACTTTATAGTAATTTATTCTAGACTGCATTTCCCTGGTTTGCTTATGAGAATGTCATGTGGCATAGGCGCTGACTCCGTGGGTGCTCCGGGGCTGGAGCACCCACAGGGAAAAATTGGTGGGTGCTCTGCACCCACTGGCAGCCAAGCTCCCTTCCCTGCCCCCCACCTCACCTCACCTCCACCTCCTCCCCTGAGCATGCCACGTCCCTGCTTCTCCCTCTAGCTCCCAGCACTTGCCACGTTTCGCGGTGTAACAAGCTCCGGGAGGGAGGGGGGAGGAGCAGGAACATGGCTCACTCAGGGGAGGAGGCGGGGCTGGGGCGGGGATTTGGGGAAGGAGTCCATTAGGGGCAGGGAGGGGGCAGAGTTGGGGCATAGACTTTGGGGAAGGGGTTGGAATGGGGGCGGGGAAGGGGCAGGGCTGGGGCAGAGGTGGGTTGAGCACCAACCGGAGCCCGGAAGTTGGCGCCTATGTCATGTGGGACCGTGTCAAACGCCTTACTAAAATGAATATATCATGTCTACTGCTTCCTTCCATCCTCTAGGCAAGTAACTCTGTCAAAGAAGAAAATTAGGTTGATTTTGCATGATTTATTCTTGACAAATCCATATTAGCTATTATTTATAACCCTATTATCCTCTACGTGCTTGCACATTGTTTAAAAATTTGTTCCAATATTTTCCCTCATATAAAAGTTAGGCTGACTAGTCTAATAGTCTATAATTCCCTGGGTCCTCTTTGCTCCCCTTTTTAAAGATAGGTACTGTTTGCCCTTCTCCAGTCTTCACTCATCCCTCATAAATTATCAAAGTTATTCACTAATGGTTCCAAAATTGCTTCAGCTAGTTCCTTAAGTACCCTAAAATGAATGTCATTAGGCCCAGCATGAAGACACCTAACTTATCTAAATATTCTTTAACCTGTTCTGTTCCCTATTTTGGCTTGCGTTCCTTCCTCTTTGTTGTTAATATCAGTAGAGTTGAGTATCTGATCACAATTAATATTTTTCATGAAGACTGAAGCAAAATAGGCATTAAACACCTCAGCCTTTTTTATATCTGTTATTGGTGTTCCTTCCCTGCCAAGTAGAGGACCTACCCTTTCCCTCATCTTTCTCTTGCTCCAAAGTATTTGTAGAACTTCTTAGAATCTCCTCTTATTGCCTGTTATGTTCACATTCAAATTGCAACTTGCTTTGCCTACACTAGCATTATAACACTTTAGTTGTAAAAAAACAAACCAATTTTCCTAGGCTTCACCTGCATCTGTTAATGTAAGAGATGCCTGCATTTCACTGTTATATGCATTTAGAATGTAAAAACACTTAGGGCCTTATCCAAAACCCGTATAAGGTCGATAAAAAGACTCCCATTGACTTCATGGTCTTTGAATCAGACTCTGAAAGAGCTTTTGTTATGAAAGATACTATGAAAATCATCACTTATTTATTCTATGTAGGAGATGGGAAAGGAGCAGTGAAAGGGATGATGAGAATACAAACAGAGGGATGAAAACTCTTGTGATGTTACTCTGTTTTTTCTTATTCTTTGCTGGTATTTGTGGTGAATGTTTAAAAAGAGAGTGCCACATAAAAAGGCCAATACAAGGAAAAGAGAAGAGAAAAAGAAAGCAAATGTCAGAATGAATGAAAGAAAGGGAACCAAGAATATGGTGCCAATTCTAATGTATAAGGCACTACCACTCCTGAATTCACGGGGAAAAGTAAAGAAAGTATCTCAGGTATATGAAATTAAATAACAGATTCCTGAATCACACTTTGTACTGTACATCCTCAAGATTTTCCCAGTGTGTCTGAGACCTGTGATGAATAGACAGCATCTGGGGAAGTTAAAAGAAAATGGGAACATTCACACTGAATATAAAGCAATAATATTGGAAACACATAAATCAATGTTTATACAGTTGCATGGTAAAAGTATCTGTGATGCAGCAAAGATGTTAACACTTATAAAAGGATATTTTATTCACGGTGTATGATGTGGAGATTGGATTCAATCTGAGATAAATTGGTGACAGAATGCAAGACAAGCTTTTTGAGCAAGATTGAAAATGGCACACACAGCGACATTTTTAAAGTAGTTGCACCTTTCAACAATTCTCAGATATCTGGCTGTGCTAGAAGCTAAAATAATGATCCATTCCAGTGATATGCCAGGCAGATGAATGAAACATAGACATTGGGATGCATTTCAATGGCAGGCCACAATTTATTAAACTAAGAGTGAGGAAGGACATGATTCTCTCACGTCCCTCACATACAAGGCTTTTAATTGGGTCCAGTGTGCGGTAAATGGCCTCACATCATATAACTTGGAGTTGCTGCTCAACTGCCCAACACCTAAAATTCAGCCCACTTCTTAATCCTCCTGCTTTCCCCACTTAAAATGTGTTTGAGGATACATAGAGTCTGCAAAGGCTTAAGGCCTTCCCTTCTTACAAGAAAATTCCCACTAGCCATCTCCCTTGTCTTTATCTCTGGGAGCTGGCTGTTTTAGCCTTCATTGGCATTAGACTGCCTAATTTCAAATTAGAATTTATCACCTTCCAGCCATTAGTTCTTATTTTGCGTTTCTGTGCTAGATTAAAGAATTCTTAATACTCCATATTTTCTCTCCACAAAGGTACTTACACACTGTAAGTCAAGTTACCACTTAATCTTTTTGATAAACAGACTAAGTTTTTTGGAGTCTCTTACTAAGGCATTTTTTCCAGCCTAAAATATTTTTGTGGCTCTTCCAAATTTTTCAATATCATTTTTAAAATGTGGATGCAGAACTGCTTGCAGTACTCCAGTATTGGCCTCACCAATGCCAGATACAAAAGTAAAATCACATCTCTACTACAACTCACTACTCCCGTTTATATATTCAAGGATCACATTAGTGACTTTTACCACAGCATCACACTGAGAGCTCATTTTCAGTTGCTTATTCGTCATAACCTCAAAACCCTTCAGAGTCACTGCTTCGAGGATGCAGTCCCCTATTCTGTAGTTTGACCTATAGTCATTGTCCCTAGATGTATAACTTTGCATTAGGCTGTATTAAAACTCATTTTGTTTGAATAGGCCCAGATTACCAAATGATCCAGGCTCCTCTGTATGACAATCTTGTCCTCATCATCATATTTTATTATTCCACCAACCTTAGTGTCATCCACATATTTTTCAGTTGTGATTTTATAATTACTTCTAGATCATCGATTAAAATAATTGAATAGTATCGGCCCTAGTACTAATCCCTGTACAATCCCACTAGAAACATCCCCTTTCAATAATGTTGAAGAATAAGTTCTTAATACATTTAACATGTACTCTGTTGATATTGTATTGCATTAATTTTTTTAATCTGAATGTACTGTGGTACTAAATCAAATACCTTTCAAAAGTATAAGCATATTACATCTACATAGGTCTATTTTTATATAACCATGTAGACTGGCATTAATTATAGTCTTAGACTTTATTTTTTTACTAATAGAATCCTGTATGAGCTTTTTCATTATTTTGCCTGGGATTGATTTCAGGCTAATTGGCCTATAGTTACCTAGGTCATCCCTTTTGACCTTTTTGAATACTGACACATCATTAGCACTCTTTCAATGTTCTGGAACTCCCTGGCCTTTCAAGGTTTATTAACAATGAACATTAGTGGGCCAGAGATCTCCTCAGCCAAGTATTTTAGGACTCTTTGTAAAAGTTATCCAGCCCTGCCAATTTAAAAATGTTTTCCTAATAGATGTGTAACATCCTCCCCAGTTAATAAAGGACTGGCAAGAACTTCATTTTCATATGATGCTAGTAAACCATCCTTTCTTTTGAAATACAGAATGGAAATATTTACTGAACACTTTTCTTTTATACATCATTATTAATAATTTTACCATCTCCTTTTAGTAATGGGTCTATGCCAATAATAGGATTTTTTTTGTTCCTAATATAATTAAAATCCTGCTTATTATCCTTAGCCCTGCAAGCCATGGATTTCCCCCGCTGTCCTTAGATTCCCTTTTCAGCTTTCTCAACTGCATAACTTCTAATTTATAGCAATAGCTATTTTCCCCTTTTTCCATTTGGTATATATATATTTTTATTTCTTCCTACTGCCTTCCTTTTGCTACTGAATAAGGATGGGCTTTGGGCCAAAGTTGTAATCTTTCTGGATTGTGGATTTGTGGTTTGTTGGCTACCTAATAAACTCTTCTTTAAAAAAAAGCTTCCAATTTTCATTCACATTTTTTGTCTTAATATTTTCCTCCCAATTAATTTTGCTTATAATTTCCCTCAATTTAGAGTAATTAGCCTTTTTGAAGCACCAGTCCTCTGTTTACCCATATTTAATGTAATCAGATCATGAACACTGGTCCCTAGGCAACCACCAATCTCCAGTCCAATGATTAATTGATCTTTATTAATCCAAAATAGAGATCCAAAGTAGTTACCTCATGTTAGGTGCACTACCTTTTGTGTTAGAAAGTGATCTATAATTTTTAGAAACTCTGCAGTATGTCTCTCTGAAACTGAAGTCCTTCATAACTACACCATTTTACTTTCCACACACTACAGACAGGTGCTTACAGAGTAACTCAGCCTGTTCTCTGGTTTGAACTGGTGGTCTGTAACAGATCTCCGCCAATCCCCCTTGCCCAACTGGGCTTTATTAGTTACTATAGTGATTCATATGCATTTAAGATTCTGTGCTTGAGTTATCAATAATTCTGAAACAGGAAATGGAGTTTCTATTCAGAGTGACACCCCACAATTTCTACCCACTCTATCTTTCCTGACCTGGTTATAACCAGTGAATTTAACATTCTAATCATGTGATTCATCCTATGTTTCAGTAATGCCAATTAGATGAGAAGAAATCTGATTTATTTATTTCAACTACAGGGAGTCAAGGTGGGGTAGTAATAGCGGCAAAATTGTCCCTGGATGTCTGAGAAGGCTTTATACTGAGAGGTGGGATGAGAAGTAATCAGCCCTCCATTCCCCCTCCCCTATGGAGTAGGCAGAGAAGCTCCTCCCCTCGTGTGTACTTTGAGGTACAAAGAAGGATTAGGAGAAGCACTTCTCCTGCATTATGGGTGAACATGGTCCTCTTGGACATTGAGTCCGAGAGGACCATGTTCAGGGCCTCAATCGTTGAGGCAGCCATGAAAATCTGTGGCCTGAAGCGAGTGGTGCCTGTCATGGTGGCAACCCTAGGATCCACTGGTGGACTCCAGTGGTGAGGGAAGCTGTCAAGTCAAAGAAGGAGGCCTTCTGAGTAAACCGGACTCCTGAAATGACAGAGATACCAGCTAAGAGGCTGACTAAGAGGGCTGTGGTGGTCATTGAAGTGAAAGCCCAGGCTTGGGAGGAGTTTGGAGAGATCATGGATAATGAGTACCAGACAGCTTCAAAAGGTGTTCTGGCAAACCATTTGTCACCTTAGGAGGGGTCAGCGGCAGGTTGCCCAAGCTGTACTCAGCAAGGGTGGTGATACGCTGACCTCGAGTGAAAAAAATCATTGAGAGGTGGAAGGAGCACTTTGAGGAACTCCTCAACCCGATGGACACAACCCCCTTTCAGGAGGAAGCGCCAGAAATCTCTGGTGAGATCAGATCTATTTTTATGCTGTGGTCAATACGGCGGTAAGGCAGCAGGGGTGGATGAGATTCGCTCAGAGATGTTGAAAGCACTGGACAATGTTGGGGTGTTGTAGTTAACATGCCTCTTCAATGTTGCGAGGAAGGCGGGTGCAGTACCTCTGGACTGGCAAACTGGGGTGGTGGTCCCAATCTTTAAGAAAGGAGACCAGAGGGTGTGTTCCAATTATAGGGGATCACACTCCTCAGCCTTCCTGGCAAAGCCTATACCACGGTGCTGGAGAGGAGATTACACCCGTTAGTTGAATCTCAGATTCAGGAGGAACAACACAGATTCCATCCTGGCCATGGAACAATGGATCAGATCTTTGCTCTCTCACAGATACTCAAGGGGTCGTGGGAGTTTGCTAATCTGGTCTCCCTTTGTTTTGTAGATCTGGAGAAGGCATATGACCATGTTCTCTGAGATGTCTTATGGGAAGCGCTGCTGGAGTATGAGGTGTCGGTGCCACTTTTGCATGCTACCCAGTCCCCTCTATTCTCGGAGTGAGTTGCACTCATATTCTTGGCATTCAGTCAAGTTTGTTCCAGGTGAGCATTAGACTCTACCAAGGGTGTGTCTCGTCCCCACTCCTGTTCATAAATTTTTATGGACGGGATATCAAGGCACAGCCAAACTGTGGAGTGCATCGGTACGGGGACTCAGAGGTGGCATCTCTGCTGTTTGCAGATGATGTTGTCCTTCTTGCTTCTTCAGACTGCGATCTCCGACATGCCCTCAAACGTTTTGCTGCTGAGTGTGAAGCGGCAGGGCTAAAAATGAGCACATCCAAATCAGAGGTTATGATCTTCTCCTGGAAGAAAGTGGACTGTTCTTGCCAGGTGAGGGGGGAGCAGCTGCCCTTAGTGGAAGAGTTCAAGTATCTAGGGGTCTTGTTCACAAGTGACGGTAAGCAGGAGTATGAGATTGACTGGCGGATTGGTGCGGCGGCAGGGATGCGGGCGCTGTACCGATCCATGGTGGTGAAGCGGGAGCTGAGTTCTTGGACAAAGCTCTGTGTTTACAGGTCACTCTATGTCCCCATCCTCACCTATGGTCATGAACTTTGGGTAATGACCGAAAGGATAAGGTCACAGGTACAAGTGGTGGAAATGAGGTTTCTCCGCAGCGTGGCTAGGCTTACTCTGAGGTAGGGTGAGGAGCTCAGCTATATGGGAGGGCCTCGGAGTACAGCTGCTACTCCTGCAGAGTGAGAGGAGCCAGCGGAGGTAGTTCTGGCACCTGATAAGGATGCCTCCTGTGAGACTTCCATTGGAACTGTACCAGGCACATCCCACCGGGCGGAGGCTCTGACGCCAACCCAGGACACGCTGGAGGGATTATATCTCCTGGGTAGCCTGGGAATGCTGGGAAATCCGCTAGGAGGATCTGGAACCTGTTCAAAGGAAAAGGAGGTATGGTCCTCCCTACTCTCCATGCTGCTGCCACAACCCTAATCAGGAAAAGTGGCATTAAGGAAAAAGAAGATGAGGGGCTACGCTTTAGCATGCCTGAGCATGACATTTCCCACACTCCTCCTCCCATGAGTTGGCCATTTCCCTGCTGATACAATCAAATTCCCCTCTTCTGCAAGATAGGGAGGGGCTTTTAGATTATGATAAATGTCTCCGGGCTTGTATCAGAACCTTTTTAGCACCTATCTATTGGAAATGATGACCTTTGATATTGGACACCCAAAAATCATTAGTCATCTTTGGAAATCTGGGATCTGAATATCCTGAGTATTGATTACATGCATATTTATTTTTCATTGGATATTTTTCCTCTTCCCTTTTCCCACATTTCCCTAGTCTGTCTCTCTCTCTCTCTGGTCTCCTAGCCTTTTCCCTCCAATGATCTTTACACACAGATGAAATTCAAGTTGGAGTCAAACTCTCAAACACACAATATTTAAAGGAATTTGAAGTTATGCAGAATGAGTTTACTTATTTTTCGTTAATAAAAACTGGGTATACTGCCATAGTACATTTCTTAATTTTGGCTGGATGCTTAGCCTAGAACATGGTTCCTTGAGGACACTTTCCTTCCCATACCTCCATCCAAACATTATACAATGCACATCATCAAGTACTGAACCATGACTAATTGTAAGATAGGCCACTGGATAGTTAGGTGGTTATGCCATCTGAGTTGACAATGGATCCACTGTAGAATATATAGCCTTCTTTATGGAATGCAAGTTTTTCCTTGTTTTTATGAACAATATAAAGCATTAATTTAAGAAATTTTTAAAAATTGTACTGATTTTCTTTTTTTCCCTTTTTTTTTAAATGAGTGAAGAATGGGAATTCTGATTTCCTATGTGAAATATTTCCTCTAGCTACCAGTTTCTAGTTGAGGATTCAAACCTTGCTCATGCAAGTGATCCCACTTGCTTCAACTGGATCACTTACATAAGTAAGGAGAAAAGATTGTTCCCTTTGGGGTAATTCCTCAAAATATGTTAGGAATAAATAAGGTTCAGAAATGCACAAAGGATCTTCAAGTATGTGAGTATGCAAAGAATGTAGAGTTGAGCCTGACATAAGTAAACACTTTGGAAAGTCCACAAGGTCTTGTACTACCCTTCCCCATGCAGCTCTTTGAAAATTTTGTTAGACATCTGGGGTGATAAGCTAGCACATTGACTGTTTCTATTCTCCAAACAGAATGCTGCCAATTCGGACCAGGTTAATATATAATGTATCAGAGCCTCAGCACTTTGACAATGTACTTCACCCATATGTTATCAGACCCACACCTATCATAGCTGACAGATGATATACTGTTGACCTTCATGCACAGTGCCATTTCTCTTAAGGAGTAATAGTGTGGTAGATCCTAAGAATGATATTAATCTGCTGATGTATAGTACAAATCTCTAACATAACCCCCGCTCCTGCCCCTGCGAGACACACTCACCCACCCACTGACAGAAACACCATTCTGGGAGGATTCTGTCTGAATGCACATTTTTAGCTTAAAGATTCGGTAGGCCAAAAAAATTAATGAATACTGCATAAAACACACTGTACATTAAGGTGATGCTGCTGCATATTGTTAATACAGATTTTGGTTTGCACGTGAAAAGAAACTTCTGGTTAAACTGTATTTTGGCCTGTATGCTCAGACAGTTCAGAATGCACATACCAGCAGTGTTTGAGTTAACATTTGGTAGAATATTTGTGGCCTGGTAGGCCTACCCTACTTGTGAGCCTAACTTTGAGAAAGTACATACAAGTTTATAAAGTGTTACAATAACCTATAACAATGTGTAGATAGATAGGAAAAGTTGCAACAGGAAGACAAATTGAATTTGTCCAAACAAAAAGGCGTATTGATAATTCAAGGACTAAGACCATGCCTGATAAACAAAAGAAGTATGGGACTGGAAATTAATGGACCAAAATTGACATGTTGGAAATTAAGTCTAATTAGTGGACAAAATGAGAGGATGGGCTATTCTCCCCTTCCAGCATCCTCAGAAAGAGACTTTGGGGGTGAAAATTGGAGTAGGTGAATGGAACCATTGCTGACTGAAAATCTACCATCATTACTTTCACCATAAATTCTACTGTGTCTCCTGGGACCCCAAGATACATTGTAACACTGTACTAATCCTGAGACATGCCCTGACCAGACTGGGTGAGATAGAAGGACATAGAAGACATCACCATCTCCACCAGCTCTATCTAAATCCTGAACACCACATGGGATGTGACATTTTGTCCCTCCCACTGCTTCTTGGGTGTCCTTTTATATCCCTCACTTCATTTCTTCTGTTTCCTGTCCCTCTTTTTGTCTTCCATCTAATAAAAGTCTGTCTTAGTCAGCCAGAACTGCATATTTTGCAACACTGATGTAAGCTTGTGACCAGAAAGGCAACTAAAAACACTGCTCTGGTGCAAGTTTGCCAGGTCTTAGAGTGGCCAATAAGACATGAGCCATGTCTGTGTTTTTCCAGCAATGAGGTTGCAAGCAAGAGTCAACACCAGAGACAGCAGTTGCGTTTTCTATCTTTGGGGTGTGTGTGTGTGTGTGTTTTTCCCCCACTTGGAAATGGGATCAGACTTTAACAACTCCAGCCCGTCTCAACTAACTTTTTCTCTTTTCGCCCAAAAGACCAGTTATTACCATGTAAAGAGGCTGTCAAACAAGTTTTTTTCCTTCTTCTAAAGGCTCTATACAGCTAAAGGAAAAGACGACAAGAGCTGTCAAAATGTAAGTCTTACTTAATGCTTTATGTTTCAAATACTCAAACTGATTTCCCTTCTTTTCTGTATCGTTAATAAAAAGGAAAAAAAGAGTTTTAATAATGTTTGCCATGGAACTAAGCAGGGTGAAATCTCTCTATACCAAACTTCAAATGTTGTTTAATGATATTTAATGCAGGACACTGACAGGGTCACAGTAACACCTTTATTTCTTTGGCCCATGTATGCCATCTTAATGAACACATTTTTGTGGATATGTGATTTCAAATAAAATTATGAAACGAGAGAAAAATATCAAACATGATTAGATTTTTAATTGTTCTTTTACACATATATAAAAGAACAAACAATGAAAAGTAATAGTTGTTCTGCGTTACAAGGACTAGAATAGTGAACATATTGCTCCTGGTGATCACAATTTTAATTTTATCACCACTAATTGAGCTTCAAATTGCTCTGATTTTACTATAACATATTTCTACATTTTTGTGCAGTGGCCATGGAGTTTATTATTCAGAGCAGTTGCCTGAATAATGGAAAAAGGAACAACCTGAGGCACACAGACAGCTATTTTATAATTGCACATATTGCTGTGGGTTGTCTCCTCATTGTCTGATAGCATCAGGTGCTTAGATGTATTCAAAATATGCTTTGTATAGTAGCCACACACTTACCAAGGTTGATATTCCTGGTCTCTGACAGGAAATTTAACAGAAAAAACTAAATAGATGAAATACTTTTTGTCTTGATTTTTCCTTCATACATGATATAATACCAGTGTTAGTGCAATGTTGAAAGATTGTACTAAGAAATTGTCTGAGTTTAATTATAGGCTTTCATATAATTTTCCATAGGCATATTGAGGCCATAGAAATATCATAAGCCATAGAAATATGACTCTTACCCCATTTTCTGCATAAAAGTGTACCTATTGGGCCATATTCATTTCTGGTGTGACTCCACTGAGGTCAAAGAAGCTCCAGCAGGGATGAATTTTTCCAGTGTTCTCAAAAGTCAACTCCCCAGTGTTTCAAATCATCTGAATAATTCTTCAATCTGTGTAATTTTATAAACAATTGAAGAATCATCCAACAGGTCTCATTTTCTTATGTACCAGAGACACACCAGAACACTTGTACCCTTTAAATGACATGCTTGGCGATACACATCAACATATCATGCTCTTTTATATTAGGTCCCAAACCTGCAAATGGGGAGAACGTTGTACCTGCACACAACCCCATTGTCTTCAATGGGACTCTGTACAGGTGTAATCTGTCTACACACAAACAGTTTCAGGATCAGAACATTAAATTGTTTGTTTGGTTTATAAGTTAATGGAAAAGTACAGTGATGCGTCAGATGCTAGCTGACTAAAGTAATATTTACTTAATATTTAAACTTATAGACTTTATATTAGAGTTGGCTGAAAAATGTTAATGGTAAACTTTTGACAAAAAGAGGCTTTTCAACAGTATCAAAATTTTGCTTCTGTCAGAATGTTTCAGTTTTTAATATTTTTAAACGAAAAAGAATTTGACATTAAAAAAAGAGAGAAAAAGCAAAAGGGGTGGTGACAAAAGAAACTAAACATTTTGGTTAATTTTGCTACAGATTTTCACTGATTTAAAAATATACTGAAAAATGTGAACAGATTTGTTGAAACCAGCCTGTCACCATCACATCAGCTGTTTAGTTGTAAATATATTGCTGTCTATCCTGTTTGGGTGGGTCCCTGATTATGGAGAAAGCCATTGTACATATGAAGGGGGAGATACTCAAAGTTATGGTCATATGCTGATGCTTACATCACCTATACGGTGACTGGCCACAACAGAGCAGGGCCACTTTAAGAAGGAACATGAAAAATAGTATCTTTCAGTAAGCCATCTTTGACTTCAGCATCTTATAATTAAGAAATAAAAGGCTCCAAAATACCCTTCCCTGATGGTTTGGAATATCTTTAAACGCTGTGGAAAATCATAATACATTATTAATGATAGCGGCTCACTGAATGACAGATGGTACAAAAGTAAGAGCTGCCTTTTGTAAAAATGGGCAGAACTCTTGCAGAATCCCAAACTGACATTTTCTGAGGCATGTAGTTGACAACTATATACATGTTTAAGGTGTACATTCGCTATTTTGTCCAAATCAAACTAGAACCTTTCTGTATCCTGATTCTTTACGAATAAGAATCTCTGCTTCTTCCCATATCTTAAACGTATCTTAGACGTACTTAATGGGCATGTTATAAACAACAATCCCATCCTGAAGATCACAAGGATTAACCATAAGATTAACCTTAAGATTTTTGAAAGCACAGATGACAAATTCCATTATGTCTGCTAAGCAAGTGATGTGTTTTGAGTTCTCCTGGAAGGTCACAAGAAAGATAATATCTCATTTATAAAGAAAATTCTGGGTCAAATATTAGCATGCCCTTACAGTCAATTCAACATTTTGACAGATTTCTGGATGTTCGGAGTAAGCAAAAATATGGGGAAAGATAGTAAATATTTTTGTTTGCCAAAAGATAAATATAAACATGTCCTCTCTTGTCTCCTTACAAGGAGTTCCTTCATCTTGATCATATTACTTGTATTATCCACAAATACACAACCTCTTAGGCCTCTAAGTTTTGCTAAGCTTATTTTCTTTGACAACTTTGTTTACACATCTGGCAAGCTCAGATTTCTCAGATGTTCTACACTACAAACCTCACTTGTTTTCATGTGTGTGTTGATCAACGGTCACACACAAGTATCATTTACCTTTTAAAGAAACGAGTCTTCCAAAGTTGTATTAAAACTATAAACACATATCCCTAGTATCTATTTTTTCTGTCATTCTGTTAACAGTACTTTGAAATTTCCAAGTCATTAATGGGATGTTTCACCACTTATATGATTTTACACTACAACGGCGGAGGGTATTTACTTATCATTCTTTCAGTTACAGGGACAGGGAAGGCTACTGCGACTGTGGAAAGACGGAGGGTGTAAATAAAGGGAAAAATAAAGGAGTAATCGATGATCTCATAATTAAGAGGAGTCAAGGACATATGCAGGACATAGTCACCGACTATGCAGTCATGTAACTCCTTGTTTCTTCATCTGAGTCAGTGTTATACTGTGTGCTATGAAACTAAGCAAAGAGAAAACACTACTGCTGCAAAGCGGAAGGTTAGCTTAGAGGCTCTGGCAATATTCACTTATTAATGAAATTATTATTATTCTTTATTATTAGCATTATATTAATGCCTAAGAGCTCATTGTAGTAGGAACTGTACAAACACATAGTAAGAGACCTAGGGATGCTGGAACTAGGGATGCTGCAGGTGTGGCAGCACCCCCCCGGCTTGAAGTGGTTTCCATCATATGCAGGGTTTACAGTTTTATTCAATAACTTTCAACACCCCCACTATAAAAATTGTTCCAATGCCACTGAAAAGACAGTCTCAACCTCGAATAGCTTAAAATAGCTTAAAATATTGCCAAAGGGCGACAGAGGAAAGAGGTGCAAAATGTTAAATATCTCAAAGTTAAGAGCACACAACTGAGGATACAAGCATGTGTGTCAGATCTTCAACTGGGATGTGTCAGCATGGCTTGCTGTTCCTGTGATTTTCTAGGTGCCTAAAGACTGGGTGTTGTGCCACGGAGCATTGAAATGCCTGAGTCACTGTGGATCTAGGCCTTGTGGCTAACGGTGAGTACCCCCTAACATCCACATCATTTACATTCACTGGTATGGCTTTCATGAGGCTGCCAGCTTTAAGTGAGAATATTTCTCTGAATGACTGAACAACAGAAAGGATATTTCAGTGGTAGGTGGTAAAAATGAATCCAAACCTTTAATCAACTTGCAGGTACATCCCCATTTAACAGATTTATGCCAATTTACAACTGAGGGTCTGGATCATTCTCTCAACTTTTGGGTGGCATTGAAAGCAATGTTTTTTGAAAGTGTAAAATAAATTCACTAAATAAAATAGTAGGAAAATGTACTTTTTGATTAAAAGATATAGACAAATGATGAGACAGCTTCAGATTACTAACAACCCATTAAGGTGTGATAGTAAAATTTGCCAGTTTTAAATATGGCTTTCAAATAATTGTGGCACTAGCTCCAAGTTTCATTTTTACTCAGGTTAAGCCATAGCTGATTGAAAGTGACCTAAGGTTACATTTGAATGAGGTGATCTAATAAAGAATTCTTACTACAGCATCTGTGATGGTACAGTGAACCTAAGTATTTATCAGCATAAAATGACATTAACAATATGTTCTCAAGGCAAACGATAAATACATGCACAAAATAAATGTCAGTCAAGAAATCCTACAGCACACTATAGAAAATTCTGATTACTTTACAGAAAAAAATTATAAATACCAATGCAACCAACCAAGTTTTGAAACTCTGAAATAAAATTATTATGGTATTATGGTAAAAATGAAGGAGACTTTAAACATTCATGCGCTTGTCATACTTAATAGGTTAAACTGAAATTGAGGAATGGAGCTGATGATCAATATCATTTTTAGAGCTTTGAAAATGTTAAAGGAATTTTATAAGAAATGAGAATTTAAATGATGAATTTACAAAGAGACCATTACAAAAAATCAGGAAACAAAAGTTATCACAAACTCCTGAGTAAGTTGACTGTATTCAGTGGGCATCATAATAAATTACTCAATATTTTGTGTTGCAACTGCATGGTGCCAATATATATGAAAGGCATCAGATAAATAATAAAGCACTTGATTTTGTTCCCACTTTATTCCAGTGCGAGCTTGTGTGCTGTTAGAAAACAATCCCTTCACAATATATGAGAGACACATTTTCATGTAAGGCACTGAATAGAGAGTCAGGTGCACTGAGTTATAATCCTAATTCTTCCACTGTTTTAGACATGTTCTCTGACCTAGGGCATGTCACCCCTCTGGGCCTCTGTTACCCTCCAACCGCATGTCATTCTTGTCTATGTAGATTACATGCTCTTCAGGGCAGGGATTGTCTCTTAGTATGTGTGTGTACAGTGCCTACCATAATGGGACCCCAATCTGAGATGCGGACTTAGATGTCACTGAAATGGAAATGACAACATAAGGAGTTGTAATGGAAGCTTCCTTGTGTAGTATCTTTGTCTGGCTAAACAGCCTTTATGTTTCCACCGGGTTCAAAGGATTACCTTTCAGAAGCACTAAATGTGCTAATAAAAATATTAATCCAGAAGAGTGGCAACTATTTCCATATTAACACAGAATGATTGTGAGCTCTCTTACAAAGTTAGTGTGACAAAGAAATTTGAAAACTCAAATAGCACAATTAAAACGCATGATCTGGGAACTGATTGAATAGCTTTTTATGTGGAAATGCAAGAATTCAAAAGCACCTCTGAATTCACTGCTCTCCCTTTTCAAGGCCTGAAGAAAAGGAATGAAATCATTCGAGTAGTTCTTCTATACAGTCAGGAGTGCAAATGGTTGAGTTACAGAGATGATTGAAATGGTTTGCAGTTTTAAGAAAGTGTGTAACTGAAGACTTTTCATCAGAATATGATTCTCAGATAAATTATAAAGGCACCAAATAAACACAGAAGTTATTAACTATGAAGATTTTCATCAAAGCTTCATAGTATTTTCTCACGTATTTAGATTTTTTTTCATTTTTTGACAAAAAAGATGCAGCATACTCCATGCTATTGCAAATAATTGTTTTCTTCTTACAAATGCTTTTTTGCTTTTTCCAGTTGATGTCCAACATATCAGATAAACTCTGTTACTTGGTTGTTTCAAAGAATGACAGGTAGATTTGGAATAAGAACATGGAGTTGCATTGAAATCCCTGCTCCAAAGGGTCTCCCACATTCCCAATGAACGCCCTTACCATTGGGCTAAAGGTGACAGTGGGGGGCTCCTCCTCATCCCCATTTTGTGAAAGGCATCTAAGTCTCCTTAAAAATGTTTTTGGCCTAAGATACTTGGCAAATTCTTGTAAAAATCTGTCATTCAGATCACAATTTTGGTTTGGTTCAAACTGCATTTTTCAGTGAATTCATTATTCATTGAAACAATTTTGCCCAGCTCTAGTCAACATGTACAGACTTTCATCTCTTCAATATGCCCCAGTTCTTCCTGTACATAGCTGGAGTGCTCCATAAGGGTTGCAAACTTTTTCTTGCTTCCCCTTTGTAGTAGGATAGTATAATAATAGATGCATTTAAAAGTCTGTAATAAAAAGCACACTGGCGTACAGGAAGCAAGGTTATGGCAAAATATGTTTTAAAATCTGCAGTCTTTGAAGTGAGCAAACAATTGTGCTGTGCAACCTCCAAAATTATAATTTTAATTGTATATCTTCTCTCACCCTTTGGGGATGTTCCCAGTGACCTGCCAACAACAAAGAACATTTTTGTTTTGCAAAAAGTAATAATTGCTAAATTGTTTCCTTTCTGCTGTTCACTGGGAAACTGCATTCTGTATAACTGTGTCCTCTTGCACAGTCAAAACTTTGTCATTTGGGCCTGAGCCAAAGACCACTGAAGTCCATGGAAAACTTTAGACCAAGCCTGTAGTGAATACCATTTGGGCTTCAGTTTTCATGTTTGCTCCCTTCCTAATGTGCTTAATTTAAAATTTATTTTGCCATCTCTTCACTGGTGAAACAGACATGTCCAATATCCTTCCAGCAATGAATCCGTTCATATGACTTGATTAATAAATAAAAAATGTATAAGTGGTGAAATCAAGTGAACAGCTCTGGAAGTTCATGTCTTTATAGTCAGGTGATATTTTGAAAAAGTTAGTCTTTTTACATAAGAAGCAATCACCTAATTTTTCAATATATCAGCAACGGCATCTTTTAGAAACATAGCATGTATTTCAGAAAGTAATTTCTCTCTTTCAAGACTCTGACATGTATAGTAGGCTTGTTGAGCATCACATCAAAAGGAAACCTAGGGAGCTGAGGATAAGATGTAAAAGAACACAGCTGAGCAGGAAGAAAATCATCAAGCTTTTTTTTTTTTTTTTTTTTTTTTAAAGAGGTGTGACTGTAAAAAGAAATTAGTTCATTAACATTTAATTCCAGGACTGAATATATTCTGCGTTTCATTCACTTCACAAGATGCTAATATGTTTTCAGATACCATGATGTATATCAGATACACAAGTCAGATAGTTTTTTCTTTTACTGTCACTAAAGTTGATTTTAGCTCTCTTGTATCTTTCTGGAAATGATCTTTAATAACCAACATGATGCCAAACTACAATTCTTGTTTGTTTAGCAAGAATGACCTGGATAGTCCTTATTTGTCAAGCAGTTACCTGGGATATTCTGAACTCTAGATACCATTTCTTTAAAGTTGGAGGAGAAAGTTTCTTCTCCAATCTGAGTTTAAAATTTGACCTATGCCTGGATTAAATAAGTGATATTGGTGAAACAAATGAGTGACTGAAAGATAGTGAGCCTGCAAACTATTGAGCACCCTAGTGGTTGAGAGTATTCAGCATCTTACAGGACTGGTCTCAGCATGTCTGTCTCAATACTATGTAGTGGCAGTGAGTTCCACAGATTAATCATGTATTTAAAATTATTTTTCCCCACGTAGGTGGATATATTTCCTGTTCAATCAAGGACATCTGAATAATATATTCAATTTTATTGCTTCCATTTATCTTAACTGTATTGTTTCATCATTTTCAGTAAATGTTTTTTTTTATTTTACTTTTGAGATCAAAGTACAGGTACGTCGCATCTTACGCGTATTTAACATGCGCGAATTCAGCTTTGCGCAGTCAGCAAAAAAAGAAAAGAAAAAAATAACAATTTTAAAACTATCTGTAGTGCGGGCGATTCTGCCCACCATTCAACTCAATGAGCGTTTGACTATATGCGGTTTTCACTTTATGTGCTGACTGCGGAACGTAACCCCAGCGTAATATGAGACTCGCCTGTAATTTCACTCTGCACTGTGTTTTTATTTCAGCACATTAAAAAAGCACCCCATGTTTTTACATGGAGAATATTGTGATGTATGAATTTTCAGATCTAGTTAAAGTTCATTTTCTATGATCTGTGGTGCTCTCCTGGGGCATATATTCATTGTTCTAAAATCCAGCAAATGTCAGTACAACTGTCAGGTGTATGATGTTCATTAAAAACAAACAAAAAAAATTACTGCTCACAGTTGCATGCCAACATCTGACCACATATTTCATTACAAACTTCAAAAATAAGGTTGAGAAAGGGAAAACATTTTTAATTTACTACTTTACCATAAAGTAATACGTTTAAAATGTATTTTGTAGTATTAATTTCTGTTAGAATAGCTCTTAGCATGGTGCAATACACATCAGTTGGTCAGGTTCATAGTCTAGTATGGCCGAACTGCTCATATTAATAGTTCTAATGAAGTATTGCCATAAAAACCTATTTGCATGTCCTCTGCATTTAGTGCCACTGCATACATTTGAGAAATGGATAAAAAGCCATACATTGATAAGGACCTTATTTTTTCCTGAGTTATTCAGATGGGGCCTGATCCAAAGCCCATGAAAGTCAATGGAAAGACTCCCAATGGGTTTTGGGTGAGGGCCATTGGCTCAATCCTATAACTGCTGAAAATGAAGGTGCTCAGAATCTGCACTGGAGCACTACAATATAACCAGTTTTTTCAATTTGGTAACCAAAACAACAAAATAGAAAAAATAGATGCATTCTGGATCAATCCAGAAACAAAAACAAAATCTTTTGGATTTCTTAGGAATACCAAAGGTCTACAAAAAAATTAATGTCATATATATGTGCATGCCCCTCCCAATGGGGATTTAAATCTGAAATGCTCCTGACTTTACATAGTAGGAGATGCTTTACCTCCTTGTGGCATAGCAGTGGTTGAATGTTGCTCCTCCACAGGGTTTTACATGGGACAGGTGGGTCCACATACAAGGGAACGCGGTGTTAGAAGCTGGTGGGTGTCCATGATACAGGCAACAGTGCTACTATCATAATATATAATGATATTTCCATACCAGAATCACAGGCCTCTGATCATTCATATTTAGAGTTTCTGAAAGCTTGGAAACTGTTAGGCTCATTTCTAATTTCAGTGCAGCAGGAGACCTGCTATTTCCTCTGTTAGTATAAATGGAATGAGTAGCAAAGTATTCTTCCTGCCCACATTTTTATGTATATTATCATGCTAGAAGGGAAGTAAATATATTACAGTTATTAGGATTTATTTAAGCAGTTTTATTAAAGCCTAGCAAAATAATATCGGAAAGTTTGTTTTATGAAGAAGAGAAATATGAATTGAACAGTGTTCTTGCAAAGTTTGTACTGAATTCTCTTGAATAAAAAGAAAAAAGGCAAACTGTCACTTGTTGCTAAGTAACCAACAGAAGCTCATTTCTCTTCAAGGGAAAGCAATTAGGCCTTTTAACCTATTTTAATGGGAAAAAAATCCATAAAATTTAGACTTGCTTGCTGGCTTTCGAGTCTGCAAAGTGCTTGTTTCCAGATGCACCTGCAAAGTTAATTTCAAGTGCATTGTAGAAAGCAAATGTTTCCTGGTCCTTCCCCTTCTCATGCTAATTACCTAGGGAGTAGGAATCCCAAGGTTACTGCCAAACTCATATTCTCCTTTAGGGCCAGTGTCATATCACATAAAACACTACTATAAAACACACCTTGACATTGCAAACAATTACAACACATAAACAGCAACTATGGTCAGTTAGTGGTATGAAAATCCAAAATTAACTACACATTTGCAAATGCGATCTCATTTTTTTCAAAACCTAAAGTTGTGGATTATTTTGTGCAGATATAGCAGAGTTGGGGTGTGGGAAGGGGGTGAGGACTCCAGTTGGGGGTGCAGGCTCTGGGGTGGGGCTGGGGATTAGGGGTTTGGAGTGAAGGAGGAGGCTCCAGGCTGGAGCAGGGTATTGTGGGGTCTGGGCTCTGGGAGGGAGTTTAGGTGCAAGAGGAGACTTGGGACTGGGTGCAGGAGAGGGTGAGGACTTCAGGAGGGAGTTTGGGTGCAGGAGGGGGCTCAGGACCAGGCAAGGGGGTTGGGGTGAGGTCCTGGCAGTGCTCCCAGGAAGCGGCCACCAGGTCCCTGAAGCCGCTCCGCAAGCTTCCCTCGCCCCCACAGGTGCTATCCCCGCAGCTCCCATTGGTCACGGTTCCTGGCCAATGGGAGCTGTGGAGCCAGCACTCGGGGCAGGGGCAGCACACAGAGGCTCCATGGCTGCCCCTGTGCCTATGTGCCAGAAGGACCTGGTGGCCACTTCCGGGAGCTGTGCAGAGCTAGGGCAGGCAGGGAGCCTGTCTTAGCCCAGGGCCACCATTGCGCTGCTGGCAGGACTTTTAATGGCCCCGTCAGCAGTCTGAATATTCCTATTCTGTGGTAATGAAGTTCACCTCTGTGAAATAATTACTTTATTTCTGCTTCACCAAAGGAACAATGTTGGCCCTATCAACATGGAGGAACAGCCCTGAAACTTTGAGGAGAGGAGCTAAGACAAAATCTCATTGTTCCTTGTTCCCTTGCAAGCAAAGTCTCTGCATCATTAGGGCCACACAGATTTTGGAGGGTGGATGGAGCCTGGGGACAGTTGCTCTACATGACATCGACCCCTGGAGATAACACAGAAGGATTCCAACACGTATCCATGCTGTTTCTCACACCATAGACAGGGAGCCAGTGACACCTATGCTTTCAGGATAAGTCTGGAAGCAGCATAAAAAATTCTCAGGAAATGAATCTTTTAGGATCACTGCACTTAGTCCTTTCTCCTCCATCTACAGACAAATCTCCATGTGCTCAAAGTATGGTGGCTTCCTTTCTCATGGGGTTTTTCTGCAAATCAGGGTCATTGTGCCCTCAACTTTAGTTTTTTCCACTACTAAATATGGCAAGAACATTCTTATTTTTAATTCCTACTTATGGTAGGAGGTCTTCAAAAACACATAGCCACTTTTAGGAGCCACCAACAGCCTAAGATGGTGTAATTTACATGCTGAGAAAGAGGTGCAAGAAAGAAAAAACCCAAGAAGATACAATACATGTAACTTGAAGTAGGCCACTCACTAACATAACTTCCACCTATTTACAGCCTCCTGTTAGTTGCTTTTCCTGATATAGCTCTCTGTCCATGCTACGGGGCATGTACATTGAAGCAGTTTATAATCCTTGAGATTCAGTGGGCCAATTTTGAAGGTGCTATGAGAGTTATACATCAATAAATAGGGGCAAATTTAAAGGAATCCAAGTGTCAATTGGTGCAATTTATATGTTGAGGGATTTGGAAGAAGGAATTTAGACACACCTTTGAATTTCGCCTATAGTCTACACCAGGAAGCATATAAAAGTTATCTGCAACTGTTTAAAAGCCTTGTAGTAGTTTCTTATTGGTTCCCCCAACAGGAGAGTTGGGCTCTTCACCAGAACCTCTTCCAACAACAGTAGATACCAACATTCCAAAAAGTGTCTGAGCTGCACAAACACATCACAGCTTGCTCATCGGGGTTATTTTGTCATTTCAGCTTCTGAGAGAATAAACTAACTCAGACTGTAATGAAGCTGAAGGAAAAATAGGATCTTGGGAAGTCTTATGCACACATGAAAAAGGGTTGACAACAGAGGTAGGGATCCAGAGTATGGATCAGGATGGTAATACACAGAGCTTGAGCCAACAGACCTCGTTCGACAACTTTGTGTCCATAAGTGCAATACATTTTCAAATCCAGTTCAGCAATCGTAGAACCACAGAGTTAGAAGGGACTGCAAGGGTCATCTAGTCTAAGCCCCATTAGATGTTTTCTATAAAATGTGCAAACTAAGTACAGATGTGGAGTTTTCTCTACTTATACTTTTGAGTCTTCATTCTAGTCTTCCTGTCCTAGTAAGTCATTTCATAATGTCACAATATAACAAATATCAAATACAATCTTCAGCTTTCAACCTGGAGTTATAAAATCTATTGCTCTGCATGACTGGAAAAGTATTTACCACAGATAATGGGTATACACTTTCCTCACACAATATGACTGCTGATCATTAGATTGGTTCTTGACAGGGCCCTGCAGCAGTCCACTGATTCATACACTGTTGTTTGGTCTCATGCCAAATAAGCTGAATTCATTATTCATGTGCAGATGTACTATAGCTATCGTGTTCGTTCTCTCATTTTTTTCAGACTTTTTAAAAATCAAAAGAGCAGTTTTCATCAGGTATTTTTTTAACCACTCTAAGTTTGATAATTGATTTAAAGCTAATAAAGAAATAAGGGGGGGAAAGGCCAATCCAGATACTTACAGGGAGAGAGGCGGGGGAAATGTAAAAACACATGAAGAGGTTTAAAGGCAAAGCTTCAGGGACCAGAGGAGGGGAAAGAATGAAGGAACTCTACTCAAGCTGCAGTCACTATTGCTAGTCTCATTTGACTCTTCCTTTGGCACTGTCTACTCTCCATGGTGGATTCTATTGCCCATCCCTCCCCCGCCCCCCAATAGCTGACACCTCTCTTCCTCAACTTGTCTAGCTGTTACGTTGCTTTCCCTCTCGCTCATCCCTTACTCTCATGACTGCTGATCACCCATTGGTCCAGTTAACTTAGCAGTCTTGTTGGAGACAGGATGAAAAGAGGGCCTTAGCCCATGCAAGAGGGTTGGTGAGGAGCAGTAAAGCAGGGAAGCTTTGAAAAAGCCACATTCCACTGTCCCCTTTCCTGACATCAATATAGGTACAGGACAGGAACTGAGGGATCTGAGTTCAGTTCCTGGCTCTGTACAGACTTCCTGTGTGATCCTAGATAAGTCAGTGTCTCTCAAGCCTAGATTGCTTCACCCAGATTCAGACAAACAGCTATCTGTCCTCTTTCAAGAAGGTGAGGCAGTCATCTCCATGGCATTTCCCCCCCAAACTATCCTACTCTGATTTCCTGTAGGTCATTCTAGGAGTCAAAGCTCCATGCTAATGAAACACAGACTTGGTAGGCTGGGGGACATAAAGAGTTGGAGTCAGAGGCAGGGACACACAGTATTTACCCTCTGGTCCCACAGACATTTCCTAGATAACACAAAGCCAGCTGTATTATCTTATCTTGTCCATGAAAGCTCCATTGAATCACCAAGATGGTAGTTAGAGCTTCTGAGGAAATACAAAGTCTCTGTGCAGATAGTTTTGGCCATGTGTGGATCCCCGAGGATCCACCAGGTTACAGGGAGCTGGTGCTTACTGTGTGTGAAACAACTCCCACCTGACATAAGTTGTGGAGAAGGCACTGAGGAGATCCTCTCAAATTTTCTCCCCAGAACCTCACTGGTTTTACCACATAAGGGAATGTGCTTAAGTTTTCTGTTAGATGGGGACAATAACCTTCTCTACCTCACAGGATGTTGTGAGAATAATTCTGGAAAGAAATACTAGAACCAACTCTTCAGAGAATGCAGTAGAAACTGATTACTCATCAATCCTGGGATTAGTCCTCAGTTCTGTCTAATACACATTGGGTCACTGATTCAGTACTGATAAAGAGGGAAGAGAAATTTTCCTTGAAAGTTTGCATCAAGTGCTGATCCAGCCAGACCTTATATAGTGAGATCTGACAGAATAACATTACAAGGTGTTAGAGTAGTTATAGCTTTTGCAATCCTTTTTCTCGTAGGTACAATTTTAAAAGAATAAATAGTTAAGAACACTCTTTGCTCCTCCCTTTCATGCCTTCTCCAGGCTTTCCCATTCCCAATACGCTCTGTCACCCTGTTCTTTTGTGTCCCTCCACTTTCTACTGCTGTTCCAATGGACCACCATTCAACTGTTCTGTTTATCCAGTGGCACTCTGGCTGTACCAGTGAGTGCATTCATAGGGTCTGATTCTCCTCTCATTTTGGCTTTAGTGGAGTTACTCATGATGTACAGCAGATGGGAGAAGATCCTGACCTGAACATTAGGCCTATTTACACTTTTAAAGCAAGACTTAAGTGAATTATTCAGTCCGAACCAAGTTCTCCAAAGGGTTGACGTCAATCATCCTTTTATCATCCAAATCATCAATTAATTTCCTCATTCTTACTCTCACAGTCAGGTAAAAATGTGTTCATCGGATTATGTGCAGTATTTTTCATAGAGATGTTTTACACTTTGTACTTATAGTTTTTTCAATAAGATCCTCAGAACAAGCTATGTCTTAACTAGGAAAAATGCAAATAATTTAAATAAAATAGAGGATTTGATGCTATTTTGAACCAGAAGAGATTTTGACTTAATGACTATTTTAGTGGCAATTTGGGCATTCACTAGAGGGACTGTAGGGACCAGTACTGGTTTTTCCAGCAACTTCTCCCTGTAATTTTTTGTGTACTATATGTACCTGGCTGTTCAAAATGCAGGTTTGTGACAGCCTACAGTGTGTGACTAGATATAAATTGACAGTTTAATCACAGACGTTTCTGTATGTAAAAAAATAAAATGTTGGTCATATGATCATGACAACTTATGGATGGCTCATGTGAAGGCTCAAATTTAGTGCTTAATTTGTGTCAGGGCTTGCCAGAGGTGAGCCCCAGCACCTCTTGGCTGGGCAGTTCATAACCCCAGCACCTCTGGGCTTGCTGCATCAGTTATGAATGTAAAAAAAAGTTGTTTGAGCCCTGGCATCCTTCATTACAAATTAAGCACTGTTTAAATTGAATCACTGATTCATGTTCCATTTCTAAATATAAATCTTACCATTTGGGTCAATTTTGGGGGTTAATTTGTAATTAAGTGCACAGTATACGGGCAAGTCAGAAAGATAAATGACCAGCATATTAGACACATGGGAGCATCTGGATGGAACTGCGGAGCACACTTTTTTTTAAAAAAAAAAGCAACTTCTAATATATTGGCATCTCTCGGATAGAGAAATTTGTGCAGTACATTTCCCCCATCCCACGTTAAGCACAAGGACTGCCATGATGATTTACCATTGTGCAGATTAAGTGATACTTTGAGTCATCCCCACTCCTGTGTCTTTGTGGAAGGGTAAATCATAGTTTGGCCCTGCATTTAACAGATGAAGGATTCACTTCATGCTGTGAATGTCTCTGCAGTGTCACTGAAAAGGTATGATGTTAAAGTTGTCAACTTTTTTCCTATGTAACCCTTCTGCCAGGACGAGTTGACAGCAGCAAGGGCTGGGTTCAGTACATAGGGGTTCCCATTTCAACAATATAATGTAAAACTGGCTCGAGCCCCCACCCAGTAACCTGGGAAAAATCTTTACACACACCCCTGGGCGCCTCAAAGAAGCAATACTTCCCCTCTCGCAAGCACAGAGCCTTGGTGTAACAGAAAATCTTTAATAACAGCAGGTAAACGACACCAGCATTAAATTGGGAGAACACTGCAACTAAGATTCATAAACCAAACTTTGAGCAAGACCCACCCCAGCCAATTGGGCCATGTCCGGTCCCTTTGTTTTGTGAGTCCAGCAACCCAGAAATCACCCATAGTCCCCAAAAGTCCAAGAACCCAAAAGTCCAGTCCCAGAGTTCAAAAGTTCATCAGTCTGGGCATAAATGGGGAGGGGAGAGGTAAAGGGCACCTTACGTGGCTTGAAGATGATTGCCTCACCCCTCCATGGGGCTTCGCCCCACTCTGCCAGCCATCCCGCAAGCTGCTACAGCTGTCCCCACGAACTGCTCCGCTCCGCCGGCAGCTCCGCTCCGCCAGCCATCCTGCAAACCGCGCCGACGGCCCCCACAAATGGCTCCGCCAGCGGCTCCGCTCTGCCAGCTGTCCTGCAAGCCACGCTGACGGTTCCCCCGAACTGCTCCACTCTGCCAGCCACTCAGCAATAGATCTTCAGGCTCCCCCACTACTTAACACACTGCTCTGTGATTTCAGCTTGTAGTTAGGGGAGCCCTAGTGCTCATTTGCACCCTTAGCCCAGAGTGATTTTAACTCAGCAGTCTGAAACCAGACTCCTAATGAACTCAACATTAGCTCTGATATTCCACAGTGGAGAGAAGAAGAGGTATAATTGGTGTCTCAGACCCTCACAAGGAGGGCACACCACCAGGTACTGTGCTTGAGCTATGGTCAAAAGGCCCAGTCAAGAAACCTGTCCCCAGCCTCTCTCAATTCACTGGGTTTTGAAACCCATGTCCCTTGGCTGGCAAGTGCTGCTTAGTTGATGGTGAGTTCCCCTTCATCATGACAAAAGGGCAAGTACAGTTCCACTGTCCTTGATTTACATAAGCAGTATAACAGTTTATTCTTCCTGCCCCAATAACAGAAATTCCTGCCCCAATACAGAAAGCTGGGGATCCTACAGCAGCCCAACATGCCCATTGGGCTATTATGGGTTCGTACTCAGTGGGGTGGGTGTGACTATGCAAATGGGATCAGCCCCTGGAGTGCTTTGCCATGACTCACCCCCAGATGTCAGGGTGGAGCTCATCCTGACTCTGCTTACACCTACAAAAAGACATTTGGCATGCCAAGACATCTTAAAGTGATACAAGACTCATATTTAATTTATAGTAAACTAATTGGTCCATTGGAGCTCAGTACAATCTTTAGATGTGATCCTATAACCCCTTAATCCCATGAGTGGGATTTATTTATGCAAGGGCTTTGGTGGAACTGCTTATTTGAGTCAAGGTTTGCAGGATTGGTAACTTTGATGGGTCCCTTTTTCAAACATACATTTGAACCCTCTGAAACATTAAAGATAGGGTGAGAACAAAAATATTAATATAGTGCAGACATTCAGATTAAAATATCAGGTTTGTGCACCTAGCTAGACTCAATCAAGAATTAAGCTTGCCCTCATTTTGTCTGTAGTAGATTTCATAAGTACATGTCTATGTATATTGTTCGATAGAAAAAGAGACATTAATGGAAATTCTATGTTCATTTTCATCACTACAAGAAACAAGATATATGAGCAAATGTAATGTTTTGTAATTATTAATTCATCAGGAATCTTGAAAGAGGATAGAAGAGAAGAGATAACAGTTTAATAATAGATATCTTTATCTAAAGAATGATAAAGTATGGTTCCATAACTTGCAGTGCTTGTTTGAGGAAACAGTTATTATGACACTATTCAAAACTGTCATTCAAAGAAAGGCTATGTTGTACTCAGAGGCAGGCTGAAAAAACAAACAAAAATCTGTTTTGTCATTTACATTATAGCTAGCGAAGTTGTGGAGCATAATACAGCAATACCAAGAATGGTAAAAAAAAATCCATTATTTTTGTAGTTTCTCAACAGTGCAAGATTGCTCCATACAGAACATGGCATTATTTAGGGGAAGACAAGCTATCCATAGACTAATGAAGCAAATCTGATATTTGAAAGGTTGGTGATACTGCTTCCAGAACTTTTTAAAAAAATATTAATCCATATGAAAGTCAAAGCGAAGAGATGAACATTTGAAAGTTGCAAAAGGAAGAGGAGACCTTTTCGAACAATAATTTTAAAAGAGCTGGTAATAATGATAAATTTAAATATGGCTATCCTCTTTTCTATTGACAACTTCTGATTACTGTATTTTAATTGTTGTCCGTTCTTAGGGCTAGTCTACACTTACCAGCTCTGTCGGACGTGTCGGATCGATCTTCTGGGTTCGATTTATCGCGTCTTGTCTAGACGCGATAAATCGAACCAGGAAGTGCTCCCCCGTCGACGCTGGTAATCCTGCTCCACGAACAGAGCAGGCAGAGTCAGCGGGGGAGCCTGTGCGCCGCGGTGTGGACCAGGGGTGAGTACTTTGAAGTTCGAAATAAGATACTTCGACTTCAGCTACGTTATTTACGTAGCTGAAGTCGCGTATCTTACTTTGAACTTCGGGGCTAGTGTAGACCAGCCCTTAGAAAAAAAAACAATGAAAGTTTGAGTATGTACTAGAAAATAGAATTACCTGTTAAATTAAAAAGCATCAAGAGATAGGAGGATGGTTGTCTATATTCACTTAAATCTCACACCGATGTATATAAAGAGTAACTCTACCCAAGTCACTGAAATTAACAATATAAAACCAATGAGATCAGATTCATGTACTTTATTTTTTGCAGCACAGAAACCAAAGACATTAAAGAATCAGTGGATAAAAAAACCCACACACAAACAAAAAAAACTTTGACTTTGGGGAAGAGCATTCAAATTGCAAACCGAAATCCAGATCTTGCAGATGCCTGTCTCATATCACAAGCCACTGGAACATCCTGACTCTGAACTCCCCTGAATGGTGGAGGTTTTGAAATCAAGATCCATTTCCCCCTTTCCCCTCTCACCCTCCCAAAAAAATCCCCGCACACATTCAACCAGTCATGACTAAGTGAATAAAAGGAGTTACAAGTAAAGAATGGACAGATTTATTTGCAAGAATATTCATGAATACTTGTTTGCTGTAATTACCCATCTCTAAACAGGACTGACAACACTGTGGACTGAAGTCCTCCTTTTAACCATATAAGAGTATGAGCAACATAGCTGGCATCAGTACCATCCTTCCATGTCTCTACAAGAGTGCCTCCATCTTGTTTTGAAGTATAATTCTATAGTATTGAGCTCTGTTTCCATTCTTGGCCTTTGTGCGGAAGAATCCAACAAGGCTACACTTACGATTGCATTCTTGCTTGTTTATAAATAGCCACACCAGTCGATTAGGAACAGAATTGAGGCCATTACGCATCTCACATGAGACAAAAAAAGCAAAAAACCCTCATTTTTAACAGCCTTTAAATGTCCCATTTCTAGTGAAGTTTTTGCCTTCACTAGAAATGGGTAAAACTTTCAGAAACCTAAATGAGGGCCATTATTCAAATCAGATATCCTGTGTAAAGTTCTTAAGCTGTCAGCAACAAAGCAGAACTACATTTTTCTTGGTGGAAGTGAACATAAGTTTCCCACGGACATTCGTGTGAAAACATCTCATTTCATGGGCTCCGTTTACTCACACGAGCTACATGAAAAGCAGTTCATTTAGGTCCTAGTTATCAGAAATCAAACTCTGGTGAGCAAAACCTTAAACTCATTGCCATTAAGTTACTCAGCTCAGTATGAAAAGCTTAAAAGCTGTCAACATTCATAGATTTTGCTTGCTTGTTTTGGTCTGACTGGGACTATCCAGCAAGAGTGGATCCAGAACAAATTCAATACATTTAAGTGCCTCCCTTTTTGCCCCTTCCTCCCCCGCACCCCAGCATAGAGATTTCTCCAATAACTTTAATTAAAATTCTCAGCAGGGTCACAAACTTGGAGAGCCTTAAAAGCGTTTCCAAACTCTCAGCTCTTCATTAAGACATCTGTAAACAAGCAGATCATTGTCAAAAAAGACTGAGAATATTTACAGAGAACAATCACCTTATCACAAATTTTCTTTTGAACTTTACCAGATGGGATTATGACGTGCATAAAATATTCCTTTGACTGCATTATCCACTGAATATACAAATATTTGCTTTCTGAATTTGAAAGATACCACAGGGAGTTATTTTGCAATATCCCTGTCTTATAACATCTAGTCAGGACTTACTCTGCCAGCAGATATATAAGCCAATTAATTCTGGACACACCAGAAAAAATAAATATCAGCCAACAACCTGTTTTCTAGTGACAGATTAGTGCCATTTCAGTGGCATATAAAAAAGGACAGCAATGCACTCTGTTTCTCCAAATCAACCGGAAGGGCCAGCTCATTACATCTTTTTCAACTTGTTCCAAAGACCAGCTGCTCATCCTGCCGAGTTTAAGTTAAGCAATGGCTAGCTTGTTAACTGCAGTCAGTTTGGAAGAAACTGGGATTCACGGCCTGAATGCATACATGAAACTTGGACATCTTTTGCAGTCAGTCGAGTCAAAATGCTCAGCCACAAAGAATAAAAATTAGTAACAGTGTTTATTGCTTTTTGTCTCCTGTACTGAGGGATTCTGGAATCTCCCATGAGCAACATAGATTAGTCTTAGAAACTTTTAAGTTCGAGTCATTAGTCATGTTCTTTTATAAATTTTGTGGAAGTGCACACATTTTTTGCAGAGCAGATGAATCTCTATTCAAAACTTACCCAGAGGCATAACGCTCTGTGTCATCTAGATACAGATGAGTACTTTGAGCATCAATAACACTTACCAAGTCAGTTAGGACTGCAGAAAAAAAAATTATTCTAATATGGATCACAATATAAAAACATAGATCATAAAACTGGTCAAGAAATTTGATCACTGAATAAGATAATAGGCTTGCAATATATCAAGTCTATTCAGGATCTTAAAATAACTCCCAAGCGCAAGTTGCTAAATTGAAAGCCTCTAATGAGTCCATAAAAATTAACACTGTAGAGATGAGTTAGACACCACTACACATCACTGAGCCAGTTTCAAAAATATACTGCTAAATATATCTATAATATTAATAGAAAACTGGATCATGTTGTAGATTTGTCAGTTTAAGTTTCAAGCTTTTCAAATTTATATATAAAACATTTTGCTAAAAAATATTAATTAATATCTGTCACATTCTGGGGTGCAATTCACACCAGTGTGAGGTTTGCCACTGTTTATAATGTAACCTTGAGTACCTTAAAATGCTTTGCTGCTGTAACTCCCTGTCAGCATCTACTCAGTGAATGCTTGTGTGATGAGCAGCCTGGCTCAGCAACTCTGACTCTAGCAGTCCCACTCTGATCTGGAGCCAGGTGACTCCAACACACCCCAAATTCCCCCAAAGCCATCTGCCCTGAAACATCCAGCCCTTTCCCGGAACATTCCTCTTTCTTTCCAGCCATGATTGACTCTCTGTCAGGACCACCACAGGTGCTGTCACCTATCTTCCTAGGTGAAATCTCTTTGCCTCAGCATGTTTGTCACCGATATTCAGTTCCCAGAAACTTAAGCCCTCTCAGATGAAGGACCCATCTTTCGCAGTTTGCATGAGCTTTCTGGCTTGTTGGGTCAGTCTGGTGATGGATCCCAAGACAGCTTCTTCTCTCTCCCTATATCTTCCCAAACTCGCGGTCCCTCTCACTCCCCCAGTCAGGATGACCTCATGCTGTTCTTCCCTTCCTGGGGACTTCCCATTTACATGTAAATCAGCAGGTGGAGGGGGCTTGCATTATTTTGATTCCACCATGCTTAATTTACATACGAGACAAGTAGATAGAGAAACAGGTTTTCTGCTAGCTTTCTCTTCCTTTGTTTGGTCACTGACTTTAAAGCATAATATTGAGTATCCATAATCCTTTACGTAGGGTTAATACATCAATTTCACAATATTCATGATCAGTGTGTCACTCGTTCACATAGGATACCTTACAAAACCCATTTTAGGTACAATGAGTTGGGGTGCACTAGGTTAGTCAGGCCAGATGAAACTCACTGCTATATACCAGGGAGTCCCTTGCCATCTGATACTGCGGTACTCTTACGGTCACAATAAAACAGGTAATTGAACTTTCCATAAACATTTAGTCTTGATTCTTTACTCTTATTATAGCTACCCAACAAAGTGTCAAAACTCTCAGCCCAGGGGGGAAAAAAGTGCTTTTGCAACCGTGAGATTCTGCACTGCTCCAGTGACCAGAGTGGCTCTCCTCATAATTCACACAATAATGAAGGGCTCCCTACATTATTTTATCCTGTCACCATCTATGGCCAGCGGTGCAGCCCAGCACCTTCTCAACACTATAGGCTGTGGCTCCACCCCCTTCTGCAGTTGCCACACCATTCCTACTGCCCAGTCCTACCCTGGCATGTTTCTGCACTGAAGTGTGAAAAAACTTCACAGGAAAATCTATGGTTGTCTTCCTCGGTTCCTATGCCAGGGTAGTTTTTCTGCTGCCGGATCTGGGAATTGTAGATCATCTTTACACCATTCCATTCCTCTGCCCTTATGTACAAGGATTGGAGTGGGGATCAGGGTCTCACCGGAGGATCCTCCCACCCTTATTAGAATGTGATGATATGAGCTGTTGGTTGAGACTAAAGCTAGTGGAGTGACTATATTTATAGCTCATATAAAGATCCCAATCTTGCAAACCTTTTCATGTATAACTTCATGCATGTGAGTAGCTCCCAGGGCCGGCTCCAGGCACCAGCCCACCAAGCACGTGCTTGGGGCGGCACCTGGAGGGGGACAGCACTCACACTTTTTTTTTAAATAAAAAAAAAAATCTTCAAAGCTGGCGCCCCGGCCGGGGGAGCAGGGTGGCAGGCATGCCACGCTCCCCGCCGGCCGCGGGCGTGCTGCAGTCCCCACCGGCGCCCCGGCCAGGAGAAGAGCGAGGTCGTGGGCAAGCCGCCCTCCCTCCGGCTGGAGCGCTCCAGCCGGGAGGAGAGCGGGGCCAGGGGCAAGCCGCCCTCCCCCCGGCTGGGACGCTCTGGCCGGGAGAAGAGCGGGGCCGCAGGCAAGCCGCCCTCCCCCCGCCAATGGCGCTCTGGCCGGGAGGAGAACAGGGCCGCGGGCAAATTGCCCTCCCCCCGCCAATGGCGCTCCGGCCGGGAGGAGAGTGGGGCCGCGGGCATGCCACCCTCCCCAGCCAGTGCCCCAGCCGGGGGAGCGGGGCGGCCGGCGGCTTTTTTGCCTAGGGCGGCAAAAAAGCCAGAGCCGGCCCTGGTAGCTCCACTCAAGTCAATGAGAGTATTTTCGTGAGCAAGTGTTTACTGACTCACTGCCTAATACTGAACAGTTACCAATATGATATGGCTAGAATGCCATGGAAATGTGTTAGAGAATATTACAAAAAGATGTAAAGAACTTTAAAATATCAGTTTTAAAATAGTAGCTCGTCACTGGCAGGCCAGTGACACTGACATATTTCATGGCTATGCAGTTGCACAAAGATATGTTCTCCAAAAATATAAATCTTCAGATACAGAATAAATCACAAAGCTATTTGATAGTGTATTAGCCTTAAAGTTAGTTGTGGGAGGTAGGAAGGAATATCCTGCTAGAGGGAACTGAGAACCAAAAAGCAAACAGCCCCAGGAAACTACACAAGTTTCCTTCTAGTCTTCTTGGAGAAAGAAATTTAGGGGCCTCCCAACCCTAAGGATCTGTGGAGAAATAGGCTATGTGACTTCAGTTACATTATTCATGTAGCTGGAGTAGCGTAACTTAGGTTGACTTATCACACTAGCATAGATAAGGCCTGATAAGCAGAACTTCCTTCTTGTTGCCATTCACCAGCTACCCATGCTGCACAATCCACCTCCAACACCCCTGCCCTATTTCATACACACTTATGCGAGACAGGCACACATCCTAAGCAAATGATGCTTCTGGTACTATCTCCCCTCCATAGTCTCTGGGAGGGAAGAGGGGGAAATCAATGAAATCCCAGGCCCTTCCTATAAAAATTAAAGGGCCTAAACTCCAGTGGATGATGAAAAGGGAGGATGTAACACAGCCAAGAATTCCTCCTTTTTCTATCTTGCTCAGACCAAATCTACTCAATATTAGTGCCCTTCTATTTACAGGAATGGAAAGGACAATCCAGTCCTTTGAAATATTGTTCATCAGAACTCAGTTGCTAATATGCCCAGCTGCAATGAATAGCCTCTAAAGGGGATAAAATGTCTCTATTATCTTAGATTGTATCTGTCTGACTCTGGAGGATACATACTGGTATGTTATGAAAGGTTTAACAATTTTGTCTGTGAATGATGAAAGACATCTAGTAGATGTTTCCTAATTTCAATTTCAATAGGTCTGGAAGTCTTTTTATTCTCAATGAAGCTAAAATAAAAATCAAGACATTCTTTTGAGACTGCTCTAAGTACAGAATCTAACAGAAACCAATGAAAGAGGTTGCACCAGCTTTTACGTGCATTGACCACAACTCAGTTGCTCTTCACGTCCTATGAGATTCTGAAACAGAATTTTAAAGATAACTAATTGTAATAGACATGGCCATTAACCCTGGGTAATAAGAAGGTACCAAACTTTGCTTTTCAAAGCACAGTGGTTCATAAAGGTGCCATTTTGACAAAAGGGGAAACTTTGTTAACAGAAGTATTTTAGCTTAGGGCAGTGCAATGTACTTCATATTACCTTCTCATCACTGCTGGTGAGGCACATCAGCTTCTGAGCTTATTCAGTCCTTGGTCTCCCTGCTGAGGCTGCCAACAAGGGTGCCAGTTGTGATCAGTTTTTAAATACAGACACCTGTATATTAGTAACCAGACTGAAGCTGCCAACCAACCTCCTCACATAACCCAATAAGCTGTTGGATCACATTAAAGAACTTCAGGCTCTACTGACAGCTTTTGAATGAATATTATCGATATTTTGCAGCACTAACCAGCAATATATAATAAGTCAGGGTCACAAAGTTTAAGTCACAAAACTTCATCAAAATAAAATGTAATTAAAAACAATTGAGATATTTTGCACACCCAAGCCAAGTGAAGCCTTCGCTGATGGACCTCACAACCTTCAAGGTGATGCACTGTATTTTCAGGAACCCCACGTGGCTTATTTTACAAGCCTTAGATTCCCCAAGCATTAAAAAAGTTAGTATTCAGTGGGGAAATGTGGTAAAAACATGTCGCAGACTGTGATACATTTTCTAGGAGAATGCAAAAAATAAAGGAACTAGTTGTTATACAAGAAGGAACAAGTTCAAAGATATTCAAATCAGACAATGCTAATATTCTTGACTACGTATACTGAGTAATATAAATGAGTAAGCAAAGGAAACAGAAACAGCTCACTAGCAAGAGGAGAAGTGCCTATAGACTGGTGGGAAGTTACCTTACACTAAGAAACATACCATTAAATCTAAGTAGGTCTTCGAAAGCCTTATGATTAAAATTCAAGAAAGCTGCAGGCTTGATAGTTCTATCATGAATTAGATATTCGGTAAAAGACAGAAAACAAGGTTTAGGAATGAATTATCAATTTTCAAGGTTGAAAGAGGTAAACAATGGGCAGTGAAAGGTTCTATATTTAGGATTGAAGTTCTTTATGATTTGGATTAGGTGTTGGACAGTGAGGTGGGAAAAACTGGTAATGACAAAATTATTTAAATCAGTCAAAGCTTGAGAAAACTAAAGAACTTCAGAGGGATGTAACAAAGCAAAAGCAGTTTGTAGCATAACGGCAGATGAAATTCAGTGTTTTCAAATGCAAAATAAGGAATAATCTGAACTTTCTACATGAGCAGTAAGTGCCCAGGAATAAATCCTGGGATATATTTGTAACAATGGTCTCAGTGAAAACATCTGCTCAATGTGTAGCGTTGATCGTCAAACATTTTTTTAAAAAGTGTTAAGGTGTATAAAAAGGGAATAGAAGACAACATTAGAGTATTATAAATATCGTAATGTCATTACAGAGACCAACTGTATGACCTTACCTGGAGTACTATATTCCGTTCTGGTCACTGTCTCAAAGAGGTTGGGCAGAAATAGGTGACAACAATCATAAGAGACCTGAGAAACTGAAAAAAAAAATAGGACAGTTTGGTTTAGAGGAGATGAATAAGATGGGATATCCTAGAGATATGCAAAACAAGAACTGGTAAAGAGAAGGTAAACACAGGTGCTCCTAGACCCAGCATAATACAGAACAATGGGACGTTCAATTAAATGTATATACCATTTTTACACAATGCACAATTGACCTTAGGAATTCATGGTAACAAGATATCATTGAGGCTCAGGACTTAGTAGGAATACAAAATGATTAATCATTTATGTTGATAATGAGAACATCTATATTTACATTGGATAGGATTTAGAAAAATAAGGACTATCTGTCAGGCCTAAACCAATCACAAGTTGGTGATAGCAGGATAACCTTTTAGGCAGGTTATTCATAGGTAATTGTCTACTCTAGTGCAATTCTTGCACCTTTTCTGAAGCATCTGGTACTGTTCTTTGACAGAGACAGAATAATGAACCAGATGGACTGCTAGTCTCATCAGATAGGGCAGCTCCTGTGTTAAAGGGAATTCATAGTTGTGATGGGGGTACTCATCTTTTGAGCACCTCCTGCTGTTGCATCTAATACTGCAGGCCTCTTCCTGCCCCTAGCACACCCTGTAGGTTGTCAGCCTTGCTTGGCAGGTCTTCAGTTGCTCAGCCCTCTCACTGAGTCACACAATCAAAAGTGGACTCCTTCCTGGGTAGCAAAGAGTTTACCAAACTGTCTGCCTCCACCAGGGTCTTTAGCCTCACCTCTGGGCTCTTTAAATCAAGCCATTCACCTGGGCATCTAAAAGAACCTTGTTCCTTTCACAGGGCTTAGGTCACTTTGCCAGTGGGGGAAACCAGGGCCCATCCAGTACTCCTGATTCCAACCCAGGGCCCCACAATCAGCAGCAACATACTGTTACCCTTAATTATTTCCTGCTGCATTCCCTGGGACTCTTCCTGCCTGCCCCCTTTATCATCCTCCCTTACCTTTAGGGCTAGAGTTCTCAGGTCCTTCTTCTCCCAGCTTAAGCAAATGCAGCCAGTCACACAGCTTTGACCAGCACTAACCCTTCTACTGCCAGCCAAGAACTGACCTGCTCAACCCCTGCAGCTTCTTTTATCTGAGCCTGCTGGGCTCTAATTGGCTGCTTCCAGGAGACCTCTCTAGGCAGGCCTGGAGGATCCACCTCTGCTGCTCCTGCGGTGGGGTGTAGTAGGACCACAGGGCCTACAGCAGGGGGCCACAAAAGGTCAGGTATACTCCGTCAGAGTGGGGTATGAATCAGTGGTGGATTTGGCCAACACAGACCAATCAAATATACATAGTGTTTCATGCTTGTTCAAACACAATCAGAAAAGTGGAAAGATGATTATTTTTCTGTAGTTAAATGATTGGAAAATAAAAAGCGATGTGGATTGGGTCAAAGAGTTGGAATATTAACTACATTTTCAACATGCCTATACACCAAATAAATTAGCAGCAGAATGATTTAAGATAGGTTAGCTGAGATCTGAAACAAAGTGTAATTCTAGGTGGCAGTCAAGAAAACTAACAGGATCTTTGAATACATAGTGGGAAATGAGTGCAAAACCACACTGCATCCATCATTAAAAGTAACTCCAGGCTATTGTGCACACCTTTAGGTCTCATACTAAAAGGAAAGCGTTGCGCTATGATATGTTCAAAAAGCATAATTAACAGGCTCAGGGTTTACCGCTATGAATGGGGACTAAAACACCTATCGGGGAGATTTTCAAAGGCCAAGGTGGAAGATGGGCATCTAATTCCCCATTGTGAATTAGAAAATCTTCCCCTAAGTCTGGAAAACAAGATATACTGAGGGGACATGGCTGGCATACAGAAGTGAAGACAGATTCTGTTAGCAGGACCTTCTGAGGTCATATCAAGCAGTAGAGAAAAAATAAGAGGAGCTCAGGGAATTTAGAAACAGCTTCTTTATTCAGAGAAGCCTCATTCTTGCAAATGTTTATGTACATGCTTAACTTTTTGCATGTGCATAATTTAATTGGACTCAACAGGACTGGATGGATGTATAAATATTTGCAGGATCAGGTCCTCAGTACATCCTCCACTAGCAGGGCTACACTTACGCTTGCTGGAATACCCAAGACGACCACGTATCCTCTTGTGGGGTGAATTCTCTTTGAAGACCAGTGATCCTGGCCCAATATATAATAATGGGGTGCAAAAATTCAATGTAAAATGACAATCTGACAATGCCAATAATATTTATTTAATACTGGTCATCTGAGAACTGCAAAGTACTTTTCAAACAATGAATGAATTGAGCCTCCCTTGAATGCGTAGGTACATCATTAGTTATCACCATTTGACAGATCAAGAAATTGATGCTCAGAGGAATCAAGTGTCACACCGGAATTCCGAGAAGAGTCAAGGAATAGAATGAAGGCTTCCTACCATTTTATTCAATAGCAAAACAAAAGGAGAAGTTCATAAACTAGTGCTAATGTTGTCCTTATTCTGTCTACAGGTTCCTGGACTCCAATAGATGGCAAGCACCATATATCTTGATAAATCAGCTAACATGCACAAAAACTGATATGGTAAGACTGGTAAGGGGAAGCATGTAGCATTCTTGAGATCAGAGTGAAATGGACATTCATTTCTCAAATTTCTCTCATTGTGCAACTCAGCCTAGAATAATTTCTTGCTTATAGGTAAGTTTTAAATCCTTGAAAAAAAAATTACAGTGGAGCCCTAGCTGTTTACTTTTACTTGGCAGCTTAGAGATTCAATATGGGATCATATTATAGTTTACTGGAAAGAGAACTACAATTGTAGTAGTTCTAAAAAAAGCTCATCCATCAGGGTTCTAGACAAAACCTGTTACATATCATTCTATCAATTAATCTGACATTCATTCTCTCCCACATAAAAGAACACAAACATATCACAGCAGCTGGGCTAGGAATGGAGATGCAAGTATTAGAAGGCTTATGTTCAAAAGCTAAACATCCTTGAATGATATTGTCATGCTTACTTATATTGCTTATGATATTGCTTTTAAATCTATTACAGCCACACAAATAAATGAGTTAATTTTTACAGTCTACCATTGCAGATGAAATATTGCACACGGAAGCTATACTGTATATACGTTAATCAGTATTGCGTCTGCCTTTGCCATTAACAACTATATACATTTCTTTTCTGTTGTCGTTCTTGATTACACAGTTTTGGAATAGATGACTGTGATAACAGAGGGCAGTCAGTTTTTTTTTACCATAAGTGTATTTTGGATCAATTCCCTGATTACAGGTATAGTATATTTTGCTGATAAATTGCCAGCCTATTTTATAGTTTTTAGACTCAATTAACAATAATGCTCCCAAGCAGGTAATTCTAGCTTTGAAAACACTATAAAGAAATACTGTTAAAAGGCTAAAGAAATGCAATACACTTCTGTATGCTACTTGAAGCAGAAAATTCATGAACTGAATGCTTCTTTTTTGAATTCCATTTCAGCAGTTCATGGAAGTAAAATCCTGCTCACCTTCAGGGTTTGCAATCTACCAAGAGCTCTTCATGGGAAAGAGTATTATATTATAACGCAAGTCTTTGAGAAATAGGCGGTCACATAATAATTTTACAATGTACTTCCATTTATGAAATTTACAATCATCGTCATCTCTATACGGTTTCAATTTGATTGTGATTTTTGCTTCTTCTTTTCTTTTTTTTGTGTGCTATTTTGTTACTTTTTTATTTCTGGCATTAACATCCTCCTTTCTTTTTTCAAAACTATAAAAAAGCAAAAGTACCTTTTTGAACAGCTGTAGTAGTAAATTTTTATGCACACAGTGGAGCTATGTTTTACTGTGTACATATTTCTAAATTGTGGTAATAGTTCTCTTTCTTGCATTCCTTTGCCTACAAAACTAAAAAAAAAAAAAAAAAGAGGACAGTTTGGTGAATGTAGGCATATACAATATATCTTGAACATGCATGGCTGTGCTTTTCTGGAACAAAAGTATTTTGGTTTGTAAACATTTTCAAGAAACCAAACTATTGGGAAATATATTCTCACAAAAAGTGAGAATTGACAGGAAAGAAACCCTTGCTTCCTGTGAAGCCATAATGTCCAATTGCATTATTTTAGAAAAGATAGCAAGTCCGTGTACATTTTCTATAATTACCATTGTGTGGTTTTATCAAAATGCAACCAACCAACAATAATAACAGATTAAAAACTCTGTACAGTCAATACCAATGAGAAGTCATTCCATTTTGATATATCGGGGGCTCCTGGATTAACCTGCAAATCTTACGTCCTCCCTCTTTGGCTGACCAGTGAAGGCCATATTACGTACATTCCTGTTATGAGCCCATAGGACCCTGATCCTGCAATGAATTCTGCCTGGCTGAATCCCTGGGACTACTTAGAGCCCTGCTGAAGTAAGAGGCTGACCTGCAGCAGAACTCGTTAAATGATCACAGCCATGCTTAGGATTCTTGCTTCAGTGCATCAGCACTTTTAGTTGTGTTGGTATGAGCTGTGAGAGACTTCAGCAAAGAATTCATTTCTCTGCACCCTGCCAAATAGGCCAAAATGGAATGAAAACCACTCAGAAGTGATAATTACGCCATAAAACTTAGTTATTATGGTGACAGGTGGCACTATAAACCCCTAAGACAAATACAGTCTTCCTTGGGTTCTTCATTGGATTAGTGTACTTTGTCTTGATGTTTCATTCTTAGCATAAAAATAAGTCCTCCCAGTTAAATCGTTACCTTTACCCCTATTTTGGATGCTTCATTTTGTGCTTGAAACATGGGCTTCCTGTCCCATTGTAGGTGCTAGTACTATTTAGTAGATTCAGTGGGACTGTCCCACTGAGAAAAAGCCAGAAACGGAGAGTGGCGACCAAAGATGTGGCAGTCAGCAAGAGGTGATTAGTAGGCTGCTGAGCAACTTTGAGAGGACCAGCTGTAATCTGAGCACAAAACCGCCACCTGGTTCTTCCTTCACTGCTGCCACAATCCTCATGTATTGGCCTGAATTGCAATTACCTGAAACACATTGGCAAATCTTGGGACAGTCCCTGCCAAAGTGAGATAGATGGGAGATAGTAAATGAATTTTCACAGTAAGGGGGATAAATTAACTGTTGAGATGTATAGAGGCAGATTTTGATGCATGTTACTAAAGTACATGTTATAAAGGAATTATTTGGCCCTTATTGTATCTTGCACAATGAAATCAATATAATGTACAGGGACCTGAATGTATGTCAAGCCTCATAAGTACTTGCCAATCCCCTCCACAAACACAATAAATAAATGAAACAGTATCTGGGATCGGTTCTGCCCCCACCCCAAGAAGTTGCAGCAGGGGGCCCTTCTCTCCCTTTGAGAAGTAGGTGGGCTACAGAGTCCCCCCTGGCATCCACTACTTATCCCAGAAGTCAGGCTGTATCTGACCGTATTTAGGTGGGTGAACCAAATTTGCTGCACTCTTCTCCCACCAGAGTCCTTTCTTGGGATGGTTTTGGCAGGCCTCTGGAACAGCGGATATTAGCATTAACCCTCTATTGAAATGATTGGGATAGTTCACGTCACTCAGAATTATTATTTCAGGCTGTTTGCAGATTCAGACAGATGGCACTGCTTCAGTTACACACAGTTCATATTTTCAAGGTTTCTTTCATAAACTTTTAGAACTTACTTTTAATATAGGAATGCTAAGAATCTGATGTAATCACATGACTCCAGGAGCCACGGTGCCAGGCACTGGTCTATAGTCTGAATCCAGCCCTGTATGTAAAGTGAATATAAAATAATCTACTAATCTTGAGATGACAAAGATATGGATACCACTTGCAAGGGTCAGCCAAGTACAGACTGGCCACTACTCTACTTGGACATTACTAGCCGAAGCAGTTGGAAATTCATTAAGACTACCAACGTTGCAAACCTGTGTCACAAAACAGTGTGCAAACTCTCATAAACAAAGGAGACAAAAGAACTTCCAGTTCTTTCAGTTGTTTTTCCCCTCCTACAGGTATGATGCAAGACTGCCAAGACACCAAACACCTGCAGTCCAAGATTTATCATTGCAAGTGGAATTGAGCGGAGAGGGATTTTAAACTTTCACTTTTGAAGAGACATACAATTTACACATAGTTCTTTGTATGTTGAGGAGAGAGGCAGAGACTTTGTTTGAAATAAAAGGCTTGCATAAATGTTAAGGGCAGATCACATGCCATTTTGGGAATACATTTGACAATTTTTTTCCAGTGTTCATCAAATAATTTATTCAGTGGATATTTTTTTGCAGTGTTCAGCCAATTCTGTGGCTGGGCAAATACAACTTTTTCAATATATTGTTCAGCAAATAAATTACATCTATTAGATACATTTTTGGTGGATTTTGTGTCCATATTTGACCGGGTCTACTCACTTTATTAACCGTGATTCTTCTGGAAATATCTGGGTAGTAAACCCTTTCTTCAGAGAAATCTATGGATACTTCAATATTACATTTAAAATTGTTAGAAAAAATGAACATTTTTTGCTTTTGTGAATCCAATATTTGTACTAGTTTCCGTATGGGGATAGGTTCACTAAGTTGTAAATACCTCCACCCTCCTTGAAGCATCTTTTATTTTATCTTTCATATCTTCAGTACATCTTAACATTCAATATGATCCATTTCTTCTAACCATAGAAAGTATGGGCCTGATGCGGATCTCCCTTACACCTGTATAAATCAGGAGTAGCTTATTGGAGTTAGTGTTAAACTGATGTAAGAGATCAGAAATAGATCCCCTATGAGTTTTTCCAGCTCAAGATCCCTCTTGGTAAATATGTCCCAATGACTGTATTTTGTAAGTATCATAATACTTCTAATTTCAAAAACAATACATTAAAAAAAATCCCCAAATGTCTGTAAGAATATCTTTGTAACTTATCTAATAAAGTGCTCTACTGCAAATTAACTGCTGCCTTCGTTCTATATTTATTTTACCTACTTTGAATTAGAAATTGTGAGTCCATTGACAAATGGACTGATTTAAAATATTTACTTTCACTGTAGCTTCTGTGGCACCCAAACTCCCTCCCCTCCTGACTCAGACATGCTAAGGCTGCTGCATAAGCCCACTTACGGCCTGCTAGCTTGGCTACTTTTAGCAATAAGCAGTAGTAGTGCCAAGATCGCCCTGTACACAGTGAGTGGACAAACAGTACAGAGAGTCTATCACATGCATGTGTAGGGTGTTCATAAAATGTGTAGGGTGCCTCTTATGGTGTTCGCACCTACTACATTATACACAAACAAAATGAGACCACTTTCAGAAAAGCAGGCTCGGAATGACTTGAGTTCAGAGGCTCTTACATTTCCCCAATGCATGGACTACATATGAACAGAGAAACTGTCTCACGTCCTCCCCTTCTATTCATATTCGTGTAGACCACCTCCTCTCCGATTGGCAACTACAAATATTGCTCATTCAGGTTATAGATTTCTATAGTTAAGCTTGCCTGACTCTTTTCATTATATAATTTTTTTTGGTTGCTTATAACATTGCAAAACTTTAGCTATTTAGCTGAAATTTCCCCTGCCAGGTGTCTGCCTCAGGCTGAATGTTTTGGAAAATTTTCTGCAAAAACAGTATAGCTGTTTCGCAAAACAATGTTAGGGAAAAATACATTGTTAAAGTCAGAGTTTAAGGGCAGAAGGGACATCAGATCTTCTAGTCTAACCACCTGGTTCTCACAAGCCACCAACACCACCCTGCACTGGCACACTAGCCCCAACATTAGATGGAAGTATTGTAGCCCACAGGAAACTTAACTTTTATGTGTAACATGCAGAGAATAGGAAGGACTACAGTGCACCAATGCCTGAGGCAGGGAAATGATTGAGTGCCTCAATGCATTGGAGCAGGGACTTGAAGATTGCCATTGGCATTGCCCTGGTGTCAAGGATGTGCCTTTTGTCACCGCTGGGAAAAAAATCTACCCAAAGTTAGCCAAGTTATGAGCTTCTGGAAATCTTAGTTTGTACATGCTCAGTAGAGACTTAGATTATAGCTACTAAATTCTCTGAAGATTCTGCCTGCACTGAGCATTCTCCAACCAAGGGCTTCAGGGGCTGAGAAGAATATTTCCCGTAATTGCTTCTTCCATTACTCAGAGGCCACTATGCTGCTGGTCACAGTGTCCGTGCTTTCTGTCTCTCCAGTGTTTTCAGTGCTCCTCTGGTGATTCCTAAATTTTGAGTGCTTGACTTTGCAACCTTTGCATTGTTGTAATGTAGTTTTTATAAGTTATTACTTATTAAGAGAAAGTAATATCAAGAAAATGTTTAGAGCCAGATCAGCTGGTTAAGTCAATGGAGCTACACCAATTAACAGCAGCTGAGGAAAAGGCCCCTACTATACATTTAGGTATCTTTTTATTAGATTTAGCAGCTGGAAAAGGGTAGTAAAGCTGACAAAATAAGTTAAAAAAAAAAGCTAACCGAATGTTAGAAATCATTAGAAAAGGAATAGCTAATAAGAAAATATTATTATGCCACTATATAAATCCATGGTATGCCCACATCTTGAATACTGCATGCAGTTCTGGTCATCCCATCTAAAAAAAAGGATATATTAGAATTGGAAAAGATACCAAGAAAGGCAACAAAATTATTAAGGGAATGGAACAGGTTCCATATGAGGAGAGATTAAAAAGACTGGGACTTTTCAGCTTGGAAAAGAAACTACTAAGAAGGGATGTGATAGAGGTCTATAAAATCGTGAATGGTGCTGTAACGGGATTCTCTCACCACTCTGGTGCCTCCTGCTGGCTGTCATGGGAATTAGCTCAGCATGTTAATGCGCCCTCTTCAGGTGGTGCCTCACTGCTATCTCTCCTGCTCTAGGACCCACATCTCTCCAAGGACCACAGTGTCCCCTTCAGCAACACAGCCCTCCAGCCATGTCATACACTGTGCTGCCCCATTCCAGGGGACCTGAAGTCCACTGTACAACTACTTCCCTTAGTGGCTACTGCAGCAAATTTGCCACTTCCTCAGGCCCCAGCATCCTCTTTGCCCTTGCCTCATGGCCTTAACCTGCAAACCTCAGCAGCCAGCCAGAAGCTGTCTCTCACTCCCCTGGTCCCTGCTAGCAGCACTGCTCTGTCCAGGCTGCTGGCAGTTCTCTCAGCCCTCCAGGGACACATTCCTTCCTCTGTGGGCTCAGCAGAGAACTGCCTTCCTCTGCCCTGCAGCTCCCTTTTTATATGGGCCTGCTTGGCCTTGATTGGCTTCTCCCTTAAGCCCTTCTCTGATTGGCTGCCTCCTGCACAGCCTCCCTAGGGCTATATTAACCCTTTAGAGCCCAGTGTGGGGCAGGCACCCCATCAGAGGTATGTAGAAATTGAATAAGGAAGTGTTATTTATTCCTTCATATAACACAAGAAAGGGGTCATCCAATTAATAGGCAGCAGGTTTAACACAAACAAATGGAAGTGCTTCTTTACACAACACACAGTCAACCTGTGGAACACGTTGCCAGCGGATGTTGTGAAGGCCAAAACTATAACAGGGATGCAACCCCATGTTCTGGGTGTCCCAAGCCTCTGATTGCCAGAAGCTGGAACTGGATGACAGGGGATAGATCACTCGATGATTGCCTGTTCTTTTCATTCCCTCAGAACTACCAGGTTTTGGACACTGTCAGAAGACATGATAAAGGGCTAGAAGGACCATTCATCTGACCAAGTATGGTCATTCGTATGACACCGTCAGACCAGACAGTTTTCCATTGATTATCAGCCAGTGCTCTGCCAACCTTTATTTTAGGTGAATTCTTGTAAGGCCTCTTGGTGAAAATGTAGATACTCAGGTCCCAGAAGGAACCATAACATTTTTAAAGTAATTTTAAAGCAATTTTTACATGGTTATTGTATAGTGCAGTAAAAAAGAAACATTACAACTGTATAGTACTGGACAGGTCTGGTGCATATGATGCTGCCTGTGTAATACCATTCTTGCCAGTATCTGGTGGTGCCTTAATAGTTTAGAGGCGTGTGAGCTTTTCCCCTTAGAAGCCCCTTTTTCTGCATCTAGTAGTTCACCCATTTCAAAATGTGATTTCTGATTATGATTTCTCACATCACAAAGTTGATTTCAACAGTGTGTCAAATACTTAATGTATAGCACTACAGAGACTTCAGTGGGAGTTCCCCCATGTAAGGATTTTGCTTGTGGTACCAAATCAATATGCCCATCCCAAAATATTTTTGTTTGCTTTTTAATTAAACAATATTTACATATTAAAATATTGCAGGTTTACAATGCTGTTATAATAGTATCAGTCACATATGCACAGTGCATGACAAGGCTTTCTGAGGTCCGTTAAGCCTCCCTTCACCTTCTTCTCCTTTTTCTCTCTGCTCCTGCTTTCTTCTCACTTCTTCCTCTACCTTTTCTGCCCTCTACTTTTTCCCTCTTCTTCCTCTTTCTTCTCATTTCCCCGGGGCAGTCTCTATCCCACTCCTGCACATAAATGTTACTGAATGATTGTCCATTCTGGTATACTTCTCTGAAGAATGTTACTAGCCACTGTCAGGATTAGATGGACCACTGGGCTGATCTGCTAGGCAATTCCTATATCCTGTTCATTACTTTGTTTATATTATCTATGTACCATGTTGTATAGGAATTAGCCTTATAAACACCTTAGCAAATCCTAAGTGGTTTGCACATTTATGACAGCTCCTATATTCCGTAGGAAGTAGTATTTTGTCATACATTGTAAATTGTGGCCCAAATCCTGTGCCCTATACTCGATCAGTCTAACAAGCTGTGCACTGATGAGTTATACAAGGTCAGGAGGGGAATGGAATCCTCTGTACAGGCAGCAGAATTGTAACAAAGACACTCTGTGGCTACTACAAATCTCAGTAGTTCCAGTGAGGGTCTGCTTGGGAAGAGCTGCATTGTGGCAGATCTACTGTCTCCTCACCCCTAAATTCACCCTCCATGCTGTTGCAGAGAGAGGCATCAGAGAGAAGAGAAGCACAGCATGTAGGTGGAACAGAGTTGTATACTCTGCCTGGCACTGAGGCTTTATAGCTTGGCGCAATGAGCATGAAACCATGGCAGCTACACTGTGATTAAATTATTCTATGCGCATAGGGGATGCGGGGGAAACATTTGGCCCATACATACTAGTTACACGCCTCTGAATGAAAAGATCCAGTCTCAGGTATTTGTCAGTATTTTCAGGTAATGTTGTTACAGTGTGTTTCTGTGACAGGAGAATTAAAAGCCTGACTTGGAATATTTTCATGGGGATTTTTTAGCTTAAATGTAAGTAGATTTGGTATTGTGAAGCTAATCCTTTCAAGGCATATTTAACTATCTCCCCAAGGAATAACTCGGGAAGCATACATTTCAAAGTTTACCAATCATGTTAAAAAAATGTGTCATTCTGCTCTCAGTATACATCATGCTTCCACAGTGTGAGAAGAGGACCTACACATAACCCCCTTTCTCCGCCTCCAGACAAACACATTTACCGGGCTCCTTTGTTATTTTTATTTTGTCACAATTTTGAGTTCATGACTGAAGAGTAGATAAAAAAATAAAAGATACAGGCCTGTGTGTTTTTATCAATGAGGTGGGATTATTACACAAGATGAAATCAATGAATTTATGCCAGCTGGGAGCTTGGCCCAAGCATAGAATCGTAGGACTGGAAGGGACCTCGAGAGATCTTCTAGTACAGTCCCTTGCACTCAAGGCAGGACTAAGTATTCTCTAGACCATCCCTGACAGGTGTTTGTCTAACCTGATCTTAAAAATATCCAATGACGAAGATTCCACAACCTCCGTAGGTGATCTATTCGAGTGCTTAACCACCCTGATAGGAAATTTTTCCTAATGTCTAACGTAAACCTTGCTGCAATTTAAGCCCATTGATTCTTGTCCTACCCTCAGAGGTTAAAGAAAACAATTTCTCTTCCTTTTCCTTGTAACAATCTTTTATGTACTTGAATACAGTTATCATGTCCTCCCTGAGTTTTCTCTTCTCCAGAGTAAACAAACCAATTTTTTTCACTCTTCCCTCAGGTCATGTTTTTTAGACCCTTAATACTTTTTGTTGCCCTTCTCAAGATTTTCTCCAAATTGTCCACATCTTTCCTGAACTGGACATAATTCTCCAATTGAGGCCTAATCATCACAGAGTGGAAGAATTACTTCTCGTATCTTGCTTACAACACGACTGCTAATATATCCCAGAATGGTGTTTGCTTTTTTTGCAACAGTGTTACACTGTTGACTCATATTTAGCTCATGATCTTCTATGACCCCCAGATCCATTTCTGCCGTACTCCTTCCTAGGTAGTCATTTCCCATTTGTATGTGTGCAAAGTGGAGTACTTTGCATTTGTCCTTATTGAATTTCATCCTATTTTCTTCAGACCATTTCTCCAGTTTGTCCAGATCATTTTTAATTTTAATCCAATCCTCCAAAGCGCCTGCAACCCCTCCCATCTTGTACTCTCAATTCCATTATCTAAACTACTGTTGAAGGTATTGAACAGATCCAGACCCAGAATTGATCTCTGCTGGACCCGACTTGATATGTCCTTCCAGTTTCATGGTGAACCACTGATAACTACTCTCTGGAAATGGTTTTCCAACCAGTTATACAGCCACCTTAATGTAGCTCCATCTAGGTCAGTTGTTCTCAACCTATTTACCATTGTGGGTCGCATATGTAGCACTCTCTGTGTGTTATGTGGGTCACAGCCACACAATATATATTCTATCTGTATATCTACCAAAAATAAGGTTTAATATATAGCCTGACAGCAATGTGATTCAAATTGATATACTACCTTTCATTTGAACACTGGCAAATGGCTACCAAGAGCATTTTATTTTGCTAATTTAAGTCAAAACATTAACCGTTAATTTGGTCTCACTTACATTAGGGTCTGAAAATGGCCAGTAGGGGATGGGCAGGTGGTTGCTGTCTGCTGCAGGCAACCCAGGGCACACTGCAGCCTGGAGCATGCTCATCCACCTTGGAGGCGACACATAGCAGTGGCTAGTGGGGAGGGATGTGCCCCCACATTTCTCTGTACAGACACCCAGAAGCAAGGAGGCATAACTCCTCCTGGTGGCAGTACTCTCAGTCATCCCCTTCTCTTCCCCCGTCCCATTCCCTCCCCCTTTCTCTCCCCACCCCATCTCCTTTCTTCTCCACACTGTCCCCTGCCCCATTTCCCCCACCCCATCTCTTCCCTCTGTCCTATATCATACCTCTTCTTTCCCCACTGCCTCTTCCCCCTACCAATCTCTTTCCCTGTCCCCCCACAGGCACTCACCAGTTGTTCAGAAATGGGACCCAGAACTCATAGAAGATGACATTAGGACCCAGGAGGCAGCATCCTGGAGCTGCCTGCCAGTCTCAGCGAGGAGAGGGATAGAGGGAGCCTCTTCCCTCCCTGACAGCTAAGCAGAAGGCAGGAGAAATCAGGGATGGGGGAGACAATGCCTGCTCAAATACACCCATGGCTGGCAAGGGTTCCTGTGATAACTGGATTTTTAGTGTCTGGTCACCAGTATTAACCAGATACCTGGCAGTGTGTTCCTGCAGCGTGGGGAGATGGAGATGGGAGGGAGTGGAATCAGAAGGCTGCTGGCTGACTGCTGGCTGAGGTCCTTCCAAGCAACAGGGGGCTACTTTGCCTTTCCTGCTGGCAGGAGCACTCCAGCAGGGCTGTGTGAGCAGGCTCCCCCTCACTCGGCTCTGGCCCTGGCCCTGGCCCTGGCCCACCAGAGCAGCAAATTTTGAATTATTTTTAGCACACAGCTGTGACACTGGGCTGCAGCTGTGTGCTAACTGGACTGCATGTAGCCCACGGGCCACGTGCTGAGAACCACTTATCTAGGTTGTATATCCCTAGTTTGTTTATGAGAAGGTCATACAAGACCGTATCGAAAGCCTTACTAAAGTCAAGATATACCATATCTACCACTTTCCCCCTATCCACAAGGCCTGTTACCCTGTCAAAGAAAACTATTAGGTTGGTTTGACATGATTTGTTCTTGACAAATCCATGCTGACTGTTACTTATTATCTTCTTGATGTCTGCAAATTGATTGCTTAATTATTTGCTCTATTATCTTTCCAGGTACTGAAGTTAAGCTGACTGATCTGTAACTACCTGGGTTGTCCTTATTCTTCTTTTTATAGAATGGCCACAATATTTGCCCTTTCCCAGCCCTCTGGAATCTCACCCACATTCCATGACTTTTCAAAGATAATCGCTAGTGGCTCAGATTTGCCGGAAGCTGGGAATGGGCGACAGGAGATGGATCACTTGATGTTTACCTGTTCTATTCATTCCCTCTGGGGCACCTGGCATTGGCCACTGTTGGAAGATGGGATACTTGGCTAAATGGACCTTTGGTCTGACTCAGTATGGCTGCTCTCATCTGTTCTCAGACATCTGTTCTCAGATATCTTCTTAGTCATGTCCTTGTGTATTCTAGGATGTATTTCATCAGGCCCTGAGGACATGAAAACGTTGTCACATTTTAGAAGAAGAGAAAGGGAAGCACAACTCACTCTCCCTTCCCTTTCCATGGTTAGGAGGATCTCAGTTTCCCCAGAGTTCCTCCTTCTCTTGATTCTTCTCTGGATCGTGAATGAAGACTCATCTGGCTGGATAATCTGAAGTGGGGACACCAGGAGCTAGTGACCAGCTGGAGTTTCACTGAGTTCCAAGCCTTCTTTCCAGTAGATGGAGTAATACCTGCCCCTGGGAGAAAAGAGGAATTGAACAAACCATGAGATCTCTAACTGCCTTTTTTCTTCTACAGAGAGATTTGCTGCTTCCCTTTTCCCTTCAGAGAAAAAGGGAGAATGTTTCACCTCCTGATCTACCCCACTTTCTGGTGAAAAGTTTCTTTTCCCCAGTCTAGGGGAAGCAGAATGGTTTTGTCAGATTCCTCTCCCCTCCTGGTACACAACAGTCAGGTGTGTGAGTGGGAAGTGTGGTTGGGTGCATAAGGGATATTCCTACACATAGTTTCACACACACATTTAGCTATCTAGTGGCCTGCTTGAGTAATTTGAATCTTTTCAGAGACATGTATTCCTTTTATCTCAAGGTGTGTCTACATTTAAAATACCACAGCAGTGAATGTGCAGTTGTGCTGTATCTACGCCAACAGGAGGGCTTCTCTCTTTCCTGAGAGGCAGTAGCCAGCTTGATGGAAGAATTCTCCCATCAACTTTGTGCTGTCTACACGGGCAGTTAAGTAAGCACAGCTATATCTCTCAGGAGGTTGGATTTTTCACACCCCTGAGAGATGTAGTTATACTAATATAAGTTCCTAGTGTAGACCTGACCTTAGTTTTCTTTCAGGCGTCATGTCCCAGTGCACACAATGCCGCAATGTCACTTCACTATGTGACTTCTGATGCCATACTGATAGCCACCAGAATGACTGAGTTTCTCTTTCTGTTTAGATCTGCTTTAATCAGAGTTTAATTATTTGATGCTGAGACAAAATGCACCCTGAACAAAAAGATCAGATACATACCAATAATACAGTTGCCATCTATTATATTTTACATATAAGCTGTTAGTTTCAAATGCCTTTTTGCTTGTATATTTATGTTTCTTCCCAGAGCATTTACTGAGAACATTATTTTCCTGCATCCTTCAGGTATTTTTATTGCTGCTTTTTTTCTATTGTTGTATTTTCACCACCTTCTTTAAATCAATTGCTTAAAATCTATCCCCTTGGGAAGAAGCTGCCTTTGAGCCTGAGTAGAAGCACTTTTTTTGCATTTCCTGAGATTTCTCCTTCCTTTGCCTTTTGTTCTTCGTTCCTGGTGCACTGAACTTTTTTTTCTTTTTCTTTCTTATTCCCCCTTTCCATGCCCAGTGTGGTGGCACCTGCCTGTAATCCCAGCTGCTTGGGAGGCTACGGTTGGCGGATCGCTCAGGAGTTCTAGGCTGCTGTGCGCTATGTCAATTGGGTGTCCGGTGCTACTAACAGCCTGGCCAGTGGGTAGTTGGAGGACTGGCTAGAACAACACGTCTGACGTGTTGTGATCGGCACTCTCTCTGTGGGGGCTGATAGATCGATGACAGTGATTCCCCCCTTCCACCCGCAAAGAATTAGAATTTGTTTAAGGTGTTTTCTTGACTGCTTACTTTTACTGCATAAAAAATATCAAAGAGCACAAATAAAAAGATAAACCCATGCTGGTTAATAAAGTCCCAGTGCTACCATTCCCCTCAACTTCTTGTGCTGTGAAGTTTAAAACTTGATTAAATCTGGAGCACTTTCTCACCAATGGAAATTAAAACTGAGGGTTTTTTGACTGAGTTAACCACCCAGGAAAATTGAGTGGACTTCAAAATGAGTGGATGGCCTGGACTGGTGTGTATATAATATGGGTGAGGAGTAAAGTTTAAACACTGCAATAGAATAGTTTGGCACAATCTGTCATCACTCTGAAGTTGCTTAAGGGACTTTGATTGCTGAGCTGCAAATGGAATTGAGGGGATCAAATTAGTTCTAAATATACTCCAATCAGCTGACAAGGGAAGCCCAGACCTGTTCTCTTTTATGGATGAACTGTGCTACAAAAATTTAATAAGAAAGATTTGATCTTCAGGGAAAGGAAATACAGGATTTCTATTAGGAAGTCTATAGCCTAGCCAGATCAGCAACCCCAGAGTTAATACAATGTCTCTCTGTGATCCCCACGACAAAGATTAAAGTCTGCAAGCACCCATAAGATTAAGAAAATTGCTTACATAAAACATAATCTGTTACTTTTCTGGGATTTTGTTTAGCCACACAGCCACACAGCCAGGCAGAACAAGCATTTTTTTTTCTGCTAAAAATAATTTTATAGTGATGCTTCTTCGCAAAAATGAGCATTTTAATATGATAATGAAATCCATTTTTCTTTGAATTGGCTCCTGCAGGACAGCTACAATGGAAAGTTAAAGAAAAGACTCAGTCTGTATGTCACAAACCATTGCCCAATACTCAGGGTAGTCCCTGCTCAACTCACACATTCTGGATTTCAAGCAACCCGCCCCCCCCACACCTGATCAATGTAGAAGCAAGTGTCTCCATCCTATCCTCCTCACCCTGCACACCTTTGGCACAAGAGTGTTAACAGGCTACCGTCTGGCCTTTTTATCTGCATGGCTCACAGAAGGGTGTCTATAAAGGCATTCAAGAAGCTCAGCAAAGGGAAGAGCCGGGCCCCTCCCAGTTCATCTATTAGTTCCCTGTTTATATCTATTGGTTAGCTATGCTCTTTGATGCTTGTTCACAACTGTGTGTGTAATTGCTTTATTTTCTTCACAGCCTCCTGTTTGGTGTTTAGTCACTGAACAAATGTGGCATATCCAACATTTCCCAGGTCTTTTTTCCACTATAACACACCCTCCAAAACCAGTAGTGAAACAGAACCCGTGATTGGCCAATGGTCACTGATCTGGTAAGCTGTATGACCTTTCTGGTAAGAAATGACCTTTGTACTGACAACTCAGCTCACTAATGGACATCTCCATGAACAGAACAAGAGGTAGAATTTAAAAATACCTATCTGTAAGCATTAAAATGATTTATCTGAAGATTGCTGTGTAAACCAGATTAATTATTTGTGACTATACTTGTGGAATTATCAGACAAGCGTGTTAGCTGGGTAAATAATTTAATATAGTTATACTGAATAAATCTATTTGTAAAATATCAAGTCATTGACCAAATCAATCATCAGATGAACATTATTTGACTACCTATACTCATGATGCGACAAAGAGTCCTGTGGCACCTTATAGACTAACAGACGTACTGGAGCATAAACTTTAGTGGGTGAATACCCACTTCTTCAGATGCATGCTCCAATATGTCTGTTAGTCTATAAGGTGCCACAGGACTCTTTGTCACTTCTACAGATCCAGACTAACACGGCTACCCCTCTGATACTATACTCATGATGACCATCAAAATAATATGCAAACGTTTTTTACAATGCATAGTGCTATTGAAACTCCACCTTATAATATTTAGAATGATTATGAGCAATATGGTCTAGAAATCCAGGCGGAGATGAGAAATACTGCAGAAAATGTTAGGGAATTTGAGAGTGTATTTAGTCTACAGAATAATCACTCCCATTCCTTTCACTAACGTGTAGCTGAGATCTGCTGCAAGTGGAGGTCATACAGTTGTTTAACACGCTATTATTCTTGACTGATAGGTCCACCCAGTCTCTGCAATGCTCTATAAAATAGCCTTGATTATTGGTTTGTCATTTGAAAAACAGGATATTTGTACAATATTTATAGCTTATGGCCTAATCAGTTCTCTTTGTCATCCTGCTGAGCTTTAATATTTGGGTTATAGCTCTAAGAATTTGTAATTGTATTATTTATGGAGACAAGGTTTATTCTTCTTTTGAAACTTTAGACTTTCAACAGGCCTTTATCCTGAGAGGATACTACTTAATACTTATATATGGGCCACAAATGAAATGCAGCCACTTCTGGGGTGTAACACAGGAAATGAATTTATAGAACTAATGTAAGTTAATTGTACAGTTTGAATATCATGGTGCTGTTTGGGAAGATATCGATGTACTTATTAGAGATGGGCTGATGAGATGGTGTTAGTCTAAATCTGATCTGAATCCTAAGGTTCAGCATTTGTGGATAAATCAAATCCTGGGTTTGGATTCAATAGTACTGAAATCTTATGAGCTATTGTCAAACGATTTTAGCCCTAAATGTTGGAAATCCCATGAGAACAGCTGCTGTTCTAGAAGTTTGTATGAATCCAAACATTAACCAAAAAAAGGCCCCCTGCTGGCTTTCACTTTGACCTGGAACCACAATTACAGGAATTAAAATCTTAACTCCTTTCTGAATTTGCAATAGTTCTGATCTGATATTTTGACACCTCCCTAGACTCTACCAGAGATTGTGTCAACAAATGTTTAATCACTAATGAAACAAGTTCATCCTAATACATAGGTATTATGTATCACGTGATTATAGAAATAAAACAGTTGTGAAAGTTTTAATCTTAAATTTAGATTTGTTTTCAGATGACTGGTACAACAGGGGTAGAAAGAGATGAGATGAGTTCTTATACAGGCTCCTAAAATATACAAGGGGATGGTAAAACTGGCCCTATGCTCTCAGACTTCATACAGCATTGGTGATGATTAGTACAAAGATATTTTTTTGGAATAATGATTAAAATGTTATTCACTTAGGGTTCATCTAGAAGCAAAACTTCCCCTGTGATCTTTGGATTGAATCAGGGAATTTTAGGTTACTCACCCCAACTGCACGGATTCTTGGTCCACTTTTGAAGTTCTTTTAGGGTAAAGTTTCTTCGTCTTCCACATGTCTGTGTCCTTTGTGAATAAGCAACACTGAGGGAATAAAAGAAGGTGCTGACTTAAGATGATCTCAGCCTATTGTGTTTAGGTGAACAGCTGACACGCCTCAATGACCACTTGAATACTGGCACCTGTTGTCTTCCTGGTCATAACTTATTACCCTTTGTCCTTTGACATACAAAAAACAAAAATACAAAAGTAGTTTCTTACCCATTCAAACATCTCATGCTTACACTTTGAGATGGACAATGCCTCAAACAAAATAGAAGTTTGCAAAACTATCACCACATCTGGGATACTGGGTGAAAGGTTATTTCCTTCTATCAAGGCTCAAAGTCAAGCTGTGTCAAAGCTACTTATTAAATACGCTAACATAAGCATATTCAAATATAGCCAATTAAAGTTTATACTCAATGTCTAAATGACTATCTGCATACATATGGGGATGTAGGATAGGGATGAACTGTGAAAAGCTTTGAAGATGCTAGCACAGGTAGCTTGTGGAAAGAGGGGGGAAGCCAGTCAAGGGATGAAAACAAGCGAGTGACAGGCTGGGAGAGGAAGATAATTTAGTTGGTGGGGTTTTTTAATACAATGTAGTGCGGCAAGATGAGTTACACAGAATCTCAAAGTGGATGAAAGCATCGCAGTAAGTATGGTTGTGGAGCTGTCAAATAGTTAAGATTAAGAGATAAGAACAGTCAACAGTTTGCTGAGTATCTACAGATAAGAGTGATTCGGTGACATTAGAAAACATAGAAAAGCTTGTAATGGTTGGGTTCAAGGGTCTTCTATAGAATTTCATGGTTTATTCTTGACAGAGATAACTGAAAACCCTATATGATTAACCTGTAAAAGTCAAGGACATTCATTTGTCACCAGGATGTTATAGAACAGACTGGATAGGAAAAATGGCAACAAGTTAAATGACAGACTTTCCTTTTGTGATCAAGCACTAATGTGCAGTTTAGAATATTCAGATCCAAATATTACCGTGATAATGAGTAGAATATGGTAATTTAGAACTGCTCATTCTGGAAGGTGTTTTACATTTGTTGCAATTTGAGGGTTTTATTGGACATTATAACTGATACAGAATGAGCTTCAGTGATGGTAGTGTTGGATTTCTTTGGATGTGCATGTAATATTGAAGCAACTATAAAGCAGCTAATTTGCCATGGTTATCATATTTAATTAGTATCTTTAAATGACAGAGTATGAAAACAGTACAGGAATTACTGGGAAATTTCAGAACCAGGAATTATACAATCAATATACAGTTTACACTAGAAAAAATACTTTGTCAAATATATACACATTATATGTTCCAGGTGCAGAAAATGTTCACAGAATAAAACACAAACCATTCCAAACTTCATCTCAAATCTTCTTATAATCCCAAAATTCAATCACTCTTCATTTAAAATTTCCCAGGTTCACAAACCTCCTTGATGTACCCTAGCCCTGCTTTTGGTGAATGTAAACCCTGTTTTCACCAAACCTAGATCAGTTTATGGTTTTTTGTCATATTAATGCATATTTTGCTCTTTGCAAAACCAGGTAGAAATCTATGGTTTCAGATGAGTTTCACTTTCAAGTCTGGGGTTTGTTCAAAACATGGTATCCAAGCTTACGTGATACCAAGGAAAACTTAAAGCAAGAGGATGAATAGACATGGAAGGTAAATTCAGGTTTGCAAAAGCACTCAGATGGAAAGCTAAGAATTTTTTTTCACCAATTCCCATTGAAGAAAACTGCTGAGTTTTAACCAGGTCAGTTGTTTCTCATTGAGAAACAATGAGCCAGTTTTAGGGGTATATTTAAGGTACACCAGGAAGAATATCTAGATTTTCTATAAATTAGTTAAAAGGCTATCGCATGGGCAAATGGCATACTCATGTAATGTACTGCTGAGGAACATAAACATCAATTTGATAAAATTAACTTAGAAGTAAAAGACTCTGGGGAGTATGTTACATTGGAAAGGCGAACATTTGATTGGAAAAATACAGATGTTAACGAAATGTTTGAATTTGTAAGTGGCATGAAGTCAATAAAAGGGGGGGGATTATTAGAGGTGATTGGTCCAAAATCTGTAAACCACAAAAATGCTACAAAGTCCGTGTCTAGCCCAAGGGTATATTTTCTCCATCTGTCACTGTGGGAGTTGGTTGTGCCAACAATCCTGGGAAGATGTAGTTATTTACTTTGCTAATCTTGCTCTTACCCAAAGACACAGTATCTCACATATTAATGGTCTGATGTTCTAACATTCAGAGTAACTACATGCAGAAAAACACTAAAGCATATTTATTCACACAGAAGTTTCATTGTCAGTCCAGCCAACCACACAGTACCCCATCAGTGATTAGAGCTGGGTCTAACCCAGAGTGTGGCCTCTCAGTGGTTCAGTTCATCTAGACAGAAAGACTCATACCACTTCATATGTAGCCACTTCCTTTTCATGTGCATCTTGGGATGTTTTGTCTTCTTGAGCATTTCTACCCTGCTCACCTTCCAGTCTGTTAAGAAGGAAGCTCATTATTAAGCCAGACGATGCAATCAGCTTAAACTGCCACATAGGTGTCCATGATGGAAACTACACACAATACCCCATGAGACATAGATACTGCCATTCACAGTGTCTGGGTGCTCTGACAATATAAACAAGTGCGGGTCAAGGAGCTACAGAGAACTAGGCCCGCCATGGGATTTTGTCCCAGGAGCTTCATTAGATTGTAAAATGAAAACCAAGTGAAGACACCAAAAGCTCCTTCCCTACAGAAAAAAACAACCCGCCAGGACTTCATAACCGGGGTTAGGGGAAGGTTGTGAGACAGCAAAGGGGACTATAAAAAAAACCACTTTATATTATGTATGATCTGCCCCAACTAGAAGTTTACAGCAAAACCTAAATTTAATATTTAAAATTACAGAAGCACCTAGAGACCCCAATCAGGGATCAGAAGCCTTTTGTGCTAAGCAAACTTTAAGCAACACGTCCCTGCCCCAGATAGCTTGAAGCCTTATGTAAAAAGAAGAAGACACAGAAGAAAGGGGAAGAGGCCAAGCGAACCAAGTAAGTGTTGTACAGTAAACACTAGTCATGGTTCAGCACCAGCCTAACATTCCCACAGGACAATCTCTCAAGTAAAAAGAAAACTGAAGTTTAAAATTTGAAATCATTATCAGTGTGAAAGCAGGATAAATCAAATTTATTGAAGTTAAAATAAGAGGTAGATGGCACTTCCGCACTTGTAGATGGCACTTGTCCAGGTAGATGGCACTTCCGCACAGTGAATTAATGTGGAGATCCACACCGCACAGAAATCAGCTCTGGAAAGACACCTTTCCAAAACTAAAGTAATCTTTACCTTGTAGTAAATTGGCTGGAACTGTGGCTTTTTTTCTTTTTTTTTAGAATAAATGATGTGTCTCTTTTCTAGGACAACTATGTGGAAACAGCTTTGTCTTCACCCTCTGACAGAGCAGCAGAAAATAATAGCTCCAAGAGCCCTATGGGGAAAGTGCTAAAATGAACCAGTTTTCTTTTTCTCTCTAGAACTTAATCCTAAAGCGGATGCAGAATTCTGTCAAGGTGTCTGTGAGTTGCAAGGTACTCAGCTAGTCCCAAACTTTGACATTTTGAAAGCCTGCTGAAGTTAGTGACCACAATAGGTGAGGCAGAGTGCCTTGTATGACTGAGACCCCTTCTGGGAAAATGGGGAGGGGGGAGGGTTCGACAGCCACCAGTGGCAATTTTAGGTAGGGATATATGGCCATATAACACAATGGAACACTAAGTGAGAGGAACCTCAGCAGTGTTCGCTCACCTTATATATGGGATAAGTCTCTACTCAGCTGCTTTCTAGCTTCCTCCATCCTGCTTCCAAGGCTGAGGAACAGTTTTGCTGGGAATGGCAGGATCCTTGTGTTAGTAAAGTTAATGCAGGAACTCAAGCCTACCAGGTAAGAGTTTCTGAATTGTTGAGTAAGAGTCTGTCTTTTGAAGACTGGGTATAGATTTGGACAGTTAACACTCAATAGTCAAAGCTCTTCCTGTTCCAGTCCAGGAGACAATTGAATGGCCAGCAAGTGGCATAGTGAATTCTGAGGAGTCCTTGTGGCACCTTAGACACTAACAAATTTATTTGGGCATAAGCTTTTGTGAGCTAGAACCCACTTCATCAGATGCATGGAGTGGAAAATACAGTAGCATGTATAAATACAGAGCACATGAACAGATGGGAGTTGCCTTAGCAAGTAGAAGGTCAGTCTAACGAGACAATTCAATTAACAGTACGACATCAAGGGAGGAAAAAATACTTTTGAAGTGGTAATGAGAGTGGCCTATTTCAAACAGTTGACAAGAAGGTGTGACAAGAAGGGGGAAATTAGTATGGGAGAAATTAGGTTTTGTAATGACCCAACCACTCCCAGTCTTTATTCAGGCCTAATTTAATGGTATCCAGGTTGCAAATTAATTCCGGTTCTGCAGTTTCATGTTGGAGTCTGTTTTTGAAGTTTTTTTGTTGAAGAATTGCCACTTTTAGGTCTGTTACTGAGTGACCAGAGAGATTGAAGTGTTCTCCTTCTGGTTTTCAAAAGTTATAATTTCTGATGTCAGATTTGTGTCCATTTATTCTTTTGTGTAGAGACTGTCCGGTTTGGCCAATGTACATGGCAGAGGTCCATTGCTGGCACATGATGGCATATATCACATTGGTAGATGTGCAGGTGAATGAGCCCCTGATGGCATGGTTGATGTTATTAGGTCCTGTGATGGTGTTCCTTGAATAGATGTGTGTACAGAGTTAGCACCGGGGTTTGTTGCAGGGTTTGGTTCCTAGGTTGGTTTTTGTTGTGTGGTGTGTAGTTGCTGATGAGTATTTGCTTCAGGTTGGGGGGCTGTCTGTAAGCAAGGACTGGCCTGTCTCCCAAGATCTGTGAGAGTGAGGGATCGTCCTTCAGGATAGGTTGTAGATCCATGATGATGCGCTGAAGAGGTTTTAGTTGGGGACTGTAGGTGACAGTTAGTGGTGTTCTGTTACTTTCTTTGTTGGGCCTGTCTTGTAGTAGGTGAATTCTGGGTACCCTTCTGGCTCTGTCAGTCTGTTTCTTCACTTCACCAGATGGGTATTGTTGTTTTAAGAACGCTTGATAGAGCTCCTGTAGGTGTTTGTCTCTGTCTAAGGGATTGGAGCAAATGCGTTTGTATCTTAGAACTTGGCAGTAGACAATGGGTCGTGTGATGTGGTCTGGATGAAAGCTGGAGGCATGTAGGTAAGTATAGCGGTCAGTAGGTTTCCAGTATAGGATGATATTTATGTGACCATCGCTTATTAGCACTGTAGTGTCTAGGAAGTGGACCTCTTGTGTGGACCGGTCCAGGCTGAGGTTGATGGTGGGGTGGAAATTGTTGAAATCCTGGTGGAACTCCTCAAGGGCCTCCTTCCCATGGGTCCAGATGATGAAGATGTCATCAATGTAGCGCAAGTAGAGTAGGGGCGTTAGGGGACTAGAGCTGAGGAAGCGTTGTTCTAAGTCAGCCATAAAAATGTTGGCATACTGTGAGGCCATGAGAGTACCCATAGCAGTCCTAATGCCTTGAAGGTATACATTGTCCCCAAATCTGAAATAGTTGTGGGTGAGGACAACGTCACAAAGTTCAGCCACCAGGTTTGCCATGATAGTATAGGGGATGCTATTCCTGACAGCTTGTAGTCCATCTTTGTATGGAATGTTAGTGAACTCTGAATTCTTTCCCAGTAGCACTGTGAGCACAGAACTCAGAAGACATTCACATCAAATATTATATAGTTAATGTTAGGCCAAGAAGGTCTGTTGTCTTATCAGCTACTACACTGATCTTTAACATAAAATATTAACAAATGAACAATATAATATCTATGGCAATGCACAGTTCAAACCATACATTTTAAACACATGAAAAACCATTTCCCCCTTTATATTTTAATATTTTCACAGGTTGTAATAGCAATAAATCCCTCTGTGTAGGGCATTTGTTGACATCTTGTAACTGGCTGGGTTAAGACTATCAACTCCTCTTTTGGGTAGGAACTTTTCTGCTAGATGCTCATTATTGGTCAAATATTAAAAGCATTAAAAAGCACACAGAAAATATTAAAATAATCAAAGTGCCAAAAATTCCAATTAGTTAGTTTTGTTTAGAATGGCACCAATAGACAAAGAAACTGGATTCTGGTCTGATTTGCACCTGTGTAAACTTTCTGGTTAGTTATTCCTGATTTACACCAAATGTGAGATGAGAACCAGACCCACAAAGAAAACACCAGTAAGATTTTTTTCCCCAGTAAACTATTTGTTTTAAATTGCAGATATACAAATAAGATGTACCCAATTTACATTATAATCTGTCATGTAATCACATTTGCATTACAAACTTATTGATTTAATAATATTAAGCAGCTCTTTGGACAGATCTGTTTTTTTCTCCAACAACAAAAGTAGCTTAAATGGCAAGCCTAAGAAGGCCTTGCTCATTAAATGGGTTTATTATTTCCTGAGCTCTATTTAATTACCCCTTTCAAGCCTGTGTTCATTGAATGTTTCCCTTTTAATCAGGAAATATAAAAGAAATAATTGTTGTTAGAAATGTTTGGTTTTACATATGTATATGTACACTGGATTGCTTAATGAACTCTGATCAATGAGAAATTTGTATTGTTCCTGAAACAATCAGCTTCTTAATTATTGCCCATATTTTCTGGGGGCTTTTTTATAGCTCTCTTTTAGGAATTACTTATTTTCAAGTCCTGCTAATTATTTATTATTATTATTTGTATTTCTGGTTGCACTAAATGACTCCAGGCCCATGGTGTTAGGCACTGTAAACACATATAAAAGAGAGTTCTTGTACTAACAAGTGTACAATCTCAGCATAAAACTAGAGGCAACAGGTGGATCCAAATGGTAACAATGACACAATTAAGCTAAGCAGTGGTGACAGCAAACCAGCTGTCTAGGGCTTCCAGACATTTTGAGCAGATGTGCATATGGAGAGAGGGCTGGCAAAGTAAAATAAAATTAAATAAACAGACAGTAGTATAGAAAGGGATGATGAACCAACTGTTAGTGTGTTAACTTAGAAGTGAAGACAAACAGGTTCAGTTCCGTGCTCTGCCACAGACTCTGTGTGTGACCTCAGGCAAGTCACTTAGCGTCTCTGAGCCCCAGTCACCATTTGTAAAATGGAGTGAAAAATCACTTCCTTATCTCACAGGTATGCTCTAAGAATAAATACAAGGCACTCAGATACAATGGTAATGTGGGACAGAGCAATACCTAAGATAGATGTAATTCTCTCACAATATATCCCTGACCATATTGTTGAACAATGATAATTTACTTTACACTTGCTTATGTTCACAGAACATGACCCCATCAAAAAGTCATCAGAAATTTGACCCGAAACCTCAAGCTCTTTTCAATATCAGAAAACTTTGCACAAGAAAGCACTTACCTCAGAGTCACTCCTAATGAACAGTGTGTAACAAAGTTCAGTAGAGTTGCTAGATCTCTGTGAATTAATACTAAAGATAAGTAAATTTAAAATGGCAATTTTCTTGAATTTTAAAATGAATTTGCTTTGTCCAACCACGTGTCCCTCTTGAGTTCTCTTTTTAAGAATATTTCTATGAATAAGTCTTACTAACATGATTGTTTGCAGGAAGCAAATGTCAAAAGTTGTTTATGTGAATATTAGCATAAAACATTTTAAATTCATTCATCAGAGTATTGGTGCCAAAATAGTTGCACACTCATCCAATCAATAGCAATACCATATACCATACATCTTATGACAAATCATAGCTAATTAATCCCTGTGGAATAGCAAATGGTTAATAGTCAGAGAGATCTGTTCAACAGTAATTCATTTTTAAAAATTTCTGAAGAATAATTTCAGAAATGTCTGACGGAATAGCAAACTGCTGATGAATACTCCTCTATACAAACTCAACAATAAAGAGAGAGATGGATTATACAAAGCATAAGTAAAGCACAATCCATATGTAAGTTGTTGTGTGGATTTATTTAATGAGCTATAAAAGCTTTCTTATTCCTTAAAAACCTAATATAGAGATTGCTCATTAAATTCATAAAGGTAATTATTTGACTACATGCTTATGATAGACAAATTAATTAGGAAAAAATTAAATCCGTGTATAGCTCTAAGGACAAGGTATCCCAGCCAATATCCTGCTGCAACCATGCTATTGATCCAGAGATAACACTGGCAGTATGAACAGCTGTCTGTGAAGCCAAGAATTACATGCACTCCCTTAAGAATAGCTTTCAAAGCTTGGCACCTGATTCTTTTAATATTTAGCTGTGCTCCAGTGATTCTTATACTGCAGGAGGGAGGCAAAAAAGAAAAATAATCATGGCTGCATTCTTTTTATTATTTTCCAACTGTATTTTACTGAACAAAAATGTTTTTATTGCAGGCATAATTTGAAGAGAGATAAAACCGTACATGTTTTAGAAAATGTAAATGTTGTATTCAGAAACATACTGTGATAATAGAAACGTAAACAGAAATGTTGCGACAACTATGGGCCAGATTGCCTATTGAGATCCAGCCCCTTTGCACAACTCAGGAGGCACAAAAGGGCCAGAAACTGTCCACACATCACCAGAAGAAAATTCCCCTGTAGGAGGGGTACTCCCCATTAGCACACAGGTTAGGATGACCAGACAGCAAGTGTGAAAAATCGGGACAGGGGCTGGGGGGTAATAGGAGCCTATATAAGAAAAAGACCCAAAAATCAGGACTGTCCCTATAAAATCGGGACATCTGCTCACCCTAACATAGATGCCAGATCTGTATCCTTACCCTGTGTCCCGCCCTCACCTCAGCATACATTGCATGTTGCAAGCAGAAGAGGGCATGTAGGTGCAGGGAGAGTTGAAAAAGCGGTGTGGCAGAACTCAGCTCTGATACATCTGTGCTCCACTGCTGTACGGTCTAACGATCTTATGTCAGTAGCACAAATTAGAGCTGTATGAAAGAAGTTGAATGCAAGCTAAAGCTGATCCTCAGAATCCAGGAGACAGACAAACTCCTTGATGCCCCTAATCCTGTGCCAAGCAGGGATTTGGGGCAGAAGAGAATCCGCCCATGATCTCTAACTAAATGTGGCTATTACTATCAACTAAAGAGAAAAAGAGTCAGTTTTTCATGACTCCCTTTCCCACAGTTCCTATTATCTAGTTAATGACCACAGACTCCTCCCATCATTAAATAACGTAGAAAGTGTAGTACAGTAATAACTCTGGATCCAAGATGTATGAAAAAGATCATTTTGATTCAGGGATGCACTTCCCAGCTGCCTCAGCATAGCAGAACATGGGCTTCTGCAGCATCCGTCCCCCAGACTTCATGTCTGGGAAGCTAAATCACTTAAAAGGTACAGTTCTCAATACCACAGAAGGGAAGGCCTGCGGTGTTTTCTGATCCCTTTCCCTGAATTTAGAAAAGTAAGCTTTAATTTGTGAGAAAAATGATCTTACCCTGCTCCAAGATGGCTTTACGATTCCTTCTTTGTACATTTTGATGCAGTGAGCTGGTTAGGTATTTACTTAGCTGGGACAGGTAAGCTATAGGGGTATCTGCATATTTGGGACCTGTCTGATGGGAAATGCTCAGTATAGCATAGCAGACAGAGCCTGTAGTTTAAGAAATAACTCAGCACTGTCAGAATTGTGCGGCAAGGGACATAGCTCAGTCTGCATGAGTAAATAACAGTGAGTCAGCTTACCAAAGATCTGCCTGCCTCCCCTGCCCCCTGGATTTGACTTGAAATCCAAGTTGGAAATAATGAATCTTTGTGGCCATTCCATGATGTCCCCAACTCTGCATGCTGCGATAGGCCTTGCCATTGGGAGGCTTGTTTATAGAGTGCTTTTAAATGTCTGAGCTGGTTGGTTTACATAATGATCATATCTAGTTTTTCTATGGCGTTCCAGGTGCTCAAAACCACCCGAATGTAATCTGACAGACTTTATGGCATAGTTACTTTCCCTGTCGTGTTTTATTTCCTATAATTGGCTGAAATGTTTAAAACTGAACCCCAAGACTAGGGTGAATAAATATGCAATGTCCAATCTGAAAAAGAAAGACACTTTGGTAAATTCAATGCCAAGGACAGAGCTTTCAGCTTCCAGCCCAACCATGAAAACAAATCAGGCCATACCCTTACCTGGATCCTTGCACCCTATCAGCATTCCCCCTGTGTGTGGTTGGTTGCTCTTCCCACTCTCTGAGGAGATAAGATGTCTGCTGCCAACTGGGCTGTAATTCTCCCCCAAGGAACTCACGCTAACTTATAAACCTTCAATTGATGAATTGGGTGAAGAGCAGGCAGAAGGTGTAAAGTTTCTGATCAAGGGTTTTTTCTCTTTTCTAGGTACGGACTGGGTAATATCCATCCACCCCATAACATTCTGACTGGGATTTCCAGAGATCCATGACAGTTGCCTATGTTGTTGTTACTAACAAAGGCTTAGTACTTCAATTTTGTGATCAAGGGATGTGGTGTGCTGAGAAGGTAAGTTTGTTGGGGTTGCTCTGTTGAGGATTTGCAATGGCCGTTAGTTGTGGAATACTATTTTCTGTGTTTGGGGTATGAAAGTTTGACCCAACTCACAGATGTGAGCTAGATTTGTAGGTTAACATCAGTCATACCCAGTTCCTAATGCAATTATGGTGTAATGATTACTTTCGGAATCCTCAAAATTATTTTCTTTGATACATGAAGCTTCAGCCTTTATGTGCCAGTTTGGAGCCAATGTGTGCTTAATTGTGGCTGATAAGGGAGATATGGACATATGCCAGAGTTAATGCATGTAATTCAGCAGCCAAGGGAAATCTGCCTTAAGGGCATTCCAGCTCAGCGGGATGCCTTCCAAAGACTACAGAACCTGCAGCTTCACAGAGCAGGTTAGATTATTGTGCAGATTGAACCAAAATAGATTTTGAATATTTATATTAATGGTGTTAAAGGTTCATACGAATATTACAAGTTATTACAGACTGACAATAGTGCTACTATAGTTAAGACCAAATTGACATTTGCAATGAAGGCTCTAGTTTTTCTTATTCAGTATATTGTATTTTATTTTATCTTCAGTATATCAACTGTTCAAAACACATGGGGTGGATTCATACCGGCTGGAGCCACAATGTGCACCTCTCCACATAGTGAGGACAGGTAGTATTGCTGCTGCTGCCCTCCCTTGGGCATTCCAGCGGAGCAGGGCAGATCCTTCCCAAGACAGAGTGTCCCACTTTTGGGCTGTGTTGATCTTCTCAGTAGGGATGAATACTTGGAGCTAATTTGCCAATCTTCCTTCCTACTGAACTTCCTGCTGGAGCTCCGTTGGACACCTGGGAATGGATCCAGTCCTTGATGTGTTTGCACAGAAAGTTTGTCTTTGAATTTTGTCTCAGAAAGAAACCCAGGAGTTCAGATTGCCATCTAAACCTCTCGCATCTGTAAAATGTGGCTGGATATTTCTTGAATAGTCTGGTGTTTGCTGGTATTTCCTGCTTCTAGTCAGACTACAGATGCCATGAAAATACCTATTTTAGTTAGAGTGCATAGGAATTGGGGAGTATGCCATAAATAGCTGAGGAGCCCTCTAATGGCAGGCGTGTTCTGTATTTCAGATCTCACCAGAACCCTGCCAGAGCAGCTGTGTGTGTAGTTAGGCCTTGTACAGGATATGTATTTAGTAAATATGGTTATTTGAGCCCCACTCTAACCAAGTGATTAGCTATTCTTGTTTTAGTCCTGGCCAAATGGGAACCTGAAAGTGCTGAGGCACAAGATAAGAGTGAGAGAAAGAAGTCAGCACCAAGAAGCAGTAGCAGACCTTTTTACAGATTTCAAATGCAATGACCAAGGTAACAGGGCTAAGGGTGGCATCAACAATGTGAGAATCAGATCTTTTTTGTGATGACTCTGGAAAACACTACTAAAAGAATATAAGCATTTCTTTTGCTCATCTCATCAATTCAGTGCACTGGGTCACGTATTCTTGTTTTGCCACATTGTGCTAAATGCTTCATTGTATACTGCCTTATCTAATAGTTTAGGAACATTTCTGGTGGGAAAAAATGATAGAGGTAATGTCAACATTCCTGCTACTCTTGGTAAATCATCTGATTCCCAGTGTATTAGTATTTGTTTTCAGCTGCATTACACTGACAAGAATATGCTCACAAGCTAATATACTGCATACGTATCTTGTGGCTACCTTGTGAAATGGTTTTAGACTGACTTGCAGTTCAGCATGTGTGTCTGCCTTGATCTTAACATATTTTGTATTTTCCCTTCTGGAGGATAGGAACTTTGACATTTGTGTGTGTTTATTTCATCATGGCAGTTGTGCCCAAGACCTAGCTAGCGAGCCAGCCAACAAAAGATGCAGAACCTACCTGGGTATATGTTAGTAACCTTTTTGAATGGATTGCAGAATCTTAAGTTGTTGTTACAAGTGAATGAACCAGTTTAGTGGCAAACCTAACTCTTCAACAGCTGCAATTCTTACTAAACCACTTGAATTTTATAAGTAGGGTATAACTCCTCCAGGGACTGCCTTGTGCCAGTGTCTGGCAGCTGCTACATCAAGAGCAAAAAAATAATAATCATTTGTAAGCTTATTCTCTGAACACAAACCACTTAGACTATATTTGAGTATAGCTGTGGGTTTGTTTGTTTTTTAAAGCCGCTATGCCACTTGGAGAAGCTACAGTCTTTTCCAGTACAACTATTCTAAAAAGTCTGAGGGTGAGCGGCTGATTGTCTTAGTGGTTAATGCGCTCTACAGTGTCTCCCATCATATATACAAGAGAACATAATGCTCTGATTTTGCCTTTCCCCACTCTTTAGCCAATTGGAAATACATAAAGTTATTATTCTGCAGTCATCAACATAAAATAGTTCTTAAACCTTAGGGTATTTTCCTTAGTACAGGAATTCCAGAAAAATCCAGTTAACTTGTGGCTATATTATCTTATTATAGATTCCATTTTGTAGCACTGGCAACAGACTTTTACCTTGGCTTATGAAATATTTTGCTAAAGATATATATATTTAAAATAATTTGGTAGAAAATGTATGTATCATTGGTAAAACCTATAGGTGCTGATTTTAAAAAGAAACAGGTGAATTGGGTGCTTCAGTTTCTGGATGTCCAACAAGAGATGCCTCAAGTGTGCATGTGACGGTGCAGGACTCACCTAGTGGCACCTCCTGCTGGTTATCCAGGGAATTAGCATTTCCAGCCTTCAGAGCGACCTCTGCAGGTTGCTGTCCTGCTCGCCATTGGCCCCCCATGTCCCTCCCAGACCTCAGTGCCCTCTTGTCTGGGGTGCCACCCCCTGGCAGTACCGCCTCAGTTACTGGGTCTCCCCTCCCAGGGGAACCCGTCCACTGTCTATCTCCACCTCACCTCAGTCTTTGGGCTACTGCCAATCACCATTGAGTCCCCCGCACACTGGGGCGGACTGCAGTGTATAAGCCACTTATTACAGGTGGGGAGGGGGGTGGCGGGGGTGGACCTGCTGCCTCTGCCTACCTGTGGGCTGCCCCCTGCAGCCCCAGTACCCCTTTTGGCCTTCCACTAGGCCTGCAGCCTGGGGGGTTTCCCGACCAGAGCTCCCCAGCTCCTCTGTCCTTCTCCCAGCCCTGCTCCACTCCAACTACCTTCTCAAGCTCCCCAGCAGCCAGGCCCATCTCTCTCCACAGCTAGAGGAGACTGTCCGTTCCTGGCCCACTGCCCTCTTATAAGGGCCAGCTGAGCCGTGATTGGGGCGTGGACCCAGCTGTGCCTTTTTCCGCAATCAGCCTGGGAGCTGCTTGCCCCCAGCTACAGCCCTCTCCCAGTTCTGATTTCAAGCCCTTCCAGGCAGGAGTGGGTGACCACCCCGCTACAGTGCCCAATGTTCAGAGGGCAGCCCTTCGTACAAATCAGTCCCTTAAGTGGGAATCTCAAAATCACTGGTTGCTTTTGAAAATGCAGACCTTAGGTTTCACTTCTGAAAAATCAGGGGGTTGGGAGGGAGGAAAAAACCAGAATAGTTTTGCACTAATTTTCGGGTAAGCTTCTTGCCAATGGTGCTATCATAAGCAATTATTTGTTTAATAGAAAAGACAAACATTTCAGAGAGCTTTTTGTGTGGGGTAGGTTTGTGGTTGTTATGTACATTTATTTCTTCCATATTTAGCCAATCTGCTTTTAGTTTTGATAACTGTTGATATTAAGCGGAGCAGAAACAGAGTTAAGAACAAACAATCTGCTGTGTCTTGCCATGTAGGAGGAATGTGCTTTTCTGTTTTCATCAGCACAGTCTTGTCTTAACCACTGCCTGAGGAGATTACTTGTCTTTTGTACACACACAATTCTGTATAATATGCTAATAAGAATGGGCACCTGGCTCATGCTCTGGCTCCCATGATTCACTCACAAAAGCTGCTGCTTTGGAGGATTCTGCTGCTTGCATTCCCCTTTCTTGCTATGTTACTAAACACAGATGCATGAGCCCCTTAGATTCCTCCCAACTTAATTAAATATTGTGAGCTTCACTTCAGGAGTTGATTGCATATCTGTTATAGTGTGCCTTCAAAAACACAGCACTTTTTACTTGTGTATTTTTATTTACCAGTAACTGTATCCTGAGTTACCAATTACTGCCAGGGAGTTATGATCCACTCACTTGCTTTCCACTGTAATAAAGCTATTGCTGTTCCTTTTCAGTTTTTCTCTCTGGCTTGCTCAGTCTGTCTGTGATAACTATAACATTACTTCTGCTAGAGGCTATGTGCCAGCACATGGGCTGTCGCTGAATCACAGTCCTAGAAGCCAATAGATGATGCCCTCTTCTGCCCCATGAGTGGATGCTACTAATAAAAATGACCTCTCTGGGTTATGTGGGTGCTTTTTGGAATGCAGCTGCATACACTATGTGTTAGTAATGGGGAAAAAAGCAGAGGCTTCGCTGTTGAACTACTGGAATGAAAATATACTTGAAATGGGAGAATGAGGTACCAGTGATGACTCTGGTTAATAGTGAGGAGAGATACAGAATTAAGAAGAAATATATATATTTTAGAGCTAGTCAAATACTATTAATCAACGCACAAAAATCTCAGTGATTTTGTGTTTGTAAATCATTCAGAAACTAGTCCTGTTAGCTGTGAATATATTCAGTATTTGAAAGTATTCACTAAATATTTTGGACAAATACTTTCAGACTATGAGTTGTTCTCATAGAATCATAGAAATGTAGGTCCGGATGGGACCTCTGGAAGTCATCTAGTTCATCCCCTGCACTGAGGCAGTATTAAGTATATCTAGATATCATCCTTCACAGATGTTGGTCTAACATGTTTTAAAAAAACGTACCACGATGGAGATTCTACAAACTAGCTAGGTAACCTGTTTCAGTGCTTATCTATTTTGTAGTTGGCAAGTTTTTCCTAACATCTAACAAATCTCCCTTGCTGCAAACTAAGCCAATTATTTCTATTATTACCACACTATTTGACCTGGTATTCTGTGGAATTTATGATTGGATAAATGAAAATACCTCATAGATAATGAATGGAAAATAGTAGATATGAACAAATGAGTTCAGTTTCAGGAGTACTTGGCAATCACTCAAATACTGTAAAGTTACAAATAGCATAATCCCACAATAGCAGTGGCTCGTTATTTATTTATTTAATTCACACACCCACATTATTCCTTATCTGTATAGGAATGTAGTGAGGCAATAGTGGATTTGTCCTACAAACTAGATTATTTACATTTATGAGTGCAGTTTTACTAGAAGATTTTCAAGAAGACCTCTACAAAATCAAAGCGAGTAAGTCAGATCAGAGATTTCAGAGTGGTAGCCATGTTAGTCTGTATCAGCAAAAAGAACGAGGAGTACTTGTGGCACCTTAGAGACTAACAAATTTATTATAAGCTTTCGTGGGCTAAACCCCACTTCATCAGATGCATGTAATGGAAGATACAGTAGGAAGATTATATATATACATATACACACAGAGAACATGAAAAGATGGGGGTTGCCATACCAACTCTAAGAGACTAATCAATTAAGGTGGGCTATTATCAGCAGGAGAAGAAAAATTTTTCTAGTGATAATCAGGATGGCCTATTTCAAACAGTTGACAAGAAGGTGTGAGTAACAGTAGGAGAAAATTAGCATAGGGAAATAGTTTTCAGTTTGTGTAATGACCCAGCCACTCCCAGTCTTTAGTCAAGCCTAATTTAATGGTGTCCAGTTTGCAAATTAATTCTAGTTCTGCAGTTTCTCGTTGGAGTCTGTTTTTGAAGTTGTTTTGTTGAAGAATTGACACTTTTAGGTCTGTTATTGAGTGACCAGAGAGATTGAAGTGTTCTCCTGCTGGTTTTTGAATGTTATGATTCCTGATGTCAGATTTGTGTCCATTTATTCTTTTGCGTAGAGACTGTCCAGTTTTGCCAATGTACATGGCAGTGGGGCATTGCTGGCACATGATGGCATATATCACATTGGTAGATGTGCAGGTGAATGAGCCCCTGATGGCGTGGTTGATGTTATTAGGTCCTGTGATGGTGTCCCTTGAAGAGATATATGGACAGAGTTGGCACCGGGGTTTGTTGCAGGGTTTGGTTCCTGGGTTGGTGTTTTTGTTGTGTGGGGTGTGGTTGCTGGTGAGTATTTGCTTCAGGTTAGGGGGCTGTCTGTAAGCAAGGACTGGCCTGTCTCTCAAGGTCTGTGAGAGTGAGGGATCGTCCTTCAGGATAGGCTGTAGATCTTTGATGATGTGCTGGAGAGGTTTTAGTTGGGGGCTGAAGGTGACGGCTAGTGGCGGTCTGTTACTTTCTTTGTTGGGCCTGTCCTGTAGTAGGTGACTTCTGGGTACTCTTCTGGCTCTGTCAATCTGTTTCTTCACTTTAGCAGGTGGATATTGTAGTTTTAAGAACGCTTGATAGAGATCTTGTCGGTGGTTGTCTCTGTCTGAGGGATTGGAGCAAATGCGTTTGTATCTTAGAGCTTGGCTGTAGACAATGGGTCGTGTGATGTGTCCTGGATGGAAGCTGGAGGCATGTAGGTAAGTATAGTGGTGAGTAGGTTTCCAGTATAAGGTGGTGTTTATGTGATCATCGCTTATTAGCACTGTAGTGTCCAGGAAATGGATCGCTTGTGTGGACTGGTCCAGGCTGAGGTTGATGGTGGGATTTATTTAACAATAAGTTTGTTAGTCTCTAAGGTGCCACAAGTACTCCTCATTCAGATCAAAGAGTGAGTTGAAAATTAAAGCAGTGTATCTGAGGCTACCTTATCTCTACCCCCAAATGTGAGCAGCCAAGTCTTAGGCAAAAGACTGAGAAGTTGTTTGCTTAAGTGGTGTTTCATAAAGAGCCCAGCACAAACATCTAGTCTCTTTCCCAGAATGTAGTAATAGCTCAAATACACCTCCATCTACAAAACTAAGCCTATTAAAATAAAATTTCTCCCATACTAGGAGTCAAGCAAAAGCAGAGATTTCACCCTTTCCTTAAACCTAGTGTCTCCTCTATAAGAGTCCTACTGCTCCCTTCCTTTCCCAGATATACCCAATAGCTGGGCCTGATAGGTTAGGGAACCCCGCTGCTTATGCACCACATCCTTTAACTTTTCCCTGTCTGCATCTACACCTGTGCCAATACAGAGAGAGGGACAGCGAGAGAGAGATAGCTAGCTAGCTGAGCTGAGCTGAGCTGGGGCTGTCCAGGTGAATCCAAGTCCACTTATAAGGGGCTCAGTGACACACATTGTGTTCCCCATTTGCTTTTACATATTAGCTGCTTTGTGCTTTTTGTTTTGAAGTAAAGTTACTTTTTAACAGATCTGCAGTTGAAATATCAGTGCTTTTACTGTGTTTTTTTTTAGTAATCACTGAATCCATTTAGTAGTCACTGAAATTACATTCTATCATAGTAGTCAGCATTGCAGGATGGGGAGGGGAGAGACGGGCAGATACAACCACATGACACAGCTTTGCCACCCTGTACACTAACCCCAGGTAGAACTATCAATTGACAATGGTGGCACTGCAGAAGCAATTGTGTTCTACTTGTTTTCATTGGCCCAGCAATTACCAATAATCATCTAGTAATTAGGGGGCAAATTCATAACATGTGGCGTCCGCATACAGAAAGAGGAGGAAATAGAGCAGACTCCTGCCCCATTTGATTAGTGGTGGAGGAGGAGGAAGGGGGCAAAGTCCCGGTGCCTTTTCAAGCATATTAGGAACTGAAAAAAGGGGGTGTATGACACCAATTTTCACAGGGGCTGGAGAGCAAACCAGCCCCACACTCACCCAGCAGTCGTGTCTCCTGTGGGGCTGTGTCCGTATCCCCACTCCAGGCATTGTGTCATGGCACATGGGGTCATATGGTGCTGTGACACCATGCACCATCTCACACTGAAATTTGGGTCGGCCACCCCTCTGTCATGATGGAGGGGCAGGCAGGCCAACCCTGAGTAGCTCTGAGAAACCATGCACCAGGTTGCTACATCCAGAGTGGGAAGCTGGGTCCAGTCCAATGGGACAGGAGTTGCCACTGCCAGAGCATGCGGGAAGGGCACAATCTTCAGCCCTTCCCACCACAGGCTTTCCCTCTGCACCAGGCTGGGATTAGGGTTGCAGGACAGGGGCAGAGGGTGCAGCAGGCATGATAACATGCTAGCCAATAGGTTTAACTGAAGGTGGCACAACCAGTGATCCATCCCACTTCCCGGATCCCAATAGGACCAGTGATCCATTGCCCCCTGGCTCTGCTACTGCATTTGTGGTAAATCACCCCTGAAAACATAGCAGTGGTAACATAAGACACATTGTGTTCATGGTGAGTTGGGTTTATATATACATATCTCAGTATATTTTTCATTAAAAACATCATCCAACAAGTACAGTACAGTACTAGCACTATTGCATATTTCATACAGTGCACCCTTGAAGGTGTTTAGCAAGTTCCTTCTATAAATGATTCTAGCTAGGGAATGTCATAAAAATGGATAACTGCAACCAAAGGTGGCTGTTATTTCTTTTAATTTTTAAAGTGGGGCTAATGTATTTGCATATATAATATGAACCACTCATTTGCTGTTATAGGGGTGTCAGGTACCAAGCACTGTAACTATATATACACACCAGTCTGTGAACACGTGCCTAATTTTGTAATTGCTATTATTCACAATAGCAGCGAAGTCCATTTCACATAAATAATGTATATTCATCTGGTGCCTTGCTACCCGCAGCCAGAATAAAGGGTCAATCATCTGCTTCTACCATTAGAGTCATGAGGAGATTGAATTATCTACCAATTGAATGGATGGATGTGCACTGGTATGAGTGAGGTCATCATATGGGAGGGCAGCAGCAGAAGTAAATTCTCTCATGGGTTATGCTGACATGTAGAGCCCAGTTCTTCACTCTGTTGTACCTGTTTAGTCCTTTGCACCATGTGGAACACAAGCATTATGATTTGGAAGAGCTTTATCCCTACTATGCATAGGTTTAAATAGCTGCATTGTGACCAGTGGAGACTTCTGTAACCTTTAACCCCTAGAGCCACAGGCATTTTGTTTATGCATCTATATCTCAGCAGGAGGGCTGAACTAATAAAGTAATAAAGTAAAGTAACAAGCTGAGTTTGCCTTTTCCTGAATGTACAGTCCCAGATTATTACAGCTCACACTGGGAGATAAGATCTTCCACAAATATGGCATGACAAATATTTGATCAGTGGAAAGAAATGCCATCTTAAGAAATAAAATGATACCCAGGAACATGCTCTTGTCCTTCCAGCTGGTAAGGCTTCCGGTGGCAAATGGCTTTCCCATTCTACAAAAATAAACTGAGATTTCAAAAAGTTCAAATTAGGATAAAAAATTGAATTCTTAAAATTTGGGGGAATTGAAAATAATAATCATAATGCCCCCACCCCCCAAACCAAAATCTCACTCACCCATGGTTTGGGTTGATCAAAATGTTGTGTTCTGTTAATTTTGAAACATTTCATTTAGATTTTGACCATGTTTACTCACGCTGGAAATTATTCCTCCAGCTCTGGTGTAGACATACACTTAGGCCCTGCCCAGAAGAATTTACAGTCTGTCTTGCTATATGTTTCTGCATTGCCCAGTAGGATGAGGCATTGGCTTCTATGTGCTACTGTAATACAAATAGATAGAAGAAGACTGGGTAGAAATATGGCAGAAGTACACATCATTCATTACCTCTGCGAATTTTCTGGAACAAAATCTTAAAAGGGAGTTTATTGGACAGTTGAATGCCTGTGAAAATCAAGTTTAGTTAACCATAATAAGAGCTGTGTATTCTGTCCTATAATTTTTTCTTGATGCAAAAAAAAAGAAAAGAAAGAAAGAAAGAAAGAAATTACTGTTACAATATGGGCTTGCTTCAAGGCCAACTGAAGTAAATGACAGAGGTCTGTTGTCTTCAAAAGGCCTTAGATCAGACTCTGTATGCAAATGTCTTTCAACAGCTTGGAATACAAAGATCTACCCCTCTCCAAAAAGTCCATGAACTACAATTAGCAGATGAATTAAAGCTTCTTGTGAATAACAAGAGTCACAATCTGCATTCCATTTCCCCCCTGCTCTGGAGGTGGGGTGGATATATGTGGCATCAGCTCTTCTCATCCACACTCCTCTCACATGTAGGTGGGATGTAACAGTTCTATGGAACTTGCTTTTCCCTCAGCACTAACACCCATAGTATGGGCATCTGGTGCAAGGGGGGTCAGGGCACACAGGATGGGCCACAATCTGGCCCTTACGTGTCTTGCTAATTGTATTGGTTTTATTTTTGTGCTTTTTTGTATTTTTCCTGAAAAATCCCTAATCACTTTAAAAAATAAAACCTCTTACAAAACATCGTTCTTACTTAGTTTAGGTGAATATCTTAGATCAGTATCCTAAGAAATTGTCTGCCATTAATTCTGTTATTAGAAATATAGCTTGCATTTTTTAACACAAAACGATTCATGATAGGTAGTGAAAAGAAGTACTTTTTTATTAAAACAAAAATAGTAATTAGAAATAATACAGTAATTTATCTCTACAACAGCCACTTGAGACAACAAAGATCTATGTAATAATAATTTTACAAATTGACATCCTATCAAATACTTTTCATTTAAAGTAACCACATTGGAGCTTGTCACCATAAAGAGATGTTAGATATTTTAAATATTTAATAATTTTAAGTAGACAAAATTTGTGCAATTTGGCACTGACAAAAATGTAAGCTGTAGATTGCATCTGTCATCCTTAATTCTCAAATCTGAAAAGCCGAAGTCCCTGTCAGTGCTTTATTCTGCTCTTGGTTTGTCTAAATGTCAGAAACACATTAATGATCAGTTCTGCTTTACTGAGACCTTTTATTGCTCATCAACATGGGTAATTTATTAGTCACCCAACCAATACTCACCTAAGATTTTCCAGAATAAAGAATTAACTGTGCTTTTAAGTCAACAGCATTGAGTTACCGTATATTGTAAGTAACAGAGACCCTGCGTTGAACACTGCCTTGCAAAAGCACTCAGCTTTTACCAATTGCTCTTCTTGTTGGTTTCTGTACAAAAAGGTTAAAATGTAGTTCTTCTGTCCAAAAATCTAACAATTCTTAATTTGTAGCCAAGATACAATATGGAACATGTACTCTATATATTTAAATAAAGGCCAATTCTGATACTATAACTAATTCATGTGGAATGACTCAGCTGTGAATTTAGACAGGGTACGTACTCCAAAATTGGTGCCCAACAGACCATTCAGACCATCACACAACTTGCAGGCTTTGCTACCTAAACAACACAGTAACAAAATCAACTTTATGGTGTTATTTACAGCAAAATGCTGAGCAGAATATTAATAGAAATCAAATATATATTTTCATTAGAAACTATTAAATAAGCAAAGTGAACAGAACAGAGCTCTCTAACAGTCTGTAAATACCTTATTTTAATTAAAACCAATATTTCACCTAAGGCCACTTACAAAAATATGAATTAAATAAATATCTTTAATCTCCTTTATGACTATAATGGGGTTTTGAAAGGTAATTGTAGAGAAATGCATTTTCATTGTGGCACCAAAAATTTAAAGCTCATACTGTTTAATATTCTGAAAAATATTAATGACATTCAGGTATTAATAAAATTATGGAGAGAAATATGGTTTTCCATAGTTAAGGATTAAACCCAATTATGGTGCCCTAAATCTTCTAATTTTGCCCAAACTAAATGAATTTGTTTGAAATTTCAAGGGGTGATTTTGTGCCAGTCTAGAATTTTTCAGACAAGCATGAAGTAACTCAGACAAGATATTCAGGAGATTAAAAAGAGTTACTATGACCTCCCTTTTTTGATGTTTATATCGGTATGGGCTGTGGGGTGTGGGATTTTGGTTCACCATACTTTCGAAATTGTCATGGCAAAGAAACTCTGCAATGGTTTTAATCTGTTGGTTTTTGAAAGAATTGGTGCCATTGACTAGATATGGGAACTTTGTTGTTGTAATGTATTTGTTAAAAGTGGCTTGTGTATACCTTATGGGCCTGGTGGAACATATAATTCTGTCTGGCACCAATGCTACCTTAACTGTCCAAATACAGTAAATATAATGGGGGAAGTGACAACATGAAACAACATGAGAGGGTTTTGGGGGCCACTCTAGGGAGAGCAGGAAGGAGACAGCTACTTGGGTGGTAAGGAGAGTGGTAGAGTCCATTTAGATGTACAGAGAAATGTTCTCTCCAGAGAAAGCCACTAAATCCACTTTACATGAACTTTCCTCACAGTGGGGGAAGCAGATGAGAAAGAGAGAGAGGACCTTCCTGTGCAGCAGGCAATCCCCAAAAGGGCTTCTGTCACTGAGCAGTTTGTGGACTTTTAAAAAATGATTTTCATGATTAGTCATGTCCAGTCCATACAAAGTCAAACTTTTGGCTGCACAAGCAAAGTATGCAATGCAGTAATTTAAGCTGCCCACAGGCACAGGAGATGAACTTAAAGTCCTTATCAAACTCTTAATTGAAACATTTCTATTTTACATGCAAATTGTGATGGATGTACAGGATAGAAGGTTAGTGATGAAAGAAAGGCAGAGTTAAAGATGTTTGGATCTTAATTATATTTTCACACATTCCAAAGTGTTTATAGTGTAGCCTTAACTTTGAACTTCTAGAGTAATGTTGGGTTTTTTGAGAAAACTAATGTCTAATGTGTTTTCAGAAATATCTCCAAATGAAACCCCATCTTAATTAAGGGCTGTGCTTGTGAATTATTTCCAGGCTCAATCCTTTTTTTTTTTTTTTGGCCTCTTTGGGGATCCAAATTATATACTGAAGCAAACTAAAATTTGTTTTCATTATATGAGACACCCAGAATAGGTTTCTTGATATGTTGTAGTCTCTTGCTTGCACATATATCTACCTCTAGATGATTTAAATTTAGAGGGAAGGTTAGTGGAAGGTTGCACCTTCCTCTCCAGAGTTCTGCTCCTATTTTTTTCACAATGAACCTACTTTACCTTCCACAGAAATTATCGGGTTTTTTCTTTTCATTTTCACTTCATAATTTCAGCACTTATTTTCCTGCAATCATAGTCACTCTGTAAATCTGACAACAAGCTATGCTCTTTTTATTCTTTTGTGTCTAACAACAGCTACAGTAACTAGCAATCTGCTTTTTAAATTGTAGTTTATATTGTGAAAAGCACTGTGAGGTTTGGGAAAGAACACTTCTAACTAGCCTGATTATTATCTGGAAGCTATTCACAGGTTTTGTTTAAAAATACATACATAATGTTGCAATTTGTAAGAAGATCTATACAATTTTGAAATTTAAACCTCTAGTTGACTATAATGTACACACTGCATTATTAATGCAATATTTTCTTTTCTGGAAGAAAAAAAATCACAGCTTATGAGAAATTATTTTTAATACAAACAAAACAGATTCTGTGAGACGCAGCCTCCTGGTTTTACAATCAGAGCCTTTTCAGATGTACAGTGTCTTTACTGCTGATGTTCTTTAAAGTTAAGTATATTCTTATTTCTGATGCAGTACTTGTTCCAAACTGGGAAGACTGCTGTGTTTTGATGAAAAGCTTTTTCTTTTAATGCAAAAGAACAAACATCTACAAAAGACATTTTGCTTCAGCTGGTAAAACTATATCTAAGGATGCAGCAACAGAATTTTTTCAGTTTGTAGACCTGATTGCTGCACCTTCAATATGCTGCTGAGTTCATTAGTATTTATCAGTGTTTATCTCCATTTCCTTCCTCCCCTTCTAGTATTTCACATTATTTAGAGCATTCAGATCTGATGTGATAGCAGCAGCAGCAGCTTATGCTAATCACAAAGTAGGGAGGGATGGTGAGCAAGAAGGGTGGCTTTAGGTAAGTATTTGATGAAGATGGTCTATCTTGTATTGTATGACCAACTTCATTGTATCTTTAGGGTCATTTTGGTCACTGGGGATGGTTTATGTCTATATAGTATAAAGACTAGTCAGAGTAAATTAAATTCTAGGAAGAATTAAGTGCAGTTCCTACATTCAGAATTACAATATGGGAATTTAAATTACACTGTAATTGAGCTGAGCCAAAAACGAGAGAGAAATGATAGAATATAAATCCACCACAAGACTGGTTTATTTTAAAACATATAGGGTGGGATTTTCAACAGTGCTTGTTGTTGCCCTTTCTCTACTCCCACTGAAGTCAATAGCACTTCTCCCCACCTACTGACTTCAGTAGGAACAGAGTTAGCCCAACAATGAGCACTTCTACAAATATCCCCCATAAAGGGTAAAATTTTCAATAATACCAGAATCATTTAGGAGCCTAAGCCCCATTTACAAAAGTGGCAGACAGAATCCAAGGGGTGAAATCCTGGCTGCATTGAAGTTAATGGGAGCTTTCCTATTGACTTCATCGAATCTTAGAAATGTAGGACTGGAAGGGACCTCATGAGGTCATCTAGTCCAGCCCCTCATTTTGAGGCAGGACCAAGTAAACAGAGACCATGCCTGACAGATATGTGTCTAACCTATTCTTAACAGTCTCCAATGACAGGGATTCCACTGCTGCCCTTGAAAGCCTATTCCAGTGCTTAACTATGCTTATAGTTAGAAAGTTATTCCTAATATCTAACCTAAACCTCCCTTGCTTCAGATTAAGCCCATTACTTTTTGTCTTATCTTCAGCGGGCATGGAGAATAATTGATCACCTTCCTTTTTATAACAGCCCTTAACATATTTGAAGACTGTTATCAAGTCTCTCCTTAGTCTTCTTTTCTCAAGACTAAACATGCCCAGCTTATTAATCTTTCCTCATGTCAGGTTTTCTAAACCTTTCATCAATGGGCCAGTATTTCACCTTCTGTTTCATTCAAAATCAATAGGACTTATGAGAGTTCAGCTGAGCTCTTCATAATAATTTCAATTGTAACTAAGAAATTTTAACATAGGTCCTCAAAGATTAAATACTATTGACTTAATTAAACAGTCACCTAATAAACACACACAGAGTTTGAGGAAGGGGAATCAACCTCTTTTTTATTTGTGAGAGGATGTATTTTATATTGATTTCTTCTATGCATTAATTAAATAAAATAGTGCCCTGTGAAATAGTTACCATCCTGATTTTACAGAGATGATTTTACCTTCTTTATTTTTAATAAAATCCTTCTTTTAAGAAGCTGACTGTTTTCTATGGTGTTAAAACCCAGGGGGTGGGTTTTTAGATCACTGTGTAACCAATTGGTTGGGAGATTGTTCTCAAGCTTCCCCAGGAAAGGGGGTGTACGGCTTGAGGGGGTATTTTGGGGGGGAGGGAAGTTCAAGTGATTCCTTTCCTGGATTCCTGTTAGATACTTGATGGTGACAGCGAGAAGCATTTCTTAGGGTGCAGGGAATTTTGTACCTTGGGGGATTTAACCTAAGCTGGTAAAAATAAGCTTAGGGGCTCTGAATGCGGGTCCCCACGTCTTTACCCTAGAGTTTAGAGTGGGGAGGGAACCTTGACATGGTTATTATTAAGAATAAACATATGAGAAACAGGTTACAAAATGGTTCATATAAAAGTAAACTTCCCAGAAATGTATTCGTTATGAAAAGCATGTAGAGAAGCAACAATTTTAGACTTTAAAAATAGTGATGAAGAAATACAATATAAAGAGATTTCACTGATGGTTGGAAAGATAAATCAAGTTAAATTGCCTACAGAAACAAACCAAAAACATCTCACTGCAAATCTAGAAAATTAAATTTGTAGTTTCTTGGGAATGTTGCGACTATTTGTTTTCATTTCCTTGACTTCTCTTCATTTATGTTTTGAGATTTGATCATTATTTGGGGAGCCAAACAACATCAACATTTGTTCCCCAAAGACTCCAGGTGAAAGTAAAGTTTACCAAAGTAAAGCCAAGTGAAGAAATCAAAATGGGGTCCAGTGCTTTTAAAAAAGGAAAAGGGAGACAAAACTGGATAGTAAGAATAAGATGATTTTGCAACTGTTTCTTTGACCAAGAAGCTTCCGTCTGATATTTTTTAACCTTAATTGGATAGCAAAAAGCAGAAATGGAAACCATACTAAAAATTGGTTTCCAGTGACTCTGACATTTGTGTATTTTTACTTTGACCATATTTGTCAGAATTCATAAGCAACATCATTTCTCTTGATATCTACGGGCCCCTGAAAGTTCAAGGGGAAAAAAGTAAAATGTTCACCCCATTATTTGCTTCTTATTCATTTCATGTTTACCCAATATAAACAAACTACATTATTTAGGAAACTTAAAACCCACAGAGAAAGAATCTAGTTTCTTTAACTCAATATGATTTGCAGTTCTTTGTGTTTGTGTTGAGTTTGGTAGCACTGTTGAATTGAAAGAGAGCAGGATTTAATAGGATGGTGTGCTTGGTTATTGCCATGGCAATGAATGAATGCTTTTTGTATTGAGTTACACCTGAATGTTACCTTAGCATACGACTTCCTTAATTTGTAGTGTTTATGCTTAGGGGATACAAAAGAATAGAGCTCCACCTCGGTATGTTCATCAGTCCTGTGGTTGTCAAAGCTGGATTGTGCACAGCCGGACGTAGTGGTCAGAGGCAGAGTGCACAGTCAGGAGTTGTGAGTCAGCTGAGTCAGGATACCAGGTCATCAGAAGCAGGAGACAAACTGGAGTTCAAAACCATGAGTCAGAGGTCAGGAGCCAAGCCAGGTCAGAATGCCAAGAAGTCAAGCCAGCAGAGAAGTAAGGGGTGGGAAAGGGAAGAGCAGGAGCGGGGTGGATCCCAGTTGTTCAGACACCTTCCTGTTCCTGTTGCTGGCTTAAGAAGGGCTGGTGGGCCAATTGCCTGCCCTGAGACTCCGCCAATGGAATGTCATGGGCAGCACTTCAAACTAGGGCTGGACTTCATGGGGCCTGGGTCAGCAGTCATCAGCAGGCTGCTAAGTGGAGGGTTGAAGCATGACTGCTCCTGTGAACCTGGGGTCAAGGCCTGTGGATTACGACAGTGATGAGCTAAAAAAAGGCAGTCCTCAGACTTGCAACACAATTGGTTCCTGAAAACTGCATTGAAAGTCGAAACGTCGTAACTGGGAACCACAATCCACTTCATTGTGGGAGCAAGTGTCGTAAAGTTGAAACCAATTGTCGTAAGTCAAATCAGGGTGTCAATTCAGAAATGTCGTAAGTACCGTTCATCGTAAGTTGAACATCGTAAAGTCGAGGACTGTCTGTACCTCCCACAAGCCCTGCAGGCCTTATGTTTCTGATCCGTCTATGAGCCCTAGGAAAGCTTGGAGACATGAGGAGGGAATGGAGCTATGAAGTGGAGAAGTAGGTGTTTGGGGCAGGATGCAAAAAGTAGAGAGGATTAGGTGGGGGAATAGAGGAGCAGCAGGGATGCACTGGTGTTTCCTCAGCTTCTGAATCATATGGACCTACAGTGGTTTGTCAGAGGGAAGATCCTGTGGACTTTTTTTTCTCTGTTATTTCTTGCACCATGAATAAGGATAAGAGTTTGTCATGGAGGTCATGGATTCTGTGACTTTCAGAGACCTCTGTGACATTTTCCACTGCAGCTTCAGCCCCAGGGTGGTGGGGCTAGAGTTGCCAGCCCGTGGGGGCCCCAGAGTGCTGCAGGTGGTGGATGCTGGAATCCCTCCTCTGCCGAAGCAGGGTTTGGGCTCTCATTCCTCCCCCCACACCCTCTGCAGAGCTTAGGCTTCAGTTGTCCCCCATCAGTCCCCCCACCTCTGACCACCCATTATTTTTAGTAAAAGTCACAGACAGGTCACAGGCTTAACCTTAACCATGAAGTATCAGTACTTTTTCTCATGACGTTTGTACTGAGTCACTTGCATCTTTACTATTGCAAGCTACTGCTGTTCCAGCTGCACTGCATGTTGCAGAGTTAGCCCCAACATTAAAGCTGAAAGCTTCTTGTCTAAAAGCCCAAGTACTAGATTATCGCTTATGTGTTCTTTCTTACTGATTGCAAAATCACTACATTCTGTTTGTTTACATGTGGCCAGTTGTGGACTACAGATTCTGCCTCAATTTCCCCACCCTGAATCCGTAAATAAATCCAAAACACTCTTGTATCAAAGAATGCCTATTTTAATCAACAGAAAAAACATGCCAAACAGGCAAAGACTTTCAACACAGATCCCACTCCTAGCTCTGGAGTTGCATAGCCTTTAGATTTTCCTACAGTAAAGAAACTCTCAATTTCTCTCTCCAGAGAAAGGGTACTTTTCTCACCGATCCTTTGGTTTCTGCTACATAAAGAACCCCTCAGTCCTCCTCCCCATCCTGTGGTTATCTTTACCTAAAGCCTTTCCAGTTCTGCCACTCAGAGATGAGGTTCAGATCTCACCAGTCGATCCCACGGCTAGACTGGGAGATAGTCCCTTTGTTTTCTCTCTGGGGTCTTCTCTGTCCAGGAGCCTTGCTTTCTCAACTGATCACCTTTCCACTCCCAACATAAGTTCTGTCTGCCTTCTCAATAAAGGTCAGGTAATCACCTACCAATTAATCCACCTGGGCAATCAATTAGCTCTGAAGCTGGCTTACAAGCCTTGGTCACAGATAGACTGGCTTGGATTCTTCTAAAGGGACAGGTTTCTTAGGAAATTTCCCATGCTTTTTCTAGGCCTCTGTACCCTTTAGTAGAAACATGAACATATATTGATAATTATTTATGTATTATATTCCTTTCTGGAATGGAATGCTCAGCACATGTAACAGGTGGATTAGAGGTTAGGCAGACTAGTGGTTAGAGTGCACGGCTCTCAGCCTCCTGATTGGTTGAGGAGCCTCAGTCTTTATGACCAGGGAGTAGGGAGACCCAGGCCCTCCCTCTCCACCAGGTCCCAGCCCAGGTCTCTGTGTACGTCAACCCCTGAACAGGGGAAACCTGTCCTAGCAAGGATTCAAAATCCACTGCCCTGGACTACTTCCTACCAGTCTGTTCAGTTTGTGGCCTGTCCCCTTTGCTCCAATTTTCTGGGCAGCTTACTTGTTGTAGGGTCCTCTCTTGGGTGGCACCTTGCCACAGGCTCCTTCAGGCATGGCACCCACAAGTTAGTGAGGCTGAGCCCCCCCCCCCAATGTCTCTGGGGTTCACTCACTCAGGAACCTCAGGTGCTGGATGCTCCTAGGTCTCCTCCACAGTGTCCGTGGGCTGGGGAGACAGTGTTTACTCCCTGCTGGCTGCCTTGCCTGGCAGGCTAGTGAGGTAGGGAGACAGCTATTTTCTGCCTTGTTGCCAGTCAGCTCCAAACTGAGTCAGGCTTTCTTTTTTTCTCCCCCTTCCAGGCCGGGCATCACCGTTGACAACTTTCACGCAGTAAACAAGCACCCTGACTTTCACAAGAAGCCAAAAATCAAGCTAATCCCATTTCAAAACAAGGCCAAAACAAGCCAGTCCCTGAGAACCCTAACACTCAATGTGACTAGATCCCCCCGGCGTGCAGTCGGGGACTGTGATGGGCCGGCTGTGCACCCCTGGCTCTCTCCCCTGCTTGACCCCCCCTCTCCCCCACCTCCCCCTTTGCTGGGAGCTGATAAAAAAAAAGCAACAAGCTACAAGCCAAAAACTAGCCAACAAGCAACTCACAAGCCAATTAAGCCAAAAATAAGCCCAATTTCTGTGGGGTTTTTTTTGGTGGGTTTGGCATGTCTGCCTGGCAATAGCTTCAGGTATAGAGAGGCAGGACTAGCTGGGCTCAAAAGCTCTGTTTAGCCCTAGCTGTGCTGGCAGTTTCCTCCGCTTCATCACATCATACTTGAAGGATGATGTCATTGTTCATCCTTATCCCCTTTCTCAGTAAAGGCAAATGATCAATAAATATTTTTAATTTAAGTCCCTATTGCATCATCCGGCCTGCACTTCACAGCTCTCTGTGTGAAGCTTCTGTGTGGTTTGGATTATAATGAAACACTCCTTTCTCTCAGCATATTTGGTGGATTTAGCAAAGTGAAAGTCTGTTGTCTTGTCTTCCATACTGAAAAAGAAAACCAATCCACAAAATCTTCTTTCAAATCATTGAGGTTTTGTACATTTTAAAACAGTTCAAATTTCTTCTAGTTTCAGTTTTCAAGAATATGGGAAGGCACCATGGGATTGGCAACCCCACATGAAGTATCTACATCAAGATCCCCATTCTTTGAAGCCAGTGAAATCTTTGCCACTGTCACCAGTGTACTACTCATATTAACACTTGACTCGGTTTCCTCTTGTCCTGTGTGTGGTACTGTGTAGTCTCAGCATCCTTGACAGTGGCCTGCCTATTTGCACCCTCCCTGAGCTCATAAGTTGAGCACTGCTTGCCTTGTTTCCCAGCAATCAGTATAGATCACCAAAAGAGGAATGGTCCTTAACATATGCTTGTTATCTTCAGACTGATGCTCAATGAGCAGGAGAGGGTAAGATATCTCTCTGACCATGCTCCACTGCTCATTAATAGCTGTGTTGCACTGCTCATTAATAGCTGTGTTGCACCTTGTTAACGCCACTCCCTAAAATGCAAGTGTAATATATGCCTATGGCCCGTGTCAGCTGACTCAGGCTCGCAGGGCTCAAGCTGCAGGGCTATAAAATTGCAGTGTAGATGTTCGGGCTTGGGCTGGAGCCTGGGCTCTGGGACTCTGTGAGGGGGGTGGGTCCCAGATCCTGGGCTCCAGCCTGAGCCTGCACCTCTACCCTGGGATTTTATAGCCCCGCAGGCCAAGCCTCACAGAGCTGAATCAACTGACCTACACTGGCCACCGGTGTTTTATTGCAGTGTAGACGTATGCTTACAGGCCAAGTGCCATGACACCTGTGATACACTGAGAATTGCATGATGAAGCACATAAATTAGTAGCCAAATAATTTGAGCAATCTGGCTGGGCTGCTACTTTCTGATAGTGATTCTTGGGTAAAGTCTGAGCCCATATCTCAGCGACAGATAATCCATAACTCACTTCTTGATTATCCAGCTGAAAGAAGCATAAGGTCAGTAGTTGTACCTCCAAACCAGATATAAAGGATTCCTAAAAGAAATGGGAAATCTGTCTGACAACACTGTGGAACTGAACCCTCTCCCAAAAGGCTTGAAACAGGGGCAGTTGCATCAACGCTGTTGAACTATATGTGCGTGTATCTTCCAAAGGCAATCTAAGGAACTGTGAAATCTGTTCTTCCCCACAGCATTATGCCAGATACTCTGCAATGGAGTTGAAATTTTAAAATGGAACTTTTCCACATTTCCATAGCTGAATCCTGCTGAACCTCTGAATCCACCCTTCCCTGGCAGCCACTGCGTGCTGGTAATGTGTCAAGGGCGGGCTTTGGCTCCCATGGTTCCTGTGATTTCCAAAATTTGCCATGAAATTATCACTGTGGTCAGATTCTTGGGCCCTTCTACAGTCACACTTGTCCAAAGACATTGCAGGAGTGTGGGCTCACTGGCTAGAAACTCAAATGTCAGCATCCTCTTTGCCTAAGAAACTGCCGGATTTGCCATAGGAAATATTCTCAATGTTCACCGCTTGGGGGCCAGTCTTCCCCACACCGTAATACCAAAATCTGTCAGTATCAGCAACACTGCTAATCCACAGTGGCACAAATTCCCTCACTTTACCCACCAACTGATTGGATTGGATGTGAAATCAGTCAGTCACACTTGGCACATTTCTGCAATGACTGGAACCAGCATTGTATTGGAAATGCTAGCATTTGGGGAAATGCTAGCATTTGGAGAAATACTCTAGATCAGAGAAAAGTTGTGAAACTTTTAAAACTTCACAGAGAAGAAAGGGAAAAATGACACTTATGAGATCTTCAGGGTCCTGCAGCTCGTAGAGCATTTACATTTATTAAAGTGACATGAATCTAAACAATAAAAATAAATGCTTTCAAATATATTCATGGATAGCCCTATATTCTATATTATCTCAATCCACAGGATGATTCTGTCCATGCAAAAAAACCCACAAATCAAGATGAGACCATACTATAAAGTTTTATTAAAGGGAGTTTCTCTGGCATATTATGCATGAATAATAAATATTATATTTGTAAATATATCAATGTTTTGTTTAATTACAAATATGGCAAAAATGGTACATGAATAAAATTGATTGTAATGGTCCCTTCTGACCTGAAAAATCTGTGAAAATCATTATCCATGCTCCTGAATCTATATACAACTATTCAGAACAGTAAAGAACTAGTTTTGAGTTTTGTGATACAGTATACACATACCTCAGCTGACGGTATGAGGCACATGATTTTGAGGCAAATGCTCCCAACATCTGAAAAATTGCACATATCACATTATGGCCTGACATGTATAGAACATATATACAAGGTTTGCAGTGACATATCTATCCTAACTGTTCAAAAGGGAAGTCAGGATTCAAAGCCAGATGAGCAAACATGCCCAAACACTCATCTGCAATTAGGGGAATAAACTATTTCTAATAGATGCTCTTCCAAAATAGAAGACCCAAACAATACACCAAGATTCTGAATCAAATCCAGAAAATCTTTATGATTTGTAGCATAAGAGCTTGAAGACTTGGGTTTTTTCCCCAAAGATCAATGGCAAGCAAGGTGGAAGGACACCAATACCTCCAACTAACACCTCATTAAAGACCAAAGAATGCAGTGGCGTTTCATTCCCATGTAAAATATGGTCCACTTTGAACAGCATCCACACCTCACATGGCAGAAGCACCTACCTTCTTCATAAATGGGGACGGATACAATCCTATCTGTGACTACAGAAATAGACTTCTAACTATGGAACACCTCATCAATCAATGTCCAAAATGATCTTATCCCATCTCTGCCATCCACTCTGCATCACTCAATCAATTGGATTGCCAACCTAGACTTGGACATCTAACATTGCTGGTTTTAAGCCTTACAAAAGAATAAGGTGGCGAATAAATATGGCATCCCACTGTCCATCAGTTTGTATCTTATTTTCATTACAGTCTATACATACATACATACACACACACACACGTTTGATGTTTTCTAGTAGTCTCATAATACATATTCATTACTTAGCTCTGAGTCATTTTGTGCTCCCGAAGAAAGAGGATGAAATGTTTAATGTTGGCTTTGCCCATTTCTTGAGGAGAATTCTCACACTGGTAAATCTTTTGAAGTTTGTTTGCGTAGGAAAGCATAAAAAGAAATATGACAGACTCTACTGACAAAGTCATTTTATGTTTTTCGAACTTTTGTCTATGGGAGTAACATATAGGGGAGAGCAGATGTCATTATTTATGTGTGTGTGGTTTTTTTTAATAAGTTCAGATTAGGTTTAGGAGCATCATGGCAAGGTGACAGAAGATAAGCAGAAATATATGATTTTGGATATGGATATATATGGATAAGAGCATGTCAACATGTATAATCTTGAAGGGAACTGTCAAGGTAAATACCTTATATTATATGTGTTACTACTAATATCTAATATGCTAAATTCAGTTGTAATATGACACATTCTGGTCAATTAAATCAAGACCAGCTGCATTGATTTTAGTGAAGTTTCTCTAGCTTTAGAATGGTAGAACAGAGCAGAATTTGGTCTTTAGATTATTATTTTTGAAAGTATTATTCAAATTGAAGTTACGTATCACCATTTAGGGTGCTTACTTTTTGCATTTCACTCTGCTACACTAAGAGATTCAGACTAAATCTCATGCACTAGTTAGAACAATGGTGTTGTATTAATGGTTTCCAACAATGCAAGGGATTAAATAAAAAAAAATCAATAAATTATTTTACCTAGATAAAGGTGACTAGCCTTTCTTCTGATTTAGAGGGATAAATATATTTTAAACTTAAAGCAACAGAGGACAAATCACTGGAAATTGAGTGGTCTTCTCTCCCTGGAGTAAGACTTCATGAGTTTAACATGTCTTCCATTAATGTAACCTGGAAGAAATTCCTTCTTTTGAAAGACCCATTCACTTTCAGTGGTCTGCACTCAACAGTCACACCATATTTACAGTAAGTGAACTGCACCTGTCTAAGCAAGATACTTCACACATATCTCTGAGCTACACATAGCTAGACAAACATCAATGAATTCTGGTAGTGACATCCAGATAACCATCAAAGCAAAGCTTGTAGAGTGTGGAATGTCATAAAACTTCCAAGCTGCATGTGTAGGCACATTGGCCATTTATTATAGTTGGTATATCTGTGATGAATCACACAAAAGATTCCCTCTGTCCTTTGAAACTCTAGTTCACTTCATGCTGAAGTATCAGTCTGGCACTTTAATGAATACAAAATGCACATAAAAATTGGAGCTGGCTGAAATTTTTTGTGTGAACCACTTTTTTCACGAAAAAAGGCAGATTCAAATGAAACAATTCATAAATTTGGGTTGATTTTGGCAAATTGTTGATTTTTAAAAAATGTTAACAGCTCATTTCTGCCTTTTGGAAACGTTTCACCTTTCTTTTCGGAAAGACGTATTTCGGAATTTCATTCAAACATTTAAAGAAATTACAAACCCTCAAAAACAAAATGTTTTCCCCATTTTTTCAGTTTGGCCACCAAACTGAAAAATCTATTATTTTCATTACATAAAATGACAGCATCTAAGTAATATAGTGATACTAATAGAACAACATGGTTTCACACCATTGCCAGTATGAATTTTGGGACCTCATCCTGCTTTCATTGAAATAAATGGGAATTTTGCCATTCAATGGACATAAGATTAGGTCCTCTCTGAACAAATGAACAAAGATGAAATGAACAAAGATGAAAAAAATATATATACCCAAAAGAAGCAGCAGAACAGCAGGATATTAACATTTTTTCATTTAAAAGTTGGCCACTTTGAGTGGTATATAATACACACTTCATTTTAATGGTTCATAGAAGTATTGGACTGGAAGGTGCCTCAATAAATCATCTAGTCCAGGCCTCTGCACTCAAGGCAGGACTAAGTAATAACTAGACCATTACTGACAAGTATTCTTAAAAACCTCCAGTGACGGAGATTCCATAACCTCTCTCGGCAATTTGTTCCTGTGCTTAACTACCCTGACTGTTAGGGAATTTCCCGAATGCCCAAGCTAAACCTCCCTTCCTGCAATTTAAGCCCATTCTTCATTTTGAATTATTTGGGGGTCATTATTTAAATTTAGGAAGTGGATTTTATTTTCTTAAAGTGTAAGCAATACATGAGAAATACCTATGGAAAACTTAATTTTACTTGGAGGAAATTGCAAATTTCAAGTAGAAAACAGAAAATCTGCAAAGCATCCAGACTGACTAAAGTATTTACATTAGATCTTAACAGAAATAAGCTGCACGGAATATGGAAAGAAGACACAGGACAGTTTACTCCTCAGCTGGTATAAATTGGGCTAGCTCTATTGACTTCAGTGGAACTATACTGATTTACACTAGATGCTTTATATAATGTTCTGTTATTGTGGGAACTATTTTGTCCTCAATGCTCTCATAACTCCAGTTGACTAGTAAAAATTTACATAAAAATCAAGGGCAACAGCCATGTGTTCCTCATACATATAGTAGCTCTCAAAGCAAATACTGTCTGATTCTAATGCTAGAGACTAAAAAATAAAAAATAATTGGCTTAAAATATTTATTAATTAAAAAAGTTAAAATATTTTTTTATACAAAGATGATGAGAAAATTCTCATGCAAAATCTTCACATACAATAAAATAACTCAAATATTAATATGATAGGTTTACAAGATAGCTTCTTTATAGTAACTTTTATGGGAAAGTGTTGCTGTAATCTGTGTGCCTGAAAGCACCATTCAAAGTAATTCCAAAGCCATATTTGAAAGTTATAAGTTTTTCTGTGGAACTTATGCCAAGATTTACACACTTTTCACTATGATTAACAATTAATAGCCTATTACTACTACTCAGAAAACTAGACATAGACATATGAACATTGAGTGATGAATTCCTCAATACCACTGTACTTCTAAACAATTTATGTTAATGCATAAAGTTGCCAAAAAATAGATTTAGATAATTCCCTTAAATGATGAACATATCTTGAGATTGTAATGGATGACATCTGTTTTCTGCTTAATTACAAATCTGCATTGATTTTATAATTTGTGTATATTACAAGTAATTTGCATAATTAAAACAATTAAGGGATTGACATATCATGGCAATTAGAAATGCATCAAACTATGAATGTTGTACAAAAGAGAGCTTCAATATGAAACATTAATTCTCTGAGAACTAAATATCCTACAGGTTCCTCCAGAGGAAACTGAACAAATTTAACTTGTGTTCACTGAACCTCATTATGAAAAGGTATTTCTCAGGGATATCTGGTTCTTCTTTAAATTGTTGGAACTTGAATCAGAAAAAGACAAAAAATGCTGTTTCTTCATTTCATTTTCTATGGCAGTCATAGTATTGACTTGTGTGTTTATTGCAGATTTCAAGAATTCTTATCTCATTTTCCGTAGCCTTATTCTGTTTTCTTTGTCCCTCTTTTTAAGAATAAGAATGAACTGGTTGAAAAAATGCTCTTGGTCTTTCTTTTTTTGAACAAGTCGAAACCGCTGATCTCTGCCATATTTCTCTGCAAACTCTTTAAATGTTGTTCTGCAGAAAAAAGTCATACATGAGCAAGGCATCATTTAAAGCTTTGCACTTTTGAATATATATCAGATTATTTAGTCCTTAGTTTTATATCTTACTTTTCATATGGCTCTTAAAAGTACCAAGGTTGTTCCTCCTGAAACTATTTGTCAAGAAGGTCAGTGTCACCATTGTGAGAGAAGAGGCAGCACCAAAGTCAAAATCAGCTTTGCTCCATGATTGGTTTGAGTTGTCTGGACTAATCATTATTCTCATATTCATATACTGTATATTTACTGATTTTTTTACCCTGGTGATGTAGAATCATGGACATGGTGGTTGCTAAAATACGTTTTTAGCTAGGTAATACTGTTTGTTGCTGAATGATATTTTTAGAGAAGCTTATCCTCGGCTTTTTTGTTATTATTCAGCATCATAATAGAAAACACTAGGATGACTAATTAATAGCAAAAACATGTTTTCAGCAATACATGGTATATGATACCTAAAGAAACAACTGTAGTTTGAGCTCTTCTAATAGGATGCAGGAAATTTGCCTAAGAACTACATGATCAGGTCCAGTATTTTCAAAAGTGATTGCCATATATGAGAACAAAGCTGCTGGCTTATATTTGACTCAGATATTATGCTGCTGAGCATGGTAAGCACCTGGATAAACAGACATTTGGCTGAACAACATCAGTAAGTTTCGCCTCAGAAATCGCCAATAGCAAAGTCAGGAAATATGTTAATTAGTTATATAATATAATAAAACATTGGCATTCTGACACACTCAAAGGTCATTAATACATTATTTTGTTTTCCTGGCTGCCCAACTTCATATTTCCCTCAGAACGCAAGGTTTTGTTGTTGTTTATTTTAAGTTACACTCAAATTATTTTGAAAAGTACTGGAAAACTACAGAGGTAACAGAATATTGGAGAAAAGTAATTATAATATGTAGGAGCTGGCATGTGTTGTGAACTGGAGATGGGCCCAAAGTGCAAAAACTGTACTGGGATCTCTCTTTAGTTCAGCCATTAAATGCTGTGTGACCTTGCATAAAGTTATTTATCCTCTCTGTGCCTCAATTTCTCCGTATGTACAATTTGGATTGTGATACACTCCTTTATGTAGTGCTTTGAGATCTTCAGATAATTGGTATTAAACAAAATAAAAGATCTAAATGTCACAAAAGTTTAGTTGTAATAAGATCCAGAGTTTTATCTTAATATCCAAGTGCTGCATGGATGCATTATTGCAACTTATAAACAGAGAATTGTAGTGCAGGGGTGGGAGGGAGTTGTGACATTTGGATCCAGAATCTAACTTCAAAGTACAAGGGGGGTTATATCTAGAGATCATTTAGGATCATTTCTAGAATGAATTTTGGAAATTCTGGAGAATTGGTTTGCTATGTGCGCCTCTGTGTTTATTGTGGCAATACTTGCGGCTGGTTACTTTACACTCCAATTGTTTTGTTTTTTTGGTCAATGTTGGGGCTAGCTTGCTGCCTACTTCTTTATTTTAGTTACTGTTCACTCCCATATGAATGTTGGCAATGACAGTTGTTCACTAACTGTGTGCTGTTGTATAGTACACAGAATTGTAATATTCAGCTTGGAAATTACCTGTTCTTTATTTGATAATACTAGAGACTGATCAAGGATTATTTAAAGGGTAAGATTATTACTGCAGTTTGGGTGTCACAGATGAATAGGGCAACCTGAGAAAGTGTAAAATCCTCTATATTCCTATAGGCCACGAATATTACAACTATACCCAGAGTGGTTTTGTTCTTGCAAATAAAACGCAACTGCTTGAGCAATTATTAGCTGTCACATTAGCCTGGAGTATTCTTAGTTCCGTTGTCAAAGAGATATTTTTAATTATTATTTCAATACAATCTGATAAAATGTTTACTTCTTTATATGTTGGCACACAGTGCCATGTAATTATCTTCAATTTTTAGTAAGAGAACTGTAATTTCTTCTTTATTTCTAATGATTTACCCAGAGTCAAAAAATAAAAAAAATATTTATCTTCACATGATTTACAATGAAAAAGCAATATCATAAGAATGTCATCTCTCATATATAGTTCTTGACCCTAATACTTGAAAATAGCTTTGGAGAAACAAGCAATAGCAACTTAAAATCTCATTGACACACACAGGCACGGCATTAATGATAACTTCTTTAGCAAATGTAATTTCCTTTTTGTCAAAAACCAAACAAATGGAAAATGCTTAGTGATTTTGCATTAAAGACACTTGTATGCTTGCTATTCTTATCACACTTGTGGTATACTCCCCTTACCAGTAACGTCGCAAGGTACTAAAAAGTATTATTGAGAAAGAAAGCATAAGATTACCTTAGTGTTTAGTGCAACAGTAAAATAAGGATAAGCCAATGACTTTATCCCACCCACAGGATTCAATTTGCAATGTACAAACTTTTCTACAAAAATTGACTTTGAAATTTTACTGGATGCCAAGAATAACAATCATAACTGAATGTTACCAGGCTTCTCCCCTGTTTTTTGTTTTTATTAATAAGGGACAATAAGTATTAGCTGCTTCACAAAGTAGCTCCATACCTTGGTGACAGTTTGGATTCCTCCAGAAGTTTTTTAAATTCTTCTTTGGCTAGCAATAATTTATTTTTCTTTTCCTTGTACTCATCTCTTATTCTGGTCTTGACAAACTGCTCAAATATCTTTTTTTTTAAAGGAGACAAATATAGAAGTATTTATTAACAAACACATTGGGGTGTGCCTGGTTGATCAAAGGGTTACAGACTTTCACAACTGAAACACTTTATCTGCATAATGGGTTGGAGGTGCCAATTTAGGCAGTTAGTGTCTGCATCCTAACACAAAGTGTAACCTTAACCAGAACTTCTTCTCATAGGTCTAGATTACTCGTCATGTTCACAGCTAAACATTCATAAGATGCACATTGTATTTGGTTTGAAGTATGCATCTTCCCTGAACTGCTTGAACTCCTGACCGTGGACCAGATAACTGTCCATGATGCTCAGATAGCAATTTCATGGAAGTTACATAAAGAAAGATTGAATGATCCTTCAGCTCAGTTTGATGCACTGTACACGTGTATATGAAGCCAATAATGCCTATGTGAAATCAGTGAATTGTAGGCACCTAGATTCTTTAAAAAATCCCTCAAGATGCCTATCTGCATCTTTAGGCACCTAAATATCTACGTGAATTGTGCTCTAAAAAGAAAGAGCTGTGTAGGCACAAAATATAAATTAAATGTTTTGCTTACAAATATTTACAATTGTTTAACACTGAAATGGTGTAACAAAAGGAGCTGTTCATCAAAACACTCTCAGTTCTCTTTATCTGCCAATTTCTTGTTTGCACTGTAAAAAGTACACAAACCTAGTCTGGGTACCAGGGACTTTCCATTCACTCATGAATGATGCATCGGTGCAAATCTACATTTCATGCAAGATAAAGTGAAAAATCATTCAGTCTACTCTATGAAACTGAAATGAAACTGGTATGTAGTAACGTGGATTCTTATCTGATGCACAGTTAAGGGAAGAAATAGATCTGGTAAAGTGTACACTCAAAAGTGGTATAAGAAAGAGAGACCAGGAAATTCAAGCCAAAAATGCAGATTAATTGATTGTAAGTGTTCTTACAGGTTGGCTAAATAAGTGCATGATAGGAACAAATGAAATACATAAAACCATTTGATGTTGCCTTTACTAATGTTACCACTATGCTTTCACCTTCAATATTGGTAAAGCCATTATCATTTAGTTCTATCTACTGCAAAAGTGCTGGGCTAGCAATCATAATTGTTTTCTAGAAGTACTAACATATGAGAGAGCTTGTCAGATAATATATAGTTTGCCTCTTGGGGTTCCAATGGAAGGCACACCCATCATACTGCTTACACAGTGATTAGTCTTGTCCAAATCTCAACTATAGAAGGGAAAAAATACAATAGAGTGTTCAATCTCTCCTCTATCAACAGAGAATTCCAGTGAATAATGGAATTTTTAAGCAAGCTCTTTGTTAGTGTTACAGAAAATGAGTTCCTAAAATGACACTTGGTTATCTTAATAATTCAAAATTAATAGATCAGTCATTATCTAATACAATATCTCCTGCACACATCACTATTTCTTGCCATAGGTTTACCCATACTCTAATGTATGATGCTGATTCCCACTGAGTGGTAAGGACCCCTTGGGAAATACTGATAAGTAAAGAGACCAAACATGTAGTATTCCATAAAAGATCATTCCATTCCTCAGACAGCACCAAGAAGCTATACACAAACATAAAAAACAGAGTTCACATCGCAATCAAACTAATACTAGCAAAAGATCAAGTCAAGAGAGCCTGGTCTTTCAGACACCTGCCGATAAAATGGGTTCCTGCCCTTTCTGGTTGTGAGCAAAATTAACCTACACTTTTCAAGCTTCCTCTTTGTCTGAGACCAAACGAAGGAGGCCGCATCAATATTTATTGTATAAAAAGCCATCACCTAGACACTGATTCCTTTATTTAATTTTTATGTGGTCTTCACAAACTCATCATAGAGTCCCCACAACATGAATTAAGTCAGATAACTCCCAGACTGCATGGGCATGCATGTACCTAATGCCAAAAATTTACAGATTTACAGCAGAGATTATTTTTTTCCCCACACACTGATATTTTAACCTGAAATAGGGCCCCAGAGTCAGCGTCAGACAAGGCAAAATTTCCCATGCATCTGATGACAGGGGAAATAATTTCTCTTACTAATTTTAGCGATATTGAAACTAATATACAATTATTCATTAAATCGGTCATCCAATCTTGTTCAAGGCCACCCTCCTCCTCAGGTCACTTGAAATAAAGAGAATGATGGCCAAATAAGTGTAATTGCCTCCAGTCTGAGGCCACAACATCTAAGTGTCTATAATTCCAGTATTCAAACACCACCTACTAAAATATGTTAGACCTATGGCACCTGGCTCACAGTTCAATATTTCTATCCAGCAAATCACGTAAAATTGGAAATCTCTATTTTGATTGACCTTTACTTAGAATGAACTATTTTAGGTAACAGTCCCCAAAAATGCATGGATTAGTTTTTGGTATATGCACATTTAAAAATAGTTTCCAGACTGGTTCATTTGACTGCTGGCACAAAAAATCCCACGGCTCTCTCTCTCTATCTTCACCTTCTCCATGCTTTTTAACACGGCGTCTAATTATTTTCCACTTCTACATTGATTTTAAGCTTGAATTATTTTCTGTCTCAGTATCAGCATTAGCATGACTTTGATCTTCTCTATATAGTTATGCCAAGCCCTTGCTCTTCATAGTCATTTTCCTTGAGTATTTAATATATCCCATAAATGAGGCCCATGTCAGCAAGACTTCAAGCTAAAGCCTATATATGTTTTTATTATGTGTATTCATTATGTTTTTTTACTGTACCATGCGTACACTTGAGAGAAAGAAAGAAGCAATAAAGCTTGATTGATTGATCAAGGTCTACATTGTGCCCTTGTTGAGTCACTGAAGGAAATACAAAGCCTTCTTGCTTTGTCATCCCGTCTCCTTGATCAATTACTAAGCTCCTATTCTAAATGTTTCTCTCATATTCTCACAATCAAACATTATAAAACATTTAAAGAAAAATAAAATTTGGAAAGGGATTACATGGAAAGGGTATGTTAATATATTTTTAATATTAAGGACAAAAGTATTACTGTATGTGTTTCTTTAAGGAACTTTCCATATGTATTCTGTATCACAGGCAACTGTTTCTCCCTACAGAGCCCCACAAAGTTCAGTGCTCTTTATCATCCCATTCAATAACTATACAAAGCCATTTGGGAAACGAAGGAGACAATATGGGTGGAAGCATTAGCAATATAAGGACAACACCTGGTTCTATATTTCTTGTATGACAAAAGTTAACACGGCCATCTCCCAGCTTCCTCAAGCTCTTGGATGATGAGCATCTGATTGAGAGCTAAACCCAGAGTGACTGAGGTAATGATAAGATGGAAGCATTTTGGAGAACAGATCTTGTTCATAAAATTCGTATTATTGAAGGAAGTTGCCCTCAGTTTGTTAGGCTGGTTTGAGCCTTGGTGTCCTTTTGGTACTGGATATGAAAATAACCATGGCTACAAAAAACCATCCACTCCCATTCACAGCTTGCCAGAAAACTGTGCTCATCCTATCGGACACAGACCTAGCCATCACAATTCCATTCATCCATTAACTCCAAGGCTGACTACTGCAACATATCTCAATGAATAAAGCCAAACACCCTGAGAAAGTTTTAGCTGGTACAAAGTGCATCCGTCCATTTGCTAAAGTAACACAAATCACTGTTGGAACATCACCCTATTGTCCACCCTCCTTGATTTTCAAAGCTATTTTGGGGATTGGCCCTAGCTATATGAGTGGCCATCTATCTGTCTCTAGAGTCCTGGCCAACAGTGACAGCTATGTTCTATGGGTTGATCTTGTGAGTACAGGAGAGAGGACTTTCACAAGAACAGCGCCTAGACTCAATCTCATTCACAATTTTTTTTTAGAAAAGCCTTAACTATAGTTAACTTTTTAAATCCAGGGAGGAAGAGAGGGAGGTTACTCCTGTTTATTTTTTAATTTGGGAGGCATACAATTACAGTGGTAAGTGTTACCAATAAGATGCTGGATAGACAGATAGCATGCATTACTAATTCTCTTTTGAACTCACCTGTTTACGTTCTTCAGAGTTTAGCAGAAGGTAGCGTGGGTCAAATACTATTTTGTGTAATTCTTTTTCCCATGTAGAAAATGCTGAGACCTGAAGAAATACATAAATGCATCTGTTTTAGACAACGTTACTAAGGCTCTGTAATAAACAAGTGTTCCATTTTACAAAACAATGTTTAATTACATTGATTCCCCTGGCAAAATATTCATTAAAGGTGACTGGGGTAGAATGTTTCTGGAGGGAAATAAAATGAAGAATCAAAGTTAAGGGGAAAACTAGATGAAGAAAACTAACCTGAAAGTGAGAGTTCCATTTCAGAGACTTGTCAACTCAAACAAACAAGATAGCATTCTGATAGAAGGCTTTCTTGAACTAGTGTGGGGAAATATTGTACCCGACAGGACAAAAATGAGGAAGCAAACATATATGGGCAAATAAACAGGGAAAATTATTGTAATTTTTTAATCCCTTGGGTTAATTTAAATTGATTTCTCACCCTCAGTGTACATTATTTTATAATTTCACTTACTAGACACCTCTATTTAGCCATCTCTGCTTATCTCCAGGTAAATATATCCTTTGATCTTTATTTACCTGTAACCTGACCTCTGACTACTGATATTTCCTTAAATATAGCCTTTAATTCTATTTTTTCTGGAAGTTTCAGTCTGTTTATGTGAAAATGTTTATAACCATAAATCCCTAAAACACAAAGAGGTTGGCTTTAACTAAAAAACAACAATAAAAACCCCTCTTGTTGTGGATGTGGTGTGGGGCAAGCACAGTTGAAAGCTGGAGAACAGACAGATAGTTAATGAGCACTCTGAAAACAGGTTGATAAAATATATTGGGATTGAGTGGCAAAGGATGGTTGAATTCTAATCTGTGTGTGGAGTGACAATTTATCTGATTAGTGCCAGACTATCAATACTGATTGCTAAAGATAAAATGTTACCATTAGATAGGACTGCATAAAAAAATGAAATTCCACATGCGTTCTCTCCCTCCCCCAATAAAAGATTTCAGTGAACATTTTAAAAACAAGTGAATGAATGATGCATGTGATTTAGTGGATTAAGATATCATTAGTTATTTGCATAATGGTAGTGGGTAGAGGCCTGAGCTCCATTTACTAGGCACTGTACAAATATATAACAAAAAAATAGCCACTGTCCTGAAAAGGTAGCTCCCACAATATTCTTGCAGAATACTCTCTGTCAGTAAATCAAATCAAATCAAACTTCAGTTAATTTAAAGCAATATATGTTGCCACCTTTACCTAAATAAAATTAAGTGCCAAATTATGGCTGCTTATGTGAGGGTGCACTAGGAAAGTTATGATAACTGGGCCTACATGTTTACCCTAATTGTAAGCTCAATTTGGGGGGAAGTGGATAAAAAATTATTAAATGCCACAATAGCCTTTACTAAAACTAATGTGTGTGTGTGTGTGGGGTGGTGGGGGGGAGGCTGATGGGGAATGACTGAAGCCTGAGGCCCATGGTGGGAGATGCAGCCTGAACCCCACCGTAGGGGAGAGAGGAGGCTCCAGCATCAGGGCTGGCTCCAGGCACCAGCGCAGCAAGCGCGTGCCTGGGGCGGCAAGCCGCAGGGGGGCGGCCGGCTGCTAGCTGCGAGGGAAGCAGTCAGGCAGCCTTTGGCAGCGTTTCTGCGGGAGGTCCGCTGGTCCCACGGGTTTGGTTGCAATTCAGCAGCGGGGACACCGACAGCATCGGACCAGCGGGGCACCCGCAGGAACACCGCCGAATCTGTGAGACCGGCGACCTCCCGCAGAAACGCCGCCGACAGCTGCCTGACTGCCATGCTTGGGGTGGCATAAAACAGAGCATCCACTGCCACGGCAGCTGACAGCTCCAGGCCTTTGCCGCCCACGGCACTCCAGCCCTGCCTCTCCGGGGCTGAAGCTGCAATGCAAAACGTCACGGGGGTCTCTGAAAGTCATGGAATCTGTGACAAATGCTTATCCTTAACCATAATGCTTCCTTCTACCACCTTTTTCCAGGTGTTCCAGCAGTTCCATCCTGCATTGCTCTCATCCCAGTTCCCCATTGACCCCCCAGAACAACCATTTCACCCTAGATTACATTATTATATATATACTTTAAAAGGGCTTAATTCAACCAAAGAAGAGCCATTTAGTAACATTATGAAAGCTCAGTTCAATTCAAACAAGTATATACACAAATCAATGGAATGGAGAGAAACACTCTAATGGGGAGCATCTGCCTTGTCTTTTTAGACAGTATACTCTTCGTGGGAGGGATTGTGCCTCCATCTGTTTTTGGAAAGCTGCAGCACTTTAGGTGATAGAATAATCTAAATAATAATAATAATAATAAATTGTAACAAAAAGACTTCCCGATGTTCTCAGAAACATCCCTGTGGTTCCTCACTCTGAATGTGTTATTCTTTTAGGAAGCCATCAGAGGCAAGCATGCAAACGACTCTGCCTCTTTTGGTGCAGAATTATCTTTCTAGTGCCCCGGGCGGACTCATTTTGCTGCCATTAGCTCAATTATCAATCAAGCATTTTCCTTTTCAGCCAAGTTCTTGATATCAGAAGCATCATTAAATTCATAAGACCAGTGGGGACAAAACATTAGAGATGAGGATCTTTTATTTTCTTATTCACCTTTGCCCAGTAACTTTTATGGTGTGGCATGCTCAATACATATGAGTTAAATCCTGATCATGGCTTTCAAATTCCTACATCTAATTACAAAAAAAGAGTAAATCACTAAAAATAAAATAAGTATGTAAAATATAATTTAAAAAGAATAGTAAACAATCAACCAGGAAACTTCTGATTATGCAAAATGGATCTAAAGGAATTGGCTTTGCTACTAGAAAGCACTGGGAGCCAGAAAGTTTCAAAGTTATCACAAGCAAACTTATAGAATTTAAAAAGATTGGTTAACTTAAAAGTTGCTAGTTAAACTGTTACTCTCCCTTATGTAACATGATTCCCTTGGATGGGTCATCATCATCTGTGAAAATTGAATGTGGATCCCTGGATCTAGAAGCACAAATCTCTAGAGCCCTGAGAAGTTTTTTAAATTTTGTTTTATAATATTTTCTTTTATTTTTGAGACTTTCATGTTATTTTGTTCAATCCATTTTATCCACTCAAGAGGGGTGTATGTGTGGGGTTGATGGCCCTGGATAGGGCGGGGTTTGCAGAGCAAGCTTGCCCCATACACACTGCACAGTGGCAGCTCCTGTTCTACGGGACTGGGCCCAGTTCCTTGTTTCAGGTGTTGCAACCTCATGCATGGAGTGTCAGTACTGCTTAGGTTTGGCTCAATTACCCCTCCATGATGATGACAGAATAGAGGCTGAGCCAAATTTGAGTGTGTGGTACCATGATCCCATGCACCAGGTGCAACTCCACTCACTCAAATTTGGCCCGGCTTCCCCCTTTTCATGACGGAGGGGCAGTCAGGTCAAACATGAGTGGTACCAAGAGTCTGTTCATGAGGTCACAAAGCCTGGAGCAGGATGCCAGGCCAGGCCTTCAGGACACCAGTTGCGACTGCAGGGTGAGTTTTTTGTTTTATTGCATTTTATACATTGATTATGGTTTCATTTCATGTTATTTTGCAAAAAAAACTAGGGCTCTAAAAATCTCTATTGCCTGAGCCTAAGAATTAATGTAACTTATTTCAAAGGCTGTAGCAGCCTTAAACTCCTAAATATGGAATAGCCACTGTAGGGGACAGAGAGCCACATTATGTTAGTGTGGGTAACACTTCCAGGATCTCCTTGTATCTTGTGGTTCGATGTCAAATTAGACCAAGTGAAGGACTTCTCCATTCTGAGTAATCAGCTCTGGGGATTTACTCCTGCAACTGTCTTCTGGAGTCTGTCTATGGCATATGACTTAGGGTTGGTTTATCATTTATCATTTTGTCTTAATCCTTGGTATTTTTTAAATCTCCCGAGTATATACACAAATTCTCTTTTTTGAAAAAAAAATTTGGGCTATTAAAGTCATTATTGTTTTAGTTGCTGCTATAGATCTCTGCATGCTGTTCCAGCTGTTTGTAATTGACATTTTAGAAATGAATTTGAAACAGTAAATATCCTGACTACAATAAACTAAACTCCATGTGAACATTGTACTGTGGTCTTTCTGCTGGTTACATGCTACTTTGTGAAAGAACTGGAGAATGCAGAGTGGAAGACAGGTAGAGATACTCTGATAACATCCAGAATTCAAGCAAGAAAATCCTCCCAGAACAAACCATGACCTCTGCAGCCTTATCCTAGCACAGAAAGAAGAGAAAGCAGAGATTTGAGTTTGCTTTTGCTTTTTAACAATGTATTTGTGCTTTTTACCAGTGTTGAAAGCACAGTGAACAAATTCATTAAATTCATTATATTAAGTTTGAAGTGTGTGTTTAGAAGTTTAAGGAAGTTGGAATAGTTCATGTTATTACCCTTAACTATGGGGCAAAGATATGTGAATAGTTTCCAAGGCTGTAAGTTTAATATAAAAATTATAAGAACAGAAAAGAGCGAAGAGTAAAAGAGTCCCAGCTTTTGGTGACTCATCAGACCGATGACAAAGAATGTCACAGTATGACACCAGTCAGTGAGGCCATGCAAAAGCGGCAAGACATGGTTAGCTAGGCTGCCCTGTAGGAGATAGAGTCCAGGTGATGTTATTGTTATGGGCCTGTCTGGAAAAGGCAGCCTTGGAAGAAACTGTACATTATAACATAGTTTTAATTCTGCTGCTCAGTTACAGCAGGAACTATCTATTTAACTACACGTATGGGCCGCTTCCTCCAAGTACCCTGACTTCTTCACGTGTCTCTTTCCCAAGGTCAGCCGCCATCAGCAGCAAAAGTTACATCAAAGTGTGATAACTACTGCTATCTGTTGCATGAAATTTCAGGGGTGAGTGTGTGTGAGACAGAGATCATAGGAACTCTCTTGCCTAAATACTACCATAAAATTTATTTACATTTTAAAGTGTGTGCAATCCTGACACTCTTTAATAGCTGAATCCCATAGGACTGTAAACTCTATTACTACTCCACAAGCATAAACAACATGCACATCCTCTAGTATAATATTAATAACATTAAATCAACCAGAGCAGCATGTGTCATATAAGGACGAGGGGGCCAGAGGTGTTTTTCCACCCCCTTTCCATCCTCTGAATACTGGGGGTGTAACTTAGAGTAGTCTCAGGACTCTCTAAATCAGGAGTGGCCAACATGTGGCTCCGGAGCCACATGTGGCTCTTCAGAAGTTATTATGCGGCTCCTTACCTAGGCACCGACTCCGGGCCTGGAGCTACAGGCACCAACTTTCCAATGTGCCGAGGGGTGCTCAATGATCAACCCCTTCCTGTCCCCTCCCCTGAGCCTGCCATGCCCTCGCTCTTCCCCCTTCCCCCCAGAGCCTCCTGCACACCATGAAATAGCTGATCGGGAGGTGCGGAGAGGGAGGGAGGGGGAGGTGCTGATTGGCGGAGCTGCCGGTGGGCCGGAGGTGCTGGGAGCCGGGGTGGGGAGGGGAGCTGATGGGGGGCTGCTGAGGTATTACTGTGGCTCTTTGGCAATGTACATGGGTAAACTCTGGCTCCTTCTCAGGCTCAGGTTGGCCACCCCTGCTCTAAATTGTGTTGCATTGTATCAGCCCCCTAGTGGCCACTGCAATTGCAGGCATCACTTGAATGGAGAGCACTCCAGTCATGCTCTAGCACAGCCATGACAACCAGGGGCCGGCAGTGGGTGACAGAAAGCCAGAGTAGTTATTTCTGTGTCTGCCAGGGGTTCCTAGAGTGTGTCAAAATCTGGCCCTTCAGCTCCTGTAAACCTATAACTGCATTAGTTTGTGTCTATATGAGTGCCTTATTTGACATGCCTTCACTCATCCAAGGGGGCAACTACATAAATGGAGGCACTGGATTACACAGAACCACCATCCACAACCTAGCAGAAAATGAAATTTATTTTACTAATGGTTAATGTGAGATGGGGCATAGTTCAGCAGTCCCTAATAAGGCGAAACTGCCTTTGATGTCACACTAAGTTTTGCCTTTGTACAGAATAGTCAGGACTGTGCCCTGGAGCTAGTAAAATTAATCCTAAATAGGAGATCCTAATTGAAACCTGGCTTTGAAATAGGAAAACTTGCCATACACTTACATGTAGTGCTATTGTTTTACGCTATAATAAATAAAATCATATAACTGAAAACTATATTTATGTTTAACATTCTATTATTCACACACATATATACATATTTTATATATGTGTACACACACACAAAATGTGGTATACAAACAGAATATTCTGTGCTAAACAGAAGTCTTGATTGGCTGGTGTGCTTTGTATTCTTAAAAATGCCTGCAGCAGCACTAGTTCTATTCGAAGAAATCATCTTTGAAAAAACAATGGCACTGCCGGAAAATGGCAAACGATATTTAAATAATCAGTGTGAAATAGCAGTAATGACCTCACTCCACTGCATTTCGTGAGGAAGTTATAACCAACTGGGATTAACCATCAACTTGCCCTGTCTTGCCTTGTTTAGTAAGTGCCTTGGGCCTCAGTCATTAAGCAATGTAGAATCAATATATATTTAAGTAATAATGGAAATGGCAAATTTCTGATTGTTCTAACAAGTTAATCTGATTTCAGCAGTGTGCAGCAATTTCAAAATGCCTTTCATATAACAACCCTGGTACTTTTAAACTTTGACCATGCCAGAGGAATCCTTGAATCATTGCACATTTATGGTGCTATAAAACACGTTTAGTAATATTTTGAAGTATTCTGCACATTTTTTAGCATAAATAATGAAATATTAATAAAAAAAGTTTGGTCTGTAGATAATTTACTGCTAGACTGCAGTCACACACATCTTAAATTCTGTCACCCCCTCGGTTTGTGGATTATTGATTAAAAACTTTCCCGCACCCTACAGTGTGTGTGTGGAGGTAGGGGGGTAAAGATATGTGCCACCACTTTGAAATGCTTTTGCTTAAAATCACAGTTTCCTATAGGAAATATATTTGGGGGCTCTATCCTCCTTTTGATTAGGAGGGAAGGTTAAAGGCCCTGATTCTATAACACTTATATATCTGAATACAGTGGGACTAAGCATGTACATAGTTATGCATGTGCATAATTGTTTGCAGGATCAGGGCATATATGTATAATGTCTGTTAATTCCAACAGGATTTTATACTTGAATCTATCAGTGTATCGAGAGCAGAGGAGACATTGGGGGCCTAATTTTGTGGTTGCAATTTTATGGCCATAATATTAGACAGATCTGTAATTCAGATTGTGTTGGGCATTATGGGACTGATATGTCTGATTTATTCTAGCTGTAATTTAAATTTACACTTTATATTCCTGGTCATAATGTTGATTATACAACATTAAAATGGCCTGGACAACTCCAAACACTCCAATAACTAATAATAATCTGGGGTCCAGATTCACTGGTCTAGCTGAGGAGTGCTCAGCGCAAGATTGGAAATGGGGGAAAGACGGTTTTATGCCACTTTTGCATTCCCTTGACTCTGTTGCAAGCCTGAGGCCACATAGGGTACTGGCATAAATCCAAGTAGGCTGGTCTAATTTACAGCCAGCAACCAATGGCCTTAGCATATGGTCAACAGTTGAGTGCAGTTTGCGCCTCTGCAAAAAAGAGTCAGCATCTCCACACCCAAAACCAGCACAACTTTCAGGAATTGTGTGGATTTCAGGGGATCTGCAGGAGGCAAGAGGTACTTGTGAAGATGCTCCTTCCATCTGTGCTGCTGCCCAGCTTCACTGATCCCTAGTAATTCAGCTCTTGTGGGAAATGTGCTTTCAGGGTCTTCTCTCTTCATAAAAGTGAGTTATCAAGCTGTATAACCTTTCCCCTGATGCTTTGGGCAAAAAATGGTTTGAGCCCAGCCAGTCCCACCAGCCTTTTAAACTTCAACTAAATTAAGCTGAAACCAGGCTGAGTTCCTATGATCAGAGAGAAGAGCAGATGTCATAGTGCCCTTCTGTGGCTCCAGTCTCACAATCACAAATAGTCACGGAGGGAAACATGAAGCTACTAATGCTTGTGTCACTCATCTTTGCCTGGTGTCTAACAAAACACTACATAGGAAGGAATGTACTGCAGCTGCATTTAGTGGAGACATCTGAGCTGAAGCCCCCTACCTTCAGTACGAGAGAGTGTGTGGCTGGCAGGGTGTTTGCTATTAGAATCCTGGACCTTTGGAACTCACTTCTCCCCCAGGTTTGTTACAAGGTGAAGTGTTGGCTTTCAGGGCAACCTCCAAGGTCTACATATCTCTCTGTCTCAGGATGAAATGGCTGTTGGGCGGGGATGGGTATGGGATTCTAGGGACTGTTTGTAAGGTCGATTAATTTCAGTGATATTGATGTTGTTGCTGAGTATTTGAATCGATCAGGGGGAACTGACAGATCTTTTAATTTTGGTGTATTTTTAAAAAAATTCTCAACAGTGCCTACACATTAGTGCTCACATAAATCTAAATGAAAAAATAAATAATAAACATTTTCTGAACATCACTGATCAAGTAAATACAGAAAAATAAAAATTCATTTACATAAACACTTCCACTTTTTAAAATATTGCAGTGACAAACTATGTATCTTTGCTGGAAGCTTTTATAGGCCACCATGCCAAAGCAAAACACAATTTCATGACAACACTATTTCATAACCAAAATGTTGGGTTAATACCATTTACTCTGGTTCATTTTACATTACAGAACAGGCAATTTTCTTAAAATTATTTCCAATTTCTCTTTTCTATGGTGATTCCTTCATACACCAGTAACATGAAAACATTCCACAGTGCCAGACGTTTACAGGAAAGTGACATTGCATGTCAAAGAGCAAGCAAAAAAAAAATTCCAATTAATTTGGGGGCTAGAATTCCAAGGTGCTTGCTATAGATTTCAGATTAGGTATAGTATTTCCATAATTTACAAGACTTAAATAAACAAAACCCATTTCTTACCCCTCTTTCCAGAAGCATATCTCGGAAATGGGCAATGCGTTCTTCTAAAGGAAGAATAATCTGATCTGCTGATGATTTCACAATTTTCTCTTCCACTTCAACCTTCTCCTGATCAGCATTCTGGGGATCTTCCGTTCTTTAACAATGTAAGATATGAATGGTAAATACAGAGTGTACATTTTTTAACCCCCTACTTTCTCTAGAAAACGCTTCAGGAAAGAGGTTTAAATGCAGGATTTCTTTGTAAAATTGACAGCTAATTAGCTAAATCGAATCTTCTCTATTTAATTACTAAAATGGAATGGTTCTTGAGGGCCCTTCATTGAAGATTAGGACAAATATTTATACGGAAGTATAGTAATTCTGTGTGGTCAGAGCACATGATTGAACAATGAGTCATTACACTGCGCTTCAAGTGATGGGAAAACTACTATTCTCCATTATGTTTGACAATGAGTGAAGATTTTAGAATAGTGATTGGAGAAAATAATCGTATTGCTTTTAAGTTTAAAAATCAATGCTAATCTTTATTTTATGCTCCCAAGAGTGCCTTAAATTCACTCCTCCGAGAAACAGTTTGACATATTATTACATATACACAACCTGTAATGAAACATCAGCGAAGAGTGCCTCTATCAGCGCAAAAATCATTACAGACATTTTTAATAATTTTTCAGGATGACTTCATGTTAGAATAAATAGCTGTTTCCAAGGAACTAATTACCACTGTACTTTACAAGATTCACTGGAGGATGACAGACATTTAGCATGACTGTGTTGATTGCACAAGATAACATGAAGTCATGAACATTTTTACTTAAATGTATGTCAATAAGATATTACAAATAGATGGACAGATTTTCATCAGGTGTAAATATACAGGGCTGTCCCTAGTGGGGCACGGGGCAATGGGCGGGAAGTGACAAATCCATCACTTCCGGGACTGAGCCATCACTTCCGGGACTGACCGCGCCAGCCAATCGCACTGGCCCACGGGGTCCCCCAAAGCGTGGGGCCTGGAGCAGTCGCCCCAATTCGCCATACCCAAGAGACGGTTCTGTAAATATGTATAGTTTCCTTGGAACCAGTGGGGCGGGGCAATTTACACCTATTGAGGATCTGTCCTATATATTTTTAACTGAGTCTAGTGATCACTAAAATTACCATTAAAATTCCAAAACAAAGCAAAAACAAACAAACAAAACAATGCACACCACTTGGAAACTAAAATTCACTATTTTTCTACTGTGTAAGTACAGCTCTGGTAGTACAAGCTCTGCCTTAACACTGGCTTTGTGAGGAGGACCTCCAGCAATAGGCTAATTAGAAACTAAACTTCAGCTTGAACCTGTCAGTAGCTCTGTCAATAGCAGTTTTGTTTGTTTGTTGTGAAGCAGATATTTGACCACATTGACAAAAGTGAAACCACAAACTCATGTCACAAATACCACTGAAAATCCTTGAGTATAGAACGATTTTTGGTCTCTACTAATAAATTGGATTACAGTGGCAGATAGGTCCACACCAAAGCGCTGGATTTGAACATCCATAATTGAATCGTGGAAGTATAGATCTAGACTCAATTTTTTACTCTTATTCCCATCTCTACTATTTATCAATATCCTGACCCGTTTTTAAAAAATAAGGGCCAAAAGATGTGATAATATTGTCCACATTTTTCAGACCTCACTGCTACAGTAAGGCGCTTTCATTTTAGGCACCTTAATAAAGGTGACAAGATTATCAGAGGCACTGCAGTTCTCATAGAAGCTAACTAACTTTCTGCATCCAAATTTGAAACTGTTGACCATGGGGTGGAGGAAGGAGGAAATAATCTCCAAAGTGCTTTAATTTGCCCAATTTGAAACTGGAAAAAGTTAAAATATTCTTTTCAGCTAATAAATTATGTCAGTAATGCAATATGAGTCCTAGCATATTATCTCCCTTCTATCAATAATTGCATTTTACTTAAATCATACTAAAATTGTATTATATAGCATTAGCAGTTTCAAAGGCAATAAATTTTTACTCTTCATATTATTATGGTGACTTTTATATTGTATTAGCAATTTTCATTTTCCCCAAAATCATAATATTTCGTAATATGATCCATGAAACTTCCATTCCAATTTCTAGTATCTATAAAGAACTTTTTCAAGCTGGAACTGATAGAAACCCACAATGCTACTCAATCAGCTTAGACAGCAGGAGAGACAGTTTCTCCTTTAGTTTGGTTAATTGAAAATGATCCTTCAAATCAGATAGATTTTTCATTTATTCTCAAACCAAAAATTACAATAAAGGCAACAAAAGCAGTGACAGAATGCAATCAAATATGGAAATTAATAGTTAAAAAGACACATTTAAATAGTCTATTTTACTTTTTACTTTATTCCTATCACAGTTTTTGAAGACTACAAATCTCAAAATAGATAGGAAGTATTTTTTTTACATAGAATTCTGTTTCTTTGGTTGTACTGGGATTTGCAGTTGAATATTACAAACTAAGGGGGAACAAGAATCACAGTGAAAGCTGTCAGTCTTGATAGGGGATGAATCTTTCTAGATTTCTACACTTACCAAATTATCACAGATGAGTTACCATAATATGCTCTTTGGATTACATTCTGATCAAATACAGCAAGATAGCAGATGGGACTCAGTTCTGAAGATGACCAATGAAAACCTTTGACATGAATGGTGCTGATGAATTTTTAAAGTAGACCAAAGCCTTAAGGCAAACTTGGTAGGCAAATGTGGTTGTTAGTATTTAAAAAACCCTGATCTTAAACCCATGCACTTGGAGTTGCAATCTGGACTCCCATAGCCTTTAAAAATCTAGTGTAAAAATTACATTGGATCTTCTAAGCAGATAAAAGTATGGTGCCTTCAACTTCCACTGAAGTAAATGGGAGTCATGTAGTAATCCAGAGACTGAATAGGTCACATTACATTGCACATTCTGTCACATGAGAACTGAAAATTTGTCACACGATCTCACAAAAACAATTTAGTAGACATACTCACAGTTGCCCTATATTTTTAAGCAATTAAGAATAAGCAATTTGAAGATGTTACAGATAAACTCCTGTTTCCAAGTAATCTGATTCTTTAGGAGAAAAAAAAGATTTTGCCGCCTTTGTATTCAGTATAATTAGAGTGTTTCTTGAGTAAGTATTTGGCCTGCATAATGTAGGTACTATAATTAAACTGTATTTAAATGTAAATTAAACTACAGTAATATGTACAGAGATTCTTAGAGACAATAGCTTGTTGAATCCAAAACTACTGAACTGTAAGTGTAGATTCAGGACTGGAAATATGAAATAAGGGCTTGATCCAAAGTCTATTGAAGTAAAATGGGTGTCTTTCCATTCACTTCAGTGGATCAGGCCTTAAACCAGCTATTGAAAATATATTACCATTGCAAAAACCAATGAAAGGAAGAGAATTAGAGTGTGAAGTATAGACCATTTCTGCTAATGTGCGCCTGATCTGTCAATGTGAAAATCAGGAAAGGCAACAGACATAAATATACGAGGATTAGCAAACTTTAACATCTATATACAGTAGCCTGACTTGCTGTGCTTTAAGTATAATGAATTATGGTTTAACTTTGATGAAAGTGGATATTAACGTTAGAATAAGACTTTCTTTGTATCAAATGATTTATTGTGTGTCAAAGGAATAACGTAATTTACTTAGGTAAGTTTACTTTCAATGATGGAAAATAACTGAAAATCCAGTGAGGAATTGGGCAGGTTTTCTAAACCAATCGCTGAGCTCAATTATGTTTATCACACTCAACCAAATTTGACATAGTAATTATTGAATGGGTATTTCCTACAACAGTATTTCCCAAACTTGGGACGCCGCTTGTCCAGGAAAAGCCCCTGGCGCGCCCCGCAGGTGTGTTTACCTGCCCCGTCTGCAGGTTCGGCCGATCGCGGCTCCCACTGGCCGCGGTTCGCTGTGCCTGGCCAATGGGGGGCTGCGGGACATGGCACAGGCCGAGGGATGTGCTGTCTTCCATGTCCCGCAGCCAATGTTCCCTCTAATTTTTGACAGGCCATGTGTGCAAAAAATGTCTTCTATACAAATTGTTGTGCTTCTGTGCAAATGTTTGTGCGCGCAGTGTTTCGCCATGTGCGTGGGGTTTAGAATCTGTGTGCGCGCGCACACGCACACAGCTAAGAGGGAACAGTGCCCGCAGCCCCCATTGGCCAGGCACAGCGAACCGCGGCCAGTGGGAGCCACGATCAGCCGAACCTGCAGACGGGGCAGGTAAACACACCGGCCAGGTGCACCAGGGGCTTTCCCTGGACAAGCGGTGTCCTACAACATGTGGCTACATGGGGTCTGACACACAAAAGATAGTTTATTGGTTGGAGCACTAGGTATTCAGGAGTTCCCAAGTTTGTTTAACTGTTCTGCCAGACTTCCTGTGTAAGGTTGGATAAGTCACTCTGGGGTGGAGTTAGGCTCAGTATTGCAAAGCTAAATTTAGTTGCTGTGCCACCTAATGGAATCCACCTAATGGAATGTGCCACCTAATGGAATCCACAGTCCACAGAGTTAGGTGCCCAGGATCCCTATTCAATGCACCTAAGAATAGGAATTGCTGAAGCCAGCACACTGAGTGGAGAGCTGACTGAGCTAGCAAATAGGTGTGGCCGGTGGGCTAGTTTACCTCTATTATATTCACTGCTTTGTATTATATTCTGCTTTATTATAGTCAGCAGTACTGCAAGGAACCTACAAGCCTGCATCCTGTAAGAAATTGGCTCTCTTAGCATGAGGCTTGAGGCCTATGAATTTTGGCATAAATAAACATAGGTAACTCCTACCTTTTGGGGAACTGGAAGTAGAGTGTAAGGGGGAATTTTGTCCAAAATGATATCAGCCAACCTCAGAAACATGAACTAACACCAGCTTCTGGAAGGTTTTGGATGGATCATCCAACTGCAAGAGTGCCATGGGAATGAATATATATATATATGATAAGGGGGTGAAAGCATACATATACTAACGTATAGAAAAAGGACACCTTCACATCAGTAAGGGGAGGAAATACAAATAAGGAAGAGGGAAGAAACCCCCACTGAATATGTATTAGACATGGTAATGGCAGCATAACATATTTTAAAAGTGGCATCCCTGCCTGTAGGCAGTAGGAAAGAGAGAGATGTAGCCCTTGGGAGGGACCAGATTGATGGCCACTGGTGAAGATGAGGAAGGGGATGGTGATGAGGAAGATAATGGCTAACATTTGAGGTTGTTCTGCAAGGGATGGTGTGAGTATGGATGTTCAGATGTACTTTCTGTATTATATCTATCTACCGTACTGAGTTAGAGTGTGTGTGTGAGTTTGATAAATGTATTAATAAATTATTTATTTGCAAATATAAAAGAGATCCTATACTGTGAGCATTGCACCCGTGCACATCGGGGTTCCCAACTATATAATAAGTCTAATAATACTGGGCCTGATCTTGGGACAAGAACCTGTCTACCCTCAAATTGATAACTTGGGAGTCTCATACATAATCTATAGGTCAGGCTACATAGGAAATATGGAGGACAGAAGCATGGCATAAACTCCACCCCTCCAAGGAAGTTAGAGGGAAGCACCTATCTCCACTTGGGACTCACAGCCAGCCATGAACCTTCTTCCAGAGATAAGCACCTAAGTCAGGACTGTCCCCTCTCACAAAAATAAAAAAAAGTTGTTGTGGTAGTGGTGCTCTCCCTAATAGCCCAGTGGTTAGGGAACTCACCTGGGCTGTTGGAGAATCAGGTTCAAGTTCCTGCTCCAATGAATAAGTATTTTATACAAAGTGGAACAGCTTCAACAGGAGAAACAGAGAGACGTCCACCCCAGAATACCTCATAAGCCAGTGGTTAGGGCACTCACTTGGGAGGTAGTAGAAGAGCTGAGTTCAAGTGTCTTCTCTGAATCAGGCAGAGTGGGTATTCGAACGTGTGGGTATTCTCCCACATTCCATGTGACAGCTCCAACCAGTGGGCTATAGGGCATAAGAAGGGAGGGCACCCCCAACCATACACCCCCACAAGCAGAGAATGCCTGCTGGGGCTTACATGTTCCAGGAAGGGATTTTGTCTATTTATCAGCCCAATTATCCTCTCACTTACAACTGTATGGCAATATCTCCAAATGAGCTGCCATAGTCTTACACAGATATGAAAGGCAGAACCAAGACTTCCGAGCCAAACTGTCCTCTTTATTCTGGACTCGCTGTGCTACTCAGGCAGCTGAAAAGGTCGATAGTCTTAATTGGGTAGAAAAGGTAGAACTGGCTCCTATATCACTCCCCTTAAGGATTCTTGTGCTCATGCTACTCTTGGGTGGCATAACAGGCTTATAGCTAGCTGGTATATTTAGAGAAGCCCAGAGTCTACTGTAAAATATGCCAGGGCTGGGGCCAATGTAGAACTAGACCCAGGATTAGACGCTTCAACTGGTTGTTGTGTGGCCCACCCCCCTCCCACAAATATCCTCATGCTACTAATAACAGTTTACATCTGAGTCTTTACTACAAATATAGGTAGAAGGACTTTCCAATGGCACATATATGTCATGAACCTCCAACCCCTAAGAATCTCCAGAAGACATTCATAACCCCAGTATTATGGCAGGAGAGCTAGTTAGGAGTGTTAACTATTTCAAACTATTCAACAAACTTTTAAAGGGGGGATAACTGTACTATACCTTTACAGATACAGATTCCACCTGGCCTTTATGTGGGTCCACAATGTGAGGGAAGGAGACCATCAATCAATACTATCAGCAGCCCAAAAGAGTGCCAGACACAATTCCTGCCCTTGCGCTCAAGGGAACAGGGACAGCTCCCACCGTACTACCCTGATGGTGCACACATCCCAAAGGGAACAGGGAGGAGGTGGAGAATATGCTGCCGCCTTCTAAGTAAGAAATTTGTAGGAGGAATTCTGCCGCCTTGAGAATGCATCCTTATGCTGGCTCTGAGGTGAGGTATTTCTGCCCCATCTCTTAGTATAGGCTATGTGCCATCATTTAAAAATAAATTCCTATTTCAGCTAAAGTACATCTTATACACACAAACATGCTGGCATAGGGAACCCACTGCACGTAAGCAGCTGTATTTCAGTTCCAGGTGCTGATGGCTTTTCAGTGGTTCCTACTGCTGCAGACGTAACAAATATAAGGTATCAACTTGAGGATACATAAATTTACTTGTTGGAGCAATTATCTGGAGACACTAGAAATATACAGAAGGAACATTTGATGGGCTTTCTATCATCAGCGGGGTACACAGAACACCAGAACAATGACTAGTACTACAGGAAAGTCATCTGGACCATTCTCCTATGTATCTAATTAATTAAAAACCCCTAATATAAAAGAGAGAAATAAAACTATGAAAGGAAGATAATCTCCATTCTATGAAAAACTGCCATTTATTTCTTAGAAATTCTTTGAATGCTTTAATGTAATAGATTTACAGCTACAGTCCAAATGTTGATATATTTAAAATATATATTTAGACTAAATGTCTTTAAAGTAACTGTTGAAACGTTAGCTTTCTAAAAATCCATGTAAGTGCTGATTTTCCTGTAGGATAATTTGACCATATAAGGAATTCCTTATATGTTACTAGAAAGAAAATAATATTCAAAAGAATACTGTTTAAACCATATAGTAATTTGTGCACGTTTGCTAGGACTACTGAGATCTTAACACATTAGGGAGGTCAAATCGTTGAGGGATTGGGATCACAGCAATGAAGTTTGAAGGACTACTAAATTTTTTAGCCAAATATTATTCTGTTTACTTATATGAATCATATGAATAATGTCTTTGATTTACAACTTGTGAGAGTAAGGCAACCACTCCTCATCAGGACAGTTATTTTTAAAAAGAGGAAAATTGGAAGGTAGGTTCAGTTGTGGGGCTTTCAGTGTCTTTTAAGTTATGTGTATATCTTGTCACAAATTTCAAATATGATAAAAATTGCACTATTTGTCACACTTGTGCAATATATTGTTTCAGGCAAGATTGAGAAAACCTTGCTATCAAACTCAAAATTCAATATTTAGGCAGTGTATTTTATAGACAGTATGTAATGCACTTTTACTAGGTGCTATTTTGACTTCTACTGCTATGTAAATTTATTCCTGATAGCAGTCTCTGTTGATTGTGAATCAAATTACCCTCAGAGTAAAGAAAAAAAAGATAACTTGCCATCCTTTATGTACAATTCACTACAGGAAAAATTCATTTATGATGTGGATAGCCAATATAACGCACTCTACAGTAATTATTCATCACACTGGAGCGTCCCTGGTCCTTGCTCACTCTGTGTTTGCTGAGGAAGGGTCTCTGTACTGGCTGCACAATGAGAGCTGTGATGAAGGAGGTAAGCCGGAGGAGCTATATTTATGCAAGTGGTGCAGACACGCTGCTCTAGTGCATTGGGTGTGGAGGGCTGTGCGACAATTCAGAGGCTCGGGCCGCCAGGTGTGGGGCTGCATTTGACTGCCTCAACCTGAATGGCATTTATGTATTTGTTTGAAAACAAAAATAGGTACTTCATGGACTTTGCAAAGAAAATATAGACAAAAAGCTAGGTCAAATTTGGGGTCTCTCAATTTTGACAGTGCCCTTTTGAATGTAAAGAAGATAAGAGAGTATAAAAGAGTCACCTTTTAAAAGATGAATAAGTAATGGAAATCAAACCACCATGGTACAAATCATCTCTACTCACAAGTAGGCAGTGGAGGAGTCACTGTTTGACCTCCTGACATTCTGGGTAGCAAGTTTTATATTATCAACACACAGGAATGGAATAAGCATGGTTTTCTTGAGATTACTAAAGAAGAACAGTCTGTCTGGAGTTCTTGGAACTTTTAGTTTGGGCATATTAACAGTCAGAAGTTTTAACACTTTCCCACCCTGTCTTTTAAAAAACCCATCTTACTAGAATGTTGAAAATATCCACTTACACTGATAGGATTAAACTATGACCTATTGAAGAAGCAAAACTGACACTGACCTCTATAAGGACAGGTATAATCAAGAGGAACTTCAATGAAGTCAATAAAACTACAGTGATAGAAAAGCAGCATAAATGGGAAGATAATTAGCCCCGCAATGTCCATCTTGGAAATGTAGAAACACTTTGTCTCCACTGTTCAAAATTTGCCCAAAGCATATCAGTTGACATCTATACAGACCCTATTCTGCAAGCAATCCTGTCATCTTATATTCAGCCAGCATTGTTATAAATAACTGACTATTGTTTGGGGTAGGAAACAGTTCCTCACTAACCGTCCTCCAGAATGCTTTTATTTCCTTAAAAAATTTTTTTTTCAAGGGACCATTTTTGTCCTGTTCTGGGGTGTGACATGTGCAAAAGAATATTGGATGAAGACTCGTAATGAGGGACAAATCCAACAACACTTAGCAGAAACATCTTGAAATATAGTACAATTTCGGGAACAAATTCTCTGCTGGTTAAATGGACACAGCTTTGATGGAGTTTTGTCCAGTTAAACCAGCAGAAAATTTGACTCATTCAATAAAATCCTGGCCCCATTGAATTCAATGGCAAAACTCCTACTGATTTCAGTAGACTCAGGATTTCATCTAACGTTTTTAACAGTAATCATCTTTCTTGAAAGCTTAATTTAATCATTCCTTTGTTCTGATGTAAACACTTTCCAGTTACAAAACGAATAGATAGTGTGTATGAAAAATGGCTCTTTTGAAGCACCAGGGGAGCAAACAAAGGAATAGACATCTTGAGGATTGCTGTCACCATTGATGCATGTATATGGCTATGCAATGAAAAATAAATTAGTATCTTCTTAGTGCCATATCCATAGTAGACTTTGGCTTCCCTATAGAACATATGAATTAAGAAACAATAAAACTTACTTATTTCTCTTGGTTTTGGTGCTATGCTCATCACTTACTTCCTCTGGACAAGAACCATCACTTTTATCTGCTAAAAAAATGCATAAAATTTAAATTATTAGACAGTTACTATCTACATGAGAATCAAAGTCCTAAAAGTCCCCCTTCACTTGTCCTTTTGTTCTGATACTGACTCATAATATTGGCTAATTTCTGCTAAGATTTTTTTTAGCTAAAGAAGATACTTTATAAAATCCTCATAGGTAAGCTCATCAATACAGAGTGATATATACCAAAAAATGTCACTTTTCTTATTTTTGCCCTGAAGAGCTTCTCTCTGTAAATTTGTGATTTTTTTAAAATATCACATTTGGCTGATAAACTGAAAAAATATAACCACAAAGATGTTTATGTAACATTGTTATTTCAATCCCAACAGGGTGAATGATTTGAGAATGCTCACTTCCATCACAACTGCTTCCTTTTTCCTATTTTTCATTTCCATGTTACTGAAACATAATGCTGCTTTCTTGTTAAATCTTGGGCATGGAAGCAAAGTTAAGCAGATATTGTGGATTCTCAAACTCACAATGTACCAAAACCTAGTTTGGTCTGGATACTCTCCCAAAGAGGGCTTTGAGATGAGGTTGTAATTTATAATGGGTGTGAAGTTTATTGAGAGGACATCTATTTTACAGTTTGTCTCCTTGTTTTAAGGAATATTAATTGTGATTCAATGAACAGAACATAAACCAAACTACAGCATAAGGGAGAACTACAGTGATATAAAAAGCCTCAAAAACTCTGATCACAATCAGGAGTAGACACCATAACAGAAGAAAATATATACCAAGTTAAAATTATTTAAACTCTGCTGACTACAGAGTAAATTCAGGGGAAGCAAAAATGAATGGCACTTTAAAATAAAAAGGCTATGGCCTATACAATACTTATAAATACATCAGCACAAGTATTGTGAATATACTTTGATATATGGTAATAAACCTAAGTAGTGTTTTCAGTATCAGTACAATGCATGAAGATAGTTATCCATAGCTGCTAAATTCTTCTATAGAGAAGCCTACATGGAAACAATTTGGGGACTCAGAAGATGGAGTAAAATAATACAGTCTTGCTATTTTAAAGCCATTAATCAGGAGCTATTCATCCTGCTGAGACAGCAGTGATCTTAACTTTAATAAATTCCTAAGAGAGTAATATGTAATCTTTTAACAGCATACTTGATGTTGCTTTCAAAGAGAATTCAAGTTAAAAATGACCCGAGGTTCAGGGCTGATTGGGCAAGCACAATCCTATTTCTACAAAATGGCACCTCTAGTAAAAAGAGCCATGCTCAGCAGGCATCAACACCAAATAAAAATCAATTGTCTCTTATCTGAGTTAAGCTTCAACAAGTTAGCAAACATCCTAGACTGAATATCTACAAAACACTTTATCACACCATAGATAGCCCTCTCAGAGTTGACTAGAAGATATATACTGCAAATGTTATTAATCTCAATGTGAGACCATGTTTCTTGAATAACGTATGTAGGGAAAGCAAGTAGAAAAAATATGAGTCCTGTCTGAAGTAGTAAGATTCTTCCACTCTACATCTGAATAGGGCCAGGAAAAATATTGATCAATGACAGTCCAATGAATATGTGAAGTTCTGAAGCAACTGAAAGTTGGATATATAAAATCGACTGAAAAACAATTATAAGACCCCATCTCTCTGTTAATCATTGCTATGAAACAGATATATAAACTGTAAATCTAAGAAACATCGCAGCACTCAAAAAAGCTAACAGAATGTTAGGAACCATTAGGAAAAGGATCGATAATAAGGTAGTAATATCATAATGCCACTATATAAATCCACCTTTAATAGTGTGTGCAGTTCTCATTGCCCCATCTCAAAAATGTATATTAGACATGGAAAAGATACAGAGAAGGGCGACAAAAATGATTAAGGTATGAAACAGCTTCCATGTGAGGACAGATGAAAAAGACGGCTTTTTCAGCTTGAAAAAGAGACAATTGAGGGGGCATATAAGAGAGAAGACAGGATACTGGGTTGGATGGACCATTGGTCTCACCCAGAATAGTAATTTCTATGTTCTTATAGTGTATAGTTACTGGATGCATTTTAGGAAGAAAAAAATCTAAATCAAATTAGAATGTATCAGTATTTTTATGTTCTGTTTCTGATGCATAGCCTCATCTCAAACTCTCCTATTGTCCTGCTTGTCTTACGCACGAGTTATTCTGCTAACTGCAATGGGACTACTTGCTTGAGTAAGTTGTGCAAAATCTGTCCCAAAATATTTAAAGTTAACACCACCTCTGCAAATTGTATGTGGCAAACTCTGCAACACAAGACAGAAACTATCCAAGATCTCCCACAAGGAGATAAAAATCAAATATTGTATTATTGTTGGGCCCAACTGCAGAATCATGTTCTGTTCTTCTTGAGAGACAAGGGACCAGAGGGAAAAAAAAATCTAATAAGGGATTTATAACTTGAGAAAATATATGACTTGATTATAATCACTCTGTATAACATTAGGAAGGAGTGCTACACTAAATCTGATGGACTGTCAAGCTTAATTCTAACTAGTTCATTAGTTCTTTGCAACACTGAAAAAATATCACCACTAGTGTTAAGTTGGTTAAGGATTCCATGACGACAAAGAAAACATCACTCATTATTTTATAAAAATAATGTAATTTATAAGTAAACTTAATAAATATATTCCACTGGTCTGTTTTACACGTCTATTTAACAGACTTGTACTTAATATTTTTGTCTAAATATTACTCAAACCAAATTTCTTGCTGAATTCTTGAGGAAAGGGGGTGGATCAATTCATATTTGGTTTTGAATATAGCTCCTATCCAAATATGAGAGCTAAATATGAATCAGCAAACAGTTCTGTGTGCATAAAAACTTCCTTTCTATTCAGCTAAAAAAAAATCCCAAAGCCTGATTTCCATATTATGGGGCACCACAGGCAGTGTTGTCAAAAGAGATTGAAAAATCCTTCTATTTGGGTCCTCCTCTCATCCCAAACTGCCTGGAGCATTTTTTTGTGACAAGAATTCTTATATCTAGCTCTATCTATATGGTTTCAATCAGTCTTGCTAGTGGCTGAATGAGAAGGAGTAAGCCAAGAGCACAGCCTTTGGCTGGAAACAAATGTGAAGCGGGGCGGGAGGCAGGGGCTTCAGGCCATGGCTTTCTTTTCTTGGTTTCCAACATGTGACAAGTTCCATTCTTCGTTTCCACCTCTGTAGGCTGTTCTGTGTGGGAGGACAATGACTACAACTCTACTGAATCCCTGGTGCAGGTTTCATTCCAACCAACTTTTTAAAAGTACACGTTTCAATAATAAATTGGTAATAACTTAACCTTGCCTCATTAGTCTGTGGGAGTTTTAGTCAACTGCTCCCTTTCAGGCAGCCACTGAACCACTCAGATGATTACTATGGGGTGGAAACGGACATTGGATGGACATTTATGGTGGTATTGCTTTTGCCCTGGTGTAGGGGACCTGTAAGACTTATTTCTTGTTTAATTTTTTTAAGGTAGGAATGGACAAAAAAGAAGGGAGATTGGTATAATTTCATCCATGAAAAAGTTTGATTTTATTCATATCAGAATTTTAGACCAAATAGTAGATGCCCCATACTGCCCTTGTATCCAATACACTCCTTTCAAAAAGCAAAATATTATTGCTCATAACCTCAGTAGCCTTTCCTGGCATTCCACTGGGTGATAATTTTTTCTAGTGCATTTACATACTCTAATGATCTGAGTGGTATTATGACTTTGGATACACAAATTGAAGTAGACATGTTTCTGAACACACCATTCCAATATATGAAAATGTCATTGCCTATAGAAATAAGATGACAAAAATCCTCAAAAGTTTTTGAAAAGAGAAAGGGATATCATGGCTGGTATCTGAAACCAGTCTGATACAGTGGAGTAATGATACACAGTGCCAATAAAATAGTGCTATGGTCAAAATGAGTTATAGCAGAGACTCTTACTCAGAAGAAATGGCAGGTCAAGGATATGCCCTCTTATATGTGTGGTCTGATCTGAGAAAGTTAAAGTCTATAATTGGCCATGAGCTTTGCTGTTAACGTATCGTACGTGCCTGTAAGGATCAGTAGGAGTTGAACACATGTCTGCAGGGCTATCAGGCAAACAACAGCCCCACATTGCTATCCAGTTGTAACCTGGTCACTTCCTGTGACCCAAAATCCAGAGGTTCAACACCATGGGAAGTTTAGCCTTCAGTGGTCTGACTGACAGTGGTCTTAGCGATCCCAGATTGGCTCATTGGCCTGATATAAATAAACCCAGGGGGAGTACCAGGAAGCATGTAGGCAACAATATGGATCCCTATCTAGCTAGCTAGCTGCCTGCCCTGACTCTGTTCCTGAACTGCTGGTATTGGTCTCGGCTCTGAGTAAGGTTATAACTCCTGATTGATCCCTGGAGCCCCAATACTGGATATTGACCCTCAGCCTGATTCCTGACTCTGACTATGGCTTGACCCTCAGCTTAACTCTTGACCCTGATACTGGATCTGATCCTTGGCCTCAATTCTGGAAACCCAAGCTCCTGCCACTAACCTTGCTTACCTTCGCCCAGGATCCTGACACTACCTAAATTAATATAATTCCAGATTCTCCATTATGCTACAGTGGTGTGATGCTAGTGTAACTCCATTCAAGACAACGGAGTTACCCTAGTGTACTTGACAGAACAAGGAGTAATGGTCTCAAGTTGCAGAGGGGGAGGTTTAGGTTGGATATTAGGAAAAAAAATTTCACTAGTAGGGTGGTGAAGCACTGGAATGGGTTACCTAGGGAGGTGGTGGAATCTCCTTCCTTAGAGGTTTTTAAGGTCAGGCTTGACAAACCCCTGGCTGGGATGATCTAGTTGGGGTTGGTCCTGCTTTGAGCAGGGGGTTGGACTAGATGACCTCCTGAGGTCCCTTCCAACCCTGAGAGTCTATGATTCTATGAAAGCTGGTACTGAGGAGTGGAGAATGAGTTCTTCAGTCTCTAAGCAGCTGAGTATATTGTATTAAATCATACATTCCTTACCATGTTCTTACTCCAACTCCTCCCATAGATTTCAAAGACAATGGAAATTTTGCCGACCTTTGGACTGAGAGAAATGTCCCAGTATGAACCCATTAGTAAAGGATCAAGACACCTTCATAAATCTCTGTAAGAACTAATTTTTAACAAAGGTGGAATAATTGATAAATGCCTAATCTTTCAGGCACCCCAGAATTACAAATGCACTTGATCTTTTAGTACAGTGATGTGCTGATAACCTATGATACTCTGATAATAATTATGCTTGCTCAAATATATTTGTTTGCTTTTGATTTAGAAAAATTAATTAAACCCAACAACAGCAACTAAACTAAGTACATTTGGCAACTATCTCACAAACAGGTAGCTTATTTGGTTTATTTATTTACTCAAGATTTTCAGCTAATGGGTATGATGACAAATAATGTATTTGACCTCATCAGCTAATATACGCTAATTATAACCTGATTTTCTTAAATACTCATACAACTCCCAATTAGATCAATGGAAGCTGCAAATTATTAGCAACAATGAAAAACCAGCTATAATTCACCAGAACAACATGACACAATAGTCAAGCCATAATGCCACACACACAACAGCATGTAAAGAATAGGACACAGAACAGAAAAGGAATTTCTTAAATAACATGTACCAACAATGGCCTTGGCACAAAGAGGATTAATGATAGGCTATGAATAATGGCCCTCGTTTTTGTCTTGGGTTATCATCCTCACCTACCCAGTCATTAATTAATCCTCCAGAAGGCCCTACATTTTATTGCTATTGCTAAACAAAACTTATGTTGCATTGTGCTTCTGAACCAAGACTTAGAAGATTTGGTCTTGGAGCCTTTGATCACTGTGTTTATCTGCTTCATATGAAGAAAGCTTTGATTTTATTCCAGGTCTCTTTTTAAATTGAATGTATATCTATAAAAGGCAATAAACTCATCTCTTAAGTGATGTTAAGTGATATATAAATATATCCCCTATAGTAACAATGAGGAGTCCGGTGGCACCTTAAAGACTAACACAACCCCAATAGTAACAGTTTATGGAATTTTTTCCATCAAACATTTACAACAAATGTCCTGATTATCACTTACTCATATCAACTTGCAAGTACACCCTTTCATATCCTCAGTTCATCCTCACAACTCCTATTTAGGAGTAGTCCATTGGGAATTGTTTATGGATCAACAATATACACTATGTCCTTTAAAAATGTACTGTGTTTTTTACTTTCATCATAGATAAAAAATAAATCTCACTTGATGTACTTTCATGGGAAATGTGGGGATTGTTTTCACCGAGTTACAAAATATTATATTTTCAAAAATAATGTTTAAGTTTACTTTTCTTCTTCTTCTTCATGGACCTCACCACTAAAGTATAGACATGGATTAAAGAAGCTTCGCAAGTGTAACTATACTATGAAATGACAAAGGGTCCTGTGGCACCTTATAGACTAACAGAGGTATTGGAGCATAAGCTTTCGTGGATGAATACCCACCTTATAAGGAATGGCAATATACAAAAGCCTGTAGGAGAACACTTCAATCTCCCTGGACACACAATAGCAGATTTAAAAGTAGCCATCCTGCAGCAAAAAAAACTTCAGGACCAGACTCCAAAGAGAAACTGTTGAGCTTCAGTTCATTTGCAAATTTGACACCATCGTCTCAGGATTAAACAAAGATTATGAATGGTTAGCCAACTACAAAAGCAGTTTCTCCTCCCTTGGTATTCACACCTCAACTGCTAGAAGAGGGCCTCACCCTCCCTGATTGAGCTAACCTCGTTATCTCTAGCCTGACTCTTCCCTGCACATTTATATCTGCCCCTGGACATTTCCACTGCTTGCATCCGATGAAGTGGGTATTCGCCCACGAAAGCTTATGCTCCAATACCTCTGTTAGTCTATAAGGTGCCACAGGACCCTTTGTCGCTTCTACAGATCCAGACTAACACAGCTACCCCTCTGATACTTTATACTATGAAATACATCATTCAATCCATATGTGCTGGTGGTGATGATCCCCCAATGTAAACAGCTAATTAAATATGAACTGTGCTTCAAATAATTGGTCTGCATGTAGACCTTTTCCTAACAAGGGCAGAAAAGTTGTTGTTCGCCCAGTGCTAATGTCCAGACAGCAAGATTAAATCTTTCCAGTGGTTCCCCACTTCAACCAAAAAAACCCCGCCTGTCAAATTACCACTTTGTGGGAGAGGGAAGAAGAGGAAAACAGCTGAAGTCTGTGTTGAGCCCAACTCTCTCACAACAGCTGCAGCCAAGAATTATCACACAGATCAAGAAGCAACACTAAATGTAGTGGAAACCAGTAATAGCCCAGGGCAGACAGGCATCAGCTGGCAAAGCAGGTTTTTAGGGAGAAGTATTTACTTTTATAAGGCTAAATAACTGGTAAAGGAGAAGATTGAGGGCCTATCTCACGTTACTGAGCAAATACTGACATGAGTTATCTCGGTGGGGACTACTCCTATAAGCGGCCACTAATGTAAGTAATTGCTGCACTACTGGGGGCTGAGTGAGCAATTAAATAGGGGGTGGTAGATTAGAAATACAGTGAGTGAGCTGTGAGCAGGAAAGCTGAAAGATGTGGGTAGGATGGGATAGAGATGGGCAGGGGAAATTAGTTCATCAAATTGACCTTCTTCATTGCAGACCAGATGGCAAATCTTGTTCTCCAATAAGTGATCTTTTTAAAAAATACATTTGAAACATTTAACATGCACTAATGCAAAGCAAGTTCTCTCTTCAGTCAACACCAAGAATGTCATTCTGAAATCTACAGTGCTTGAGGGTTGATTGGCAAAGCCATGTTTGGATTGTGGTACCCACATGTCTGCCAAACCTTTCAGCAGTCCTCAGAGATTTATTTTCGGGATTATTTTCTTACAGTTGGGTTAAATAATCATTTATTACTGTACATCTGCTTTTGGTACATGGTCAATAAGACATTTGCAGAAATCATGCTATGCTAATGTATTCCTAATGTATGTTTTGGAAATATGAGTGCATTAAAGGTAAAGACAAAGTCTTCCAAGGTGTTACTTTTTAAATCAAAGATTCTTTCAGCATAAGAAGCCACCTATTTTTTTTACTTCCTTGCTAATAATGAAAGAACTCCAATACAAATTTTAGAATTTCAGTGTAAATAAAGATTTTGTAAGCAGCATTACTGTTAGCAAAATATTTTACACAAAATCCAACAGGAAAATCATCATTCTGATCATTTTCACTTAATATATTTAATGATCAAGTTTCATTTAGCATTTGATTTTAAATAGATGCAAATAATCACAGCTTTAGTTACTTGCTGAAGTTTCCAGCTTGCGTTTATGAGGTGGATCTTCAATGATTCTATTAATATCACCACGATTCTTTAGATCCACTGGTTTCTCCCATACTGACAGCTGCATTGTAGGGTTGAAGAAGAAGACTCGGTCATCTCCAGTCCAGACTACACACCTATTTTAATTAATAAATATGCTTAGATAATCTCACATACACATAGAAACGATATTAAACTCATGGCTAACTCAATATTCTCCATAGTCTCATACAGCCTGGGTGAAATTCAGCCTGGCCAGGCTGATAGTGCAGAGACCTTAAGTTGGATAGGAGGACTAAGGAAGATTCTCCCCATACTAATAAAATGTCATTATCAGTGGTCAGAACAGTACTCAGGCATGCAAACACACTACTCTCTCTCTCTCTTTCTCCAACAGGGAAAAAACAAAAACAAACAAATAAAAAATAGGACCAAGGTAAAACAATGATGCTTATAGCAACTGAGGCCATGGTAAAGGATTACATTTCACATTTTCAAAATGTATCTGTGAAGGTGGTGAACCACAGAGGTCTCAAGCTGTTTTGCATAGTCAGTGCCTACTTAACACCCAGATATGATAGATTCAGGGGGTTTGCTGTTGGGTAGAAGGCAGCCACGGAGACCTCATATGGCTGCCTCTAAGGTAGAAGGCCTAGCCAGAATACCATTAGGCCTCCACGGCCATCATCCCAGCCAAACCCTACAGGGGTTCCATTCTACAAAGACAGAAAGGACCTGATTCAAAGTCCACTGAAATCAATAAAAAAAACCCTCCGATTGATTTAATTGGGCTTTTGGATCAAATATGCAATGTGACCAAGCCATGATTGCTATGCAAACCAGAATTTCCTGACTTGTGCAATTTAAATGTCAGCCTCAGCATTGCATTAACTTAGTTCCTTGCATTAAATTTCCTTTTTAAAACAGGAAAAATATTATTTTAAGAATAGGTACTATATCACAATGATGGATATTGAAGTAAACCCGGATGCACTTGATTAAACGGATAGTTTTTACAGACATATAGTATATGCAACTTAAGAAAAGTAGTATACAACACATGTGCACTATGCCATTCTAAAACACATATAAAGAGCCAGCTCCTGACCTTCTTGCATCAGAAACACCAGGCAAGAACTGAGCTTATTAATGCAAGCTCTCCACCACTTGGCAGTTCTCAATGGCACAGGGGAATAGAGCTATCAAAAAGACATGCTTAAAAAGAAATCTGTTCTGTGTAAAAGACTGAGAACATAAAAAGTGATATATAAATGCTAAGTACTACTATTGGATAATTTGAAGTTTTCTGTGAACTAATAGTAAGAGAGCACAATTGATTGCCTGTCCTGGTAATAAAAAATATATAACCTTTTGAGCAGCCTAAAGGGAGACTGTATATCTTTATAGTGCAGAAAACAGAGGCAAGAAGGGTTCTATTGGTAAAAGTAAGAAGATAAAAGTAATTAAGAATGCATTGTAAATTATGTGCATTCCCAAGGTAGAAGACGAAGTTGGAAGTTAACACAGCACTGTTGACTTCTCAGTTATAGTTATCCCTGATGTAAGTCCCTCGTATCTTTGGAGCTAAAATGAATAGTGGGGACCTGATAAATATTTTAATGATTTTCATATTATTATAATATACAAATGATTCAGCTCTGAAAATAGCATCCCAGAATGGCTGACCTGTTTTTTTATGTGGTAATAATTAGGTGAAAACAACATTTGGTACTTTGTGTTTCAGAGTTACAGTTCTCAGTTCTATCACAGGCACCGTTAATCAGATCAAGAACTCTAAATGTACCATTAAGCATTAGTCTTTGGCTCACAATAGATCAAGATAGAGTTGATGGAAGACTTTAGGAACAAGAAACCAAACTATCATAAATACCACAGTCCTACTGCCAGGCACCTTAGAAGCCAAGCATTAGGGGGAAGAAGGGAGTAATTAGCAGTTAACTGATTTATTTAATAATATGGTTACATTTCTCCCTTTACCTAAATCTGTGGATAATGGGCCCAATAGTGTCAAATGGTGCATGCCTCCCACACAATGCTGAGCACTCTCAATTGTAATTAGCTTTAATGGCAATTGAGCTCATTCAGCCCTTTTGCAGAATCTGTCCCCATAGGAGTACTACGTGGAGCTCATGGTGTGCTTCAAAAGCAGGAAGCCAGTATACGGTGAGTGTCACAGTCATGCCATCATACACATTTAGGACAGTCTCAGACCCTGCCAATTGTGCACATCAGCATCTCTGGCCAGGAGGAGATGAGAACAAGGCTATTTTCAAAAAGCTGTTGATGCTGCTCTCTAATAATGTAATAGTGACTCCTCCCATGCACAAGTTCAAACTCTCTGATCTCACACACAGTTTCTATCACTTTGGGTGATGGGAGACCACATTTGAGGCTGATAATGCATTAGTCATTTGAAGTGTACTGCTAGGCCATCTGGAGTCTCAGCATTTATCTAATAAAAACAAGGTGATTGCTAAAATGGAAATGGCACATTTCCACACCTGATTGAAAGACCAAGTAAACATCTCTAGAGGGCTGCAAAAATGGATCCAAATGGCAGGTCCCTCATGAAGCCTTTTCATTTTTCCATAACTAACCCAATTTGACATTTAATTTAAAATTAGTGCCCTCTTCCCCCACATTACATATCACCTGTACCTCTTTGGCATAATAAAAATTTCATTATCCAAAAGGGAAAATATGGTATTTGGTTTCAGTCACAGATCACAAATTGAAAGTGCTGATGATGCTATGTTCTTTATACTGAAATTATTTTTGAACTAAAATAATGACATTTAAATATATAAGAAAATAACCTTAATACATCATATACTATATTTACATGGTAGTTAAGCAGGGTTAACTAATATTTTTGAGAACTGTTTAGTGACATAAACAAATCTGGCTAATTATTGCCCTGCTCTAATCTCTCCTTTTTACTGGAATTTATTCATCAGGTGGAGGCCAGGAAATGTTTATGAGACCTGAAGTCCTTAAATTTGCTGATACTTTTTAGTCAGACATTAGTGTTCTGGTCTCATCTATATATGATCTCCTCTGAGCAATAAACAATAGTTGGTGCCCAAGTTGCCTCACGTGTGTCAGTCCTTTTGATACTATCAGAGGTCAATCAAACTGGGAAGAAGACAAAGGTGGAAGCGGTCTCTTCCCTTTGGCTCTCCCCTCTTCATCTTGCTCTTTCTCCAATGGCCTCTTGTACCTCCACCGACTGTTTCTCCCTTCCCCTGTCCCTAGCCCTTGAAGCTCTCTTGCTCTCTCTCTACTCCCCTTTCATTTCAGGCCCTGAAAACATTTCCTGAATTTTATGCACTGTCCATGGTCCTAATGAAATCAATGGATCTACTCAGTGCATAAAGTTAAGATGTGTCTTTGCAGGATTGGGGGCTTACCAGCTAACCTTTTCTTCTGTCCTCTTCCCATGGAGAATTCCATTCAGATTGGAAATTCTCCCTTGGAGTTATTGAATGAAATTAAGGAAGGGAAAATTCTGGTTGAAAAAATTAGGCAAAAATTCCTAATGATGTCTGTTAGGCTGTGGAAAAGTCATCCATAGCGATAGGTGATGGAAGCCTAACTTCCTGGAACCTTTAAAAATAGACCGGACAAACCATTGGAAACATAAATATAGTTTAGGGAACAAGTGGCCCCAGAGGATGTGTAAAGTGACTAAGCAGTAGTTTTCCATCTCTGAATACTGTGGTATCTATGGATAAGTAAATTAGTGGGCTGTTTCAGTTGTAATGCATCACTGAAGTAGTTAATGTTGTCCTTTAAATTGTTATTGTTAGGCTTCATGATTAACATCCCACTGTGACTGATGAAACAAGTTCATAGCTCTCATAGCTATTTGTAATTGCCAACTGTTTGAAGACAAAGGAAGATAGGTATGAATAGTTACAATTTGAACTGCTGTTTTTGCAGACACGAGACATATCCTCTGTTTTCTGTAATTCCATGGCTGCTGAATTTACCACAGAATTCAGCAGCACTTGAAATGGAATTCTACACCAGAATCTAAAGCTTTCATTAAAAGATTTAAAGTAGAGATTCAGTTTGCTCGATCGCTTTCAAGTCACTTTGATGACAAAAAATGTGTGTGAACCCAGCTTAACTCACCAGCTAAATTTAGTTGCTCAAGCAGTGAAAAGCAGGCAGAGTGGACTAGTGAATTTGGGCCTAAAGTTCTAGCCCTTACAGTTGTGAGGTGTATAAACTTCCGAACGTGAGTCACATGTAAACCAATATTATGTTTTCTGCCTGAGTCTGTGTACAGATTGCCTGCAACAACAGCTCCAAGAAGCACAAATTGCTCTTATTCACCGTAATGGGATGTTAACTTCAAAAATATGCTTCACATGTATTTGTTATTCATTCTATGGAATGTAGTATATATATATATATTTAAAATCAAAGTAAAATATTTATTTTGCGTTGTAAAATTGGTCCATTTCACTGGATATGTGGAGGAACTATATGTATTTTAAATAGTTTTAAATACAACACATTGTATGTAAAACATATTAATGGGATTCAATAGATTTTAAATATCCACATTACAACACATGTACACCAATGCTTTTACAAAACACAAGAAGTGGCTTACTTTTTTTCTTTTCAGGTGACCAGCGAATGGAGGGCTTCACCCTACTTTGCAACTGTTTTGCCTGAATAAGACGTGCAGGATGGGGCTCAGAATTAGCTACATTCCATTACCTTTGGCACTATGTGCTGAATTCCCTACAAAACTAAGAGGGGCTGGCAGCACATTAACAATTGAAAACTCACCTTTTGATTTGTTTTAAGTGTCACAACCTTCAGCCCCACTCAGGTTTCTCCAGTATAACACCCCAGCATACACCTAGTGATGTCACATCAACCATGGAATCCTGCGGAAGCATGGAGCCAACCTATAGGTGGAGAGGGGTTGAGGTAAATTCCAGGCTTTTGTTGAACTTGTTAATGTATTTAGCTATTTGGCATGGCTTTGTAAACCTGTTTTTAAAGAACTATTTTATAGCCCAAAGGGTATAAATTATATAGATGCCCCAAACAGGTGTGCTCCATGTTCCAGTGTGATTCACGGTGGATCTGAGGGCATTGGCATGGTGCATGTTGGGTACTGTTGCATCAAGCAGGGAACAACTGTCAGTAATAAGACTAGTCATTGTGGGACCTAATAAAAAGGGCCAGATTGTGATACCCTTACTCACAATGAGTCATGTCTTGCTCATCAAATAGTCTTTCTGAAATCACTGGCACTATTAGAAAAGTAAGGTATTACTCATTGTGAGTAAGGGTATCACAAATCAGGATCAAAGAAAGGTGGAATTTCAACTGATGTGCTGAATGGCCCTTTCACCATTCAGCACAAGCTGCTAAAGATGATGGAATGCTGTGAATTCCTTTTGCAGGTTTCCAGTTGATTACAGACTCTACTGTACAAAAATGGATCACTAGGATATGCTATAAATGGCTTATGATACTGTTGGATTTAAATGGTTACAGTTCCCTAGATATCACCATTTTCACATAGTAGCAGATGTCATGAAGAGGAGTGGTTATCAAGAATCTTAAATATAGGTCATGATTAATAATGACATTATGCTGTATATATATCATGCTGACCTGCAATAAGACACAATATAATAATAAATCATAATTATTTAGATATTTACATAGGACCTTTTATCCAGAGATCCCACAAATCTCTACAAGCTGATGAAAAACAACAGGGATCACTTCCTCTGCCACTAAAATGTAGCCATGTCTGGGGTAAAGAAAACACACGCACACACACACCAATAGTTCAGGACAGAAAGTGAAGAATTATCTTTGTCCACTTGAGACCATGGAGGGGTTTTACTTAGGCAGATTGCCTGAACTGGGATTTGACCAGAAAAACAAGCTCACAGGACACAACTTATTCATAAATCTCACCCGAGATCTATTAGAAACCTTCAAGACAATGAGTTTCCTCAACTCCCACTGAAGTCACTGGAAGATGAGGATGATCAATAGCATTTCTTGCAGTACCAAAGTTTTCTTTTCAAGTCATTCAAGCACTAACCAGAGCTGACCCTCCTTATTTGTGAGATCTGATAAGATCACAGCTCATGCTAGTGAGGCTGAAGGTCTATATAATTCTACTTGATATGAACTAGCAAAAAAACACAATCAGTTACATTCTGCAGATAAGAATTGATTCTTAGCTTGAGTTGGTATCAGGTGCACACTCAATTTTTCTTATAAATGCTTGATAGCTGTCTTAGACTGTACATATGGCTATGTCCTATCATTTTGTGTAACTATATGAATAGTGATGTAAATCTACAATGCTACTTTGTAAAAGAAAATAGTGCAATGTTGTTAAACATCCAGAATTGTATTCCTGTTGCTACTATGCACTCATAAAGAAACAGACCTCTAATATATGTTTTGCAATAACAATGATATTGATGATTCATTATTATTCATCCTGAATATACTTACCATGGTGACCCTGGTACAGGAGTAGATGCCACAGGCTTGTTGCCATTTGATATGCTGCCATCTTCATTTACTAGTTTTAAAGGATGATCCTTGACATAGAAAGACACAAAAATTAATCAGCAAGTGAAACTGATGCTCAGGAGTGCTGCTATTATATAAACAACTCTGTTTAAACTGGAGGTGGATTATTAAATCATCATTATACCACTGGAGGCCATATGGACAACCCTCTACCTCGAAACCAGCTAGGTTAGATTGGAAAGAATATAAACACTGCCCTATTTGGAATGTTATACCTGCAAAGCTTGAGAGATAAAGAGTCTTCCATATACAGCACAGGTGACAGCTCACTTAGAATACGGTGTATAATTTTGTGCATTTCACCATAACTAGGATAGGACACATCATCATCATCAGAAAGAAACCAACCAACCACATGGGTTGGGATACTCAGAAAGTTCGGGTTCAGGTGGGGTTTTGGAACCAGAAGGCCAGCTAAGAGTGCACAGGGCTCTCAAGGAACATGCAAGGGGCAAAGAAAACTTGCACATCTGGACAGGTGTGAGGAAAAGGCTAGAAAGGAAGGAGTGCTGGTGCTTGTGCCTTGGGTTGGCGGCAAAACACTTTTGTCTGGCAGTGAAGAGTATGTGATTGCAGGAGGCAGTTTGCATGGTAAGCAACTGGAACTGCTGGAAGTCAGGCATCAGGGGGGTTGCGGGTGCTCTGCATAAGTTAATAATTCAGTCATTACTAGGAACCTATTTGTAGACAATTTTGCATTACTTTGCTCAAGAATAATGCTGTTGAGAGTGATTCTCCACTGGCCCGTGTGTATGTCTGACAACAGTTCTTAAGCTACCAGCCATTGCACTGAGAGATTTTTGCCCTTTAGCTGGAAGCCTGGCATATGTAGACTTGTTAACTATTTGAAAATTGCAGACAGGCAATCTACTAAATATTTATTTATCAGGTATTTTGGAAAGATACAGGTAATAAGTGTTTTAAGGGTTAAAAAAATCAATTTATATCAGTAGCTTAAAGAAATGAATGGAATGGCGGAAGGAGATGCTATGATAGTTCCCATGCAGTGTCAATGCTTGAAAGGATGTAATATGATTAAAAACTAAGCACATATACAGAACTCTTAATCTTCAAAATACTTAACAAATTTTAAGCACTCAATAATGCTTCTGAGAGCTAGTGCAGCTCTCTGGATAGCTGCAGAGTCTGAGGGATGATGGACTGAGACATTATGATTGCATAAAGCATAATGTCTCCAAGGTGCTGGGGGAAGGTGGGAGTGGAGAAAATGAAACACACTGAACAGTGGCAGTTGCTATACCTTTCCAAAAGTTTGAGGGTCCTCTCTGTGTAGCACTGCCTTATTGGGGTAAACTGGTGGAGCAGGTAGAAAAGAGAGGAGGAGAAGAGGCTGGCCATACATATCACCTTTGAGTTGTGTGACCCTGCCAGTAGTTGGAGTGGTCTCCTCTTGTTCTCAAGGGGACTAAGCAGACTCATTATTGTTACCTACAGTGTAGAGGTTCTGGAGGGTGAGGTGCTGAGTATAAGGGTAGGGCTGTCCCACGCCAGCACACTCATTACAGACATGTATCCCTAATTTGGCCCTAACTGTTTAATCTCCATATTGTCTTCATGAAGAAAGTAAGTCTTTCCACAGATCTTAAAAGATTTTGATTCAGGCCCTATATCATAGAATCACAGGACTGGAAGGAACCTCAAGAGGTCATCTAGTCCTGCCCCCCACACTCATGGCAGGACTAAGTATCACCTAGACTATCCCTGACAGGTGCTTGTCTAACCTGCTCTTAAAAATCTCCAATGATGGAGATTCCTCAACCTCCTTAAGCAACTTATTCCAGTGTTTAATCTCCGTGACAGTTAGGAAGTTTTTCCTAATGTCCAACCTAAACCTCCCATGCTACAATTTAAGATGATTGCTTCTTATCCTATCCTCAGAGGTTAAAGAGACATTTTTTCTCCCTCCTCCTATTAACAACCTTTTATGTACTTGAAAACTGTTATCATGTCCCCTCTCAGTCTTCTCTTTTCCAGACTAAACAAACCCAATTTTTTCAATCTTCCCTCATAGGTCATATTTTCTAAACCTTTAATCATTTTTGTTGCTCTTCTCTGGACTTTCTCCATATCCTTTACAATCCACTGAGAAAGAATTTGGGTACAAAAAAGGTACACAGATACTACATATGTACAATGCCAGTGTTGCTGTTAATCTCTAATCTTACATTAGATAAAAGTGTAATGATCATTAACATTTGTAATCCATATATAAAAATTACCATTTTTATGTAATGACCTCATTAATTATCTTTAAAAGGGGGTAAAAGTATATTAATTACATACACAGACGATATCAAATTGGGAAGTGTTGCAATGACAATGAGGTAGGGCCCTAAAAATGAGTCCTGGTGCACTTCTCTGTCATGGCTTGTGGACTTTTATACATATACATCTGGAGTTTGGGTATCTCTAGATGCTTGATAGTTGGGGCCTTGGAGATCCTGATTATCCAAGTCACTTAAATTGGCATGTAAAGGAACAAAAAGAGCTGGTCTCTATTAAAGTGCTGCCTTAATATCCCCTCTCCTTCACTCCCCAACACTATTTAGAACGTATAAGGTTACAAAACTGAGTGAGAGATTGCATGAATAGATAGAAAGAAAGTCTCCCACAATGTCTATCAAACTAAAACACTTTCAGAATTATAGAGAACTCTATTCTTCTCTTTAGTTTTCCATCAACTGAGTTTCACACAGACATACCCCACACACACTCACTCATGCATAAATATAAACAAGTAAATAATAATAATAAAAACAACAAGTAGTCTGGTGAGGAAGAAAGACACAGATTCTTATTTCTGTATTTAAATACCTAGGAGGCACTTAGATGCTACCGTAAAGGAGGCCATATATAAAGTACAATGTACAGATTTGACAGAAACATCTAGAAAAATAGGGAGTAGGGAACAATCCTGTCTTGACAGGAAGAGCTCCAGATCATATGATAGTCCTTTACTCACTCTCTGATTTCCGCAGTTCAGTTTTTTTTAAATGAGAACAAAATCCATAATGAGAAACAGACCTTATCCTCATCATTCTCTGTTGGCTTGCTTTTCCTGTCGGTATGTAAAATCAATGTTGGTGGGCAGGAGGCTCTGCTTGATTCTTTGCCTTTATCTGTAAGGGGAAATATATATATATATTTATATTTAAATTCACAATAAACATATTCCTAATGACTCACTGAGATATCTCAAGAGTTTATATTCTATCACTTGGGAGCTTAGAGTTTAGCTGTAAAGACAGAGTCCCCATTAGGGAATAAGCTGGATGGTGAGACAAAATGTTCCATTATTTAAAATGAGTGATTGTGGTGTTTGGTAGAAGTGATCTATTCTGTTTTCAAGCATATGCAGCACATCACAGGACCTGCTTGAATTCTCTATGAGGGGTTGGGGTGAAGGTGCACTAACAATTCTAGGTCAGGGATAGAACAATGAGCCTGTAGCGCTGGAAAATATAGGAAATATAATCATTAATGGGCTGGCTTGATGTGTTTATGAATTCCATCCTAGGACATCACCCAATTCATGACAGCATGTTTTGTCTAGAACAAGAAATATGGAGAACTCCACAGAGATCTGAATCTTCTCCTACCTACCTCAAAACTCCATCCCCACGCATAAAGAAAGGAATATAGTACGTTACAAAATGTGAACATAAATTAATACATTTTACTGTGATACATTCAAACACACTGTAACTTGCTGATTATTTTTTGTACTGTAGTCTCCATCCTGCTCCTATGGAAGTCAATGGCAAAACTGTCCTTGATTTCTACAGAAGCATGATCAGGGCTTGTATTTGTCCTTAGCTGCTTAGAGCATGGAAGAAGCTGGAAAATCTTTTGGAAGTTCATTGTCTCCCAAGTTTGTTGGGCTATCGTCTCCTCAGTACAGTGAAACTGTTTTAAGCAAACATTTAAGGGACTGATTGAAGTCTGGCTGCTTAACAGAAGTGGTCTAATAAATGGAGTACAAAAATGCATTCAATAAGTTTGGAGATATCTTAAAGATGTTCTTTAAGACAGGAGGTTCATAATGAGTGTGGTCTTCAGTACTACAGAATTCATTCTATTTACTGCTGTCTACCTTGTGTTATGAATCAATTATACCAATGCAAAGTGACTGCAAATTGGGTATAAAATATTGCCATATCAGAATAGCGCATCTTACACTCACTTTGTATAGGGGCAAACAGCAATATAAGGAGCAGGGGCAGTGGAGAATTAGCCCCTGACTTGTGTGATAAAAAGTGTTCAAAATGGAGGATAGGACACTTTGGCTCTTTCCTACAATACTATTTTGCCACTCAGTGAAGACAATGAAGTTACACTGGTGAATAGCAGAGTGGACAGCCCGGCCTATGCGCGCACACACAAATTTCACCCTGTTTATGGACAAATTTAGCTCCAGAAAAGATAAGAGCTGGACTATTTTTGATCCTTAAAAGAGAATGTCTCTCCTCATTCTCCTTTCCCTGATATGTCTATTTATTGATTCCTTCATCATTAACTTGCACTCAGTAATCACATAGTATTGGATGTGATTCTCTTCTTACTTCCAGTAGCTTTAACCTTTTGAAACTCAATTGACTTAATTAGAATTACCAGTGTGAGTGAGTGAGTGGAGATTCATGCCCTATATACTGTATTACAAAATCTGGATACAGGATTGCCACGTTTTACTACAATTTTTTAGCAGTAAAGGTGATTAACCACCGGAATAAATTACTAAAGGAAGTGATGGCTTCTCCATCTTTGGATGTCTTCAGATCAAGATTGGATGCCTATATGGAAGATATGCTTTAACCAAACACAACTTCTTGGGTTCAATGCAGGGATGACATTCTAGGACCTGTGATATATTGATCAGAATAGATGATCTAATGCTCCTTTCTGGCCTTAAAATCTATTAACCTATCAAATGGACCCCACACCAGGAAGTTCAGATCTCCAAAGTTCAGGGATTTTTAGCAGTACGGTTTCTCTGTTTGGAATCCTCCACTACATCACACCAAGCAGTGATGATGTTTCAACATAAAAAAGCTAAAATTTCCTGCAGTAGCATTTACATACAAAATAAACATGACCATATTTTCCTGAATTCATAGATGAAGAGCTCTGATCACATGAGAGTTCTGTACAAATTATCAAAAGGAGAACTGGATCATGCAGAAATGAATCTTCTTACAACACACCCTTTGGAACTATAATGCATCTGAGAGCCCCTGGCAAATATTAAGCCTGCTTCACAATGAGATAGCCATTTTATATTTTGTCACTTACTAATATTAACAGATTGTTCATAGTCCAAGCAATAGCTTATACTTGAACTCTCAAGGAGATCTGTTAACACTATAATAAAGATAAGGAGATGCGTCCATCTTAGATCTAGCTTGGTGGGATGAGAGCAATCCACAAGGGCATTCCAACATCCTGGTTGCCAACCACCTTGTCTTGGAGTCCAGGAACGGTTGCCAATCTGCAAACTATAGTCTCTGACTTTTGTTCAGTATCTTACAAAAGGTATATTTGCAATGATTATTGGATAATTCATTATAAAGTATGATTATTGCAATGATCTTTTGAGAATGCATTATAAAGCAGAACCACATACAAAAATACTACACACAAATAATATGGATATTACTCAGAGCCCAGAGTGTGAACATGTTAGCAAGCATATACCAGAAAACAAAATGACACAAACAAGCATACACAACAAAATTCCAGTCTGACCATTACTCTCCTAGTAAGGGAATAGACACATTCTCCTTTTATCTATGATCTCTCCAGTGAAGTCTTCCCACTGGCATTCTATTTGCCTCCGTTCTTCACAGGAAGAATGACTCCAGCCAGTGCTAGTGTGCTTTCCCTCAGCACACACTTCTCAAAATCACAATACAGCCATTATTTTGTACAAAAATGAAGAGGTAGGAGAATCTGATTTTTAGACTGATTAAACGCAATCACATTGCTTTTGCTTAACATTGTAAAATGAGATTAGAGCTGTGAACAGCCCATCTGACATAACAGCCTCTCACATATCCCTTCACCCAAGTCTAAGGGCTTGCAGGAAACAAGAAGCTTGAAGTTTTCCCCAGACTGTATTAAAGCCATGATGAACGAGAAATATACATTTTTTAAAAAAGTGAACACCACTCTGGAGAAAAAGTGCTGGACGCATGTAAATATTTGACACTGCTCCACCAAAGTGAAAATATATATTTTAGGGAGTGATGGAGAAATCACTTTTTCCAGAAAGGATTTGGATTAGGTGTTCTCGTGTTAAATGTTAGGGGTAATCAGGAGGAAGACTGAATACATTTATCAATTGATTTCCCCATTAGAGTAGGGAAGAGTGCAGAGTGGCTATTACATATCCAAATAATCTCTAAATATACTTTCCTACACTAGACACCTGTTAATACTGGATCAAAGAATTAAGGGCAAGATTCATGTCTGGTGTAACACAATGAAGTCACACCTGGCATGCATTTGACTGTAAGTATTCTGAACTATGTTGCACCATATTGAATTTCTCAACATGCTAATTTCACATACAGAAAGATTCCCAGATCAAAAGGAAGACCACAGTGATTGTGGTAGATGAAACTTCAGACATGCTGAGAAGGAGGCTGTGGTTTGCATATATATGTAACTGAAAAGAGATGTCTTCTTAGGGAGGAGCATCCTGGACTGATGCATGACTGTGCTTTTTGTGTTTTGGTTCTATTGCTGACTGTAATAGAGTGAGTCATGAGGCTCTCTCTCCCCGCCACTCACAACTCTCTCTCGCAAAGACTTTATTTTAGTTTTTATTGTTTGTCCTTTTCCTTAATCTGTAGTAAAAGTTCTCATTAGACTGAAAAATATATTTTGTTCTTTGTTCTGGGGGAAAAAAAAGATTTAAAAAAACCCCTTCAAAACCTGTTTGTGAACAGGACTAGAGAGAAGTGACATTTGAAAATCCAAGATGACTCTCACCATCATTAGAGAAATATGGAGGATCCACCTAAGCGGACCTAATCCAGACTCAACTCTGATATTATGTTATCACTGTTCTAGAGTTAACACCTCTGAAATCTTTCTCAAGGAAGAAGATTTGCAATTTATTCTGAATTGTTTCACAAAGGCATTCCTGTCCATTAGCTGTGCTCTATGATATCCTTCCATTAGTTAGATTCTCTCTTCAGTGTCAGTCTCAGAGCCAACTTCTGGTTGTTTGTCTTCTCTTTATTTTCAATACCACAATAGGATTAGTTCTCTGCCTGGTATTTTACCAGTGAAATCCCAGACGTTCACCTTTTTATCTGAAACTGCAGAAGCAATGGACAAACAAAATGTGTTATTCATAAATTCCTCCCCCACTAATAGGGATTTTTAAATTAAATATTCTCAATGTACCTGCTGAAAAAGCTGGAGAAATTTCCTTTTGTAGTAGGGAGTCCTTTAACAGACATTGATTTTGCTGCAACTTCAGAGGATTAACCTGAGTACTCTAGGCTTTTTACACACATAATTGGCTCTGGTGCTGTGCCTGTTCTAGCACAGAACTTATTCTATAGCTCTCTGAGGGCTAGCGCTAGTGTAAAATGTAACATGTCTAAGTACTCCTTGCTTTGTGGACTTCCACAAACTCTAATGCTCTTGTCATGAAATAATCCCTGTGTGGAAAACAGAACTATTTCATGATGGAATAGTCAAGATCCTAGATGACTATAAAGGTAAAGTAACTAAATACTCCTAATTACATAATTATAATCAGAAGCAAGAAAACGTGAGGCAAAATCTTTTGTACATGGATGCCTAATAAAATGGGGATTGTGATTTTTTTCCTCACAGTTTAGGGGGAAATCACAATAGCCCTTCCTCCAGTTCTTCCTTCTGAATTGGATGATCCAAGGAAGAAGCTATGTTATGTTTTATTTAGTATTAATCACTGTTCCGGTTTCAAAATTGGTCAAGATCTCTTTGTTTCTTATTTATTTGTATTTATATATATCATGTATATATTTATAAGTGTGTGTGAGTAGCTCAAAGAAAAGAAAAGAAAAAGCATTAGTAAGTTTAAATAGTCACAGTTGTAATTTAATTGGTAAATATAATAAATTAACTTGGTAAATATATGAAATATTGTTGCATATGGGATGGAACACAACTCAGCAACTCCTCAACACGTTGTTCACAGACCTGAAATCGTAGGAATTAATCAAATGAGATACACAAAGACATGACTACATCCCAAGCAGCTAAGACTGAGAGCACACACAATTACTACATTTCTGCTGAAATACTGACATTGGTGAATGATGACATGGTGACAGAAAATGGAGGCCTACAAATTCAGTCAATGCTCTTGTATTTTTGTATATATGGGCACCTAACCTTCCCTCCACCCAAATATCTCCCACTCCGGACAGAATCCTGGCACCAGTGCAATATACTCAAATGGAAGATGTGAGACTGCACTCTTCTGCAGATAGGATTACACACATACTCTCAATGACTTTGTGTGAAAGCAATAAGAGGGAGTTGAATGTTAAGCAATAAGTATGGCTTCCAGTCCTTGTTGTTACATTCCACATAGATGGCCAAATGTAATGCTTTTCCTTGTGGAAAGGAGGAATTCAAAAGCTTTAAAATGTCCCAAAATTCTATAGTTCTGCTGATGGGATTGGGGTGGGAATCCAATTAGAGAACAGAAATAATAATACATGACTTAGCTGACAAATCATATACAAAAAACAGAAGATTGTGAGAACAGAACACTTAGATGAATCCTCCCAGGAAACAGTTCCTAAGCAATCACAATAAAATACACGTCATGACCCATGGGTCTCAAACCTGAGCCCACAAGGTTCATGGGAACAGTGACTCTCCAACCTTCCACCTGGCAGCAGCTTACCTGAAGCCCACCCCTATTGTAAAGTTCCATCCCTGAGGTCCAATTGGTGGAGTCCCAGAGCAGCTGATTGGTCCACTGGCCCCACTTAAGCCAGCAGCAGGAAAAGGAAGCTGTCCGAACAATTGGGTTCCACCCTTTTCTAGACTGTATGCCTCATGCTTCCTGCTCCTGCTACCCATTCCAGCTTCCCAGGCTTGACTCCTGGCATCCAACTTGTGGTTCCCAACCTCCATGTCTCATGTCTCTGCCCCCTGGTATCCTGACCTGGCCTGACGCTGGTTCCTGACTCATGATTCTGATCTCCAGTTTGCCCCCTGCATCTGACCTTCTAGTAACCTGACCCAGCTGACTCTTGACTCCTGTCCCGTGACTGTGGACTTTGGCTCTAAGTATTAGATCTGCCCACCCATGACCCACTCCAAGTACTAGGTCTGTCCATGTGAGAGACCCCATGTGACAATACGTTTGCACAAAACATTTGGGAAACAGTTTTGAATAGTGAAGGAATTCAACATTCTGACAACAGACCATTCATAAACAGGAAAAAGGGCTAATTTCACCAGACACATTGCATGTTTCACAGATTTTAAGGCCATAAGAAACCCTCATAACTCTACTCTAACTTTCTGTACAGCACAGGCTATAGAATTTCAGCCAAGTGAACCTTGCATCTGACCCAAAAAATTGCAGTAGAACTCGAGTACATTTAGCTGAGAATAGTTCTTTCAGCCCAAGTCTTGTTGAACTAATGAGGCAGCCTAAGAATTAGAAAAACAATCCATTAGAATTGGATTTGTCAGATAGGAAAGTAAGGTTTAGAGAAGCCACTCTACATGGTGGGAAAGAAGCCTTGGCTGCCAATATGGGGAACCTTCACAGAACACCTAGAAGATTTATCTTATCTACTGAAATGAAGGACATCAAACAAGATGCATGTTTACTCTCTCTTCCAGTTGGTATACTTCTCTTCTACAGATTTGTTCTTCTTCTTTTAATCAATTCTTTGTCCAATTCAATTTGAAAAAAGTGTATAAAATATTCCACAGTATAGTACTAATGATGCCATTATATATTTTCAGCATAATCAGACATTTTGTTTCTAAGCTTATCACCTTAATTAACAATGGTATACTGCTGTAGTTGCTTTACTGCCACCTACTGGTATAGTGGAAACTGTGCAAAAACAATGACTGATTTCTCCAACTTGTTGCAGATAGAGCTGAATGAATAATATATTTTTACAGGGTAAAAGTAAAAGTTGTATCAGCAACATTATTGTGGTTGCTAATAGTATGTTGCTAATAGTATGTGCTAATGTCTGTACACATTTTATTAAAAATAGGACTATACTGAGCTACATATTTAACCAAAAGGGGGAAAAAATCCAAGTAGGAAAGGCAGCATTCATGTGAATGCATGCTATTCCTATCATTTATGTTAATTAACTGTAATGAGTCAGGGCCAGATCCTCGACTGGTGGTAAAGCAGGAAAGCATCAATGAAAACAATAGAGCATGGCTTATTTACACCATTTTATATGCTGACCCTCAGATAGGAGATTCCTTAGAAAGCATTATCATCCAGTTCTTGCATCTATAAAGCCATATATATTATGTTCCTTCCTACATCTCTTCTCTCATTTCATCATACTACCCCTCTCACCCCCTGGATCCTTCCTACACTCTTTTGCAAGACAGAAGAAAAATAGTTCAAAGTAGTCTCTAGGCTGTGATTCAGCCCTTTGCTAATTCTTGTTGACATGCTGTCCTCCATTCTATGATGACTTCCAAGATAATATTCAGTTTAAGATAGTAGTCCTAATCTTCAAAGTTTTTAGTGGTGTGGGCTCAGAGTATCTTTTAGATCGCCTAAACTTCTGGGATGAGGACTGTTGTGATTAACAACTCTGCTTCTCAGGTGAAATAGGACTTTCTATCACAAGGATAACACTCATCTATTCAGGAGATAGAGCTTTCCTGTGGGCCAGTCAGACTGTGGAATTAACTCCTCCAGGAATGAAGGGCCATCACAAACCTCATCACCTTCTGTTTTGAGTGCAACACATACATTTTTTAAAAACATAAAACTTTACTAAAACAAAACACTATACTGAACACACAATTCTTCCTCCTGGAAGAGGGGGAGAGAAAGAACAACTACATGTGACAACTATTAGTCACATTACTTAATTCACTAGGCACGGGTAGGCAACCTATGGCACATGTGCCGAATGCGGCACGCAAGCTGATTTTCAGTGGCACTCACACAGCCTGGGTCCTGGCCACCGGTCTGGGGGGTTCTGCATTTTAATTTTAAATAAAGCTTCTTAAACATTTTAAAAACCTTATTTACTTACATACAACAATAGTTTAGTTCTATATTATAGTCTTATAGAAAGAGACCTTCTAAAAACATTGAAATATATTACTGGCACACAAAACCTTAAATTAGAGTGAATAAATGAAGAGTCGGCACGCCACTTCTGAAAGGTTGCTGACCCCTGCACTAGAGAAAGGCACTCAGATACTACAGTGATGATAGTGGTACAAGAACCTATGTAAAACAGAATAGATTAGAACAGAATAGAATAAAATAGTTCCCAATCCCAGTTGCTAACATTAAATTTAGAGATATAACTCGTTTTGATAAAACATATCCGCCCTAATGGTTTGAAAGGTATTACTAGAATTTAGATGGGGCTTTACTAGTTGCAATCCAGTTAAAATAACTAAGCATACTGTATTTGTATGCAGTCAGTTATATATCACTTCTCTTAGTAAGTCTGATAAATGAATGAACTTTTCAGAGGACCATCTCTCTTGTTTTAGCATTGACTCAAGAAAGTGAGTTTTATTATGCTGTGGCTATCACCTTTGTAAAATTTCTTATTTAGAGTTATATTTTGACAGAAGGAAAAGCTACTAATGGGCCATTAAGTGTTACTTGTGATGGAGGAAAATACTCAGTATTATCTGTATAGATTGTTGTATAGTGTTCTACTATTTGTGGTGAATACAATCTGAATTTAAAAATGTTCTAGTGAGTGAGGCTAGTGACTCTGTCACTACAGTACAGTAAAATCTGGATTATATGTACTTCAGTTATGTGAAACTTTGTATTTTCTAAAACATGGTCATACTCCCAAAGTATATTAAATACATTCAAATTCTCCTAAGTTATAGAACCTCAATACTTTATTGTATTCACCTGTCCCCTGTGACATTTGAATTATCTAGGTTTTACTGTATTTTTGCCTACAGACAATGCAGCTCCCCTTTGTCAATGACAGTCACGATAAGGAAAGGTATATTTAGTATTGGTCGTTGAATTATTAAAATGTGTGTGGTTATGAAATATAATTACCAGAGAAACATAGCTGTACCAGACCAGATGTCACTGGTTTGTGTCTAACCCTCATCTTACTAATACATAAGCATATGACTAACTTTATAGATGTAAGTAACCCTTTCTATGTAAGTCAATGGAACCACTCACATACATGAATTTAAGCACAAGCTTCAGTCTTTTTCAGAATCAGGGCCCTTTTTTGGTACCTTGGCTACCACAGTGGCAAGTATTTGATGATTCAGGGAAAAGTTCATTCAGAGCACTAGCTCAGTTATGCAACAGTGTTCTGTGGGGAAAAAACATTGAGAAGATGTTACACTATATCTTCCCCTTTGTATCACCCCAAATTATTTCCCGGCATGAGAGCTGATAATCCTTGTGACATTTTGACACTTGGACATGTGGTTGCAAACATTAAAAGATCTATTGCTTTTTTGAATTCCTCCAAACTATTTGCCCATGGCAGTGAATTTCCACAGATTAGTTACACACTGTGTAGGAAAGTATTTCCTTCTATCCATTTTAATTATTTGTCTTTAGAGATCACTTCATTTATGCATTTACTCAAGGCCTGAAAATGTTCAAACTTGGCAACGATATAAAGAACTACTTTAGTACAGTCAGGATACACAAAGTGCAGTACAGCACAGTTATCACCCTAGCTCGACTATACATATATAATACAGTGCACCACTAAGAAAGATATATCTAGTTCCCTGGAAGGTTTATGTTTTGTTTTATAAAGATTCAAATTCTGACCCTTTTAGGGATGTTTTCACCTCAGGGTAGTTTTCTCTCCCCTTTGTTCTGTATCTTGAACAGATGGGAACTTTTAAAATGGAGGCTCCTCTGACTCCTTTGCCCACCCCTCACAGTGGTATACTGCTTTCCCTCTCTTTGCTTTTTTCTAGGGTCCAGGCAGGCAAGGTCCAATAAGCTCCAGTACACTTTTGATGGAAAGAAAGGGAGATCTATAGATGGAGTTTCCCTACCACATATGGATGAATCTGAGCCGGGGGAGGAAGGGAGCAAAATGGTCCACAGGTAGGTGTAATCTAATATTTTATACCCTAGAACCCTTTCAACAATCAAGAAAGCATTGCACAGTTCTTGTACATGTCACTTTCTTCTATATTTCTTCAAACAGAAACTTTGATATGGCAACACACTGGAAGGTAAGAGATCTGGGTTCTCAGCTCTGTTACTGAGTCACTTTGTGACCTTGGGCAAGTCATTTCACCTTTCTGTGACTCATCTGCATAATGAGGACAATCATGTTTACCCACCTTTGTAAAGCACTTTGAGATAAGTGGATGAAAGACCCTGTACAATTGTGAATGGTTATTGCTTATTGTTATTAATTTGACTTTTCCACTGAAAACAAGGACCACTGAAAGTACTAACTTGTAGTAATCCATGGAAATACTGTTGTGTCATCTTGGATAATATTAAAGAATAATTTATGGCATAGCTTTCCTTCAGTGAAATTACCAGAAAATCAAACAAGAAAATCTGTGAAAGATGAATGAGTTTTATATTTATAAGAAAAAACTGGAAGCAAAAGTATAATGCTCATCTTATTTACATTACATGGGTAAGTAGAAAAATATAATGATTGCTGTTCTACACCTATGACATTTCAATGAGCCTGGTGCAATAGTGCTCGTTTGATTGAGGAAACCTATTGAACAAATGTCATACCAGACTTACAGAAAATACTGATAGTCACAAAAAGGCTCTATACAATCAAATCACCAAATATTATTATGGATAAAATGGGGAGGTTGGTTGTTTTTCAGTCTGTCAATAAGAAGATTATTAATGGGGGTCTCAGAACAACTAAAAATCTTGTTACCCACCTGCAATTGGCTACACAACTACATATCAGAAAGACTCTCTGTAAACTTTCATCTTACTTTCAGTGCATTCCTTAAACAGTATTAAAGTCTATTTACTCCAAAGGATTTGCTTTCAACAAGGAAACATAGCACAATTTAGCACCGTCCTCTCATTCTTAATGATTCACATGCAGGGATTTTTTGGGTCTCCAAGCAACATAACTCTTCAGGTGATGAAAGCAGCTAAACTTCTGAAGAGTAGATAATGACTGAAGAAAGACAAACACATTTGAGTTGAAATACATCAAAAAGGAAACACATACAAACTTCTCTGAAGTTTTCCAATATATCTTACAATGGAAATATGATTAATGCCTGAAAACTGTGTGTGTACATGTGTAAGAAAGACAGAGAGAAAATATTCAATTCAATCACAAATAAATCAGAAGATCTTTTTGGGGGACAGACGTAACAAGAAAATAGTCAACTTTCCTCTTCAGGGGAACCTATGACTCCATTAATATATTTGTGTAGAACAGCCCATAATTATCAATTCCGCGGGACAAACCTTCACCCCAGCCTACTCCAGACCTTAATTTTTATCCCGGGTATATTTTACCAGCACAATTTAGGTGACTTGAACATGGCTGCACTGTTATTTGTGAGCAAGAAAAGGTAGGTCAGCTTCTGAAAAGTGACCATCTCATTCTACATCTCTGAGTGCAACACAGTTTTTGTGCTAATATTGCTTAAACATAAGAGATCTGATACAATTACACCAGGACTAGAAGCTATTAATTCTTGAATAGGCCCCAGTATTTCTCAAAAAAATATGCCCTAGAACATGTGCTTACCAACATGTCCAAGTGGTTGGGAGGGGAGGGGTTGCAACTGCTTTCTCTCCTTTATGCTAGATGGGGGAGGGGAGTTCCTGAAACTTTTTCCTGTTGTAACATGGGGTCAGGGTATGGACAAGATGGAGAACCTATGGCTTATATGTTCTTCCAGCGTCTTGAGGTGCCTCAACTCAATTCACCCCCTCATTCTAATAAGAAAGAGAAAGCACTTTGCTGAGTCCAAAATCAGTCATTCTTCACTAAAGTGCAGCTGTATTCATGGTCAGTCAGTCAGTATTTCACATAGTTAGGAAAGCATAATTACAATTTCACATCAAATTCCAGTCTCCCTTTAACCATGACTTGCCATGTGTAAATGTGAATTGAGACAAATCCTCAAGGTTCTCTCACACCTTTGGGAAGGACCAGTTCCCCATCTTCCAACCACATCCTTTTACCTACAAATACATGCACATTTAGATGGCTGTGGGCACAATACTTGGATCAGTGGGGCACATCAAAAAGCATCCTCTGCGGTTTCAGTCTAACTCCACAGATCAGCTATGACAAGGTGGTGATGTTATATCTGCAATGCCTGTGAACACTACTGACGTGGAACATGAGAGGCCTAATGGTGTCTCCGGAAATTAATCTTTTGCATCACCAAATGCAAAGCTGCTGCCAAGTGTCAGGCAGGGAAAACAGGATCTAAAATATTTTGAACAAGCACCTAAATAACCAGAGTAAATTCTGTAGAATTTGCACAGCAGTTTTTCAAAGTTTGCATGACTATGCAGTATGGGAAACATGATTTGGTCACAAGTACACAAATGTGGAACATATGGTTTAGTAATATAATAAGTACACTGGAACATACACACACCTGTTAATGTCTGATCCACGAAATTGGTTGCCATGAAAGTCACAGTTGGTGTAGATACAGCAGCAACCCTGGTGACTTGCGTTGGCATCAAAGGAGTCATATGAGCATCCACTCTAGAAGCAGCACCTGCATACAGACCATAAGGAAAACATTACTTTTTCCCCCACTAGATAAATTTATTAAAAATCTACTTCGCTTGTGCAACCTAATTTCAAAATGACTTTATTCAGTTGTCATTAAATATAACTGGGCAAATACTTCAAAACATTTTTGTGAATAATCATTTGAATGTTTAAACTAATTTATTTTCACTGTGTTCATGCCCCTTTTTGTGTTTGCTATATTCACTGGCAGGGATGTTCATAGAGATAGTACATTTTAAGCAAATATTGGAGAATAATCACAGAAGGTGATTCTGAATTAGTTAACATGGAATAGTTTCACCAGGAAACACATTTTCAGGGATATGCTCATCCAATCAAGAAACAGAATACACCGAGTAACCTATTTGCCCATCAAAACTAACCAACACAGCTCTGTTTTCTAATATGGATTACTCACAATGAACTGCTTCTGGCCAAGAATTATTCTACAAAATTATTTGGCAAATGATTTAAAACAAGAGTACATCCATGAAAATCACAATTTTCTCAGACAATTCAAAAACTGGAAAAGTCTAAATGAATCAAATACATTATTTATGATGAATTAGTAACTGACACTCAGATCCATTGCTAAATCTATGCTAATTAAAACTGAGCTACTTTGTCTTTAAGATACATTTCAATTTCGAGCCACTGCAAAATTCATTGTTAAAACTTAAGCATTAATTTTGAGCTATGTGCGAGTTTACTCATATAATGTCTACTCTGGCCAAGCGTGATGCAATATGAACAGATTTTTTCTAGTCTTTTGCTTCACTGAATAGTATAATTGTATTTGGGGTAGTTGTCAACCCCCCTTTTTCTATATTATACAGTAGTTTGTGGGGAATATTTCTGAAGTACTTGCTCTTTATTACAGCGGGAATACACAAATATTCCATACAAATTCCAAAAACACACTTGGAGTCTTTTGACTCTCTGATTACAAGTTTTTGAAGGCAGGTTAATAAGCAAAACTATTAACAACATATAAAATATTGATCATACTGTTGACTATAGCCACCATTTCACAAAATAAATGATATATCTTAAATCAGACTTATTCCTTAAAAAGTACTATTTGTGACTGTTTATATAATTGGTGGCAACTCAATCTGGTATTTCGTATTCATATCTGAGATGTAAATAAGCATATACAAAAATGATGTTAGGACTTTTACATGCTATAACTGCCCACAAGTACTTTAGAACTCAGTACTCAAAGTTACATATGCATCCTAGCCACAGACAATCAAAGAGACTTGGCATGTTCAAAGGGTCACACTTCTAGAAACAGTTGATTTAAAGTAACAAAAGGAAACCATTTATGTGTATATTCTGCTGCCTAGCATATATATCCCCTAACAGATTTTATATAAACTGCTCATGCAAAGAAAATAGAATAACTCCCGTTGAAAGTCCAGTAAGTCTCCCCCAGCTCTGACATTCAGGAGACAATAGTGAGATCTATTATTCGACTGAGAGAAACTGCCCCAGAAAGTGGTGAAAGCCACAGTAATTGAATCACTTACACCTTTGGGCAAACTCTGGGAATGTATTGTAGTGACCTATGGCAAAGCGATGAAGTGGGTGATTTGATCTGTAGGCTTTGGCCATCTCTAGTTCCTAAGGCACAGATTGTCCTCACCCACCATGGGAAGGGCTAGGACCAAGGGAAAGTCCCATTGATTCCTGTTGCACAGTTAAAATGATCCTGTCACAAACGGGGTACTGTCCCAATAGGGATAAACTGCCAGGGTCTCTTTTACCTGCCACAGACTCTTGAACTACTGAAGGGGTTTCTACAGCACAGAGGAGTCTGCTGAAAACATAATGAGTGCTCAGGCTGCTTTACCTTTAATTGGTTTCCTGTTGGTGGGAACAACGCTTAACACCCATATCCATATTTCAACATGGAGACTGGGGACTATGCCATTGAGGTGTCTCACCTCCACTTTGAAGCAGTGGAAGATCCCCATGCACAGACCTGGGCGTGCATGATCTGGGCCTAGAATCTCTACAAAAATACATCTCCAAAATCACTGACTAATATTGTCTTTTCCAGTTAACAGGTATTAAAGTTGCTATTTTAATACATTGTTTCTCCTATTATCAATTACATTTTCCCAGATAAACACTGAATTTTAGGCTATAAACTAGCACCATGAGGTCTACCTTGCTCATAGGTGAAGAGGATTTAAAAAACACAGTAAGTCATTTTAATGGTGCTCCATTTTTTATAAGACTCAATCTTTTACTGCAGCAGAAGTGGCAAAGATTATATACTTTATTAAAGTAATAATGCTTTATAGAACTAGAAAGGAAAAAGTTCTTATACAGGGTTAAAATTACGAAGGAACCACCTAGGAAAATTTAATATATAAATAAATAAAAGCTCTGCCAAAAATGACAAGTACTTGAGAAAGTGCTAGGAGTTATTTAAGGCATTAAAAGGATGGGATAGATTTTTGCAGTTCAGTGAATACTGCCGGTGATGCATTTTTATAATATAAACTAGTATAAACTAGGATGGCTCCAAGACATCATAACATGGCACAGGATAGAGGTAAGGTGATTTATTCATTTCAACTTTGTTTCATTTTTGTGCTGTGAAAGCAGTGCAGATACCCGTGGCACCAGCCTAGCCGGGATGCTTTCCAGCTCTAAGAGACATCAGAAATATGGGACAACCATAGACCAAATGAGAGTCCAAATGTGCGGAGAGCATTGTGGAACGGTCAGAGTTATTGAGGAGCAAGGGTCTGAACCTATGGAGATGGACAGTTATTTTGGGGTCAGAAGTGATGAGCATGCCGCTTTTGCTATTGGCACTTAAAACTACTGGCATATTAGTAGTACATAGTTTTGGAATACATAGTTTCCTTTAACCACAGGGTCAATCCCAGCCCTTCAACCTTCTGAGGTTGTTAAATTGCATACTGTGCATGTGTGTACTCTGCGCAAGGAACTTTCAGCTGAGATCTTAAAATCTGAGGCATGTCTGCTCCATGAGGACATTAATGATCTAATAGCACTTTTCCATAATAGTGGGAGTTGGGCCTGTGTTCTGTTCATGCTGTGCAGTGGTGGTGGTGGGGTTACCTTCTGATCCCAAAGTAGCTGCATGTCAATGGCACTGTTTTTTGAAATACCTCGGGAGCTAGTGCAGCAGGAAGGAAAGGGACTCTGCAAGTCTTCAATATGAAACAAAGATTTACATCAAACAGGATTCAAACAGAAGCAAAAAGACTTAAATCATGCAATACGTGGAAAAGGAATGCATTATACATTAAGGAGCACTTTTATCTTTGTATTGCGGTAGCATCCAAAGGACCACATCAGGACTGGCACCCCATTGTACTTAATGTTGTACAGACCCACAAGTAAGTGTGAAAAACACTAGGAGGGAAGGGCCTAGATATTGTGATGATAATAGAAATAAGATCACATGGTTGCATAGTCTATGGTGATTCAAAACCATCTGAAATAACTAAATACAATTAGCTCTCCCTAACTGCTTACAATCTAGCCATCCATGGATAGATGATTTCTTGTAGGCATCAGAACAGATATGTGTCTTGGGGGATATGAAAGATGAGAGGGTAGTGGCATTGTGGACTAATCCAGGATGGTTTTCCAAGCACAAGGGGCAGCATGGAATAAAGCAAGGAAATGCTAGTGGAAGAAGTGGTCAAATGAACAGTCTAGGTTGGAAACATTTGGTTGAGCAAAAGGGATAGGAGAGTCAGTGATGCCATAAGACCTCTCTGGTCTGCTTAACCACCTAACAAAAACAGCCCCCAGTCTTCTTCCTGCTACTCTCATCCCTTTGGGAGGATAGTTGACTGCTAGCAATTACCCTTGATGAGCCAGTAGGGGTTACTTGAGGGAAATGCAGAAAACTTTAATTGCCAGCAGCTGTGGGAAACACTCCAGTAAAGAAACATTTCATTATCCCTTCTTATTTTTAGTCATTAAATCAGTAACAAGAAATTCCTACAAGACATCTGAGTAGCATGAGCAAGGAATCACTTTGCAATGTACTGTAATTAATTTAATACAGATACACTCAATGGAAGTCTCCAAAATAGATCATACGGAAGAGATGCATTCGATACCATAATAACAGGCACCTTAAATAGTGTTTTACTAAATATAGAAGCCTTTGAACTTGGCAATCGCTAACAAGATATCAAACCATTCTACAGTTCGAGGCCTGCCTCTGCTCCTATTGAAGACAATGGCAATACTTATATTAACTTTTATAAGAACAGGGTCTTAGAGGATAAAATAGCTCTGAGGGACAACCACTGCTCACAAGGGTTCTACCATCTGAGTTTCAGGTGTCTCTGAATATACAAGAAATCTCCACAGAAGATCACTCATATAAGGTGTCCCCCTGTCTTACAAAGCCTTCCCACCATATCCTCTGACATACTGAGTAAAATCTTGTTTCACATTTATTGGAAAACCATTTCTTAAACTATAATTTAGATCCATGCTATGATTTATACTACATAAGCATGGTTAGAAACTAAATATATAATATTTATTATAGAAAAAGGGATGCCATTTTAGATTGTTTCCTTTAGCTTTGTAAAATAGTATTAATGATAACAAGGAAGAAATATTTTTCCTATCACTTTAAACAATTACAGAAACAGGTTACAATGATATTCACTCTTCTAGACTCTTCTAATTTTGGTGAGGCAAGAATCAATATGTGCATAATGAGTTTCTTGTTATCTCCCTTAGGAAGGAATAGACAGGGAAGGCTAGATAACTAGTTTGAATTTATTGAAAAGGGTCATTTTCAAGATAATGACAAGCTTCATTAAGGAAGTTAGAGGGGAAATGTCATGCTTTGTTCTCTCACATTATCAACATTTTAATATTTCCCTATAATTTCCAGGCAGACTCTAGGAGCCAAATTCCCTGATAGCCCATACTACACTATACTGCTGGGTTATTCCCTAACGGCAGACCTTATTCCAAAATAGAAGGCTGTGGAGGTGCAATGTAAACCCGATATCTGAAATTGGAGCCACTGGCTGGAAAGTTGCCATGCCCATTGTGGCCAGTGTGTCAATTGATTGAGTAGTTCTATGGATATTCCCCCACCAGCACAACTCCTATGCAAACACAAGCCGTTAGAACTGCTCCCTAATGGAAAGCCCACAGAAGACAAAAGCAGAAACGATGCTTGCCTTTTGCCACGGAATTTATACCTCACTGTGCCAGTTTTTGCCTTTGACTGAGAGACATCCGAGTGCCTAGTGTCTATAGTAGATATCTGAATTCATCCCAGACAGATGATAAAAAAAACCTCTGAGTAAATGATGAAAGTCTAGTCTATGAAAAGAATATAGTAGGTCAAATTCTCTTCCTGCTGGAAGGTTTGCAGCTACTGTTTTTATTTTAATTTTTTCTGTTTAATATGAGAGTGAATTTAGTGTTCATTACAATTGACTGATAACATTTGCTTGTGTTCCTCCACATAGCTTTGCCTAGGTTCTTCAATACTTACAATTACTTCCAATTATGACAACCTGAGTAGTGGTTCAATGAGGTAGACAAATGGCAATTAGGATGAGACCACCTTTTTGCTTGTGAGCTAAGAAAGGGTTTGAATTTAGGTATGATACATGTGGCCAATCCCACACTTCCACCATATGGAACTAATGCATTGATCAGGTAACCTTGCCAGAGATAAGATATCATTTAATGTATATATCAGGCCTGATCCTGCACCTCTGAAGTTAATGGGAGCTTTGCCATTGATGTCGACGGGTGCAGGATTGAGCTCAGATCACCTGCAGTATGATATCCTGTCTTCCTTTATATTTATTTCAACTTTGACACCCTCAAACCCCAGATTTCTATTTAAAAAGTAATCAAAATAACTCGTTTCTGATTGCCCACACTGATTTAATCTTTTTAGAAATGCACTGAAGTCCTTAGTCACAGCTTTGCTGCTGTTGACAAGGTGAAATATCATTATAAGCACTTACAACAATTATTCTCATTTCCGATAATTAAAAGCAATGGAAGTATTTCCATTTGGATAAACTAAAAAAATATTAGAAAGGAGTTTGACTCAGAACCTCAAGTCTATCCCTTCACATCATTTATTTTGCAGGGGAAGGAAGAGATTCGGGTTCCTATCTGCAGATCTAAACCTTTCTCTGTGGTTTTCTTTCTAAGTTAGATTCAGTTCAGATACAGCACCAAATGCTGAAAATCTAAGAAGAAGAGCTAGTCTGAAGAGAGTTCCATATTTTTCGGCCAAAATCCTGAGAGAACAGCAATCTGACCCAAAACCTGAACCCCAGTCATGGCTTAGCCGCCATGACTTGCAAGGCAGCCTAAAGAAAAAAAACTAGAACTTTATGAAAATTGCTTTAGAATGCATATGAGAAAGTCACACATGTAAAACTAGTGCAGTGCCGTCCTGTGGCTTGCAAATTATTTCATGTTTGCAAGAACAAAGATCATTCCATGGCTATCCTGACTAGCACAATTCAGAGCAACTGCACTTGTATTTCACCTTTGTGGTCCAGCAAGGGCACCCACTCCAGGCTCCTGACTCCTCAGCTGTCACCTCTCTTGGGCAGAGACCCATCTCCCTCTCTCTCTCTCTCCCCTCTCCTGACCAGGGTTTTCCCATGCTGCACAATTACCTGTGAACACTGAGTTCCCTACCAAGTCACACTGCCCAAGAATCTATACTTGTCTCTCTGTCCAGAGGCTACAAACAGTGTAATTACCCACAAGTAGGGTGACCAGACAGCAAGTGTGAAAAATCGGGGGGTAATAGGAGCCTATATAGGAAAAAGACACAAAAATCGGGACTGCCCTATATAATCGGGACATCTGGTCACCCTACCTAGAAGCATAAATTACTATACAGTCCTTTCTAAGCAAGCAGATTTATTAATAATGTTACATTACAGAAAAAATATATAAAACCATAAAAGACCCTACACACATGCTAATAAGTTTACCAGAGATCACCTCAACTCCAACTTCAGGTTCTGGCAGGTGTCAGTCCTTCAAACCCCATCAAAGATTTTTTTCTGTAATCACAAAGTCATAACAACTTCAGCTCAGAACAAGCATACCTGTGGATCTGTGTGTCACTCCTTTATACAGTTTGGGCCTTTGATCTTGGGACCCTGGGAACAGGTAATCAACAGACCCTCTCCTAAGGGCATAGCTTCAAAGGGATGGGTTTTTGCATAACCGTTTGCAGGAGGGGGAGAATTTGCATTCACCTCTCCCTAGATATTTCCCAGGAAACTGACTTCACACATTGTCCCAAAGTTCATTCTTGTCTGCCATATTGTTCAATATAGCCCTTTGATCATTCAGGCCCACAATAATACATAACCTTTTGATTTAATACAACGGACTCCAAAACTTAATTTAAAAACATGTCTCAAAGATATTAAAGGAAGCTGCCATATTTGTCACACTAACCACACAGGGTGTGAGATATGAATGAACCAGCAATTCAAAGCTAGGCATGCAAAATGCTCACAAATATATGCACACAAATGGTGAGATGTCTAGGCACATCAGTCATCTGCATACAAAAATTAGGGATTCATAAATGCATAATAATTTTGTATGTCTAACTTTGGAAATCAGTGTATCTGTATTTGTTATGGTATATATTTCATTATTTCTTTATAGCTTGCCATATGATTTATATATATGCACCCTCTGAGGGGTTCATTCTATTCATTCTGTCAACATGCGTGTTGTATGTTCAGACATGATTCTCTATATTTCATTGTCTCTTTAGCTCTTTTCTCGACATTGATTTATTTTCACATTTAGTTACAATAAAATCAATAGTGCAGCTCTCACCATGACTGAAAAAATTAGTTCACAGCTCTCATCCAATTCACTCAGGCTTTTTTTGTCTTCATGTGTATGAACCATGTCCCCTTGTTCAGTTTAAGTGTATCTTATGCTCACCCCAATACACTTGATTGATGTAAGGCAATCATATCCTTTAAGGAATAAATATTTGTGATTTTTGGCACTTCATGCTCATAAAAAAGCAATCTTTGCAATAGATTGCTTTGGTATGCAAATGATAGATAAGCACTAAGGATTTGATTTAATGTCATAATGTAACATCAGCTTTCAAAATGAATGTAATATAACCTTCAGGAATGGAATATTACCTAAGCACAAACCATAAAGAATTTAACACACACTCACATATACAGTGAGCATTTTATGTTTAAGTTAAGTAATATTGTGTTGCAAAACGATAATGAAGTATTTAATATTTATTTAAAAAATACAAGCAACTTGTGTGTAAGTGTAACTATGCTCAGGAAAACATTACTGGGAGCAATGAGACCATATCTTCTGGAGGTTCAGAAATCTGAAGAGTTATTGCAAATGACTCAATGTCCTGATTTGCATATTTGATGAATACACATTACCTTATTTACATAAATGACAGCAAACATCCTGAATACCAGAACTTAAGACTGACATGGCTGCAGCACGGAATGAGCTTTAGGAACATCAGACTGGCTCTGGTGTCGTCTCGGGACGGTATCCTAGTAACTCTGACAGCTCCTTGGGGCTCTGCCCCTTGTCCAGGACTGGGTGGAGGTCTGAAATTGAGGTGCTCGTTTCCTGTCTGGGGGTCGGGAGTTCTGCTGTCAGCTGAGGGATGCTCTGCCTGGGGTGCTGGCTCCTTGCTGGCTCCCTAGACCTGGCAGTGCCTTATTATCTTGTGATGGGGGATCTTGCTTCTGTTTGTCTGTTGTGGGGAAGTGGTCTGGCTCCCCTGCCTGGTTCCTATAGCCAGGGAGAGAGTTTGACTGTACAGCCACAGATGGGTTGGAGAATTATGCTCAAGGCTACAACTCTAAGGTTAGAGTCTTGGAAACATAGCATAGTCCTAACCCTCAAGAAACAGTACAGAACAGATTATAAAACATACAACTCTTGGGTTGGGTTGAATCTGGTTCCCAGGGTGTATTTGAGCAGCCTGCTTGACATATTTATATTGTGCAGAATAATAGCCATTTTTAAAGGATGTTTCTAGCCCTCATGGCAGCAAAGGAAACTCTCCAAATGTGAAGTAATTTCTGTCTGAGGCATCAAACAGTCTGAAACAATGACTCGAAGAGGTGAACTCCGCTGTTCCCTATTAATCTCAAGACGAGTGATGACACGTCCTTCTATTCTGGTTCCATCCCCCGAAAGATCAGCAAAGAGGGTAGGAATGAAGTTGTCCAGGGGTGGAAATTGGTAGTTGCCGCTGGGAGTAAAATTCAGAGAGAAGAATAGAGACAACATGTAAGAACAGAAAAAAGGAAGAAAAACAGAGAAAAGATGTTTGGGAAGAAGGTGAAACAAATGAGCAGAAAAAATTCTGGTTTAAAAGGGGTGGGAGAGTTCTCACTGAGTGATACTGACTGTGAAAAGAAGGGACTGAACAAATAGGGTGAAATTGCAGTCAATTAAATTCAATGCACATTTTTACGTCAACAAGGAAAAGTTGTCACCCATAATAAATAAAAATGTAGTTATTGCATAAAAACTGTATTCACCCCTTCATCCCTGTGCAAACCTTGCTGTGATCTCAATAACTGATCTGCTGTGGATTGAGAGGAGTATGAAGTCCTGAATTATATATCCCAGCCCAGGGACCTTAATTAAACAGGAAACCTTGCCCTCTCCTCCGAATGAGTTTGATACCTTTGACATAGAGTATCTCCTCAGCTTTCCACAGCTCCAGTTCCTCAAAGCATTAAAGCATGTCCTTAAGTCCCACTGAAAGTTAAGTATATGCTTAAGTGCTTTTCTGGATCAGGGGCCCAAATTAGAATAATTTCACCCTAGGAAGAAGCATTTCAGAAAGCAGCTCAAAACAAGAGACTCCCAGCCAGAATGGGAATGTTAATAGACATATATGAAGAAATTTCAATGGAACAAGTAAAGCAGTGTAGAACATATATGTTTACAATCTGATGGGCTCCACTGGCATTTTCCCTAATTAATGTTGGGTGACTTCCCTCCTTTGAGTAAAATTTTATTTTCTACACTCAGACTGTGTGGTTGCAAGTGGGGAAATACTGCCTCTCAGAGTCGCCCAGGGCTAGTGTGTAATTTTCCCCGGTAACTGGGTCGGAGCCAGTTCTGTGTTATATTGTTGAAAAGGAACCCCTAGATATTGAACCTGGCCCTGGTTGCTTCCAACTCCACATGGTAGAAGGGCTACAGTTACAAGAAACTGGGATAGAAGGCAATCTACTATGTGTGAGAATTATAGAAAATATTCTTTTTCACCTTTTTCACCTTCTTGGGCTTTTTCCAAAATAGATGACTCTTACACCATTATTGTTGTTTATATCTAATATTAAAGAGGGCTACATTTTTTGCCAATGGAACCTGAAGATCTATCATCTTTGCCAGGTCTCCTGTCTAGTTGCTTGTGTCCCTAATAGACTCTAGGAAAGATATGATATAAGGTGCTTGTTTCATTATAAAAGAGTAAAACTGAATGCAGGTTAAGTTGAATAAATTAAAACTTCATCTGTTGCATGTTCTCCCAGTGTCCCCTCAATAAGAGCCCCTCCAAGGAACACAGGCCTTCTGACTCCAGTTCCACTGTGCATGATACATCTTCCCTATTTTAGAAACATTTTAATATGAACATTAAAACCAAACTATTGATATCCAGACCTCACCCCTTGTCCCTTCAGCCAGAGGTTGCTAGCACATACACAAGCTGGAGGCTTGCCTTTATCATAGTTAGTTGGTTACATAGTCTTTGAGGTAGTTTGGTCTTCTCAATAGATAACGAAATCAAGACAGCCCTCTCTCCGTTTCCTGGCCACCAGTCTCAGAGTGTAGCAAACAGTCTCCTCCCTCCCTGTGGGGTTGGTCTCCCTGTTCCATAGTAATCTCTGTAGGCTCTCTCTGGATGTTGTGTCTGCTGGATCATAAGTGTCTCTTGTTCCACATGTCCCTCTTATAGCATATGCACAGTGTGCCCAGCCATTTGATAGGATCATCATCAGCCAGGTGACGAGCCTGCTGTCGAAATAAGTCAGTGGGTGCTTGTCAAGGATATGTGACATAGTCTGAAGTTGACTGCATCTAAATCACAGGACATTAGATAAACCCCATTTGAAGAGATTTGCCACATAATTGCCCTGTCCCATTCCAAACCAATTCAGGGATGACCACAGGTGCCTTGGCAGGTCAAAACCTGTGCGCAGATGGTTGGGTCGATGACGAGAGAGTGATTAATGAGTGTTGTTGCTGACCACTCATTATGGCAACCAGATTCCACCATCATGTCCTGTGGTGGCATAAGTGACCATAAATGGCATCTAGAAAACAGGCGAACTCGTGGGTGGTTGAAAAGGTCTGAGTACAGAGGCAAGCTACTGTTGTCTTGGATCTTGGCCAGGGGCATGATGGAGGCCCCCTCACAGCAAATATAGGGCGGTACTACGTTACTAAGTATTGGAAGCCAGGGCAACAGAGTTGCACATAAAGACCTGGTAACACTGTGAATAGCTTTGTTAAGCTCTACATTGACCAGCCTCGAGTGAGACAAGCGACAGCAGACAGGAACACAGAACTCTGCTGTTGAATAGCAGAGGGAAAGGGCTAATGTTCTAAGAGTCCAGATGCTCATACCCCCAGGTTAAGCCAGCCAGTTTTCTGAGCAAGTTGTTCTGAGTGCTAACTTTGGCTGTTGTCTTCTTCGAGTGGTTGCAGTACCTCAGTGACCTATCCAATGTCATGCCAAGGTAAACCAGGTTTGGGTTGTGCTGCAGGAGTTCACCATTTAAGAAAATATTTAACTCGTGATTTGCACTTGCATTATGTAGTTGAAGTACGCTAGAAACCATCTTGGAAAAGCTCAGCTGCAGGCGCCATCAACTACAGTAGTCTGCCAGGCGCTTCATATCTTCATTCAGGATGTGTCAATTTCTGAGAAGGCCTGAGCTTGACAGTTGCAGCAGATGTCATCAGCATAAATAAACTTTCACAAGAGCATTACTGGCAAGTCGTTGATGTACATATTGAACAGTATTGGTGAAAAAACTCAACCTTGAGAAAGACCATTAATCCGACATTTTCTGGAAATGAAACAGTCACCATGTGTACTCTGAACCACCTATTTTGGAGAAAGAGCTCTACTACTTTAACCACCCAATGTGGGGCAACTCAAGAGAGTTTATATAAAAGGCCTCTGTGACAAACCATGCCATAAGCCTCGGTCAAATCCAGTAAGATTGCTCCTGTCTTCAGAGGTTGTTGAAAACCATTTTCAATAAAGGTGGTCAAGGTCAAGACTTGTATCACAGGTGCTACATCATTTCCTCAACCCTGCCTGCTCAACCTGCAAGACATCGTCCAACTCTGGAGCAATTTGTTGGAGTATCAAGCAGTCAAACACCTTAAAACACACTAACAGCAAGGGTATTAGGTAGTAACTTGCCACAGTGTGTGGGGTCCTTGCCCACCTTGAGAATGGCAATAATCTTTGCTTGATGCCTAGTATGTGGTAGTTTCTTCTCATTAATGACCCATATATAGAAGCTAGTCAGCCACCATGATGCCTTTGGTCAAAGATGACAGAACAAGATGACAGTCAAATTGCAGTAGGGGAGGTTTAGGTTGGATATTAGGAAAAATATCACTAGGAGGGTGGTGAAGCACTGGAATGGGTTACCTAGGGGGGTGGTAAACAGAGTCTCAAGCCTCAAGACTCTCTAAGACAGCTATCAATGCCCAGGTGTGAGGCATATTTTTTGCAGTACATCGTTACCTAACAAGGCAGGGACAACAGCTCTCTCTGTTTGCAATATGATTCCTTTCATTTGAAAATACAGTTCTGCTCCTACCAGTACTTGGCTTGTGGTCTTCCACACTGCTAGTATCACTCTCTCTATATATGCTATATATACTATATGCTAGTATCACTCTCAGGACTGCATATAGTTGGATGACCCTTTCCACAGCACCTTTGATGTCCATCAGCTTGGCTGTTGAAATTGGGAAAGAGTGCAGCATGTTAATGGATTCAATATCCTGATCCCTTCCCTCAACTCACTGATGCTGGCTATATGCCCTGATCATGGTGTCAGCTAATATCGGTTATCATCTTGAACAATATCCAATCTCTACCTGGTTGCACTGAAGGCATATCAACATATTCAGCAGCTCCATAATATTCTGTCTGACTGAGTTCCCTGGCTCACACTGCCAGCTGCTGCACTTCAGACAACCCACAGCTCCAACCAGTAGCGTAGGCAGATCCGGAGCACAGGGGGAGCGGCGCTATAAAAAGGCACCTCCCCAGGCTCCCCCTGTACTCACCCGGAGGCGCCTCCAGTGGTGCTCCGGGTTTTCGGCGGCACTTCGGCGGACCTGCCGCCGAAGACCCAGAGCGCCGCCGGCTGAGTGCAAGAAGAATGGGGCCAAAAATGTTTATTTTAATGTCATCATATTGGAAACATATGCAGTGGGCCTAATCTTAAACTAAGATAAGTCAGTAGAAACCTTTCTATTGAGTGAAATGGGCGTTCGATCAGGCCTTGTATATATGGTAAAACTAATGCTTTGCTTTCTTGCCATTCACTCTCTCTCTAGTCTGGCTACTGTATTTGTACCATGGGACAAAATAACTTAATGTATTATTGAAAAGCATCATTTGTCATTTATATTTATTTTAATGGAGCATGTATAATTACAGTGGATAGAAAACAAAACTTGTTTTCATTAATAGCACTCCAAACCTGTTACATGAATGGTATCAATTCTAAACAGCAATCCTTCTCAGGTGAGAGAACAAATACAAAGATATAAATAATTCTAAAATTCAGCTCCACTTTGGAAATGCTAGTTTGCATAGGGAAACACTAGGAAATAGAAACTTCCCTGGAAAGAGTAATTTGTGTTTTTCTTAGGAAAAAGGTGTGTTAGGCAGGAAAGAGACATCATTGTTCCATGCCTCCTTTGCAATTACGGACACTTTCACACTGTGTGTGACAAGAAGACAGAGTGTTTTGTAGTGGTGGTGGCTAATTGGTAGTTTTATTTATGTATTTGGAATGCTTGTGAAGCTCCCTCGCTGTTTCTGATGTAATTAGTTTCATTGATACTAAATTTTATAAGCTGAGATAGCAGGGAATTGAAGCTTTGTCTAACACCCTGGAACATAGTAAAAGTGGTTATTTATATGCCATCCTCTGTGCAAAACATGCTGGAAAAAGCTTTCAAAGTTTCAGAAAAGAAAAAAACCCGCCCACACAATTATCTTGTATTATACAGTGGAAGTACAAGAGTTTAGCTCAAGAAAAAATAAGCTCTGGAGATAAAAGTCTTAATGAATGAATGTTCAGAAGAAAGTTGTTCAATATGAAAAAAAATAACTTTGTTTATCTACAGAGCAAAGAGTCATAGTTCTATATTTCCAATTATTCTGTCAAAAGTACAGTAATTGGTTTTCAAGTCAAACAATTAAAAGCAAATACAAATGACATATTGCACATGCTGCCCCAGCCCCTTGATGGTTTAAACTGTCTGTCAGGATAAAAAATAATGACTTTGGGTGTTTGTTTCTTAATAGCATGATAAATGCTAAGATACATGCTTTCATCTCTTTGTTGTTGAATTATAAATACTAGATATGGACACAAGATGCAAAATCTGGATCCAGAACAGGATTTCGGATACCTCAGAATTCAGGCTTGATTTGATCTGGGTTTTGATTCAGCCCGCTATTAAAACAGGGGCCATCTGTAATATTAAACTAAAGTTCTAGTTTCAAACATGTAGAGATTTTTCTGTGCACATAAAAGAAAAGTTTTCTACCCTGTTCTATTCTCTCACTTTCATGATGCGTTCCAAATTTACTTTAAAAGTTGGTTGTATAAAAATCCAGATTCAATTGAAAATTTGTGTTTCTGCACAGTTGAAAAAAAGCTACTAAAACAGAAAGATAAGCAAGATAGGTTTTTGGCAAAGAAATGTATGTTCCATTTGAAATGAATAACTATGTTTGGAATCAAGAAACAATCATGAATTCTAGGCATGATATATTTTTACACACTAAAACCACTATTTATCTGAATCATTCATTTGTTCTTTATTATAACAGAACAAACACATCCTAAATACTTGATAAGATCATTGTTCAATCCATCGTGAGTTTAAGTGGCAGATTAATAGCTCAAGAAATGAGTTTCTACTTTTTAAGAAAGTGAAGGAGACTTTCAGACGAACATGCAGGGAGTTATGCTCACAACTCCCACTACTGTTAATAAAAGTTGTGTACATCAATCCCCGTTGACTGTGCTGCGAAAGTTCTAACTTTTAGTTCTAGCCTTCTCTTCAAACATAACACCCTCCTTCCCCCATGCTTCAGGGTATAGGCCAAAAACACCAACTGTCTGAGATTAGCCAAACATTTCCAAGATATGCGTGTTAATACATTTTCTATTATGGGGTTTCTTGCATCTTCATTTGTAACATCTGGTACTGCTCAATATAGATTCGAAGACATGGGAATAGATGGAATACAGGTTTGATCCAATACTGCAGTTACTATGGTCCCTGCTTTGCTTTGTAACTGTGTGCATTATCTAGAACAGGGGTTCCCAAACTTGGTTCATGGCTTGTTCAGGGAAAGCCTCTGGCGGGCCTTGAGACGCTTTGTTTACTTGACCGTCCGCAGGTATGGCCGCTTGCAGCTCCCAGTGGCCGCGTTTTGCCATTCCCGGCCAATGGGAGCTGTGGGAAGCGGGGTGGGCCGGGCCACCTCTTCCTGCAGCTCCCATTGGCCAGGAATAATGAACCGCGGCCACTGAGAGCTGCGAGTGGCCATACCTGCGGACGGTCAGGTAAACAAAGCGTCTTGCGGCCCACCAGGGGCTTACCCTAAACAAGCCGCGAACCAAGTTTGGGAACCCCTCATCTAGAAAAAGGATCAATTAACCAGTCTGTAAAAATAACAGCCTTGAACCATGCACTTTTTATATATCCAAAGGGAATGAGGATGTTTCAATAGATGCCTCTCAGTCCAGAGTAAAATAAGAGAGCATGTGTATGTTTTGCAGTTTTTGATTAAGGGGGTCCTATAACTACTAGAATGCAGGCTCTGAAAATGTTTGTCATTCTGAATAAAAGTTGGGTTTATGAAGCACAGTTTATGTAAACTCTCATCAAGACTACCTGTCATTTAACTATCTGGAGAATACACAGACTTAACAAATTCTAGCACAACACCACTCCTGAACAAAGAGATCTATTTTTTTTAAAAAAGACTCCAGTAACATCTTGCTTTGGAGTACTTTGTTTTTTTAAATGGCTAGTACTTTAGTACCTTAAAATCTGTCTAAACTCATGGAAGTAAGTGGGTGGCTGATCTCCTTCATTACTTCCAATGTGTCTGCCTGGTGTTGCTCATTGGGGGCTAATACCTAAGACACAGCTATTTTCACAGCCCATTTAGATGGAATATAGAATGTTTAATGAGTTTGATGGCAAAGGAGCAACATAGGAATGTTCTTTTTTTCTAGGACATACACTATAAAACTTCATTCACAATAATCCTATATATCCATAGCTAGGTGGGTAATTTCATTAAAGATTAATATAAAGATAAACAGATTTTATGGGCCTAATTCAGCAAGGTATGTACCCAACTATAAACATGAGCGTAGTCCCCTTTCATTAAATTCCAAATAGCCACCATTTTAATTAAACATTCCCAGTAGGAAGCAGAGGGAACAGAGTCTGGGGACCATCAAGCTATTGCAGATCCTAGCCTGGCCCACTTCTGACAGCTGAGGCTGCTGTGGTAGGATGGACACCCCTTTATGACGCCTTATCATTGGCATCAATATAATCAGCAACAGATAATAGTTCGGGATCTGGTGCACAAATGGGTCATGGAGTAATTATTCCTTTGCATAGTGCTCGTGTGTGTGTGTGTGTGTTTATAAAATGGCATTTAATGTTTTAAAATGCATTGTATACATGTGTGTTTACATATTTTTACCTGAAAATTTCTAAAAATATTATGAAAATGTGGTTTTCTAGATGGCTTAGTACACCTGTAATATCATCACTGGTGCGGAGAGCCAACTTTTATGAATCCCTGATTATGATTCATCCATTTTGACAAATGTATTGACATAATTTAGGTGATATTATATTTGTCCAAGAATAAGATGATGTGGTTAATTTAAAAATGGGCTAATTAATCTCCTAATACAACGACATATGTATTTGAGACAGTTCCTTTAGTAATGGTATGATTATTTTATGACTTTTAGAAATCTCACATTGGTATGTATTTATGGTTTTAAGAAATCCTGCTAACTGATTTTTGAATCAGGGAAAAATCCGATCCCTTATTCCACAGTCACTGGAGGACCTTTCAGCTGCAGAGCCAGTGTTGTTCTTTTGTACAGGGGAGGAAGGTGGGTAGAAATCACCACACAAATTGAGATCAGTAGTCCAATATATTCTGGGACTCTGCACAGGGAATTACCCTGTGTGTTCTGGAAACTTAATCTCTGGGATTTATTAAATCCCATTTGGGAAAGTGGGGTTGGGAATGATTCTGTGGCCCTATTAGTCCATTGCCCACTTCCCACTGCGGTTGGGGGGAGTCACAAACCAGTCTCTTATCCTAAGAAATATAAACAACAGATTTTTTCATTCTTTGTTTTCCCAGTAATAAATGTCCTGCCTACATTTGCTGCGTGCTACATGTCCTGCCTACATAGTCCTGACCTGTGGTGAGGAGGCGGTAAAGGACATTAAGCCATTCACTTCTATGGAGGCTGGCAACCTACCATCCAGACTTATACAGGGAGTCCTCAGACTTACGACACAGCACAATTCTGAGGAACTAACTGTAAGTCAAAACTGCTTTTCCCATAGGAATCAATGGTATGAAGTGGGGATTGGTTCCTGAACCAAGGCTTGATACACTATTTTCACCACAATAACCCAGATTTTTGTACTAAATGAATTATAGATGACTAATGTTGCAAAATCAATGCATTTACTGTACACTGTATTTTGTAAACAGCATTCAAACAAACATATAAACTCACATATGCTGCTCAGAATGCCGGCAACACAGGTCAGAAAGCCAGGGAGAATGGCACACATGCTGAGCCTCAGTCTATCATTGTTCAAGCTTTCTGATTGGCTGAGGCCGGGGCCAGGAGCCAATCAAAAACAAGTGGCAACCCTACCTGGCTGAAGGGTTTGGATAGGTACTCATGTGCACATCTTACCTGGCTGTCTACTCACCCAAGCATGCCTCCCTGCCGACACCGCTATTTTTATCAGTGTAGTGTCCTGTTGCCTCCCTACTCCTAGAAAAGACTCTAGGAGTGGGGAAAGGCTCTGTCAGGGAGGATGCAGCAGGGAGAGGCTCTGTCAGCTGCTGGAGCCTTTCCCCACCTCAAGGAAAGACTTTCTCTGTGGCAGGGGAAGGGCTTCAGTAGCAGGGAGCTGCCACAGTGCTTCCCCCACAGCAGGGAAAGGCTCCGGAAGGGGGGAGGCAGTGGGGAAAGGCTGAAGCTTTCTCCTATGCTTCACCTCCGCCAGAGTCTTTCACTGACATGGTGTGTGGATGTGATGTGCTTTTTATGGTGGTGGGTAGCTACACATAAACTACACACCACCGAGAGTGGTATGTGGTATAGATGTAGCCTTAGGTTATACGGTCCCAGTAACTTCCTCTGTGGCTGGTTGTCAACCTACTGTGGAGACATCCTTCCCTTCATTCCCCTGCCATACACAGTGCTTCCAGGATATAATTGGAAAGACCTCAGGGAGAGTGTCAGAGACCCTAGCCCTTTCGCATCTATGAAGTTTAGTGCCCTGTAATAGCACCACAATCACCCCAGAGTGTGTGCAAAAACCCTTGGGATATATTTAGCATTTCATTGTCACAGAAGGATGCACAGCTCTGCCAGGCTCTGAATCCCATAGGGAGTAGAGGCAGAATTTGATCTAGCGTAAGTGCATGTCCTGAATAAAAAACTATCGTCAATATGTAAAATCTCCAGTCAGTACCTTATTTTTAAAAAATGGTTACCTACACATACACTTCTATGGGTGAAACCAAACAGACATGACAGTCATACAAAGATAGCCATTGTTTTACCTCATTTTCCCCCACAGAACATGTTAATTTTTTTTGACAGGTGCCCATATATACAGAAGTATTACATTCTTTAAAACAAAAACAAACAAACCCACCTACACCAGACATATATTTTGTTATTTATTAAAATCACATGTATGGTTTAGGGTTTTTAAAAAATGTTTTTTTTTTGCAGTAGGAGATTTGTTATGCACCATAAAATACACAATTGTTCTGACTAGAAAGTGGATACAACAGTCTGTAAAGGAAATCTCATATTCTGTCATTTTCTTAAACACACACACGATTGTCACTATTGTTCTGTTTGGATTTGTTCTACAAAGTTTCCTAAGTGTTCTCTTGAGGTTAGGATTAAACAAAGCTCAATTTGCACCTGGCTTGAGTGGACATATGATAGATGGAAATTAAACGATCTATAGTAATAAATGGTAATCAATACACTAAACCAATCAATAAAAAAGAAAAAGCAATTAGACAGACATTGCCAATGGAACTACAACTTTTAACCTGAGAACCTGTAAACAAAGAGTCTGAGGTTAAAAATTGTTTACTAAAGCTGAAGACAAAAAATCACCCAAAGAATCAGTTTACCATATACAATGCGGTAGACTATCATTAGAAAGTATTAGTCTAATGAAAGAGGTCATGCAACTTGTCATCTTTAACAGTTAGTGTACAATGCAATATTGGGTTGTTATTAAATGGGTTGTGTTGTTTATGACCTCCCAGTCCTACAGATCTCACAGAAACAGTCATGGGAGCTGCTTATTTCAAATTCAAATGCACAAAATTCCTTCTGATTCATTGAGAGTTTTTCTCTTTAAAAAAAAAGAAGGAAAATTTGAATACATTTGGAAGAATATCAACATAATGGAAAACATATGGGAGGTAAATACACAAACGAAACAAATGTCAAGCAACAGAAAGATTTGAAGTTAATTATATGCTATTGCTAATATGCTGTTATGGATTGATTGCCTTTGTTTGGTAAATAAGGGTGCAATGCTTAAATGATGATCTACAACCAAACAAAATAACAGAAAGAGAGAGAAGCATAAAAGGCTAAAAGAAGAGAGCTGAGAGGAGAAAAAAATGAAATGATGCCAAATACTGGCTCTACACTAGAAAATTTGGCCCCCATTTTCCAGTAATGGTACAATCACATGGATATTAATAAGTGTAGCCCCGGCTCAGATATTTTCAGCACCATACCATGAAACCTTGAACAGCTTTTCATTATACTATATTTTTTGTCAGAGAGGTTTTTCAGGTCCAGAATGGATTTTCTGGGGGTAGTAAAGGAAGAAAATGACCCCAGAATAGCCTGGTGGTCAGAGCACTTACTTTGGGTGTGGGAGACCCAGGTTCGCCTGTGCTTTTGAATCAGGCATAGCAGATGGAGGTTCAAGATCCTGCTTTATCTAATTGGGAGCAGGGACTTGAACCTGGATCTCCCACCTCTGAAGTGAGGGCCCTAACCACAAGGTTACTAGCTATTTTGGGGATGGGAAGAGGAGGGCTCTGGTTTTTTCATGAAAATGTCTAGAGGTCTTGGTTTTATCCCAATGCAAAATGAATCCCAATGCCAAAATCTTGAACTTTTTTTGAAAATATAATTCTATTTTCCTTCAACAGCCCTTGTGATAAGTATTGGAGAAAGTGTGATGATGATGAAAGCATGGATGATTTAGTTACAACATATTGTGAAAACACCGTCTCTTGTTTCTTAAAACAACTTTCTATTAATTAACATTTATTACAACTAAACAGTCAGTAATGTCCCTGTTATTTTGGTAATTTCATTCTGGTTTTAAAGACCCTCCCCCACCCCCCAAGATTATAATTAAAAAGGCTTTTCTGGCCCATGAGATTAGTTTTTTTTGCTAGTACTTCTGCTCATTCAGCTCAAGTCCCTCCCTGGGACTGTATTCTTTTGCTGTGTGATACTGTAGCACTATTTAAGCCTTTATTCCTTTCACTTGCGTAGCTTACTTTATCTTGTCCACATTGGCAAACTGTGCGCACACAGTTTATTCAAACAGAACATGAAGATGAAGCAACATCATGTGGAATTTTAAATCATGGCAAAACCTGACAAAGGCCTTAGTGTGAAATGTTTTATATCCGAAATGGATAGAAATCTTCCAGAGAGAGAGAGTCCCAACTTCAAAAACAAATTGATTCAAGTAGATAGCAAACAAGACATTTAAAATGGCCAGTGCATGACACGGTGGATTTCTGCAAAATAGAAGGAGGATCATTGATATCACTTGAGTCCAAGTGGTTTCCCACTGCCCTGCATGGTAATCACAGTCAGGAGAGTTCAGAGACTAACTGTGGGGAAGGGATAGTTATATGCATAAGGCAAAATGGCTGATCTAAAAAAGCAAAAGGAAAGAATATGCTCTTTGGGGGCAGAGTTTAAGAACAGCAACTGAACCAGAACGGAGGAGAACAAGGAACAATGTGTAGGTGCTGCTTGTGACACACAGAGTTCGTCCTGAGAAATTACTTACCAACTGGAGCTACAAATAGGACTAAGTGGGTGGAAGGTTGTCAGGGAGTGGCTACTGACTATGTATCTGCATTCAAAGCTAATTTTTCAGGAACTGTATGAATTGCAAATTAGACTATGATAATTTATTAATCCTGTCTCTACTTATTTCTCTCCTAAAACAGAACTAAGTAACTTACACGATAGCCCAGATCTTGGTCACTGTTACTTCTCCTTTGTGGAATCCCCAGGTGTTGTAGAGCAGATAACCAGCTCTATACCATGCCCTGGCATTGAGAACATGGCCAGAGTTCTGCTTCACTCCAGCACCCTTAGCTGTTGGAAAGAACTGTTCTCCCATCACTGTCCCAGTCTGCCACATGTCCCAAGGAGCTGTCAGGTTGCCAGGGGCTGGAAATGCTGCGCAAGCCCCTGGGAGAGGGAGTATTACATCTTGCCCTACAGCATACTCTTTGGTCAGGATAGGAGGAAAGTTGATGAACTTCAAAATGAGAGGGTCACGCGTATCTCTCCCATGGCCAAGTGGGAGCCTGCGTGGTGTTAAACTGAATGTAATCCTTCCACTGAGATCTCCGCTGTGAAGCCTTGAGAGGAAATAAAACTGTTGTGCTTTGTTGTTCTCTCTTTTTCAGACAGAAAGTTTTAAAGATACACAGGTCTAAGCATCTTTGCAAACATAACAGTAAGCTTGCCTTGGCAGATTATGCAATTGCCTGCAGATACATATAGAAACCAAGGTAGGTGTAAGGTTGGGGGTGGGGGGGGGCGCTTTTGAAAATTTGGCCTTTAAGTAAAAAGGAATAGTTCGTCACCTAGATTTAGTTTAAATCCCTTTAATCATATTTCAATAAAACCAATATGTTTCACGCAACAAAGAACTGGGCATTTTGCAAAGAGATTGCAGTCTGAAGTAAGCACACACAACCTATTTTTGCTATAGGGGAAAACAACCACAATGATACCTATTATTAAGCTCCTTATTTTACAAATAAATCTAAAACCTTTATGTGAAGGATAGCTGAGAGATGGAGATAAGACAATACACACGCCATTTGATTCTCAAAGGATCTGATCCAAAGTCTATTTAAGTAAATGGAAAGACACCAGTGGTCTTCTGGTCAATCCCAAAGTGTATAAACCTCACTCCTAAACTTAATTAGTTCATAAAACAGAACAAAATAAGCAGAATATAATAAATTCAAAAATTACTCTTTTTCATATTTAATTTGAGCATACGGTCTCCAGTGTATGAATAACCATAAAATGTGTTTTTATAAATACTGTAATACTGCACTAAAGACAGTACATGTTTCCATAATTATGGCAGAACTGAAAGTGTCTGTTCACAACAGGCAGAGGAAGGAGGACTATTTTCCAATTAAATGATACATCCATTCAGAAGGCAGAATTATCCCACTAAGTCCATGAGCTCAAGAGTTCAGAGCTTTACATTCTGATAAAAAAAAGTCAGTCTTTTTATTGTCACTTTTTTTTCCAGCTTAATCTTATGGTTGAGACAAAGACCCTAAAATGTATGTTGCTCAACTGTATAAAGTATTACTTATTGCTTGGCTGTATAGAGACGAGATGCTGAAATGTTTTCTATAAAAGCTTTACTCAATAAAGTCAGTTCCTTGCCAATGTAATTGGGCTCAGGTCTGGGAAGATGAGACGTTTGCTGCCCTTACATACTAATTTGCTTTACTGGCACCTTATCCACAGTCATTGTGGATTCTCCTGTATGGTCAGGCATGTTATTCTTGCTTATCTGTAAATGTATTCTGTATATTCTGTTGCATGGGCTCTTGTTGGTATCAAAAGATGGCAGTAATTTTCAATGAAAGCCATTGAGTCCAAGAGCAGGATTTTCAAAAGTACATCAATGATTTAGGAGCATAAGTCCCACTGAAAGTCAAGAGGACTTGTGCTTTTGAAATCCCATGCTGAGTCCTGAGCAGAGCAGGTATTCTCTGGAAATGCATATTTCTATGGTTAGGTACAATTTTAAAATTATTAATTTTTAGATTCAAACAGAGATGGAAAATACAATGGAGAAGATATCATATGTATTAAAAAGTATTTAAAATTACTGGCACTCTAGGTTCTCCTTAGAAAAAGCCCAGGATGGACTCTTTCAGATATATCAGGAAGGCAATATGATGTACTGCAGCTTTTAGCCTCTTGAAACCATCTGGAGCAATCTCTACATGCTGTACAAGAAAGCAGAGCACAGCACAACATATAAATATGAAATATAATGGTGACATTAAATATAAACATTAAAATTAGTGCTCCCACCCAGGTAGATTTAGTTACTAGGGCTTTTTATGGCAAGCATACACAAAAAACCACTGTATTGGGCACAGGCAGCATTACTCTTGTGTAATATACCAGCTACTCGTTATCATCAATATATATTGTTGATAATATGCTGCATGGCTGTAGTATAATACAGCAGATGAACACAGTGCTACAAGTTAGTTAAGAGACATGAGATAAAATCCCAGCCTTATTAAAGTCAATGGCATAACTTCTATTTACTTCAGTTTGGTCAGGACTTCAGCCAAGGTGTTTGAGTACTGGGGAGTCTGAAGGGTCAGGGCTTTGCCCAGAAGGGCTAGGCAGCTGGACTGCAGGTTCCAACTGCAGGTTCTGATGGGGATGCCCCGAGTGTGTGTCTACAGACCCTGAGACTGGGGGAATGGCAGGACTCAGCTCAGGCTCCATGCGCTTAAAACAACTGTGGGAATCCAGAGAACAGAGGCTTAGGTTCTCTTCAAAGCTATCCCAATGGGTAACCAGAAACGGGCACTTACTGGGATCTGTGACACCTTCGTCATAGAATCATAGAATATCAGGGTTGGAAGGGACCTCAGGAAGTCATCTAGTCAAACCCCCTGCTCAAAGCAGACCAATCCCCAAGTAAATCAACCCAGCCAGGGCTTTGTCAAGCCTGACCTTAAAAACCTTTAAGGATGGAGATTCCACCACCTCCCTAGGTAACCCATTCTAGTGCTTCACCACCCTCCTAGTGAAAAAGTTTTTCCTAATATCCAACCTAAATCTCCCCCACTGAAACTTAAGACAATTAATCCTTGTTCTGTCATCTGCTACACTGAGAACAGTCTAGCTCCATCCTCTTTGGAACCCCCTTTCAGGTAGTTGAAAGCAGCTATCAAATCCCCCCTCACTCTTCTCTTCTGCAGACTAAATAATCACATTTCCCTCGGCTTCTCCTCATAAGTCATGTGCTCCATCATTTTTGTTGCCCTCTGCTGTACTCTTTCCAATTTTTCCACATCCTTCTTGTAGTGTAGTGCCCAAAACTGGACACAGTACTCCAGATGAGGCCTCACCAATTCTGAATAGAGGGGAATGATCACGTCCCTCGATCCTCCTACTTATACAGCCCAAAATGCTGTTAGCCTTCTTGGCAAAAAGGGCACACTGTTGACTCATATCCAGCTTCTCATCCACTGTAACCCCTAGGTCCTTTTCTGCAGAATTGCTGTCTAGCTATTCGGTCCCTAGTCTGTAGCAGTGCATGGGATTCTTCCGTCCTAAGTGCAGGACTCTGCGCTTGTCCTTGTTGAACCTCATCAGATTTCTTTTGGCCCAATCCTCTAATTTGACTAGGTCCCTCTGTATCTTATCCTATCCCTACTCTCCAGAGTATCAACCACTCCTCCCAGTTTAGTGCCATCTGCAAACTTGCTGAGGGTATAATCCATGCCATCCTACAGATCATTAATGAAGACAGTGAACAAAACTGGCCCCAGGACCGACACTTGGGGCAGTCCGCTTGATACCGGCTGCCAACTAGACATCGAGCTGTTGATCACTACCCGTTGAGTCTGACGATCTAGCCAGCTTTCTATCCACCTTATAGTTCATTCATCCAATCCATACTTCTTTAACTTGCTGGCAAGAATAATGTGGGAGACCGTATCAGAAGCTTTGCTAAAGTCAAGGAATAACACGTCCTCTGCTTTCCCCTCATCCACAGAGCCAGTTACCTCACCATAGAAGGCCATTAGGTTAGTTAGGCATGACTTGCCCTTGGTGAATCCATGTTGACTGTTCCAGATCACTTTCCTCTCCTCAAAGTGCTTAAAAATTGATTCCTTGAGGACCTGCTCCATGATTTTTCCAGGGACTGAGGTGAGGCTGACTGGGCTGTAGTTCCCTGGATCCTCCTTCTTCCCTTTTTTAAAGGGTCCTTTGGAATTTGTGGTCTAGAGGCCTGCACACACAAGGTGCAGAGCTCCAACTGAAAGCATAGTAGGATGTTGCCATGTTACACCAAAACAACAACAGACTATGGTGGTAGGTCTAAAGAAGAATAGGCTGAATGATATCCATAAGGGACCTGATTCTGCTGCCACTTGATACAGATAGCTCCTATTGACTGCTAGAAGGCCCCTGGGCTGAATGGTGATCCTCTTTCTATAACCACTACAAGAATATATAATGGTCTCATGCCTTTAGCATTGTCAAGCAAAAAGGTAATTTTAGGGACTTCATACATACACACCAAAAAACATATGCAGGTACATGTGCCTGGATTGTTTTAAAACTATATAATGTGAAAATTCATTAATATCCCATTAGCTATTCTCTAGAATTCAGCTATATGAAAAATACATCAATCATTATTCATTTAAGGTCTACCATCAATTAAATTTTGTCCCTACCCCCAATCCCATAAGGTCCTGCCCCATACACTCCTCCATCCTGGGGTATTGCATCCTGGCCAAAGGCTGGCATGTGTTGGAAGCAAGGGATAGCATGTGACTTAAGAACTCTCCCCGCTACCCTCTACCAATTGGAGAGGGTTTCAGCCCTATGGGACCTTCCCAAGAGTAGGGATAACCAATCAGGGCAAGTTCAGGTGGCCCCTCTGGGAGAGGGTAATGTGACCCGAGTAAGACCTCCTCTCACTTCCCTCTATGAATTGGAGTGATTTTCAGCCCCACAAAACTTCCCAGAATAAAGATAGAATAGATATAGCACAACAATCTAGGCTGGAAACCTCAGCCTCTAGAGCTTAACTGTTGGCTGGTTGGCAGTGCTGCCCAGAAACCGCTTGCTGTGTGGAAGAGGTCATCTTGTTTCAATAGCGTGTTTCCAGAAATCATGGAAATGCTGAGAGGAAACATGGCCTCCTTCATCACCCTCATGTAAACTATGGAATTTTTTTCAGCTCCTAGGGTTGCTTGCAAAGAAAGCGCTATATCAGTGACAGTTCTCAGGAGGGAGGAGCAGCCAAGAGGAGCCCTTTGGCCCAGCTATTACTAGATATGGCTGAACCTGACAGTAAGATCTAGGTAATTGTGAGTCAGAGTGAGGAGTGCTGTGCCCATCCGATGTCTGACTACCTGAAGAAAGGTGACCATGACTCCTTGGAGTCACCATTGGACAAGATTAACTGAGAAGACACCGTTCAGGTAAATAGACTATAGAAAGTGAAGTTCAAGGGGATGTAATCGACAGGAATCAGCCTGGAGTTGTGTAAATCTAAAATAGGGGACTTACAGCTGTTTGTTTTCTGGAAATATTTCAATAACTCAATTATGCCTTTCTAGAGGAACAAGAGGCCCTAGACAGTTTTGCATCAGAGAGCAATGATGAATCAAGCCCAACTTGTTTTTGCTCAATGCTGAGACAGATTGTTCAAGAGGACATCAAGTGTGAAGAGGATGATGGCTATATGGATTTAAGAAAGGCACTTAGCATAGAGTTAACTGAGCCTGTGCCATGTAATGAGTGTAAAAGCATTATGCCATCTCTTGTACTCCCTTTCCATTTATGCTGTCCCTAATCTTTGTTTTAGGGAGAAGCTTTCTGAAGATTGTGAGGGCTGTGTGAATTGGACTATGGAAGGTATAAACTTCAAGTTCCCGGCCCTGTGTGCTGACGTGTCTTGAAAGCTAATTAAACACAGGTATTGTTGTAGGTTATCTAATGCAATGTCTGTTCTTAACCCAAGAAAATTTAGCATAAGGGGTAGCCTTGGTAAATCTGTGCAAAGCACTCAAGACCCTAACAGTGTTTTAAACAAAATTACTAAAAAAAAGGATACCCATGTTAGTGTATTATCGACCACCTAATCCACACAAAAAGCTACAGAACCCTACTTAGGAAAAAGACTATTTGTAAAAAAATCTAAAAGGATTCAGTTAAAGAATGGCAAGGAGACCAACATGTGGTATTAAAACTTGGTATCTGAAGATAGAAATACCTGTTGAAAAGAACTTTGTGACTCTCTCTGTTTCTGTTACACGGTTTGTGTGGTCCTTATGCTGGCTAAGGAGGGGGGGGGAGATGAACACAAACATAGTCAATATGGGGTTTTACTTTGCTCTGGTGAATTACAGTTTGAAGTTGCTGCTTCCAGATCACTAAACAGATCACACTGCAATAAAGATGTATCATTATTAGTAAGGACAGCATGCACAAAGAGTAAGAATGTATAATATAAATGTTCAGATACCAGAGGGGTAGCCGTGTTAGTCTGGATCTGTAGAGGAGTACACTGCAGTTGTTGGATCTGTTGAGTCTGTGGGAAGAGAAGGCTGTGCAGTCGCAGGTCTGCTCCAGCTGTAGGAACTTTGATACCTACAAGCAGATTGCTTGTGGCATGGATGAGAAGGGGCACTAAAGGGACATGCAGCAGTGTGTGCTAATATCAAGGAGCTGAGGGAGGTCAACCATCACCCTGGTGTGGTGCTGAAGACATGCTGCTTCTACAAGAAGCTGCACACCATCCTCAGTGCTGACCTCACCTCGAATATAAAGAGCCCCAGAAATACTTTAGGGGGACTGAAGGCCAATGGAGTTGACCCTGAGGATGAAGTGGTGGACAAGGAAGTTGAGTAGAAGGAGAGTGACAGGCAACAGGGTCGTCCGGTGGCACGGCGAGCCAAGACCTCTTTTTGACACTGGAGGGGGTCTAGCCAGTCCCAACACTCCAGCTCTAGCGTGCCTGAAGCAGGAGAGGGGAGGTCCAGTAAGTACTCAGTTTGCTTTGATACTATGCAGTGATATGAGATAGAGCTCTCCTTTATTTTGTTACATGGTAGAAGTGGGATAAGGCATAGAAATTAACAACACTAGGACTGTTTGCATCTGCTTCTCATTCCTCTGTGTAGCTCCGCAGCGTGGGCCCTGCGGAAAAGTTTGTTAATGCACACAGATCTCTAGGGAACTTTTTTGGGGATACTCTGCAATCCTCTTGTAATGGTTGTGCGTGTCTGCATTCTTTAGCTCTGGTGACCTCCTTCGATGTTTCTCAGGTGGGTTTGTCAGTGACACAGAGCTCTGGTCAAGTCACACTATCTGCATGTTAACCAGCACAAACCCCTTCCGGGTATACAGGCCACCAGGGCCTATCTCAGTACCCCTCTGGTGGTGTCTCTCTCTAGCCATTCCTGGGTTTTGGTCTTTAAGTAGTCCAGCCCTGGTATAGGGCTGAATCCCCAGGGGTTCCTCCCTGGAGACACTATCTTCCTGCAGCACTCCTCAGGCTCAGTTCCTCCTCAGTTGTAGCAACCAGCCAGGAGCTCCCTCAATGCTCCCCAAGTCCCTGTTAGCAGGCGCTTGTAGTGATCCCCTCCGGAAATCAACCAGACCCTTTATCCCATCTTGCTCCTTCCTCCTGGGCCAAAATCACTATATTTAGAGCTCTCACTGTGCTATGTGCTTGCTAAGGGAATGTGAGAAAAGTGTATGTAACTTAAATTCAAGGCTGAGAGTGAACTCACAATACTGCCTCTGTTTAATGTTTCTTTTGCTTTTGCAGATGTGCCTTTGAAGTTCACCTCCTACGCACCGGCAGAGCGCCTCCATCAGATAAAGAGATGAACCAGAAGGAGTACGGAGGGCATGATTAGAAAAATGCTGCAATCATCGGATGCTGCAGATAGTGAGCACAGAGTGTGGAGAGACACAATCCACAAAAAAACCCTCAGAATGGATAGCTGGGAGAGGAGACGGGCAGAGCGGATGATAAAGCTAATGGGGGACCAAATAGAAATGCTGAAGTCCCTGATTGTGCTGCAAATGGAACACATCCATGGTTGGCTCCCCCTGCAGTTCCTACAGAACTGCATTCCATGACCTCCCCAAACTCCCCACACACGCCTCGCATGTTCCCAGCCTGTCACAGTACCCCTTGCATTCCAACTCGAGGGACATGTTTCATAATGGCAGTTGGACTTACACACAGCTGTGAGAGCCTTATTTGAGAGAGTCTCCTCAGTTTCATGTTCCTTGTAAGAAACATAAATCTGTCTATTGCTGTTTAATAAAAATTTAGTCTTAGAAATACAATGAAACGCTATTTGTGTCCTACACAGGGTGGTTGCTGCAGAAATTTATACACAGTCGCAATCAGCACATTTTCAGAATACAATTAACGCTCAGGCAGCAATCATTACAAGCATCATTCAAGGCGGCAAGTAAACACTGCTTGGCTGAATGCATTACAGAAAGACACATTACTGGGGCTCATTGTCCAAATGCTGCTTCAAAGTCTCTCTGATTCGAATTGCCCCCTGTTGAGCCCTTCCAATAGCCCTGTTATCTGGCTGCTCAAGAATCAGCTGCCAGGAAATCCACCTCAACACTCCACCCCTGGGGAAACTTTTCCACCCTTAGCTTCACAAATATTTTGTACAGCACACTAGGCATCTCTGACCAAGGGAATATTTTCCTCATTGAGTTCTAACTGGCCAAAAAGGTAGTGCCAGTGACCCTTCAATCTTCCATACTCGCATTCAATGGTCAGTCTGCATCTGCTGAGCCTGTTGTTCAAGTGCTCCTTGCTGCTATCAATGTTTCTGGCGTAAAGCTTCATGAGCCACAGGAGTGGGGGGTAGGCTGGATTTCCCAGAATAACTATGGGTATTTCAATGTCCTCTACTGGAATCTTCTGGGGTCTGGAAGGAAAGTCCCTCCCTGCAGCTTTCCGGACAGGCCTGCATTCCTAAAGATGCGTGTGTCATGCACCTTCCCTAACCACCTCACGTTAATGTCAGTGAAACAACCCTGGTGATCCAACTTCACCTGCAATGCCATAGGGAATTAGCCCTTTCTCTTCATGTACTCTGTTGCAAGATGGTCTGGGGAAAATATTGTGATGTGTGTGCCATCTATTGCCCTGCCACAAAGCCATCCACTATTTCCTGCACATTGCCCAGAGTCTCAGCCCTTCACAGCAGGAGGTGATTAATGGCCCTGCACACTTGCATCACCACAACCCCCAAGGTGGACTTCCCAACTCCAAACTTATTTGCGATTGACTGGTAGCAGTCTGGGGTTGCCAGCTTCCACACAGCGATCTCCACTCACTTTTCCACTGTGACAGCAGCTCTCATTTTGGTGTCCTTGTGCTGCAGGGCAGGGGCGAGCTCCACACACCGTTCCAGAAATGCGGCTTTGCGCATCTGAAAGTTCTGTCACCACTGTTTGTCATCCCATGCCTGCATAACAATGCGATCCCACCACTCAGTGCTTGTTTCCCCGAGTCCAATAGCTGCCCCATGACTGCCAATATAAATCTTGCATTGTTTCTTTCCATGGCACACAGTAGAGCAGGGACCATGGATGCATTGTCAGATTCACGGGTCATGAAATACTGCAGGATCAGCCACATTATGTTCATAACACTTATCACAAAAGCAGAGAGCAGTGCATGCTTTCAGGCAGAGATGGTGGGCACACAGTTTACAGGGGCACTTGAAAAACTGTGTGAAACATAGTTGGAAGCCGATGGCATGATGGGATGGAGAAAACTGCTTCATGGGATGGTGAGCCCACCCCCACCATGCACTGTGATCCATTCTCAGAACTCCTAGTTACAGAATGTGGTGAGTTGCATAGTGGGATAGCTACCCACGGTGCACTGCTCTCTATGTCGATGCTAGAGCACCAACTCTGGATGTGCTCCACAGAAACAAGGAGCATTGTGTGAAAATGCACAAGCAATGTAATTACACTGGTTTATGATCATCGACGTAACTTAAGTTGACTTAACTCTGTGGTGTAGATGTAACCCACACACCTCCTGGGTGTGGTAGATGTGTGTGTTACATAGACATAGCCTAAGAGACACTCCCTGGCTCAAAGAGCTTACAGTCTCAGCCCTGGACTACACTACAAATTCATGTCACTAAAACTGTGTTGCTCAGGGGTGTGGAAAACCCCTGAGCAACATAGTTATAATGACCTAACCCCCAGTGTAGACAGCACTATGTCAATGGGAGGGCTTCTCCTGTTGACATAGCTACCACCACTTGGGAAGTTGTAGTACCTACACCAATGAGAGAAGGGCAAAGGTAGCATCTTCACTAAGCCCTACGATGGCGCAGCTGCACCGATTCAAGGCGTAAGTGTAGACAAGCCATAAGCAAACGAGAGAGAAAAGGTAGGAGGGAAAACAGAACCCTAGAGAGGTGAAGTGCTCGAGGTCAGACACCAGGTCAATGGCATCAAGAAAAGAACACAGGTCTCCTGACTCCCAATCCAGTGGTCTTGCCCTTAGACCAGTGGTTCTCAAAGCTGGTCCACCACTTGTTCAGGGAAAGCCCCGGATGGGCTGGGCCGGTTTCTGTAGCTGCCGCGTCCACAGGTTTGGCCGATCGCGGCTCCCACTGGCTGCGGTTTGCTGCTCCAGACCAATGGGGGCTGCGGGAAGGGCGGCCAGCACATCCCTCGGCCCACACCGCTTCCCACAGCTCCCATTGGCCTGGAGCGGCGAACCGCAGCCAGTGGGAGCCGCTATCGGCCGAACCTGCGGACGCGGCTGGTACACAAACCGGCCCGGCCCGCCCGAGGCTTTCCCTGAACAAGCGGCGGACCGGCTTTGAGAACCACTGCCTTAGACCATACAATTTTTCCAAGGTTTCCCTATATTAAATGTTGTACTGGCAGGGTTTCATCAGAACCTATATAAGCAGACTTCTCCAGACCCCTGCATTCGTTCAACATTAGTGCTGGAGCACCTTCTGGGAAACCTCTATGGAGAACAGGGCCTCTCCTGATGTAATGTAAAGACGTAGCAAGCAGTGTGGTTGAAAACCTGTCCCATCCAAATTACAAGCTGAAATAAAAGTTGGCAATTATTATTTATAATGATGAAAGCAGCTATACTAAATAATGATGATTGATGGCACATACTTGTGTAATACTGTATCTTGTTCATTGGTCTGGAACATATTAATATCCCATTCACTTTTCATTTGGAAACTACAAAAAAATTTCAGTGAATTACAAAATAAGAGATAAACAGGATTTTTATTTGTTAGTGGGGGAAGAAGGAGGGGAGGATTTAGCTGAAAGAGTTTAAATAATGGATTCTCAACCTGGGAGTCCAACAGTTCCTGGATGTGTCATGATCACTCATTGTTTTTTAAGTCTAGATACAAGGATCCTGAGGTTTTTTTTCACTCCTGCTGTAACATGGGATTATAGTATGGACAAGGTGGAAAACCACTGGTTTAAGATTTTTCTGGTGACTGTGGGCCTGATTGAAAATCAAAGCAAATCCAAAGATTTACCCGGTCACAGACTATTAATGAAAACAAGATGCGGGTGGGAACATTTGGAAAGCTAGTTGTTATCACAGCTAGAGTCTTTGAGTATGCAGCACAAAACTATTGCCTAGTCTATTTTTTTAAATAGAGGATTTATGTGGATTTGTGGTGGCATAATTTTAGTAAAAATGGGTAATTTCCATGATTTTCTTTATAGAGCTCAGTCATTGTATTATAACCATATATTTCTGTCCAAGACAATTTCAATCAGTTTAATTCCTAAAAGACTGTATGTAAGTTTGTGTTGTAAGGAGAACTAGAATATTATTTTTCTTCCCAGTTTCTTCTATGTTTTTTACTGTAAATACACTTCCATTTAAAGCCAGGTCTACACTGCCACTTGCTTCGGTATAACTTACGTTGCTCAGGGGTGTGAATAAACCACCCCGAGTGACGTAGTTACACTGACCTAAGCACTGGTGTGGACAGTGCTACAGTGGTGGGAGAGCTTCTCCCGCTGAAATAGCTATCGCATCTCACCAAGGTGAATTTATTATGTCAATAGGAGAGCTCTCTCCCAGAGGCTCCAATTTTCTGATGTCTCAGGGGTTGTTTGACCCCCCACTTCACCCCTTCCCCCAAGGCCACACCTCTTCCAGCCCCCACTCTGCCCCCTCCATGAGCACACCATGCCCGCCCTCTGCCTCTTCCTGCCCCTGCTCCTCCCCGGCTCCCCCAGCTGATCACAGGCTGGTAGGAGGCCTGGAGGGGGGAGAAGAGGAGCTGATCAGTGGGTGGGAGGTGCTGGGGGAGGAGCTGATTGACGAGGTCTGTCAGTAGGTGGGAGGAGCTGGAGGGTGGAGCTGATCAGTGGGGTGCTGAGCACCCACTATTTTTTTTTCCATGGGTGCTCCTGCCCCAGAGCATCGATGGAGTTGGCACCTATGGGTGCAGCTGCACCGATGTAGCACTTCTAGTGTCGACTAGCCCTTAGAAACTGTCAAGTAATCAGAGAAAATGATGGATTTCAGGGGATATGGGAGGAGATTCTAACTGCGATTTGTAAGAGGCACAGCACAGAACCTGCAGCCCACAGACAGGGGAATGGAGACAGAGCTAAATTTGGGTTTAAGCCACCTTTGAGCTGACCCAATCCTGGCTTGCTCTGGAGCTTGTCTATGGTACAGCAGGCTACTCAGTCTGTCCTATGGGTTGCAGTGCTGCTCGGAACCTCTTCAGTGCTGAATGTTGCAGCTGCACCCCTAATGCTCCCCCCTTGCACCTAGCCTCACACCCACATGCCAGGGCCTGCAGAGAGGGGTCCTTAGGAGGTAGCCTTTTGGCTGTCTTCCACAGCGTTTGCACCAGTGGATTCCTCCTGTAGCTGAATACAGGGATTTGAGGGCCCCTTTATGCTGCTCCAACCTTTTAACTTGGCATAAAGTGGCTGCTGTAGGGGTGAATATCTCACCCCTAGATTCCACTGCTGTTTGGCATTGTCTTTGCAGTTTTAGCATCACAAAATCTGAGCCTCATCTTCCCCATGTGTAAAAATGGGGTTAATAATGCATTCACACCTTTGTAACGTATTTTGAGAACCCTATATGAACGTGCAAATATTATCTCCTTATTTAATTAAATGTCAAATGTTTATTATGAGCCATATTCCAAGCAAATATATACACAAAAGGGAGCCATTGCCCTCCCCCTCAAAAAAAAAGCATGGAGAAGTTGGTTTACAATTTCATTTTTAGTGTCTTTTTGAAATCAAATGTCAGGGAATTGAGTGGCATAGTGGGTTAAGGAGCAATTGTTCAACCCCTATAAAAATCTGGGTTCAGTTTTGGATCAGATGACAAATGAAATGTGTTTGGATGTCTCAGTCTAGTCCCTACAGAACTTTGCTCCTATCACATAGAGCACTACATAATTTAGCACAATTCTGACTGATTAGTGACCTCTGCTCATTGGAAGCATAAAGCTGGAGTCTAATGGCTGCTGTAAATCAGGATTGAGGGAAAAATGCATAGTTTGTGAGTGCTATTCATGGCTCTTGCCATTATTATTAGCCTCATGGTCACTATAATTTACTCCCAGTTTTAAGAAAAATAAGTGAAAAGCAACACAATCTCAAAGCCACTGTGAACAAATCAACATTTGGGGATGGAGGTTTCAAAAAAGGTAGATAATACCTGCCATGAAGGCAAATATTCAGTATACTTTATATGAATATTTAATCAAGTATTCACATAAAAAATCCATCTGAAGCATAAGTATTCCTTACAGCAAATCAGTAACCCCATCCACACAGTCAAAAAGGCTAAATTACGTGCATCAGCCAGAACTTCCCTCAGGTTTGAACATTCTCAAAACTACTGTCAAATAAACTGCGAGTCACTGCAGGCTAGTCAGTCTTTCACACTGAAAAACATTGTGAAGTTTGAATCGATCATTGTCGAATGGAAGGACAATAACTCTGCAAAGCAAATGCAGCATTTATATTGGAAAAAAATACAAGGGATTCTCCAAATCAACCCTTTGGTTTTTTACATTAAAAACAAAGAAAACAAAACAGATTATGATTTAAGCATTGGCAGCGTTCTCTGGCTTTTGCAGAAATAGTCTAGTTGCATTACATTTGTTTATCCAGGCTTTTCTCTGGCTTACTCTTTTCAATGTTCTTACCCCTTGTTGGTTTTCAATAAAGTAATGCAGGATGCACTGTGCACCTCTTGTGTTCTTATTATCAATTTTGTTTGTTTTATTTTTTGTACTACAATAGTGCTGAGGAACCACAGTTAAGGATCTATTTTGCTAGCGTACTGACAAGTAAAGCAGACAGTCCCAGCTCCAGAGAGCTCACAAGTTACATCTCAGACAGGATGAAACAGACAAGGGTGGGGATGAGTTGGTAGCAATAAAACAAACATATTTACAGAAGAGCAGAGGTCTCAGCTGGTCGCTTTCCCAATGCCAGATGGAAGTGATTTGTAGGTGTTGCAGCAGAGGAGGGATTTAAAAGAGGGTAAGGTGGTAGATCTAATTAATTTTGACAAGGAGGTTTATTTCATCCACATGGGTGGGACAGAAGGGAACATGGAGGTACTTGAGGAAGAGGGAGACAAATTTGTGGTCAAAGCTGGCATGATTGTCAGAACTAAGGTGGGGGGCAATATGTAGTAGATGAATAAGTTGTACTATGTTATAGCTCAGGGTTCTCAGTTCTAGGTCAAATGAAGAACAGTGAGAGGATTCAACATTAAAATACCAATCAAAAACAACACAGAACAAGAACAATATAGAGTTGTCTGTAATTAGATGTTAGTGGAAGTTGTGGGTTCTCAAGAAATACAGGATCGGGTCCTGAATTAAGCAGAGAAAATAAACAATCAAACTGGCCATAAACAGCAATACATTGCTTGCGAATTGATGGCGAGTGAAGCCATGTGACACTTTTAAAAAACACGTACATTATTAAATGTCAGGCTGAAAAGAATCTCAAGTAATTTCTAAAGGATTCATTTGACTTCCTCCCCTGACACCTCGTCTCCCAAATGTTGGGAATCAGATAACATGGAATCAAGAAATTTCCTCACTTCATAGTAATTTCAATTATTTGAGTCTCCAATAGTTACCGCAGCAGGTAAACTCTCACCTTCAGCTTTCCTTTATGAAGCACACAGCCCAGTTTTGATGCGTGTCTTGCTGGCAGATTCACTCAAAGAATGAAAAAAAAATGTGTGCTTAATTATTATTAGCCATTCATATTACTGTAGCATTTAGTGGCCCCAATGTTCTAGGCACCATATAAATGCACATAGAAAAAGATGATGGTTCCCTTAAGTACAATGCAGTTATATTCTTGTGTACCCTATGATTAACTTTCAGGGAAAACCAAAGCTGCAACCACCAAACTGAATCTATTGAATCCCAGTTACTGTGGGCCTAGACAAGGACATGGAAATGTTATAAATGTTGGCCCTGTCCTAAGATGCTAGAGTTGAATGTCAAGAGGCTATCAGCCACAAAGTTCTCAGTTCTTGAAAACATTGCCTCCTAACACAACTTCAGTGTCATCTGCCTTCATGAAACACGTGTTAATTCCTTTTTTGCAAGTTGGTTCATAAGTTCTGGTTTTGACCTCAAAGTACAGTTTGCATGAACAATATGGCTAAGCCACTTACATAAAGTCCAACTTAGCTGACGTGGAAAGTCTACCATCTACATCTAACTACTGTGACATCAGAAGCATCAGCCAATTTAAAGTGGCTAATGTCTACAAGCCCCCTAATCAATTGTTGCCTCCTCCAGCTCTACCATCACTCCAGCATCTAGGCTGTAGACTTCAATAGCCACCACACAACCTGGGACTATAGAGAATCTTATCAAAGCAGAATAGACTTTGCAAACTGGGCCTCCCTCAATAAACTACTTTCTTCATGACCTTAAGTAACCAGTAACTTTTCATTCTACCTGCTGGAAACAAGGCTACTTCCCTGACTTCAGTTGGATCATGTCTACTGGAGACTGCCTTTTACAAACCACCTGTGGGCTAAGTTCCCTCTAACCTGCGTGGCCGCACAGCCACCCAGCAGTCTATCAAGTTCCACATACTTCAGATGCCCCACTGCCATGCTGCTCCTGCCCTCTGCCTTGGGTTGGAGCCTCTGGTCAGCTGCTCCTGGGAGCCTCCTGCGTATCCCCCTCCCCTCCGCCCACGTACCTCATCTCCACAGATCGGGGGAGGGACATGACAGGTCTCAGGAGTGGGACGTGGGATGGAGTTTGCTGGCAGCTGCTGCTATGTCTGAACAAGGAGCCTTCAGACTGGTGAGTGCTGATCTACTTAAAAGGGCAGCGTACTTAAAGGGGTGACGTCTCTCTCTCTCTCTCTCACACACACACCACTGTGTGTGTATCACTCATCTCCCAACGCATACTTGTGTTGTTGTTGTTGTTGTTACTTCTTGATACTTCCTGCAATGCACATATATTCTCTGTAATTTTATTATTTGAAAGTGCTGTTATTTTAGTTTCTGGACTGGAGTAATTATCCCTTTGGTAACTTTTTAAAAATATATAAAATAGCTAGGTTTTTTGTTTCTACTGGTGGTGCACATTCGCACATGACCTTGATATTGGTGCACACAACAACATTCATTCCGCACATTGATGGAAAAAAATAAGAGGGAACATTGCCTGCGGGTCCCTGGAAATTCCTGCCATGGCCAGCATAAGGACAGCCATGCTAGGTCAGACCCCTGGTCCATTTACACCAGTATCCCATCTCTGACAGGGGCCAGTGCCAGATACTTCAGATAGAATGAACAGAACAGGGCAATTTCAAGTCATCCATCCCTTGATGTTCTGTCCCACCTTCTGGCAGTTGGAGGGTTAGGGACTCCCTGACCATGGGGTTGCATCCCTGAACATCTTTTCTAATAGCCATTGATGTAACTATCCTCCTTGAACTTATCTACTTCTTTTTTGAACCAAGTTATACTTTTGGCCTTCACAACATCCCCTGGCAACAAGTTCCACAGGTTCACTGTGCATTGTGTGAAGTACTTCATTTTATTTCTTTTAAACTTGCTGCCTATTTAATTTCATTGTTCTTGTGTTTTGTGAAAGGATAAATATCACTTCCCTATTCACTTTCTCTATACCATTCATGATTTTGTAGACCTTTACTATATCTCCCCTTATTTGTTTTTTTTCTAAGATGAACAGTCCAAGTCTATTTAAGTGCTCTTCGTATAAAAGCTGTTCCATAACCTTAAATCATTTCAATGGCCTTCTCTGCACCTTTTCCAATTCTAATACATCTTTTTGAGATAAGGCAACTAAAGCTTCTTGCAGTATTCAAAGTGTGGGTGTAACATGGATTTATATAGTAGCATTATGATATTTTCTATGTTATTATCTATCCCTTTCCTAATGGTTCCTAACATTCTGCTAGCTTTTTTTGATTGCTGCTGCACATTAAGCTCAGGGCTACACTGGGGGGGTTCGATCTACGATACGCAGCTTCAGCTACGTGAATAGCGTAGCTGAAGTTGGCGTATCGTTGATCGACTTACCTGGCCGTGAGGACGGCGGTGAGTCGATTGCTGCTGCTCCCACATCGACTCCGCTTCCGCCTTTCGATGAGGTGGATTTCCGGAGTTGATGGGGAGCGCTTTCGGGGATCGATTAATCGCGTCTAAACGAGACGCGAAAAATCGATCCCCGATAGATCAATTGCTACCCGCCGATCTGGCGGGTAGTGAAGACAAACCCTGAGTGGATGTTTTCAGGTAACTATTCATAATGACTCTAAGATCTTTCTCTTGAGTGATAACAGCTAATTTAGACCCCATAATTATCAACATTGAATTTCACCTGCCATTTTGTTGCCCAGTTTAGTGAGATCCTTTTGTAACTCTTTGCAGTCAGCTTTGGACTTAACTATCTTGAATAATTGTGCATCATCTGCACATTTTGCCATCTCACTGTTCACCCCTTTTTCTAGATCATTTCTGAATATGTTGAACAGCACTCTCATCTGTCAGCATCCTCATAAAAATAGAGGTTATCATACCTATTTTGACCACCAGCCCAAGGCTTCATTCGAACTACAGAAAGGCATACTGGGACAAAGCTCACTGACAGATATACAGTCTGTATCCAGCATAACATCTCAAAAAACCAAGGCATATTCAGGGTTTATCAAAGTAAATTTTAAGACTGTTTCCAAAACCCTCCCATGTAGCTGCCCAAAAATCCTATATCCAATTTCTGCACATTCTTTGTCTAGACCTCTTTAGAAAATATAAAAATATCCAACAATCCAGAAATAGCCAACCATCTCCTAGACAGCCTGAATGTAGCCCAAAAAGCATTGTGGGAAAAGCAATCTCAGAAATGGACAGGTCAAGATCTATAGGAAATCATGGACACCTATGGAGAAGTAGGTGTAGTACAAAATTCACCAGATACATGAAAACAGATGGTGTCTCCAAATAGTGTTGCCATACACCGGACCAACATTACTAAAGCAGGCAAAGATACAATTTTTGAGGTATCAACCAAAAAAGAAATGGCATCAATACAAGACATCTCCACAGCTCAACCAAGATGAAAACTTTCAACTATCCTCTAGATCTAGAAAGAAACAGAAAAGGCACTGAAATGAATGAAAACAGGGAAAGCCTGCAGCTTTAACAATGTATTACCTGAACTACTACAACATCTTTAGAAGAAAAACCACCACTGGCTGTCTATCTTCATGTCCCACATGATATGTAGCTAGCTACAAAATCCTGAAGTGGAAGATCCTACAAAGAATTATACCCATGACAAAACAACTTTTAAGTGATAATCAGGCAGGTTTCTAATCAAATCAAAACACCTGTGACCCCTTACCATGTGCATTCAGAATTGCTTTCAAAGGGAGAAGAAAACTGGAACAGGTTTTTTTTTTTGACCTTAGAGCAGAGTATGACACCATCTGGTACCTGATCTGCTGTATAAGATGTCGAGTTATTTCTAGATGTGTTGTCATTGGCAACTGAGCTGATGGTCAAGTAGACCTTTTCACACCAGCTATTCCAGCACTTGGAGAGTTCAGAATAATGGACTCCCTCAAGTAGGGTGACCAGATGTCCCTATTTTATAGGGACCATCCCGATATTTGGGGCATTTTCTTCTATAGGCACCTATAATCCCCCCACCCCCTGTCCCAATTTTTCACACTTGCTGTCTGGTCACCCTACCTTCAAGGCTTAGTGCTGGCACCAGCCTTTAATATATTCACTAATGACCTACCAGAAACCATTTCCAGGTGACTCATTTACACCTACAATATCTGCTTGGCCTCAAGGGACCATGATTTCCAAAAGATTGACGAGAACCTGAACAGTGACATGACTGTCTTTAATGACTATTGCAACCAAGTACAACGAAGACCATGTCAACATGCTTCTATTTACACCATGCTCAGAGCCAACTTGAACTTAAATCTCTTTGAATGATCAAGAATGTTGAATGGTTGATACATGATTCACCCTAAACTGCATACACATACAAGTAAAATCTAACTGAAGTAGCTCAAAAGACCAAGAGCAGAAACTGCTTCCTGAACAAACTGGTAGGGTCCACCTGGGGAGTCAATGCACAAACAGTTGGTGGTTACTGTGCCCAAGTTTGGTTAAACTTTGCCCCCTCTAGGCTAGTAGACACAGAGCTTAATCATACCATGAGAACTTACACAGGCGCACTGAGTCAAAAAAACTAGTATTGTTACCAGTCCTAGCCAATATTCCTACACTAACATTTGGTATCAGAATGCAGCCAACAAACTGATCATCAAGATACAGCAAATGCCACTCTTGCCACTGGTCAGGGATATATGGGATGCACCACTGACTGCTTAGCAGAAATCCTATCTCATCAGTACTGCATACTTTGCATTCAGCTGTTAATATCATCAGCTCGCAGTGGTCAACAGAATGGGAGACTGCTTCTGCCTCTGACAGGAACTCCAACATGATAATGAGCCCAGATGAATGGCTACCTGGCTTTGGGATCCCACACCAACTTTGGAGCCAGCTTAATCGTGCAGGTACGGTTCAGGTACGGCATGGTTTACTATGCCAAGAATGACCATACTTGGGGGATCCAGGGCAGTGCACTGTGGTGGATGCTGCACATGTTCTGGATGGTTGCTCTGTTTTTGTTGGTCTCCCTGGAGGTCTTGACTGGCTCAAGACTATTTTGCTGTTTGTTTACTTACTTGTTTATTTTAAAATGTTGCCTTGTCCCCCTGCCCCATCTCTAGTTCGTGCTCTAAAGAGCAGACATTCTAAATAGACAAGGCAGAGAAAAGTTGTGAGGGGAAGCAAAGGCAGAGAAGTCCAGTGATTCACCCTGCAGGTCAGTGACAGAACTGAGAATAGAAGCTATGTCTTCTATCTTCCAGTCCAGTGCCTTATCCACTAGACCACCCAGCTCGTAAGAATTAACTTTCTCAATCAAACGTCTTTAGAATCTTTGAACACAGCAGCCCCAAGTAGCTGGAACACCCAGGCTGTCTTGATACTGATAGAGCCTACTTCTTCCCACGGCTTGTATTTTTACTGCCCTCTTGATGGCTGAGAAACAATTATTTACAGTTATGTTTTATGCATTTGTGTATAATGAGTACAGATGGGGCTGAGCATAAACACTGCATGCAAGCATCCGCAAACACTGATAAGGCAGAGATAGGAGTTTGAAATTTGCAGCTAGATCCTTGTTTCATAATGAACAAACCAACACCCATAATTTAACTTCCCTTCCCTGAACTTTGGAGAAGTTTGGACCTGAACTGGCCTCTCAGGAGCTTCTCTGCATATAAGCTACTTTATGATTCATTACAGTAATTTGTACATTTCAAACTTTTATCAGGGAATAACGGTCAACCTGCCAGCATGCTGACTGGACAGCTGATGTTTATTATCTTGGCAGACATTTGTGTGTTATCTTGGCTGACTGCTGATTGCCTGTTATCTTGCCTTCTAAATGCCTTGGTTTAGAATATTTGATCTCTGCGGAAGTAAGGCCTGTTTTGTTTTAAACAGTGAATTCCGCATGGATTTACTTTCAGAGTCTAATGAAAAGAGTGGTTCCCCATAGTAAATTAGTTAACTATGTTTTCTATGCATAGCATGTACCCCATTTTTTTTTATTCCTAGCATCCCTTTATATGTTTCATTTGCATAGTGAATATGAAGTGAGTTCATAAGCTTTTCTGCCTTGTGGAAATAAAGCTTTGCTCAGAGCCCCAAGAGTTCAGAAACTAGCTACAAATGATTGAACCAGATGTTTGAACAGTATGCCTGAATATTTCTGATATACAGCAGCTGATTGGAAACAGAAAAAGCCCTGTGTTTTGAAAACATTTACATTTCATTAAAATTAACCTCTGTTACCTTTCTGAATTCCAGGCTGGCAAGTCAACTCTGGATACAACAGCTTTTGGCTGAGTTTTCCCTAATTAATACATACGTAATGAGATGATCTCAGGGATCATGCACATTGCAGCTTTGCCATTTCCACAGTTTCAGAGCCAGATCCTATAACTTCTTACCAATAGGACTAATCCATACTCATGCAAAAAAAATCACTGAAGCCAATGCAATTACACATAATATTGCACGTATAAGTTGACTCGTATCACCATATCAGAACTAAGCAATGTTACTTTTATATTTATTATTAAACTGCAACAAATAGTAAAGAAAACTGGAAAACAAGACCCACTCAGAAGTTCGCCAGAGTGGTTAAAAATATGATCCATTCACTATCAGTAAATTGACTGAGACTCATAATGGATAAGAATAAGTTAATTTATGATGAAATTGGGGAAGTAGCCATAACATTTCTTAGATTAGATCAGACCCCATGATCGAGGACATTTCTTCATCCTCTGATACCAAAGCTTGAAACTTGGGGCTCTCATAAGATTTTCGGCTGCTTTCAGATGATCAAATAGCTAGTGCTGCTCTTTTCCATCTGCATCTGGTCAGGACGTTGCGACCTATTCTCTTGTATTTGGATTTTGCTATGGTGACCCACACAATTGCCACTTTTAGATTAGTCCACTACCTGGTGTTACCCTTTTGATTTATTTGGAAGCTGAAGCTGGTGCAGAACATAGCAATTCTGGCATGTACACATGACACCAATACTCCAAGATCTACATTGGTTGCTTATGCTCGTCCAGATAAATGTTAAGGTGTTGGACTTGACCTATAAAACCACCAGAGCCCTGGAGACTGCCTCTCTTCCTGCATCCTATGCTGCTGTGGAAGTTGATCAAAGATGCTCAAGCTGGAAACTCCTTGATATATAAGGGAAGAAGCTACTGACTGAGCATTCTCCATGGTAGGCTCATTACTTGGTAATACACAGTCACTTCTGTGGCCTGAAGCAGCCCACATTTTTTGAATTTCCAGGCACTTTATCAAGTCCATTCTTTTGAGACAGTTGGGCAAGGTGGCTTGTGGTGAGGTTTTTGTGGGATACTAGAAGGATGGGGCATTTTACATGAGGCTTGTAATATTTTCTTGCTGACCCTTTGAGTGCATGTGAGGGGAAACGTGTATCTGTTTTGTTCTTTAATGGTTTTTGTAGTGTATTTTGAACTCTTGACAGACAAGCATTCTGATATGTTTGTTTACTTAGATGCAAATAAAGAAGTATCAGGTATTCTTCTATTTGTCCAGTTTATATAAAATGATACTACTAATACTACCTAGCTCTTAGATTGAGATCTCTTGATGAAAAGCTCCAAGCACTTTGCAAAGGAGGTCAACATTGTTCTCCCCATTTTACAGATGAGGAAACTCAGGCAATGCAACTGACAGGACTTCCTCATAGTCACCAAACAGGCCAGTGGCAGAGCTGGGAATAGAAGAGAGGTCTCCTGAGTTCCAGTCCAGGGCTTTATCATCTAGGCTAATCAGCTCCAATACCTATTAAGAGAGCTAGTGTTTTACTTTAGCAAACAGCATTATAGTGGGGTTGTAGCACATGCTTACTCAGAGTGCCTTAAGAATTGCTGTGCCTCGTGGGGTTTGGTGGTAGGTTACTAATCCAAATTTGAGGTTATATTATAGAATCACAGAAGATTAGGGTTGGAAGAAACCTCAAGAGGTCATCTAGTCCAACCCCCTGCCCAAGCAGGACCAACACCAACTAAACAATCCAAGCCAGGGCTTTGTCAAGCCGGGCCTTAAAAACCTCCAAGGATGGAGATTCCACCACCTCCCTAGGTAACCCATTCCAGTACTTCACCACCTTCCTAGTGAAATAGTTTTTCCTAATATCCAACCTAGACCTCCTCCACTGCAACTTGAGACCATTAATCCTTGTTCTATCATCTGCCACCACTGAGAACAGCCTAGGCTCCATTCTCCATTCTCTTCAGGTAGTTGAAGGTTGCTATCAAATTCCCCCTCACTCCTCTCTTCTGCAGACTAAATAATCCCAGTTTCCTCAGCCTCACTTCATAAGTCATGTGCCCCAACCCCCTGATCATTTTTGTTGCACCCCACTGGACCCTCTCCAATTTATCCACATTCTTTCTGTAGTGGGAGCCCCAAAACTGGATGCAATACTCTAGATGTGTCCTCACCGGTGCTGAATAGAGGGGAACAATCACTTCCCTCGATCTGCTGGCAACGGTACTACTAATGCATCCCAATATGCCGTTAGCTTTCCTGGCAAAAAGGGCACACTGTTGACTCATGTCCAGCTTCTCGTCCACTGTAATCCCCAGGTCCTTTTCTGCAGAACTGCCGCTTAGCCAAACGATCCCCAGTAGCAGTGCATGGGATTCTTCCATCCTAAGTGCAGGACTCTGCACTTGTCCTTATTGAACCTCATCAGATTTCTTTTAGCCCAATTCTCAAATTTGTCTAGGTCTCTCTGGACCCTATCCCTGTACCCTCCAGAGTATCTACAGCTCCCCCCAGTTTAGTGTCATCCGTGAACTTGCTGAGGGTGCAATTCATCCCATCACCCAGATCATTAATGAAAATTATTAACACAACCAGCCCCAGGACCGACCCCTCGGTCACTCCGCTTGATACCAGCTGCCAACTAGATATCGAGCCATTGATCACTATGCATTGAGCCCGACAGAAAGCTGGCTAGACCATCCACCTTAGAGTCCATTCATCCAATCCATACTTTTTAAACTAGCTGGCAAGAATACTGTGGGAGACCGTATCAAAAGCATTGCTAAGGTCAAGATATATCATGTCCACTGCTTTCCCCATATCCCCAGAGCCAGTTATCTCCTCGTAGAAGGCAATCAGTTTGGTCAGGCATGACTTGTCCTTGGTGAATCCATGTTGACTGTTCCTGATCAGCTTCCTCTCCTCCAAGTGTTTCAAAATGGATTCCTTTAGGACCTGCTCCATGATTTTTCCAGAGACTGAGGTCAGGCTGACAGGTCTGTAGTTCCCTGGATTCTCCTTCTTCCCTTTTAAAAAGATGGGCACTATATTTGCCTTTTTCCAATCATCTGGGACCTTCCACAGTCACCACAAGTTTTCAAAGATAATGACCAATGGCTCTGCAATAACATCGGCCAACTCCCTTAGTACCCTCGGATGTATTAGATCCAGCGCCATGGATTTATGCATATCCAGCTTTTCTAAATAGTCCTTAACCTGTTCTTTCACCATGGAGGGCTGCTCACCTCCTCCCCATACTGTGCTGCCCAGTGCAGCAGTCTGGGAGCTGACCTTGTCTGTGAAGACCGAGGCAAAAAAAGCATTGATTACGTCAGCTTTTTCCACATCATCTGTTACTAGGATGCCTCCCCCATTCAATAAGGGTCCCACACTTTCCCTGACCTTCTTGTTGCATAACATTGGGATGCATTAACAACCCTTCTTGTTGCCCTTCACATCCCTTGCCAGCTGCAACTACGATTGTGCTTTGGCCTTCCTGATTATACCGCTGCATGCTCGAGCAATATTTTTATACTCTTCCCTAGTCATCTGTCATATGAATGAGCCATGCCTAAGACACAGACCCACTAGAAAAACCATGCAATATTACACTTTTATGGTTGTTATAACTCTTATTGCACAAAATATGACTTCCTTCCCCAAACTGATATCACCCTGTCAGACTGATCTCTGCTACTGTCCAGCACCCACTGGCCCTTTGGGAAAGCAATATTTTAAAAGATATTCGGGGTAGGACGTGGACCTACAATGTGGCTCAAGTCAAATGTATGAGCCAGAAAAAGTAATTTGTACATGTGCAGCACAGCTGGTACTCTATTGCAAGTAAGAGTGTTTGCAGCCAGGTTGATGTCAGAATAACTTACAGGACATTTTGTGGCCATTGAACCTGAGAAGCACCAATGAACTGTAAGTCTGGGTCCTGCCCTTGCAGCATTCTAAGAATGGGTTTGTACACTTTTGTTGCATTCTACAGTGGCTGCTCTTAAGAGTTGGTATTTCAATGTTCTCTAAAGCCAGGTGCATACTCAAATTTTACTTTGAAAGTATAGTGAAGGAAAATAGTATTAATTAAATAGAGGGAAAGACTCTATTAAGCAGAAGCATTAGGATAATATAATCATGCCACGTGCTTTCAAAGAGTTACGGTACACACCAACCCCACCCTGCTACCTCAATTCTGCTCCATTTGTGTGATTTTCCAACCTACCCTTGGTAGACTTTATAGTTACCTCTCTCCTTCCAGATGGTATGGGGTATTGCAGGGATGCAGCATAGGGAAACAATAAGAGAAACTGCTAAAATGTGTCCTCACTAAGGCAAAAGTTGTGTTTAGGGCAGTGTGATGAGGTAGTCAGCTCCCAAAGGGTAGTTTGTCCTAATGGTCAGCCCACCCCATAACCCATTAAGAGGCTGAAAGGCCTGATTATATACATGCACCTGGGAGGACCTGGGAGGCATTGGGAGAGAGAAAGTGGTCCTGGAAGTAAGAAGTCTTTTGGGGGAAATCCCATTACTGTTTCTTGAAGAGTTTGGGGCTAGGAGCCTTGTAGAGAGATTTCCCTCTCAGACAACCAATTGGGGATGAGCTGGGAGAAGAAGACCAGCATAAAGGCTTCCTCTTTTCTCACAGCAGGAAACAACAGCAGGGAAAGGCTGCCCTGATAAGGAGCCTAATTAAGGAAAAGGGGCCACCTGGGGGAGAAAGCGGTAAAGCCCCCACAGCTGGCTAATCCACAACTCAGCTTCGTTGAGAGCTGAGAGTTCCTGCTTAGAAAGGCCTGGAACATCTGACTACCAGAACCCAGCTCCAGAAAGGAGCGCTGGGAAGACTCCTCGGTAAGGAGGAAATGTGAAACTAATACCACCCAGTTCCAAAGAGGAGAGCTGGGAATTCCTGCTAAAGGAAGGACTGAAAGGGGTGACCCAAGAAAGAACCGAGAAAGGAACCTTGACCAAAAGACTGTTTTCAAGTGAAGGAAAGAAGAGTGTCTGGAAGTAAGGAGTCAGACATGGCTTGTTGGACTAAGCCTGAGGTAAAGAAAGTCCATGGGTGTGTCAGAGTGAGCTTGTGCTTATGGTTGCCATTAATAAATGAGACCTGTGGAAGAAGAGTCCTCTTTTGATTGAAAGAGGTCTGTCTGGACTTGTTTATAACCCAGAAAGGGAAGCTAGGCAGGCCTCATGTGTGGCTCCATGCTTGAAAGAAAGGGGGTGCAGAAAGGTGAGCTCCACACCATCACAGGCAGGACTTGGGAACACCAGCTGACTGTCCCTGGCCTCTGCTTAACCACTTCACTGCTATACACTATATGCTTCTGAAATAAATGTAGTCAAACTTTACTAATTCTGGGTCACTGAGAACGAAAATGATGCTTAAAATTGTTGATTGGCTCTAGTTTTCAAGACATGCTATTGGGTCAGTATATATGACCCTTGACTTGGGAATGGCGGAGGATAAGTGAGTTATAAAGGGAAGGGATCTCAATTTAAACTAGAAATGACTAAAATACATCTTTGACTGGACCTATGAAGAAATCTATGACCGGGTTTGGACAGTACTTGCTTTTTAGGCAAAACAATGAATGATGCAATCTGAAGCTGGTATTGCCTCATACATGATATGAATTGCCTCATGTTATTCCTAGAAGTCATGGATGATGCAATCATAATGAAGCTTACATCACTCTGCTGAACAAATTGCCCGATATCAGCTCTAGAAATCATACAGTGTCGTGCTCTCTTATTTGTCAGTGTTTGATTTTGCAAAGGGACACATTTCTGTTTAGCCAAAGTGAGCAGAGATGCCTCATACTTGTGTGAACAGTGCAGATAACTTCTGCTATGTTTGTGGTGAAGTGACTTTTGCATCACAAAAGCGCAGTATAACCACTATGGTTAAGAAAGCCTATCACCTTTCTTTTGGCTGCAAAATTGGAGATCAGGACAAGAGGTGGGCCCCACACATATGCTGCAACACTTGTGCAACAAATCTTCGCCAGTGGTTGAACAGGAAAAGGAAATCTATGCCTTTTGCAGTGCCAATGATTTGGAGACAGCCAACAGATCATACCAGCAATTGTTACTTCTGCATGGTGCCTCCAGTTGGGAAAGGTGTGTCAAAGAAGAAAAAGTGGCCTGTGCATTATCCAAACATTCCATCAGCTATACGCCCAGTACCCCACGGAGAAGGACTGCCGGTTCCTGATGCACCAGAATCATTCTCACTTGAGTCAGACGAGGAAGAGGAAGAGGATGAAACTTCTGGTCCTGAACCATCAATGTCACAGGACCCACATTTTCTCCCATCCTCCTCCTCTGAACCAAACCTCATAACACAAGGTGAACTGAATGACCTTGTCAGGGATTTGGAACTACCCAAGAGTAAGGCAGAGCTTTTCGGCTCCAGACTACAGCAGTGGAATCTCCTGGCAGGTGATGTTAGGGTTTCCATGTTCCGTGACCGTCAAAAGGATCTTGTCCCATTCTTCTTCATGGAAGGTGATCTTGTAGCCTGCAACAACATCGATGGTGTGATGGCAGCCCTCAACATCATTCACGATCCAGATGAGTGGAGACTCTTCATTGATTCATTGAAGACGAGTCTTAAAGCTGTTTTACTGCATAATGGCAATGTTTTCCCATCAATTCCAGTTGGTCATGCAGTTCATATGAAGGAAACCTATGACAACATGAAACAACTTTTGAGGTGCATAAACTATGACCAACAACAGTGGCAGCTTTGTGGCGATTTGAAGGTTGTTGCTCTCTTGCTTGGTCTGCAGACTGGATACACAAAGTACTGCTGTTTTCTCTGCGAATGGGATAGTCGTGCAAGAGATTCCCACTACATCAAGAAAGATTGGCCACTGCGACAGTCATTGGAGCCTGGGAGGAAAAGTGTTCAGCATCCACCACTTGTTGAATCAAGGAAGATTTTGTTACCACCCTTACACATCAAGCTGGGTCTGATGAAGAACTTTGTCAAGGCCATTGACAAAACACAAGCAGCTTTCAAGTACCTCCGTGGAAAATTTCCAAGGTTAAGTGAAGCTAAGATGAAGGTGTCTTTGTTGGTCCTCAGATTCGTGAACTTCTTTGAGATGATGCATTTGACCATGCACTGCGTGGCAAGGAAAAAAAGGCATGGAAAGCCTTCCAGTTAGTGGCAATCAATTTTCTCGGAAACAACAAGGCAGACAACTACAGGTTGTTGGTGGAAAACCTCCTCAAGGCATACAAAAGCCTTGGTTGCAACATGTCACTAAAGATGCATTTTTTGCACTCTCATCTAGATTTTTTTCCACCGAACTGCGGAGCAGTGAGCGACGAGCACGGCGAGCGATTTCACCAGGACATTGCAACAATGGAGAAACGCTATCAGGGCAAATGGGGCCCATCAATGCTTGCAGACTATTGCTGGACAGTGACAAGAGATGCTCCATTTAATGAATACAAGAGACAAGCCAAGAAGCGCCGAGTAGACACTGAATAGGACTAAACTATGTACATAATAGTTTTTTGCCTTTTGTTTCATAATAAATTTTATTTATATAACCCCTTTGCTGATTTTTAAAGTATTACATAAACAGGACAGGTGAAATAGTATCATGTAAAGCAACCATAAACACATGAAAAGACCTAGGTTTACAATTTGTGATTAAAACTCTACTATCTACACAATATACATAGACATAAAATGTAAGAACTTAAATATCTTAGAAACAGTAGCCAATCAGTTGTTTTAATTGTCATATTTGAATTCAGCACATCAAAATACATACTAAATAGCACATTTTATGTCTGAAGCAGACGACTTCTCAAAAATTGTAGACCAGTGTTATAGTACAGTGAAACATACTTACAGTGAAAAATGACTTTTTGCCAGTTCCAGGGAGCAGAGTTAAGGTTGTGGAGCAAGGCTGGTGTGTGCCTTAACACTATTTCCTGGTTTTCAAAGATTTAAATCTAGGTACACACAGCATTCTGGCAGGATCTGCAGGACCTCCCATCAGACTTACCTCTCTGTTACTGAACTTTTGGGGCAGCGAATAGTAAGTGGAATCTTTCATTATGAACTTTCAGTGTTACAACTGACTAAACTTAGCCAAGATATTATATTTGTTAGCTGATCATGAAATACTGCTTAATAATTTAACTTACAATTGTTCTTTTGCCACCCAATTTGTGTGCTAGCCTAACATTTCAAATCACAGAGAAGCATGACAATATGTCAAACCAATTTCTTTGACCACAAAAGCTTTTGTGGTTTTTTTGGACATTTGTTGCAGAGACCTCATGAATAATAAAGAAGTGTGAACTGAGCCATTATAGAAGTTAGAATCCAATATATGCATTATTTGGTTTCCACTTGAAAACAAGCAAATTGATCTGTCCCCATTCTCTCATTCTGAACACAAGTCATTTGAAATGACACTGGTGTGTGAAAAGAAAAGGGAAGGAAGGAGAAAATAAATCAGGTTTAAATTTCTGTACAGCTCTGAATCACTGCATGCCTGTGCCACTTATACACTTATAAACTGACCCATTATCAGGGGTGTTAAAATATTTCTCTCTAGAGAGAGAGGGTCATTAGTATTGAACTCCGCTTCTAAAGTAAGGCAGTGAAATAAATAAAAACATTGGCCCTTTGGTGATAGGATTCCTTCATGATATCTCCCTTGTGGAAACAGCATAGTGCTTCACCTGCGAGATCCTCTCCTCCTGCACACTGCTGTACCCTCATAGTCAATTTTTAAAAGTTTCTTGGTTTATTTCTATAACAGAACTCTCCCCTAAAATTCCCCAAACATTTAATTGAGTCAATACTTATATGAAAAAATAAATCATAACAGAAAATGAAGAAACATATCAGCCCTAGGGCTGTGCATACAGAGTTTGAGCCTTCCTGCCAGCAGTATGCATAACCATGTACCGTATAAAATAGCCTAAGGTAAAACTTACACCTGTGAAATAGCTGATTTGACAAAAGACACAACCAAAGCGCTGTACATTTCACAGCAGACTGGACTCAAAATCTGTGGTGATGTTCCTGGATTCAAAACCACTCCAGTGTTTACTCCATAATTTCTTGTCACGGAATTTTTTGGACAATCACCCAGACACAGAGAATGTAATATAGGAAGCCATTTCTCAGGCCTGCCCTGTAGCTTATATAGTCAGTTCAAATCCTATCTTTAGTAACCTTTCACTAGAGTCTCGAGAGCTGAGATATTTTTCTCATACATTTTATTATCTGTCATATACCTTCTTAGAATATTTTCCATATTTTTTAAAAAATGGCAGCTGTGTAGAATCCAGCTGTTCATTTGCTTCTGTATTTCATTTGGAAATGTTTGGCGGCTATAATCATTCAGTGGACACAATACGGAAACTTCTTACTTGAGCAGTAAAGTATTTTAAGATGGCATTATTGTTTTTTAAATATATAGTCTTTGTTTTGGTGAACAAACAAGCCATAGCCTAAAGCAACTGAAGCAGAGGGCTGCCTCAGAGGTGAAAAGTGGTAAAAAAATAGAGGTCCTTCTAGAACCAAAAAAACCCTGTACTAATTTTATCCAAACTTGTTATGATGTTACACTTTGTCACCTCCACAGACAAAACGCCTGTGCTAGCATGTGTTATCAGGAAATCTGGAGCATCTCACCAGATGTGAAACAGCTGAGAGGTAAGTGTAACAGATGCAATATTTTCTAAAATAACACATTTTAAAAATATGCCAAACATATGTTTACAACTATACTGATATTATAGTTCATTAAAAACAGATTAGGGTTCTTAACCAAATGAAGTTGTTTGGCACCATTTTTTCCCCACTGGCAGTGTCTCCTTTCAATGATTCCTGGAACTTACTTAGCATAAAAATTAGCATATATTATCACTAATGCTGTTTGGAAAAGTTTCAACAAAACATTTTTTTGTTGGTCAAAATTTGCCAATTTGTTGTAATCGGAACATTAGGCGGAAATGGTTCGATTTCGGTGAACTTCTATGGACCCCATGCAAGATTTCATTGGAAACCTGTCTAGTTTCCTGCCAGCTTATCCACTTAGCTCCTTGGCAGCCTGCTAAAATGGGGCCCTTCGAGCTTGGGAGTGAATGGTCCCAGGGCATCCAGGCTCCTGACTCTCCGTTAGCCTGCCAAACTGGCTGCCATGGAGCTGGAGAACATGGAAGCCCTGGCAGGGGTGAGCTAAAATGAACATTCTTGTCATTTTCACTGTTGCCCACCAATGAATAGCAGCAGTGACCAGACTTTTGTTAAGGTGACAAGAGTCTGATCAGCTTCATCTCTGCAATACATTGGTGGACAGCTGTGAAAGTAACAAGAATCAGGGGAGTCCCCAAGCAGTGGGAGATCTCATCAGATCCAATCCCTTTGTACCTCTCATTAGAGATGGCAAAACATGGGCTTTTATTTATCTCGCATGGTGCTACCACACAATTTTTTTGGCATTAGGATACTTCCATATATAGGGCCAGCCATAGACCAAATGGCACCCCGGGTAAAGAGCAGTCTTCAGTGTCCCTCTCATTTGTTAAACTTTTGAATACCTTATTTTTATAGCATTTGTAGCCCATTTCAGAACTTTGATGCACATGTTTCATGTATGATTTATCTCTGTCATATAAGACAATAAATTTTCACGCTAGGATCTGTAAATCTGTATTTATTCATGCCATATATATAAGCAAATAAAATAATAGTTTCCTCTAAGCTATAGAATCTTTTTAATTTTAAGAATAAACTGAAATGTACTAACATCAAGGAATTGAACTGTGCACTAATATTAGGTGCACCAGTATTAAATAGTGTTACAGTCAGTGACAGCCTTAAAATATTAACCTTAGTCCTCACATTTCCATTCCTATCTTCAGGTAAATCTGCTAATTTCTTAGTAATAGGATTTCCATCATTTACGCTTCACTCCTCAATTTCTTCTGCACTGAGATGATCACTACTGCCTAAAGCCCGGTCTATGTTCCGTTTCAGATATTTCCCCATTAAATTTGCCCTTTGCTGCAAACTAAATTGCAATTGAGCTTTTCACTTCCTATACTGAGCTCCTGATGGCTTCTTTGGGGGCATGATTTATTTTCTACAGGGGAAAACAGACAGTATTAGGGAGAGCAAAAGTCTATGTTCCATAGTCTTAGGAAGTCATCAAACATTGCATGTTAAGCATGGCAAAAGTAGTTACAGTATTTCTTTTATATTGTTGTGTGGGGTTTGACAGATATCTCTGGCGTCGCATTAAATATGTCCTTTATTAGTCACTACTTACACTCTTCAAATCTTAAAACATTACACAATAAAATAAGGATCACAATATCGCAGCTGGGCTCTCACTTCATTCTTATATTTCACTGACTGACTGGTGATGCCCTGCCCCTTATATAACCATGAGGATCTGACTGACAACATTCTAGCCAGTTCAAGGAAAATGTAGTTCTCAAAGTCTGGAAGTTTCCACAACATTCTAGGGGATTAGTGGAAAATGAATCCACATACAGAATACTTGAAACATTTTACTTCAAACATTTTATTTTCCCTTGTCGCTAACAAAAATAGCATCCCGAGGCCGGTGCCACCTATGCCTGGCACACCAGGTAGTCGCCTGAGTCACATGCCCCTAAATATGGCCCTGTCCATATAGAAATGATTTACTATGATTTTCAGCATGGCCTCCAGGAATTTTACAAGTTCAAATAATTTGGGGCTCAGTAAGGGTCATTTGCACACAAATATCTGATTTGCAGGCAAATTCTGTTGCTTAGATGTTTCACTGATAATTTTGCTGATAGTTTGGGATGGAAAAAGCAGAGGCTTTTTTTTAAATAGACAAAAGTAGCCACATCATAACGACAGTGCTATACACTAAGCAGTATTTATGCATCATATGTTAATGTAACTGAAATTGAAACTCTTAATGAAATATTATAAATTGTTTATTTATATTTGGCAGCACAGGCTATTTTGACACTTTCAAATTATCAAAATCTGATATTTGTTTGAACATTAATGACTCCAAAATTTTGTTAACACAAGTTAAGGACTAGCTGTGCCTCATACACTGTCAGAGCATCAAATTCACCTATACTTAAACCTGTGATAACCAGGAAATACAGAGTTAAGGTACACTCCAGTCCTGCTGTGCAACCTTAAACTCTGCCTTGTTTAAATGATGTCCCAATCTGCCAGAGAGAGATTGTAGCACTCAGGCCTTCCAGGTGTTATGGAGCACTGTGGAGATACAACACGTGGATAAATACAGAGAAACTGTCAGACCATTTGCTAACTAATGCAATAGTTGTGTTTACACTCGAGCCATCTTGTAGATCCAAATTTTACCCTGAATAAATTTAATAAATGTTGCTTTCCCAAAAGGGCAGCGGATGCCAAACACCAGGTGAGATCAATCCCTAGCAAGTGATATCAGTTTGGCGAGGATCAAAGATATAGTTTATGCCACCAGGTGTGTGCAAAAAAAAAAAAAAAAAAGTTTATCACATGATTTAAATGGGGGATGGTAATTTATGAACCCCTTTACTAAATTAGCTCAGATTTCAACTGCTAACCCTATCCCAGATGCTCAAAAGACACAGCAATTATCAAGAAAGCATGTGGATTTAATGCACTTATAAAAAAATTGGCTGCTAAAACAGTAAACTAATCTCAACCTTAACTACCATCTCACTATAATTGTATCTAAATATTATTATTTATACTGCAAACTGCAATTGTAAACTGATTGGTTGGTAGTGTGAAAGAACGTTAGTCTAATAAGCAGGGCCGGCTCTAGGTTTTTTGCCGCCCCAAGCAAAAAATTTTTTGGCTGCCCCCTCTTTTTTTGCGCCCCCCCAGCCCCGCCCCAACTCCACCCCTTCCCCACCCCATTCCAACCCCTTTCCCAAATCCTCATCCCCCAGGTGTGCCGCATTTCCCCTCCTACCCTTCCCTCCCAGTCTTGCCATGAAACAGCTGTTTTGCGTGGCAAGCCTGGGAGGGAGGGAGGGGGGAGAAGCGGAACGGCGGTGCGCTGAGGGGAGCAGGCGGAGCAGAGGTGAGCGGGGGAGGGCATGGGGATGGCCACAGGAAGTAACCTGGGAGAAGGCGCGGGGAGCTGCCGGTGGGTGCAGAGCGCCCACCAATTTTTCCCCGTGGGTGCTCCAGCCCTGGAGCACCCACGGAGTCAGCATATGCTGGCGCCGGAATGCCGCCCCTGGAAATGTGCTGCCCCAAACACGTGCTTGTTTTGCTGGTGCCTTGAGCCGGCCCTGCTAATAAGATACCAATTTCAAAGGAATCTGAATATTCTTGGACAACTTTCAACAGATATCTCTGGAAAATTCTAATCTCTGCTATCCAAAAACTCCGTGTTACAGTTTGGCCATTTCAAACAAATGCTGAATATAAACGCACAGATTATTAGTTCCCTTTGGCAATGAAATAGTACAACTGACATTAACAAATATGCCAGGAACTTAAGCCACCATTGTCTTCCACCAATCTTTGACTGGCTGTTGTTGTTCTGGACCCTCAGCACAATTTAAAGCAGCCCAAGGACACTTCTAAATTACACTGCTGCACACGTCCTTAAAAAATAGATCCTGGGGTATCACAGAGAAGCCATGGTTATGTCCTTATGCTGGCCACAGGGTGAGGGTGGATGTGAAGGAGCCATTACACCAGCTTCATGCCATTAAAAGTAACTGCCAACATTGCTGTAATCCTCCCAAGGTCAGCTGTGTTGGTTGTAGTCCAGTTTTGCTCTACCTTTGTGAAGCAAAACAGTCATAGTGTAGCCCAAGATCTGAGCCATGATGATATATAAATTCATGTATTTTTTAAAGTCTTATCATCAGAAAGCTGCAGTATCCTTACATTTATCGTGGCTTGCTTATTGTTTTTCTACCTTCCCTGTCGTTTACTTGAATCTGCACTTCCAAAATGTACATAACCTATCATTCACACACACACACACACACACACACACACACACACACCAGCAGTCTCTCCCCATTTTTCAGCAATAATTTAAAAGCAGAGTGCCCTAGTGAGGGCCGAGATTACTAAAATGTATTTACTTTTAAAGAATATGCAAACACTAATACACTATCAATATGATCATAAATTATTACAATGATACTACACTCAAATACACAAAGTACATTTTGTGCTTCTTGATTTAGAGTAATTGTATTTGATGCTTACCTCCCAATTCACAAAATTCAGCCATTTGCTGAATCTATCTATCTATCTATCTATAAATCAATCAATCGTCTGCTTTTGTTCCCACTTTTCTAAAACCAGAATTTTCACACTTCTCTGTATCTGATGAGCTATTCTAAGCTGCACTGCAGTTGGACATATCTTCAGTTGATTAGCAAATATAGAATTAGTGTCAATTAGCGATGTTTTACTTTAGTTATCATGGCTGTTCTTAGCTTTTCACCTATTCTGTTAGTTTGCTTAGACTCAGGGCAAAATATTCCAGGCAAACCAAAATATTGATTGCCTGTTCAAGTTCACGTACACTCTAGACATTACTACAGCCAGTCAAAATATGTAATGAAGTATATAACTCACAGGGATGTTTTGAATCTTAGTGTTTGCAAAGCACTTTGAGAATGGCTGATGAAAGCTAGTAAATAAGTGAGGGTTTATTATTATTCAGTACATTCTTTCACCTTAGTGTACAAAATATTATTAGTTACAAAACTATATAAAGAAAAACCAGGCTGCATAGTGAGCATTACACAACTCAAGAACAGCTATGTTCAATTATACTAGGCAGATATGTGAAATTACATATGAATTTAAGTGTTTGGAAGGTTGGGACCTGAGACTAAGTTTTTTTGGGAGGGACTATATCTTCTTGTATGTATGTTGCCTAGCACACTTTGGGTGCTGCCACAATATCTATCTATCTATCTATCTATAAATCAATCAATCGTCTGCTTTTGTTACCACTTTTCTAAAACCAGAATTGTCACACTTCTCTGTATCTGATGAGCTATTCTAAGCTGCACTGCAGTTTGACATATTTTCAGCTGGTTAGCAAATATAGTGAAGAAGCAGACACAAGAAAATCTATACTTAAAAATACCCATAAATGGAGTTCTTACAATGTTCTTCTGATAAGATTTTGTGCTTTGAGCTACTGCATGGTATTTGTACATCTGTCTTTAGCCTGGAACTGGCAGGGGTACAGTATAATAAATGTTGGTTCTCTGTTCTTTTGGAGCCATATATACCCAACTACATTGGTGGCAGTGAGGTGAACTAGAGATCTTGCAGAGTTGAGTTAAGACCTTCAAATATATTCCAGCTGTTGCTTACTTTGAGCAGGACTAGGCCACACCTGCATCTCAGAGCCAGCAACGACTGTCTCCTTTTGGCCAAGCTATATCATGTCTGAAAAATAATATACAAACATCACCACCAATAAAAAAACCCTCTGCAATCTTATACCTCCAGCATGTTCAAAATAGATGCTATTACCTTGAACACCACCAGTATGCTGAAATAACTGCAATCAAGCCCAGGGATGTGTTTACTCATTGTAATAACTAACATTTTAACGTAATTTGAAATAGAGATCACGGAAAGAGAGGAGAATTATGGAATACCAATGGCAATTAAAAAAAGTAAAATTTTGTTAAAATGAATAAAAGGCCAAGGGAATTTACATTGTGCTTAGTAATACAGCATGCTTATAAAACTGTCCCCTTGAACACAACCGATAGTTGACAAAGACTGACAGGCTTATTTTTGTTCCAAGAGCAATTCTGAATCTGGAAAAAATTGTTTTCTCATGGAGCCATGAACATTGGGATTATAGCCATAAAAAAATCAGTATTATGGAAGAAACAGATTTTCTGCTCTGCAGTCAAAGCACTGAAGCATAGTCTTATTAATCCAAATAACCAAAGGAAGGAAAAAATAATCTATGAAGTAGATGGGGAGAAAGGGAGCAAAATACATAATCCTGGATCTGGTTTTGATGCATTCGGGATAAATTAGACACTTATTTAAATACATATTGAAAATCAATTATATATTGTATAATTTTTAAAACAAACAAGATAAATTTTAATTTAAGAATATAAGCCCCTTCTTTTGCTGAAGGCTATTTTCAACAGAAGTCCATAATTAATTATGTTCTCAAGCACAGAAAGGAGCTGCAGAGTTTTAAACCAGGCATGATCATGTTGCAAAAGAGAGACTGTGCTAGGAAGCATCTGTCAGAAGCTCTGTGCACAGTTTTGCCCCTGCAGCAGATAGGTCAAAATTTGATGCTAATTGATTTATTCAGAAAAATGTGTGATGGAATTTGTTTAAGGAGGAGATTTTCAGGAGGTACTAAGGGGAATTTATGGGAAATGAACTCTTAACTACCCTTTGTACCTTTGAAAATTTCCCCCTAATATTGAAAATGGTTTAAGAACTGTTTAAATCAAAGTATGACTCATTCACAGTTGAAGCAGAATTCTGCTGGCTAAAATAGCTTTCAGAATTGGAGGCCTGTCTCTCTCAAACACTTACTTTACTACTCAGCATAAACCTGAAAGCTGAAGTAAATGGGATTACCTCATAGTAGTAAGCTTTATGCCCAACAGTACTAGAAAGCCAGTGCAAAATCATTCCTAGTATGGTTTTCTGTAGTGTAGACAAACACTTTATGGGGGTGGTTTACTTGTATTTGCCTACATTTTATGCCAACAGCATCATCATATCATATGAGTGCATAACATAAAGGATCTCATTCGCTTGCCCTCTCTCTTACTCTCCCCCCCCGCTTTTTAAAATTGGGTTAAAGAAGTGCATTTTTCATTTTGTTCTGACAGTGGCAAGATTTGTGCTCATCCTGATGTGTTCTATAGTCATGAGCCAACTCACGAACAACCTCTGTCGTCATCATGCAATAGCCTCTGTCATTTTGCTGCCAAAGAAGGTAGCTGCTGATGGTTGACTTGGTGGTTAATGGTGAGACGTCCCTTTAGGTATCTTGTATCCTTTTCACTGCAGGCCTTAAATAAGGACTGAAGCCTTGAACCTGACTCAGTATTCAGCAGAAAACCATTGTAGTGAGTGGTGCACCAAGGTGAAGTGCTGTTGGTAATGCCTGGAGAGCACAAAGGCTGCAGCAGAGGGATTTCATGATCTGAGGAAGTCACCCCAGATAGAACTGCCATCGAATAAATATGTTCTGTTCTCTCTCTCTCTCTTTTTTGATAAACTGAATTCCTCTAAGTATTTATGGTTATTTGAACTACAAAACTACCTGTTTCGTTATTTTTACACGTGGGGAACAATAGTTGCAAAAGGCCATTACTGCTGTGTAAAATACACATAAACAGAGAGGAATGCCAACTAGGGCCTTGTCTACACTACAGAGTTTTGTTGACAAAAGTCATGTCGATACTCAGAAAGCACCATAATAAAAATTGGTATTGCATGTTCAAATTTGCTCACTGTCAGCAGAGTATGTCCACAGTTGTGACACTATTATTGATAGTGTGAGCAATGCACTGTGGGTACCTATGCCACAGTCCAGTTCGACACCTTCTGCCGCTAGGTCTTGTGGGAAGGTAGAGCGGATCATGGCGCATCTTGGGACTGGGCTCAAAGTCTCTTGATGCATTGTTTTCTGTCCCAGTATTCCATGGGCTTCCAGCTTTCTTTCACAGCATTTTTCAATGGCCTTTGTTTGCTAGGCATGTTTGTAAGTAAGGATGGATCCCGCACAGCTCTCCTATGCTCTGATAACTGTCATTAAGACATCGCAGATGGCAGTGCAGTTAATCACGAAGTTCCTAACTGAAGAAGATTCCCAGTTGCCTGACATGCTGTGTGATATGGACAGGAGCAATTTTAGATTGTGTTCGGCATTCACGGAATAGCTGCAGATAGTGGACTGTCGCTTTTGGGCTCGAGAAACAAGCACTAAATGGTGGGATCATCTCATCATGCAGGTCTGGGATGATGAGCAGTGGCTACAGAACTTTCAGATGCAGAAAGCCACCTTCCTGGAACTGTGTGCAGAGCTCGCTCCAGCACTATGGCGCAAGAACAACAGAATGAGAGCTGCCCTCTTGGTAGAGAAGCACACGGCAATCGCTGTGTGGAAGCTGGTGACTCCAGATTGCTACCAGTTGGTCATGAATCAATTTGGAGTTGGGAAGTCAACCGTTGGGGCTGTGTTAATGCAAGTGTGCAGGGCAATTAATCGCATCCTTCTACGAAGGACCGTGACTCTGGGAAATGTGTGTGAAATACAGGAAACCCCCTGCTAGAACGCGTGTCAACATAGCGCGAATTCGGAATTAGCGTGGGGGCGACCATGGATCCCAAAATAAACTATTTACATTCGGATCCATGATAAAGCGCCACCCCGCTATAACGCCGTCCCCGCGTTAACACGGTACCGCACATGGCTCCCAAACCCCGCGTTCAAGTGAGGGTGCGGTGTAGTAGACAGCTCTGAAGAAATGGGTTTCCCTAACCGTCGAGGGGTGATAGATGGCACACACATTCCAATTTTGGCACCAGACCCACCTTGCGACGAGTACATCAAGTAACATTTTCCCCAGTTCCTGAACTTTTAACCTGATCTCCCTTATGCTGCACTATACAGACTAGCATACAAAAAAAAATTAGATGAAGAATAGTTTTATATACTGTATTATGCAACCAAGACAGCTTCATCAGGGTTAAAGCTTAAAAAAAATAGGTTCCAGTACCAATTTACACCAGCAGAGATTTTGGCCTGTATGTGACTAGCCTTTCTTAGTTAGGCTACGTCTACACTACCTGCCCGATTCGGCGGGTAGCTATCGATGTTCTGGGATCGATTTATCACGTCTCGTCTAGACGTGATAAATCAATCCCAGAGCCGCTCCCCGTCGACACCGGAACTCCAGCTCCATGAGCGGAGGAAGCGCTGTCGACAGGGGAGCCTGCCTGCTGCCGTGTGGACTGGGGTATTTTTAAAAATCGATCTAAGATATTCGACTTCAGCTACGCTATTCACGTAGCTGAAGTTGCGTATCTTAGATCGATCCCAACACCCCAGTGTAGACCAGCCCTTAGAGCACATTAACTACAGGAGGCAACAGTGATCATCCTTTCATTTCTTTGTTTAGACAGCTGTGAAAGAGACATGATACCAGGTTTCAAGGAAAAGAGTTAAGTACAGGAATTATCCTTAAACTCTGTCCATCCTTAACACTATTACAGACATTAATTTCACATTCATTTTTGATAAAGGTGTAAATCCTAATACTTTCTCAACAACACTGGTATTTTCATACACCACGCATTCATTTGCTAGGCAACTCTTAGCATCTGAAACTGGCACAGAGTAAATGAGTGGCATTAAACATAAGTACCTTCTTTTGTCAATGTCATTGCTTATTACATGTATTCTACTAACTGCCATCTACCAAAGCAGATGTACTATTGAGGAAATGCCAGCTCTTTGCAAGAACATTATGCCTCATGTTAAGTCATTTGTGTGAACATGACACTTCTTTTGATGTTTTTGAATATAGTAGCACATCATTTTTCCTGTGCAAATTATGTACATCTCTTCATATGATGAAAAGCAATGTTTTTTCCATTCCCATAACTGAAAATCATGCTAAAATGTGAGCCATTTAATCACCTCATCTTCTGTAAATGAGAGGATATGTTTATAAAAGACTTTTTCTTACTCGTTCAATTAAGATTCTCTGAGCAGTGGGTGATTCTAGAAATGTGTGCAATTGACATAGGAACATACGCTTGAAATTCCTGACAAGAATTTCAAAATTACTAAAACTGCATGTAGTGGTAAAATTTGGACCCATAATTCACTGAATTAGATGACACAGTGGTAAAAATATATCACAGCTGATATACAAAGTGTCTATATCACAGCTTCCACCACTGTTCCCACCAATGGTTCCGCACTGGTGATGAATTATGTGTCTGATATTTCCTAGTGCTACTTTCCTAGACAAGGCCCTTGAGCTAGCTACCGACAGGTGGTAGCTAGCTCAAGGGAAGAATTATTCTGCTGACCTAGCATCGTCTACACTGGGATTAAGTTGGTATAGCTATGGCTCTTGGGGTGTGGATTTCTCACACCCCTGAGATGTAGTTATGCCAATGTAAATTTTCAGTGTAAATCAGCCCTTAGGTGCTCTGTTTAGTGTGACTGTGTCAGTTTAATAGAAAAGATTTAAAACAGTTGTAAAAGATAGTTATACCGCCACCCTTACAACAAAGCCTAATAAAAGTTTTCCCTATGAAGCAGCTATTACCTGCTCTTTCTGTAGTAGCTCTTATAAACATACATTGGGGGCCCTGTTAAAGACACAGAAGAGTCACTCTCTCTCTCAAAACATATAGACTGTTCATTTACGCCTTTTATGAACTTGATGAAATATTGTCTTGAGTTAAAACCCCCTTCAAACTGATGTGTGACTAGAATGGGCGGAGTCTGCCTCAGCCAGGAAATTCCACAGAACCAATAAGCATTCTGAATAAAAGGGGATCCCACCCTGGTAGATGAAAACAAATCCAGGGAGAGAAAATGCCAAAAAGAGATTTGCGTGGGAATAAAATTATTTTCTATCAGTGATCGATGTCAAACTGTCCTGACCGAAAGACACTGTAAAACAGTGGTGGGCAACCTGCGGCCCATCAGGGTAATCTGCTGCCGGGCCGTGAGACAGTTTGTTTACATTGACCTTCCACAGGCACAGCTGCCCGCAGCTCCCAGTGGCCGCGGTTCACCATTCCCAGCCAATGGAGCTGTGGGAAGCAGTGGCCAGCACATTCCTGTGGTGCGCACCGCTTCCCGCAGCTCCCATTGACCAGGAACAGTGAACTGTAGCCACTGGAATCTGCGGGCAACCGTTCCTGGAAATGATCAATGCAAACTGTCTTACGGCCCACCAGTGTATTATCCACCACTGCTGTAACGATTTAGACTTGTATCAATTGTAATGTAGTAGATTATTTCTTTTTGGTATGGGTTATTGTGTGTCACCATTTTAGGCCTTATCAGGATGATAAGAAAAAGCTGAGGGTGCGGGTGGGGTGTTATGAGCTGGGTGAAACCTTGTTAAGGCTTGGGTTAAAATCTCCTTCAAACTGAGGTATGACTGAGTCACCCATTTAAGACAGGTTTCAGTGTAGTAGCCGTGTTAGTCTGTGTCAGCAAAATGAAAATAAGGAAGAAAAACTTGTAGCACCTTAGAGACTAACAAATTTATTTCAGCATAAGCTTTCGTGGGTTAGTACCCAAGACAGTTGTAAGAGACAGTTAAGGGGCACACCTAAAACAAAGCCTACTAAAGTCTGCCCAGAAACTAGCATCAGGTGAGTGGAGGGTTCAGGTGGAATTTGTAACCAGGTAGGTATGTGAGGATAGTGTGGGAAAGAACACTCAAAAACTGGAAAAGATTAAGGACTTGTCTACACTTGAAATGCTACAGCCACTCAGCTGTAGTGCTTTTTCCATCAACCTAGTACTGTCTGCATTGTGGGCTAGGTTAGCTTAATTATGTCACTCGGGTTTATTTTTAAGACCCCCTGAGTGAGATACCTGGGTTGATCTAGTTTTCTAGTGTAGACCAGCCCTGAGAAGGAGAAAGAACCGGAAGAAGCAGCAGAGAGTATGGTAGCTAACCTTGGAAGAAACTGGGGGAAAGGTTTTGGGGTTAGAAGTGCAGGGTGAAAAGAGTGCTCTTGGTGCTGTGAGCAAAAGAAGTTGTTTCCTGCTATTTGATCCCATCTCAGTTCAGAGACACAGGACTTTGTACAGTATTTGTAAATAAAGAAAACTGCATCAAAGAAATACCCATTACCAGTTTTTACTCCCTACAGGAACACGCACAGGCTGCTCAGCTTGAAAAGAGATCGCAGACCCCATATCTTTCCCCAGTTCTTGCCTAAAAAACAAACTGAAAGTGGGGGGGCTCCGTTACTAAAATCCGCAATCTTTGTTGCCTCCACACTCCACTAATTCCTAAGCTCTTCAATCAGAGCTGGTGGCAGAGTGTAATGGCCAGGACTGTAATTGTCAGTTCTCAGGGATGGTTGAGATCCACAACTATGAGCTACTCAACCCCAAGGGATGTTTGTCATAAAACTCTTTTTGGAATTCCCTGTACTAGCAGCAAGGTTGGTTGCTCTCATCTATTTTCCGTAACCTCCTGGTTCACAGAGCACATAGTGAAAGCTAATACAGATCTAATTTTAAGGTGTTTTTCATGTGTAACTAAAGCCAGCCAGGAAGGGAACATACCATGAGGAGCAGAAAATTCCATGCCTCTGCCTTTCTCCTCTTGAACCCACTGTGGTTGCCCATGCTCTCCAGCAGCACTGAGATGAGCTGGCATGCTTTGTGCTGCAAAAGGAAAGCTATGCCATGGGGGATACCTGTCTCTTGAACACAGTTCTTTGAATACACTTTCCCCATACATTTGCTTCCCTCTATTCCACACATCAGAAGGAAGTGTATAGCATTTAACTGTGGCATTTTGAGTAGTAAGACAGGGTACCATCAAACATTCTACACGTGCTTTTGAGAGTGTTACATGGATCTGTTCACTAAAGGTCTGATTTAGCCACTGTTATTCATATGGAATGGTACTCGCTCAGTGAGTAGTCTTATTCATTTTAATGCATGTGAGTAAGGTTAGCAGAATCAGCTCCTTAATAGCTAACAGGTACAATTCAGGGGTACCAGGGTAAATCTTCCACTTTAGGCCTAACCTGTCTCTAATTTTCTATGAAGCAAAGCTGTCGTGTTATTGTACTCATTCAAAAGAAAACCCTTGGAGCTTTTTTATATTTTCCTCCTACATTTTGTTGCCTAAGAAACTCTGACTTAAATCTTATCTGTATCACAGTTTGGTACCTTCAAGTAGGAAATACATGAGGTGTGATAGAAAAGGAATATGATGAGTGATAAATTGACCCCCAAAAAAGCCACAAAAAAAGACAGTGGTGAGTTTATGATTTTCACTTTGTTGTGTGTAGCTAGTACTAGCTCACTTAACATTAAAATAAAAAGTAATTCAGAATTTCAAACAAATGGCAAGCTGTGGGTCAGCATCATTCTTAAATAATTCACAGTGTTGCATTTTGGAAGAGAGCCAAGTCCAGATAATATTATAATCACTAATATGGACCCTAATCAAGATAATATCACCCCCACTTCATTGCTTTAAATCTCAAAGTTTATGTTTAGAGATTTCAATGAAACAACAGCACAGAAGCCTACAGGAAAGCATAATAGCTGTAGGGTTAGGACAGCCCTACTAAGCACTACAAAAAATATGCATGGAATTGCTGAACACTTTGCTTGAATGTAAAAATCCTGTGAAAATTGACTAATTGTTAGCTAAATGCAGACAGGTAGCTCAATGACACTTTTAGTGAATAAGGGCCCCCGAATGACAGTAGTGCTATGTCCATATCAGGACAGTCTTTGGGCATCATATGTCTGGCATCAGGTCAATGAGTCAAGTATCATGTATTTGCTCCCTCCCTCCCTGCCCCGCCATTTATTTATTTATATATATATATATATATAATAGCTAGTTAGATGTTGGCATAGGGGAAATAACTATTGTTGGAAGGATTTTATCAGCTACTCCCCTATGGCAAACTAGAAGAAGTTATTATACAAAATAAAGGGAGCTGGGAGCAGGAGAGGAATGATGTGATGCATACTGTGAAAAACAAGTAACCTCACCCTCTTGTTCTATATTTTCCAATCTCTCTCCTTCCCTGATAGGAGGTTTCTTTTTGTGTCATGATAAATCACACCATATGCAGCCTGCATCTATGTGCCTCGGGTGAAGGGACTGAATATTCAGTCTCTATGGAAAGTACCATGCACATCTATGCTGCTATATACACATTTATTAATAGCAGCAGCTGCACAGGAGCCAGGTGTCATGGATCAGACACAGGTGTTGTATCAGATCTTCCTCAATGCTGTACTAGTCAGGTATGTATTTATTTCACTCCTGACCTTCAACTCATTTTCCCCCATGTAAATGAACTACGGTAATTTCATAGGATATATTTGTCTGTGAATTTAAAATCTCCTGCTGGAGCGTGGGACTTTATACCACACTATTTCAAAGAGAAATTCCCTTCTGTCCTAGGAGTGTTGAAACTGTCATGAGACTATCATTGGTGTATGTTTTGTTATGTGAATGGGAAGATGGGTTTTGCTGTGGTAGAGGCAACCAGCCTCCTAATCTCCCTGAAAAACGATGGTAAACATCCTTTAACACTAAATGTGAAAAAACTACAGGCATCAGCTTCTATCAAGTAATATTGAGACTATCTTTTTATAGTAGTCATCATATGGACTTCTTAGTACCTTCCAGGTCATTGCAAGCTCAGCATCAGCCATTGGATGCTTCTAAGTGCAGTAAATTCTGAAATTAATAAAGAACCCTCTCCTTTCTCTACTTAAACAATACATGCTCAACAAAGTCCCTCAACAATTTCAGTGCTTGTGGCCCTCTGCAGTGTTCACTGTACTTGATTTCTTTATTTAAGCAGCCTTTAGATACAAGAATTCCCTAAGTGAGGGAAGAAAGAAAACTCACTTTCTCCCTGCAGAAGGTTGAGTCATTATCAGAAAAGGGGAGTTGTAATTAGATATTCCTCCAGGATGCATCTTTCCACATTTAATAGTCACACAAATACTGCATATCAAAATACAACATTTGCACTTGCACATAACACAGACAGCTAAATGGCTGTGAGGATACATGTTCTATTTCTTTAAATCTGTAACAAGAAGCCAGGCAGGAGGGTTTGGGGAAGGTTCTACTGAGGCAGAGTAACTTATTTGATAATATTGTTTCCCTAATTGCTAATCAAGTTCTTCAGTGTTAGAAGAACGCAGCTGAAGAATGATGCTATTTAGGAGATTCTTTACTAGTGCCACATGACAAAAGTGGTACACATTTCGTGCACAGAAATATCCTTTGCCATATTACTCACTCTGGTCAGAATTTTCAAATATAAGAGCCTAAAGTTAGGCTCCTGTATCCTGAGCTAGGCTCCTAAGTAAGTGGATTGATTTTCAAAAGTGCTTCCAGTTGACTACTATGGGAACTGCTGGGTGCTCAGTATTTATGAAAAAAATCAGTCCACTTACATAGAAGTCTATGGCCAGATCTACACAACCACTTACTTTGGTATAACTTACATCGCTCAGGGATGTGAATAAGACATCCCCCTTAACAACATCATTTTCACCAACCTAAGCACCACCGTGGGCAGCAGTATGTCGGCTGGAGAGCTTCTCCCGCCAGCCTAGCTACTGCGTTTCACGGAAGTGGATTTATGATGCTGATGGGAGAGAGTTCTCCCATCGGCATAGAGCGTCTTTGCCAGACACAGTACAGCTGCGTTGATGTAGTGCTTCTACTGTAGATTAGCCCTAAATTAAGATTAGAAGCCTAAATTTAGGCCCTTGTTTTTGGAAATCTTGGCCTTCATTCCCCCTTTAACTAGTCCTACCTTCCAATGGGAGCCCCTGCAGCAAGCTCACAGAAAGGCCTTAATCAGTCTTGTTTACTCTGCGGGGCTCTAAGGGATTTGAGAGAAATAACAATCATACTGACCAATTTAATTCTATCAATCAGAGTTGGATACACTTACTCATAGCAAGTAGACCCTTATTCTGGAAGCAGTCCCTTGAACAGCAGTCCCTTTGATTTATCAGAGATACTATCCAATATTAGTAAGGGGATCAACATCTGCCTCTTGACTCTGGTGAGTGACCCCGGAAATCTGATATCTGAGGAGGTTCTAAAATTGACAGTGTGCTACCAAAAAAAAGAGAAGGTGGCCAAAATGGAGTCTGTCAGTTATTGCTAGTGTGCATTTTAACGTTCACAGTTACTGTTCTATTATTTCCAACCAAACTGAATTGCCAGTCTAACTATTTACCTTCTCCATTCAGCACAGGTTAATGTGATGACAGTTTTTATACCCCAAAGTAAAGTACCAAAAAAAAAAAAAAGTTTGGATCGTACCATTTTGATTACAAATTATAAATCTACTCTATGATTTGTAACTTTTATTGAATATGATATTTAAGAAGACAATTGATTTTAAGTGAAGTATAGAGAATATGATTTCATTATCTCATTTAATGCAAATACGGTATTTTAAATTCAAATATTAAAAGGAACATTGGGACACAACTGAGGTTAGACCTAAGTTTGACCCACACTGAAAATAACGCCATCTGGTACTTCTCACCTATAGAAATTAAACTCAGTATATTTTTCCATTATATTTTTCTCCTAATCATTATTGCCACTGAAAATATATATTTTTAAAAATTAGACACTTGACGTTTTTGGTAAGACTTTATATTTAGCAAGTTATTGAAAATATACAGGGTCTAATTTTTCCATTGCCCTGCACCTTGTATATTCATTAACACAAGTGCAAGGTGGTGTATAACACTAGCAAATGAAAATAATAGCATTTTATATCAACTGCGCATTCATTTTATATAGCTGAAATGACTACACAAGATGCAGACCACCAGAGAATCATGCTCATAATCCTTTCTTATAATGTACTGGTTTGACAGAATAGAAGTATGACTGAAAATTATACAATAAAAAGTTTCAAAATAAAACACATGCAGTGGCACCTGAAAGCAGACGTTTCCAGATGGAGCCTAGCATGAAGGTACAGGAAATCTGGTCTCTGTGCAATTTAAAAAACCAACCAACCAATAAATCCCTGGTTATGGAGTGAGCTGCAAACTTCATATCCAAAACCCTGATCCTGCAATTTGACCTGAGTAAACTGATCCCTGTACCCTCGCTGAGCCCCATTGACTATGGGAAGATCTCTACTATGAACTTAAAGCCAAATCTTGTAACAATTTATAATTTAAAAAATGACTATTCATTTGCTATATTGTACCAATATTTGTTCATAATGTTATAAGAATTGTCAAAATACTTCTGTGATAAATGTTTCTGTGCTGATATCATGCCTAGAGTGATATATTCAGTATTATACTGATTTATATCAAAGACACTGTTGCAATTAATAATATTTCTCTCTACTTAGTTTTCATGTGGACCCTCCATACAGAGGAGCTGTATTTTTTGTAAATTCTTCACATATCATTCTTTTGAGTCAAGGGCCTATTTAAAATATGAAATTTCTGCTTGACCATTGAATACTTTAGTTCATTTGTGCCTGATTAAGTAGAAAAGCAGAATGGAAAGCTGTGGATTTCTCATTAATGTTAAATGTTTCATAAATTTTCCTTAATCTTAATACTTTAAGATTTTAAACTATTGGTCTCTACTGTAACTGAGCTTGCTGCAAAAAAAGGATCCTAATTAAGGAATTATGCAGGTACAGAATACAGTCTATTTGAACTACAGCAGCATGTTTTAAAAAAATAAATAAATTCAGTTCACTTCTTAGTATCTAACAGGATCACCCAGAAACCAAACCCAAAATTCACAGCTAGGGAAATAGCCATCTAAATGCAGGGGAAACGCACTGCTCATTGTGGAAAGCTTGAGTAAACCATGTCTTTATTGGGAATAGTGGGAAATAAGAAGTGGATGGAGGGAGATGGAATTCAATTCATAGCCATAGGGAGGCTATGGGCTGTGGTAAATGAACGGGGCAGAGGGGGCTCCCTTTTATGGACCCAGCCTGCCAGTTAGCTATAAAATCCCTGTTAGTAGCTATTCTCTACTTGCTTTACCTGTAAAGGGTTAAAAAGTCCATAGGTAAAAGGAAGGGAGTGGGCACCTGACCAAAGGAGCCAATGGGAAGGCTAGAACTTTTAAAAATTGGGAAAAAACTTCCCCTTTGTCTGTCTGCTGTTGTTCTCCGTAGAGGAGAGACAGGGCTGGAACTATGCTGTAAGAGCTTGTGCCGGGTATGAAAAATCATCAAATCATACCTAGAAACTACTTATCTGAAACCCCAGATATGTAAGTAGATCAAGAAATGTCTAGGAAGACGCGATTAGGTTTATCTCTTATTACTTTATGGCTTGTGGACTCCTCTGTGTTAAACCCAGGTGCTTTTGTTTTGCTTGTAACCTTTAAGCTGGACCCCATTCTTGATGCTTAATTATTGTATTTGCTCTTTTAAAATATAGGAATAGCCTAAGTTCCAGATGTATTCTCTTTCTTTTTGGTTTTAATAAAATTTACCTTTTTTAGGAATGGGATTTGGTTTGTGTCTAAGAGGTTTGTGCACAGGTTGTTTAATTAGCTGGTAGCAACAGCTGATTTCCTTCGTTTATTTTCTCAGCTCTTCCCCAGAGGGGTGTGTGTGAAGGGGCTTGAGGGTACCCCACAGAAAAGAATTCCCAAGTGTGCCTTCCTGGGTTCCCAAAGGTGTCATTAAAATCGTAAATTATGGCAACGTTGTTGCAGTAATCACAATATTCTTGGAAATACGAGAGTAATGTTAATTAAGTAAAAGGCAATATGTAAAGGTTTTAATAGCAATCACTATGCAGTATATATCCAAGCACAGAATCTGGTTGTTAAGGGAGAGTTGGTTCAGAAGACTGTCTAAACCTCCTGGCCTCCACCAGTTCTTACTATCCATTTATGTCAATCTCTGTAATGAAAATGAAACTGCTACAAAGTATGAGGGGCACACATACAATATTAAAGATGCTAAAATACAACACTCCTGCCTCAGCATGGGCTATGGACTAGCGGACCTCTTGTTGTCCCTGCTACCCCTACATTTCCATAATCCTATAAACTGGTCCATCAAACAGCAGGTTTGAACTTCAAATGAATTTTCATTTCTAGTCCGTTTCTCTTCATTCTCCAATCATCAATCAGTCCCAAAATTTTAAAAACTATTCAGCAGATCCCCACTCCCAAAAGCATCATGGCATTGGCTTACAAATCAGGAGATTTAAAATAAAATAATTAATCTTGTCAGTTTGTGGTCTGATTCTTTGACTCTTCGCAGAAGAGCTTCCTGAACACCATTTGTGCGTGTGTGTGCAGGTGTCAGCATGAAAATGCACCTGAGACAAACACAAAATGGGAACTCATTCTGCTGAATCAAATACCAGTTTTCCCTCACAGTCCTGCGCTTGACACCATTTTCCTCACTGAACCCATTCACTTCCCACCTGGCCCTACCCAGAAACCTCCATCTCCACTTTCCTCAGCCTTTCCAGTTGCTTTTTCCCTTTCTTCTCCCAAACCTGATCCCACACTCCCTAAAAGTCCATGGTCACTAGTCTTCCTTCCTGCCTCCCCGCACCTGGGCATGCTCCAAAGGCCTACCCACATCCTTCTCCTTCCTCCTATGCAAGCTTCAAAAACCACAGCAGTTTTCTTCCTCCATGCTCCAAAGCCTGCCTCCATCCTGCTCCCTATTACCTTAGGGTGGTGACCAATTTCCCCTTGCCTATAAAACTCTTTGATCTTCCACCCCCAAATAGCTGGGTTCATTGCCTGCATGGATTCCTGTGATGACTCAGAATCTCATATTGAAAGACATTAGTTTCTTTTTTTCAAGTAGTGTAGCAGATGACATGGGTAACGTCCATTTTGAGCCTTACATGAAGTAAACCTTAGGGACTGGTACATACACTCAGAGCTTAAGTAAAGCCAAAAGAGAAGAAGAGTCGCACAGAGATTATAGCTATTTTCCAAAGACATTTGTCTCCAAAACCCACTGTCATAACAGAACATAAGGAAAACAGCATCCTGCAGAGTCTATCAGTGCATGCATGGTAGCACTGAAGAATTTAAACCAGCACTGTGAATACGAAGCAGATTTGTCTTGTGCTTCGAGAGATGGTTTAGCATCTGGTCTGAGATATGAAGCCATGCAGAATCATTTGCTAACAGAGGCTGACCTTATATATTCCAATATGGAGACTCCTTTAAAAGACACAAAAGAAATGCTGCATGGTCGGAGTGATTTATACATGAATAATGCCTCGGTAACCAAGAGTTGGAATGAATAACCTTGCTTTAAGAGTTTGCATGGCCAAACAGACCATATAGCAGATGATTGTCATTTCAAAGGGTAGTTGTGTTGGAAGTACCATGAGAAAGGACATGTACAGTGTATGTATAAAAGTAAATGCAGTTTTGAGAAATTCATCTGAATAAATTAAGCATTTCTGCTGTAGTTCTGGCTGTAAAAGAGTGATCCTCTGCCAGTTGAAGTAACACTGATTGCAACTGTGTTAATAGAGCCAATATGTGTATATATGTATTACACTGTAAACCAGTCCCAGAAAAAGATCTGACATAATTTGAGTAGAATTGCAAAGGGCTGGGAATTCTTTAAGCATAGAATCATAGAATATCAGGGTTGGAAGGGACCTCAGGAAGTCATCTAGTCCAACCCCCTGGCTCAAAGCAGGACCAATCCCCAACTAAGTCATCCCAGCCAGGGCTTTGTCAAGCCTGACCTTAAAAACCTCTAAGGAAAGAGATTCCACCACCTTCATAGGTAACCCATTCCAGTCCTTCACCACCCTCTTAATGAAAAGGTTTTTTCCTAATATCCAACCTAAACCTCCCCCACTGAAACTGGAGACCATTACTCCTTGTTCTGTCATCTGTTACCACTGAGAACAGTCTAGATCCATCCTCTTTGGAACCCCCTCTCAGATAGTTGAAAGCAGCTATCAAATCCCCCCTCGTTCTTCACTTCTGAAGACTAAACAATCCCAGTTCCCTCAGCCTCTCCTCATAAGTCATGTGCTCCAGCCCCCTAATCATTTTTGTTGACCTCCAATGGACTCTTTCCAATTTTTTCACATCCTTCTTGTAGTGTGGGGCCCCAAACTGGACACAGTACTCCAGATGAGGCCTCACCAATGCCGAAATGTTCATAAAGAACCACGCACCTCAATGGTGCTGCATAAATACCTCAGCTCAGCCCAAACTAGCTTGTATTCAATATACATTTTTTCCTAGACTTTGCCCATGCATCACTATTTTAAGTATCAGTTTCTCAGAAATGGTTGGATTGAGTTTGAGGATTAGTTACTCCCTTGCTCTCATTGGTGAGTGATTATTCACACAAGTATTCCCATTTTCTTCAGTGGGATGATTCATGTGAATAACTGTTCAGCAATAGGAGAAACGGATTCACAGTTTGGCCCATCTGAAAACATAGATGAACAGGTGCCCCAGATCCCTGCAGAGTTCCACATAAAATACCCTTTTAAGTACATTATCAAGTTATTGCCATTTAGCCTGGTGACCTATTTCACTGTGTTCCTTGTTATTTTGTGTGTGATTCTGCCTGATGAAATTGAGCTGAAAATGGTTTGCTCAGCTAGGCGTAGAAAAAACAACATGTACAAGGTTTATGGACTGTTTCATGTCTGATCAGAAGTATGAGAGATTTCTTAAGATATTTCTAAATTTGTTCTTTTCATTTTTTAATCTAGAGCAACAAATATAAACATTATACCAAATAAAGGGATAATGTGTGTCACTCACATTTTAATGAAGTGTTATTTCTCCAACAGAAAAACACAAAACTAACTGTGGTGTGTATGAGCAAGACAGTAAACATATTGAGCATGCTTACAGTATGTTCATAACAGTTCCCTTAAAGTAACTACAGAAGATGGACTATACCAATCTAAATCCAAAAGTTATGATATAAATACAAATTAATTCCAAAGACCTTAGGTATGACAACATGCCTATTGTTTGCTATTAGATGCTTCCTCAACTCTTCTTAAGCAGAAGTATCTTCTACACTTGTGTTTTTGGAACATAATTTTAAGTTTTCACTTCAATGTGTTTTCATACAGCAACTTTCCAAGCAAGTAAATGAGGAAGTACCTACATTGTTTTGAAGTGAGAACTAAAGGTGTACAGACACAACTCTGGCAAAAAAATATTATGTGTCAATGCATGTCACATTTGCTGCAAATGAATAGGTACTGGATAAGATGTCTACTATCCGCGTTACTTTATTATCTCCTAACAAATGTTTTGGATTTTTTTAAAATAAATTCCCATAAGTGATGAAAGAAACAAGGTGAAGAGGAAATGGGTTTGAAAAGTCAGAAAACTTTTTTAAAAATAGCTGTTGAACTGTTCGGTTAAATTTCTTTAACTAACTACTTTTATTATTAGTGCCTGTAAATGCTATAGATAAAAAGTGAGAAGGCAATAATTCAGAGCAAACACATATTTGATTTGGACTTCAAAATGGTGGGCTGTCCTAGAACATGCAAAGTAACTAATCTAGCAGAGATAAATCTGTTCTATAGCCATTCTATAGGTCAGAAATATTGCATCTTGGCATCTGAATAGTAAACTAAAGGAGATTACACAGTATATTATTATTATTCAGTAACTTTCCAATATTGCGCTGCACCACAGAAACTTATATTGGTGCTTTGTATTGAACTATGCAAGGTAGGAAGAACAGACTTGCAGTTACAGCATAAGATTGGAAGACTGGATATTTGGATTCTCTTCCTGGTTGCAGATTTGCTGTGTGACAGGTAGAAAGACCTTAAGCTGTCTGTGCCTCTGTTTCTTCATTTGTGAAATGGGGATAATTACTTACCTACCTCACAGGGCTGTTGGGAAGCTTAAATAATTATATGTTGTTAAACCATTTCGGTTATAGTTTAAAGATGAAATTCTCCCCTCTGCAGGGGATGGGCACAGGTTTACTTACGTCCCACTTAAGCCCTCAAAATAGAGGCATACGTAGTACTGTACATAGGCCTTGTGCAGACCCCGAGTGAGTAGCCACGACTTTATTCATTATGTAATATGGACAACCCCAACACCAACTACCTGGCAGCTCTCTCCTTGTGCAAACTGGGCATGAACAAGGGATGCTTCTAATCTGTGTTTCCCCTATTTCAAGCACTCACTGCATTCCACATCTCATTCCTTTCCATCCCTGTATTTGGGTTTGAAATATTTACCTTTGGAGTCTGGCTTATAAAAGTTGGAATCAAAGTGTTGCACATGAAAAGCTCCTCCTTACCCCACAGTGGTGTATAAACCAGAAGCATAATACAAAACTGGCATCCCATTACATCCAGTTAACATAAACCCAATTGTACTGCCAGTCTTTTAGTAAACACATTCCCTGATTCAAACTCCTACCTCCTCATCTTAAACTAATAATCAATTTGCTGGGAAGGGTTTTTATTGAAGCACTGAGGGGGAAAATGGACTCTAATCTATTAAATCTCTAGTAAAGATACTAGATCACAATATTCTAGTTGATTTTAATTTAGGCAAACTTATTGAATGAATGTAAGATTTTCAAAGTCGGACGGCTGCTGAAGAAGAAACTTGGAGAAATCTGTTTTTCCCCACTGTTTAAATATTCAAAAGAAAATATCTACAAAACAGTAAAACTTCTAACTGCTTGTAGAAAGTCTACATGTTTCTGCTTTCCAAAATGTAACTTCTAATTTTTAAAGAATCCTTAGAGGGATCTTTTTCAGATGGGTTTTTAGCTTCCTGTTCCTTAAAATTTTATTTTGATATGGCTATAGAAGTCAGATTTCCCTGAAGAAATATCCCACCAGAGAGCATGACTGGACCTGCAGTCCCTAATTCTACTTATTTTATGACGATTCTCTTGACACCTGAATAAGGTCAAAGCCAGGAATTAATTCCTTCTGTGCTTCAAGTGAGATCTTCTCTGTACATGGGGTTTTAACAGAAGCTATCTCCAGTCATTTTCCAACATGTAATGAGATTTCTCACGGCAGTAATCTTAAAAAGTAAACTGTCATTTATTCACATTACAAATAAATAAACAAACAAACAAATACATAAATTAAATAAAAAGCACGGTCAAATAATACAAGACTAATGGATAACTGTTATGACTTTTTAAACCTACTCCTTTTTTGAAAAAGTAAATTAACTAAGCTTAAAGAGTCTCAGATAGTATTCTCTAATTCCCCAGCTGCCTGAACTTCCATTGTTTCCAATGCTTGTGACATTTTACTTGTGATCAGTTTCTACCTCTTTAAATAATTTTAAAATATAAATCTTGCCAGGAAATTTGAGTCTTATCCTCGCAGGATATAAAACTGCAAAATTAATCCCCAGCCTCCTCACATGAGGTCTGACATCTCAAAAACTTTTTTCTTTTCTTCAAAATATGAGAAGTATAAGCCAGAAAATATCAAATTTTTGATCCGTTAAACACTGATTCTCAGTTCCACTAGAAGCTTCAAGGGTAGAATTAATCATTTCTAGTGTTTCACATTATCAGGGCAGTCTTGGGGAGAGCTGGGGTGTTCTCTTCTAACATTTTGCAGAAGTAAGCTAATGCACATAAAGTCTCTGCTCAAAGACAGACATCGAACCATTTAGCAAAACAACTCCCTCAACCACCATTTTGAGTATGCTCCAGAACTGCTTCAAGAAATGCTAGGTTAGATATCTTAATTTTGCTTTCATGACTGAACTTTTCTGATCTATCATCATAAGCAAAAACGATGCAATAACCAGCATGGAGTGCTATGTGGCTTGATGCAGGTTAGGACCTTCACACAACAATTCCATCTCTTGGGTTTTCTTTAATACAGTCTATTATATTTCACCTACCTGAAAGCTTTTTTTTCTCTCAAAAGAATCCAAACTATATTCTAAGCTATCACTACTTTAATTGTTTCCACTGATATTTCAGGATAATTCACAGATCTGTCTGTCTGTTCTATATCAATCTTCTTTCCATTATTAAAAAAAATACTTCTGCGTATTAGTGGCTTCAACCTATGTCAAGGTTACTGTGATTTTAAAAAAAGTGAAATATTTGTATTAAATAATATAAAATTATTCAAAGTCCAGCCTATCAACCCACAAACTAAAATGAGATTACATTTTCAGTCATCAAGAAAATGCACGTTATGTGTTATAAAATTATGTTTTTTATTTTTATGTACTACTGGTTTAGTGAATAATTGTATTTAGTACTTCTTTTAAAAGGTAAATGTCACAGATAGTTTGGTTTGTATTTCTATTTTTAAATCAACATTTTTCATTATGGACCATGTTGTTGTATTATACTAAACATTTGAAGAAGTATAAGAACAAAGAGGCTGAGACTTAGGGTTTCAGAAGACAGGAAATAGAGGAAAGATGGTGAAAACTACCAGGAAAAACAGTGGGTGACTTTAATGGAGCCAGGACATCTCCTCTAGAAGACCTCCTCTCAGACCTCTACATCCAAAGGTGTCCACAATTGGGAAAGAATTGAGCTTGTGGTTCCATTTGTGACAAACTTGAAATGTGGCCACGGGCAGAGCAGTGAAATTTTTGCTTGGAGAATAATCCCAAACACTGGTGAAAATATCACTTTTTGCACATAATTTTTTAAAAGGAAAGTGGGTCATTTTACATAATTCTATTCACAGGGGAAAATTAGTATGGAGTTTTCATCTTCATACTACAAAACCACTACTCCTGGCATGGTTTAGCAGTCTATTCAAGAAGCATCTAGAAATGGACCAAAAAAAAACCCCAAAAACCAAAAGGTGCTAGGATTAAAAGTATTCATTGACAGTGTTCTCCAATGGGAAACTTACCCAGCTGTTGCCATACTTGGCTCAAACCTATGGGATTAATTACTCATTTTTGAAAAATACTTAACTCACACGCAAAAATGTAAAAGGTTTATGTCCTATCTGTAAATTGCATATGGTCAATACTGAAGAACGAGTGATACAAAACTGCCATTAGCGCAGGATTACTTTGTAAGTTTCTGGCTTTTTCTTTCTAACTGAACTTTGCAGCAAATGGGTGATGGCAGAGACTGTTGTTTTAAATTAACTTCCCAAACCTAGTGTTTTGGTAATATTAAATAAACATAGCAATTCCAATAAAATTCTGTTAATTTAGCTTAGTTAAATTCCTTCCAGACTTTAAAAGGACATCTTCAGGAGGCAGCACTGATACACGAATAGTCAAAAATGAAAACTAGGTTTTTAATCTTTCAGCCTGTCAAAGATAAACTGTGTAAGTGTAACTATCTCATATTATTCTGGCGTTAACCTTAGACAGTGGGAACTAATTTAATCTTAACATATTATAGATTTACAGTGTATTAAAATTCAATAGTTTCAGTATGAATTTAATCTGAAGGTTAAAGAAACTGAGTAGAGGCTACAGATTAATCATTTACACTGTATTTTCCAAACCTAAAAGCAAACAAGTTATTAGGGACATCTACAACCAGCAAAAGACAAATAATAGAGTAGCATCAAATATATGCAATTTTTTATAATTATTAGCATCAGTTAAGCATATACAAAGTAATATTGATACCTAACATTTTAAATTCTATAGCATAAATACTGTAGGTGCCACAAAAGCATGCTGCATTTGACTTGTGATTAAGGCACAATTCCTATGACTCTACGTTGGTATTTAAAAAAGGAATTTCAAGGAGTTAAGTACATTACTTCCATTCAGTAATTTGTACAGAGTAATTCTTCATCACTGGTGCTATTTCAATACCATGCTGTTTTTAAATGGCAGAGTCCTAAGCACATGTAGAAACATGGCTCAGAAAAAGGTAATTATTGTCATTCACAAGTCGACATAATGCCAGATTTTCTTTTTGTATTGATGAAACTTAACTGGTTCACGCAATTCTTGACAACATAATCTGGCAAAGAAGGAAACAACTGGCGCCTTCTTGCTCTATGGGCTTGCTAGCTGACTGTTAATGTGAAACAAAACAAGACACTCCACTTTGTCTAGGTGATGCAATGATTTATGGGAGATACTGAAGCTCTCCTGGAGAACAGTGAGCTTTTGCTGCTGCAAACTCAGCACTCCTATTAACTCAGTTATACCACAAAATGCAAAGCAATTTATTTTATTTACTTCCCCACCATGATATTTGGCTACAATTAGCTCTTCTTATTTTGACAGGTAAGAGGCAGGTTAGTTCTGTTTCCTCTGCCACGCTTTTACCTTGTTTGCTCTTAGACAACTTAGTCTCCTTCTGTTTGAAATCTACAGAGTACTTAAATGCATATAAAAGTGAAGTTTCAGCTGTTCCTGCCGTGCCCTCATTATTGTACATCTGCTCCACATAGTCTATATGTGTCTTTAAAATATAGTGTGAACTGCAAGCAACTGATTCTCTTACCAATGACTCAAAATTATTCTGAATTATGACGTGTTTCTACTCGATATTAAAAATGTGCTGGAAGAATGGAAATGACACTCCTTTAATGTCGCAGTTTGAAATATATTTTTTGAACACTATGCATTTTCTCTGATTAGCTACTATCATTTACGGTATCACCATGCAGAATATGTCTCACCTCTAGGTTTCTCCTTATATTTGATACTCACCGGTGGTCTAGCTGCCTATTTTCTGAAGAATTAAAGTAATATTACTGAGGAAAAACCATGATATTACTACTAAAACAATTATTGCCAATATTCTGCCATAAAGGGTTAGGATTCAGGCAGACTACATCTAGCATTCTGATTATAGTGATAAAGAATCCTTATTGAGGTTGCAGGAACAAACCATCCCGATGTGTAGAAAGAAAAGTAAATATGGCAGGCGACCAGCTTGGCTTAACAGTGAAATCCTTGCTCATCTTAAACACAAAAAAGCAGCTTACAAGAAGTGGAAGATTGGACAAATGACCAGGGAGGAGTATAAAAATGTTGCTCAGGCATGCAGGAGTGAAATTAGGAAGGCCAAAACACACTTGGAGTTGCAGCTAGCCGGAGATGTTAGGAGTAACAAGAAGGGTTTCTTCAGGTATGTGAGCAACAAGAAGAAAGTCAAGGAAAGTGTGGGCCCCTTGCTGAATGAGGGAGGGAACCTAGTGACAGAGGATGTGGAGAAAGCTAGTGTACTCAATGCTTTTTTTGCCTCTGTCTTCACAGACAAGGTCAGCTCCCAGACGGTTGCACTCCGCAGCACGGTATGGGGAGGAGGTGACCAGCCCTCTGTGGAGAAAGAAGTAGTTCGGGACTATTTAGAAAAGCTGGACGAGCACAAGTCCATGGGGCCGGATGCACTGCATCCGAGGGTGCTAAAGGAGTTGGCCGATGAGACTGCAGAGCCATTGGCCATTATCTTTGACAAATCATGGCAATCGGGGGAGGTCCCGGATGACTGGAAAAAAGCTAATGTAGTGCCCATCTTTAAAAAAGGGAAGAAGGAAGATCCGGGGAACTACAGGCCAGTCAGTCTCACCTCAGTCCCTGGAAAAATCACAGAACAGGTCCTCAAGGAATCAATTCTGAACCACTTAAAGGAGGGGAAAATGATCAGGAACAGTCAGCATGGATTCACCAAGGGCAAGTCATGCCTGACTAACCTAATTGCCTTCTATGATGAGATAACCGGCTCTGTGGATGAGGGGAAAGCAGTGGATGTGCTATTTCTTGACTTTAGCAAAGCTTTTGATACAGTCTCCCACAGTATTCTTGCCAGCAAGTTAAAGAAGTATGGGCTGGATGTATGGACGGTAAGGTGGATAGAAAACTGGCTAGATGGTCGGGCTCAACAAGTAGTGATCAATGGTTCCATGTCTAGTTGGCAGCCGGTATCAAGTGGAGTGCCCCAAGGGTCGGTGCTGGGGCCTGTTTTGTTCAATATCTTCATTAACGATCTGGAGGATGGTGTGGACTGCACCCTTAGCAAGTTTGCAGATGACACTAAACTGGGAGGAGTGGTTGATACGCTGGAGGGGAGGGATAGGATACAGAGGAACCTAGACAACTTGGAGGATTGGGCCAAAAGAAATCTGATGAGGTTCAACAAGGACAAGTGCAAAGTCCTGCACTTGGGACGGAAGAATCCCATGCACTGCTACAGACTAGGGACCGAATGGCTGGGCAGCAGTTCTGCAGAAAACGACCTGGGGTTATGGTGGACGAAAAGCTGAATATGAATCAACAGTGTGCCCTTGTTGCCAAGAAGGCTAATGGCATTTTGGGTTGTATAAGTAGGGGCATTTCCAGCAGATCGAGGGACGTGATCATTCCCCTTTCTTTGGCACTGATGAGGCCTCATTTGGAGTACTGTGTCCAGTTTTGAGCCCCACACTACAAGAAGGATGTGGATAAATTGGAAAGAGTCCAGGGGAGGGCAACAAAAATGATTAGGGGGCTGGAGCTCATGGCTTATGAGGAGAGGCTGAGGGAACTGGGATTGTTTAGCCTGCAGAAGAGAAGAATGAGGGGGGATTTGATAGCTGCTTTCAGCTACCTGAAAGGGGGTTCCAAAGAGGATGGATCTAGACTGTTCTCAGTGGTAGAAGATGACAGAACAAGGAGTAATGGTCTCAAGTTGCAGAGGGGGAGGTTTAGGTTGGATATTAAGAAAAACGTTTTCACTAGTAGGGTGGTGAAGAACTGGAATGGGTTACCTAGGGAGGTGGTGGAATCTCCTTCCTTAGAGGTTTTTAAGGTCAGGCTTGACAAAGCCCTGGCTGGCATGTTTTAGTTGGGGTTGGTCCTGCTTTGAGCAGGGGGTGGGACTAGATGACCTCCTGAGGTCCCTTCCAACCCTGAGATTCTATGATTCTATGAAAGTTCATGAGACAGTAGGCATTGGAATTAAATACAAGATGAAAGACAAGATATTGATAATGTGTATCTCCTGCATATCTACTTAGATTTATAAAAAAGTCTTCCATTGAAGTCAAGAGGCGTTAGACAGCTAACCTCCTTCAGTGTTTCTGATCATCACACTAGGTGCTGATCTGTATCTTTCAGTGCCTAAATACATTTGAAAAGCTGGCCCTTTGTGACTGTCTCATGAGAATTAGGCTCCTAAGTCACTAAGACACTTTTGAAAATGTTACCTCAACTCTCAAAAAGGACTCTTTAATTCAATAAATTGTCAGCTTGTATTCCATGTCAATATTTATATAGAAGAGTTACAGTACCTTTGAAGTAGTAGCAGTCACTCTTTTTATGGATTAGAGCTCTCCTAAATGGATTGTCAGATCCTCCTTTTATTTGCCCCCCAACATTCACTTAGTCACAGAAAACATATGCAAAAATTGGGATAGAAAAAAACATTTGGGCGAGAATTTAGCAGCTGGGAACAGCCTGGATCAGCATCTCATTTAAACAAAACTTTGTACACCCACAGTTTCATAGAGGCAGTGTTTCTAATGGTTTAAAGTCATAAGAGCTTACTATTCTCCAGATTTTATGGATTTATTCTGTGCTGTGGGCTTTTTATCCAAAATCTAAATATTTTTCTGCGGCATCTCATATCCCCAGACTTCTCTTTTAATGTTACAGTTGGCGTTACTACCTGCTGCTGTGAATGGGCTCTTAAGCAAACCTGTATATACCAGATTTGCCTACCCAATTTTATACGTTATCAACCTACGCCATCACCCTGCATTTTCCTTAAAGCCTATTGGGCTCATTTCTGTATCTTGCCCCAGTTTCAGAGCAGCTAAATTGTAGCTATGCTCATTTCATCAAGGCTAGATCCTAAAACTCTCTCTGTGGAAGTGAAGGGCCCAATTCACTGTCTCATTATGTGAGAACTCAATGGAGTTGCACTAATGCAAAATTGGGGCAAGTAGGGAAATCATAAGTAAAGTATTTATAAACTACTTCAAGCATCTAAGGATGCTTGCCCACATTCAACTATAATTTGTACTAAAACCCAATATTCAAATTGCTCAAGGACATTGTTTGGACTGCCTTGTAATCCTGCCATGGCATTCCTAAAAGTTACAGGCAATAGCCAAATCAGTTTTCTGGGCAAATTCTGTTCGTAGTTACATCAGGGCACCCCCATTAACTTTAGCAATAATTGAGACCAGAATGTAGCCCTTTGTCTTTTAGTAACTGTAACTACAATTCATTTGTGCATATTGGGAATAAACTCCATTTTCATAAATTATATGAATATGCAAAGGCATAAGAATTATTTAAATTAATTCACACAATACATTTCTTGGATATGTGTGGCTAGTAATGTATGTTTGCATACATAACGTACACTATGTCATTGAACTGTTCTGCAGTAAATACTAACAGGACTGTTATCTTTATCCTTTTCAAAATGATTACAGCCTTCTAAAACCAAGCAAATACAATCCTTCATAAAGCAAACAATATGCTACTTCAGAAAAAAATTCAAACACTACCATTCTTCCAACAAAATAATCTTTGCCTACGGTAAACAGAGTGCACCTGTTAGAGATAATAAAAGAAAGGACACTAGATTTGTGCAATACTATATGGAAAGCCAGACTATTCTTTTGTTAAAAATTAATGAAACTAGCATACTTATATTATGTAGTTTACAAATCTTGTAAAATTACATCATCCTCCAGGTTTAGTCTAGAAATAACATCAACATGTGAACTGAATTCAAGCATGTTTCCCCAAAAATAAACCTCCAACAAAATATGATTTGTTTTACCTTTTCATTTTAAAAACCTTCTCCTTTTCCCTCTCATTTTAATTTGAGTTAAAATTAATACCATCTGGCAAAGATGACATGTAGATTTTCATTTCTGAAGTGACTGTTACCATTTGTGCTCATTAAAAGGAAAAATGAAAATCTCTAGCTTGAGGGAATTGATGCCTTGAGTTACCGGTAATGGGCTGCAGAGCCGTTTAGTCTGTGGGTCCCTGATTCAGATTCAGCTCAACATCCAAAGACTGCTTGATGGCATACTATATGTGTAATAAATCTTACCTTAGTTCCTAATGAACCAATGCCCATGTCACAAAAAACTTCCACCAAAACTGGTACAAGTAGTAATCCCAGCAGAGAGGCCAAGAATGACTATAGCAGTGGTGCCTAAACTTTTCCTGTAATGCTCCCTCTTACCAGTAATGGAATCTGGCTGTGCCCCTCTGCCCCCACCTTTATTACTGTGCAGTTGGCTCAGCGGAGGAGCTTGGAGTGACAGCACAGCTGGGGGCAGAACTGGGGATGGTGGAGGAGCTGGGGCTAGAGGCAGAGCTGGCCTGGGGATGGAGAAGAGTGGTGACTGGGGCCGGAGCCAGGGCTGAAGGCAGAGCTGCGCTGGGCGGTGATCCCTCCCTGCCCTCTGTGGAGGCTGGCTCTGGCCCTGCCATGCACCCCCTAAACATTCCTCATCACTCCTTTAGGGGGGTGCACCCCATAGTTTGAGGACCACTGGACTATAGAGACTGAACTTTCCATACTCAAGAGGCAAAGTCATTGAGGTCAAGGATGAGGTGCATTGGTGGGGCAATATGACAACATTTCACAGAAGCTGTCCATTCTGTATCTATTTTTGAGGACTCAAGTCTTCTGTGCAGTCATCAGATGACTTTCAAGCATTAAACTCACTTAAAATAATTTCTGCCTCCCATATTGGCATTACCATAAAAAAGCATAACTTCTGTTTACAAAGTTATCCTCTCACTCCTGTGCTTTTGTCATACAAACATATTTATTTTCTGGGCTTCGTACTCCGATAGGAAAAACAGATTTAAAAACATCAAGGATCTCAGATTATTTTGCTGTGACTATATACATTTTGAAAATTCTTCCATCAGAAGATGACTGCTTGAATTAGAGTAACTGTCATGTATGCATATGTTCAAGTCTTACTGTATGTTTGTGCTGCTGTGGCCTTATGTAAAGCCGGCTTCTGTTTTGGGTAGACAGCTCTGGAAAGCATATTGTAACAAATTGCAGCAAAGCATGTCTAAGAGCCTTCAATATGTATGAATAAGCCAATCTCTTAATTATTGTATCACAATATCTCAGATATCCTAAAGTGAAATTATTTGTTTCAAATAATTTAATATTTCCAAAAGATGTGCTTTAGATTATAGCACTTTACAAGTTATATACTCTTAATTCCCTTTTATGCAGAGCATCATCAGGGCATTACTACTTTAATCCTCAGTAAAAAGCAAATGAGATGTAACTGAGTTCTAAAAAGCTGGAGCAGTGGCTACCGAGACACAGTGTTTTTCTAAGCCTGGTTTGTATGTGTTTCTAGGATATAGAACAAGAACTCCACTTAATCTGTTTTAAGCACTGTTGGTTCTATTGCATTAAAGAACATTATTATGGTATTCTCTATGAGAAAAAAAAGAGATAATATTACAATTTCAACTATTTCTCCAAATCAATGACATTTAACCTGTGTGAACTACTTACAATGGGAGGCTTTCCTGAGTGAGATATGCGTGATCAGGCACTTAATGAAGAATAGTTTTTGAATTATTCATTTGGTGTATTGCATAAACTTAGGAATCCTGAAAAAAACACGACCATTATACAGTCACACAGCCAAACTGTTGTTCATTTGCATCCAGTGCAACCCTGCAGATTTCCATAATGTAGTATAGGATTTGAGCCATAGTCTCAGGTTACAGCATCTTTTCTTTAGACCAAATATATATTACATAAAAGTATGCATTATTTATGCTATCATTCCTTACCCCAAACCTTCCTCCTTCCAAAAGTCATCAGGGCATACACTTGGATCTGTCCATGTTGCACCCACCACAGCTTATGAGTCAGTGGGGAGGTAGAGCAGGGGGAGGGGGAAAGATCTAGATAAAATTACTATAAGGCGGGTACACAACTGGTTGAAAGACCGTACTCAAAGACTAGTTATCAGTGGTTTGCTGGCAATCTGATGGCATCTTCCAGGGGTCAGTACTGGTCCGATACTATTCACTATTTTCATTAATGACTTGGATGATGGAGTGGATAGTAGGCTTATAAAATTTTCAGATGAGACCAAGCTGGGGGGGGATTGCATGCACTTTGGAAGACAGGATTAGAATTCAAAACAACCTTGACAAATTGGAGAATTGGTCTGAAATCAACTAGATTAAATTCAATAAAGATAAGTGCAAAGTACTTCACTGAAGGAACTAATCAAATGCACAACAACAAAATGGAGAATAACTGGTTAGGCAGTAGTACTAATAAAAAGGATCTGGGAGTTAAAGGGGATCACAAACTGAATGAGTCAACAATCTGACAGTTGTAAAAAAAAAAGACTATTATCATTCTAGCATGTATTAACAGGAGTGTTGTCGGTAAGTCATGGGAGAAAATTGTCCCACTCTACTTGGCACTGGTAAGGCCTCAGCTGGAGTACTGTGTCCAATTCTGAATGCCACAGTTTAGGAAAGAAGAGGACAAATTGGAGAGAGTCCAGAGGGCAGCAACAAAAATGATTAAAGACTTAAAAAACTGATCCTATGAGGAAAGGTTAAAAAATCTGGGCATGTTTAGTCTTGAGAAAAAAAGACTGAAAGGGAACGTGATAACAGTATTCAAATATGTCAAGGCTGAATAAAAGAGGACAGTGATCAATTGTTCTCCATGTCCACAGCAGATAGGGAAAGAAATAATGGGCTTAAACTATAGCAAGGGGGAATTAGGTTTGATATTGGGGGGGAAAACAACTATCTATAAAGATAGTTAAGCACTGGAATAGGCTTCCAAGGGAGGGTGTGGAATTCCCATCATTGGAGTTTTTAAGAACAGGTTGGACAAACACCTGTTAGGGATGGTCCTGGTTTACCTGGTCCTGCCTAGCAAAGGGAGCTGGACTTTATGACTTCTCAAGGTCTCTTCCAGTCCTACATTTCTATGATTCTATGAAAAGGTGGCTAGTGAAATCTAGATCAGCCTGAAGGACAGTGACGTGACCATTCAGACATCCAGGTATTACTAAGCACATGGATGCCTTGGCTATGCACTCTTTTCTCTGGATATGCCCCCTGCACTAGCAAGAGGAATCTACAGTGGCTAGCAAAGTCAACAATAGGGATGCATGATGCTACAGGGGTGCATTGAAGGAACAGGGCCTTTATGTCCACTCCTCAAGATCTCTTTAGCACCTTTTCTGGAGCACTGCTCTTTTCTTTGTAACCAATGAATTTGCTCCTGTTAGAAGATCTGAATCATTTTCATTTTTTGTCTGTGAAAGTGATCTCCTCTGACACTCTCTCAAATGGGCTGATGAGTTTAACATTTTGGTTTGTGTGTGGGGGGAGGGGGAGATGCTATAGCTCTGAGTTTCTTTTAGCTACTGACACAAGTACACTGTAATAGTCAGCTAGGCTGGCAATGTTGAAACAACTGTCTTCCTGGGCTAAATTCTATCTGAAGACAATGAAATTACTTGTGAGAGTAAAGGGGTAGAGGCATTTGATCCTTGGTGCTTTTACTTCTGAGCCAAAAGGTATTTCTACCCATGACTGTGTTTGGTCTTACAATCTATGCATTACTTTTTCATATGTAGTAGAGCTTGACATGAATATCATTCCGCTAATGTTGGTTGCTTGCTCCTCTTTCATTCAGTGTTGCAAAACAATAGACTTTGCATACAACAGTTATAATGAACCTTGCTGATTTTTTTTTTTTTTAAGATGGAAGCACCCTGCGTATTTGGCATATCCTTCAGTACAGATAAAGATGGTGAGATACACCACTGAATATTTTCTCTTTTATAAAACTTTTCACTGCCTGTTAATCATAGAACCTCAGGGTTGGAAGGGACCTTAGGAGGTCATCTAGTCCAACCCCCTGCTCAAAGCAGGACTAATCCCCAATTTTTGCCCCAGATCCCTACATGGCCCCCTCAAGGATTGAACTCACAACCCTGGGCTTAGCAGGCCAATGCTCAAACCACTGAGCTATCCCTCCCCCCGTAAATATATTTAGCTATATTTGTAAAGCTTCTCCAATATATATACAAGCTATATTCGTAAAGCTTCTCCAATTTACTTCCAATCTGGTGAAAATTATCTCCAGCAAAAATGTGAATCTTTCAGTTAAATAATGTGTAATTTTGAAGAGGTACGATAAATTATGCAGCATCTTAAATCTTTTAAACTTCAAATTTCTGTTACAGAAGAGCAATTATTTCTCCATAAACTAATCCATTGTATTTCAGAGTAATATCTTTCCAATTTCTTATTCCCAGGAGGATCTTAGCTGCAGCGTAGATTTGGAATTGCTAAAAATAATAAACTGGTACAAACTACAGACCTGATTCTACTCTATTCTGCTTACCTAGATTCTTGGTGCTAATTATCAATTGGTGCTGCCACAATCATCATTATAGTATATATGAACTGAGGTTTGAATATTTAGTTCTTAAGTTTGCATCTGGAGGTTGACACCATAGCAGACATGACAGTTTTTACAGAGAATATGAAGGTCTGTACAGAATTCCTGTGTGTCTTTTTTGTAGTTTTACAGACAGGTAAAGGGTTTTGCAAACCTGCCATCATATACTGGAGGCCTTCTTTCCACTTTTATCACTGTATTCCTTTTCAATTTCTTTTTCAGTCCACTGCCAATTTAACAGTGATCCATTCATTATGATTAAGGAATTGTTCCCATGGTATGCCTTAAACTGTACAGATTTCATTCCTACATTATGTACCTTAGTCCATATTCTCAGTTATGGATGTTGACATGTTCCTTTTACAATCAGAGTAAACATGCCTCCAGATCAGATGTGTGCATTAGGTGCCCATCCATGCACAGCCAGGAATTTAGTTAGAATCCATGATTTTCCTTACTTCTTCGTTATTGTTTGGTGCTCTAGATGCCAGGGCAATTGACACCTTGTTCAGTTCTAAAACAGATAATGTATTGGTTTAGGAAAGACTAAAGGCCGTTGTGTATCAACAAAGTTTTGGGCATTCAAAACCACCCACCACCCTCCAGCAAAATTTACATGCTTCACTATACAATCCAGTTCCTCTCTACAAGACAGCATAATAGCTGCTCAGAGCAAGATAAAAACCTACTAAGCAGTCTGGAGCAAAGAACCATTTGCACACACAATGCCATACTGTTTCTTTCCTTCAGCTGGAGTCCCTCTTGAATGCAGGTTTCTGCGAATCAGGTTCTGATTTTCCTGCAATGAGATCCTAGCTCACACTAATGTTTTCTCAATTCAAAGAGAGTGGTTTTCCCAATTCTAACTGCATTTACCTTTTTGATAAGTAACCATTAGGAATCAGCATAATCCCAGCACTGCAGTCTTCCCAGAGAGGGAAGTAGGACTCCATTCTTGATTAGGAAGAGAAATATAATTCTTTGTCCAGCCAATAGAATGTGTGGTCTATATCTCCAGATTTGCAATCATCCCATATACATTTCAAAATAGCTTTGTTCATTTTAGTTAACACCTAGAAATATTCAAGTGTAGCGTCTATATTATGAACTTAAACTGTGGAGTCTAAGTCATTTTTACTGAAAATATTCTGTTCCGCAACCTAAACTTCATTTTACTCCGCTTCTTAAACTCTTATACTTTTAGGCAATAGGGGCCCGATCCAGTCCCTCATGAAGTAAACTGGATGACTCCATTGACTTCTTACTTCCCCCAGTTTATTTAATAACATGAGATTCGTACAGGTTTGTTTTCCAGTGTCTAGGTGACTGAATAAACATGGTTCTTTCATTGGCAAAAATATGTTATCTGTATTTTCTTCCTGTTTACTTCTATCTTACATTCCAGTTATCTTTGATGTCCCTGATGGTAACGTTTAAAAGCTGCAGGACTTAAAGCAATTAGTAAATGGAAGAGAAGGCACCTTTCCATGGAACTGTTTTGTAAGCTAAATGAAACAGATCTTAAGTGTCCAATCTGAATTGCTAATGGACAAGAGCAGATAATTCCTATGGTTTACTGAAATTAACATCCAAATCCAATTTTCTTTAGAACAAACTTCCAAAGTATCAGGTAGACCTAAATTACTTTTAACTTCCAAGATTAAATGTAATGTTGTTAAATTATCTGAAGCATACTTTTGGGGCATGGAATTTACTTGATATCTATTAGGTTCATAATTAAATTATGCAAACTGTTAAGTGGAAGATAAAAATATTAGCCTTTTGAGCATGCACCACATTCTCTACTTCATGGAATGCTCAATATCATTTTCTTATGTAACATATCAGAAAGTATATTTTCTATCAGCATTTATAAATTGACGGAGACCAAGGAAATTTTGTAAACAGACTTTGTTTTTTCTGCAGTAGGTTTTAATTGTTGATTTATATTAGATAAGGGCCATTTCAAACCCTTAGATCAGAATCAAAGTTTGAGGAAGTCTGGACTCAGATATAAATCTCAACTTCATGGCTGGGTCACATCTCTAGTTTATAACATTAAAACAAATCAAAAGTACAAACTGAAAAACAGAACTGTTTGATTCAAAATATTCAGACAAATTGAAGATTACAATGAGGGAGAGAGGGTGCGCATGTGAGCACATAGGCACCAAAATAACTAAGAAAGAAAATCTGAGCTTCTCTTGACCGATGCCTACTTAACACAAAATACTTAGCACTGATGCACAATTTCCATTTACTTGTACTGACCAAGAGCAGAATTTCGCTCTTACGCTATACTTAGCAGTTCTACAACATTTCTCACTTCTGCATATCACTGCATCAGAGACAATGGTTTTGTGTCATTGGCACTTGTGCTATTTTGTGATGTTGCAATGTAACATCATAACCATAAACATATATGGTAAAATGAGATACATTTAAAATTCATAATAGTATACCAATAAACTCAAGCAAACGATAACAGCAATGACCAACACAATATATTAGTTCACTTTAACTCCAGTTAAAGTAAAGACTCATGAACACACACAATAAATGTTGCCCGCAGTTCTAAGTTTTCTTATAGGGGGCTACTGGAATTATTTTCCAGTCTAAATCTTCTTTTCTTCCTTCACCACTTCTGTTTCCTAGTTTTAGATACACTCTTTCTATTTTGATTTCCAGTACTTCTACAGAATCATAGAACTGGAAGGGACCTCGAGAGGTCATCTAGTCCAGTCCCCTGCTCTCATGGCAGGACTAAGTATTATCTAGACCATTCCTGATAGGTGTTTGTCTAACCTGCTCTTAAAAATCTCTAATGATGGAGATTCTACAACCTTCCTAAGCAAATTATTCCAGTGCTTAATCACCCTGACAGGAAGTTTTTCCTAATGTCCAACCTAAACCTCCCTTGCTGCAATTTAAGCCCATTGCTTCTTGACCTATTCTCAGAGGTTAAGAAGAACAATTCTTTTCCCTCCTCTTTGTAACAACCTTTTATGTACTTAAACACTTATGTTCCAGCTCAGTCTTCTCTTTTCCAGACTAAACAAACCCAATTTTTCCAATCTTCCTTCACAGGTCATGTTTTCTAGACCTTTAATCATTTTTGTTGCTCTTATCTGGACTTTCTCTAATTTGTCCTGAAATGTGGCACCCAGAACTGGACACAATACTCCAGTTGAGGCCTAACCAGCGTGGATTAGAACGGAATTACTTCTCGTATCTTGCTTACAACACTCCTGCTAATACATCCCAGAATGATTTTTGCTTTTTTTGCAACAGTGTTACACTGTTAACTCATATTTAGCTTGTGGTCCACTATGACCCCCAGATCCCTTTCCACAGTATTCCTTCCTAGACCATCATTTCCCATTTTCTTTGTGTGCAACTGATTGTTCCTTCCTAAATGAAGTACTTTGCATTTGTCCTGATTGAATTTCATCCTATTTACGTCAAACCATTTATCCAGTTTGTCCAGATCATTTTGAATTTTAATCCTATCCTTCAAAGCACTCGCAACCTCTCCCAGCTTGGTATCGTCCACAAACAGTATAAGTGTACTATCTATGCCATTATCTGAATCATTGATGAAGATATTGAATAGAACTGAACCCAGAACTGATCCCTGCGGGACCCCACTCATCCTTTCCAGCAGGACTGTGAACCATTGATAACTACTCTCTGAGAACGGTTTACCAACCAGTTTTGCACCCACCTTATACTAGCTCCATTTAGCTTGCATTTCACTAGTTTGTTTCTGAGGTCATGCAAGACAGTATCAAAAGCTTTACTAAAGTCAAGATATACCACGTCTACCATTTCCCCCTATCCACAAGGCTTGTTACCATGTCAAAGAAAGCTATCAGGTTAGTCTGACATGATTTGTTCTTGACAAATCCATGCTGACTGTTACTTATCACCTTATTATCGTCTAGATGTTTGCAAATTGATTGCTTAATTATTTGCTCCACTATCTTTCCTGGTACAGAAGTTCAGTTGACTTATTTCCCTTTTTATAGATGGGCCAGAATAGTACCATTTTCCAGTCTTCTGGAATCTCTCCCCTCTTCAATGACTTTTTAGAGATAATCACTAGTGGCTCAGATATCTCTTCAGTCAGCTCTTTGGGTATTCTAAGAAGCATTTTCTCAGGCCATGGTGACTTGAAGAAATCTAATCTGTCCAAGCAATTTTTAACTTCTTCGTTCCCTATTTTAGCCTCTGATCCTACCTCATTTTCACTGGCATTCACTATGATAGATGTCTAACCATGACCGACCTTCTTAGTGAAAACTGAAACAAAAAAGGTAAGCACCTCTGCCATTTCCACATTTTCTGTTATTGTTCACCCCCCGGCCCATAAAGTAATGGGCCTACCCTGTCCTTGGTCTTCCTCTTGCTTCTAATGTATTTGTAGAATGTTTTCTTGTTACTCTTTATGTCTCTAGCTAGTTTGATCTCGTTTTGTGCCTTGGCCTTTCTAATTTTGTCCCCACATACTTGTGTTATTTGTTTATATTCATCCTTTGTAATTTGACTTAACTTCCACTTTTTGTAGGACTCTTTTTTGATTTTTAGATCATTGAAGATCTCCTGGTTAAGCCAGGGTAGTCTCTTGCCATACTTCCTGCTCTTGTGCCCTTAATAATGTCTCTTTGAAAAACTGCCAACTGTCTTCAATTGTTTTTCCCCTTAGACTTGCTTCCCATGGGATTTTACCTACCAACTCCCTGAGTTTCCTAAAGTCTGCCTTCTTGAAATCCACTGTCTTTATTTTGCTGTTCTCCCTCCTACCATTCCTTAGAATCATGAACTCTACCATTTCATGATCACTTTCACTCAAACTTCCTTCCACTTTCAAATTCTCAACCAGATCCTCCCTATTTGTCAAAATAAAATCTAGAACAGCCTCTCCCCTCATAGCTTTCTCCACCTTCTGAAATTAAAAAAAAATGGTCTCCAATACATTCCAAGAACGTGTTGGGGAATCTGCGCCCTGCTGTGTTATTTTCCCAACAGTTGTCTGATTAGTTGAAGTCCCCCATCACCACCAAGTCTTGTGCTTTGGATGATTTTGTTAGTTGTTTAAAAAAAGCCTCATCCACCTCTTCTTCCTGGTTAGGTGGTCTGTAGTAGACCCCTACCATGACATCTCCCTTGTTTTTTACCCTTTTTATCCTTACCCAGAGACTTTCAACAAGTCCATCTCCTATTTCCATCTCAGCCTCAGTCCAAGTGTATACATTTTTAGCACACTAGCTCAAGCCCGACTAGCATGAGTCTGTCTGTGTAGGCTGGGAGGCTCACTGTCACCTGCAGTTTGTAGACATACCCCCGCAGTGGGAAAGGGATGAGGCCACTGCTTCTGTCTTAGATAGGGGACCGTTCTGCTGTACTATGCCAGATCTGGGTCTCTGCCCATACAGAACACATAGATTCTAGTACTACAGACAGCTGCTATATCTTCCCCTTGCACAAGTGGCAGAGCAGCCTCTAGTGGTTAAAGGAAGAAATTAGAGACAGAAATCCTGAGCTGCCTCTATTTTTTTGCGGCAAGCCCCCCCAAAACAACACTTGTGATATTACAAGTATGGGCAACATTAATTGCTGAGGTTTACATCTCTCATTGCTTATCTGGAGGAGACCAGTTTGGGTTGCAAAGATTCATATTACATGCAAAACTCAACTCAAGGTATTCTAGCAGTGCTGCAGCCTAATGACATTTTGAAAAAAAAAATACTGCTTTTTTATTGTAACAAGCCAAAACTTATAGTAAATTAAGTCTGAATTTCATGATATTTTGCATGCAAAGAGTTTAGCATGTATGAGAAAATTCAATTTGTCTGCATTCTGTAAGTACTATATAAAATATTTAATTAACTTTTTGCCATTGTCAATAAGTTTCTATTATAGCCAAAACATTGCTGGGCTCTCTCCACTAGCGAACTGAAAAAAAATGGAATGTATTATTCATACCTCCCTCTCCCTCTGGAAAAAGTGTGTTTATCTTTGTAGATTAAGCAGTTGACTTTAGTAAAGAAGGCTGTAAGCTCAAACCCTATTGCTGCTGTGTTTTCACTAACGTGCTATTAAAAGCACCTGTTTTCTTCTAACCAAAGTCTGGTGAATACATTCTCACCACTACAGTACTTTATTTTTCCTGTAAAACAAAAACAAGAAAAGTGACATTGAATAAAGACACTTTGAATTATGCACTAAGTAGAAAGAAAAATGCAAGCCATGTTGCCTTCCCCGCTCTTCCCTGCAGCCTCACAGGTGGGGGGGGGGCTTCATTTGGGCCAGCAGGAAAAGGAAAACCTAGGGTCTTTTAAGGATTCCCCATTACCCGCCCATATGTGCTCAGCCTTCTGGTGGCCTTGGGGGGAGGAGGCATTCTGTAGCTGATTGGTTGGATTGAAGTGTATGGTGGAAGATTACTAGTTATTTACACCCAAGAAGAGGGCCTATAAACCCTTTTCCCTTTCCAGGGTACCATTCTACACCTGCGAGCAACAGCTCTCCCTCCCACATTTAGGATTAGAGTAGGAGTGGGGTTTGGGGCCTTTCTGAGGAAACTGTTGTAGTCACCTTTTGGGGACTGGGAAGAAATTTTTCCCTCACTGCCAAATTGGCCTGGGTGAGGTGGGGTTTCACCACTACCACCTTCCTCTCTGCAGCCCAGGAACCCAGTAGGTAGACTAGGTCATAATGTGTTCACGTTGTTGCAACTTGCTAGGGATCTAGTGCAGCCAATCCTTCAATATGAAGTCTGTTTCCCTGATAAACTGCTATTGGAGTGATGATTACGGTAGGGGATCCCAGAAAGAAGCTTGAGGCTTTTAATGTCTGGTACTGTGAGGAGACACCCCACTTTTCCCCATATCCTGAAGTCTCGTATAGGAAAGGCTAGTGGGCTCACTGATGGAAATAGGTTAAGGTTTGGGAGTGTTGACATTGACATGAATAGGAGCTAGAATTTTATGTATTGTGTCTTGTCTTCTATTCTGTAGTATCCAGAACAAAAAAGCTGTAACTAACACAAACACACACACACACACACACACACAGAAGACATTGGGTTTGGTTCAGTACATTGGGAGCAATTTACCCATCCTCATAGGTTTCATTAACCCATACTTAAGAGTTTTCAATATCTTACATGTTATTGCATGTTTTCTTCGCCCTGCACTTCTAAATGAAAATAAGTTGCCCTCCCTGCTGCAGACCTACCTGCAAAAGGGGACATACATACACTGGATATTGTAGAATTAGAGAGTGTTCGCAGCACTGAAGTTATTAAAAGGCATTGAAAGACTCATATGAAGCAAGACTGAACAGACAGAAATTGTGTCTTAGCAAGGAGATAAATAAGGGGGGATATGATAAAAATATATATCAAATAATGAATGATACAGAGAGGATAGATCAGGAGCTTCTGTTCTCCTGATCTCATAACACAAGGACAAGGAGAAATTCCATGAATGAAAAGGTTGCAAATTTAAAATTGAGAAAGGGAAATACTCATGGCCACAGGAAGTCAATGAGGCCATAAATTTAGCAAGGTTCAAAAAGGGATTGGACATTTACAAGCATAACAAGAATATCCAGTGTTATCATAATGAATTATAAGAAGACATTTATAAGGGATATCAAACTTTGTGGTTTACACCAATCTCTAACTATTAAATGTCATCAAGAACCTAATGTACGGAGCCAGATTAATCCACATCTGCCCACTGTAGGGCTCTGATGCCATTGAAGCATCTGATACT